>CAWUFW010003643.1:492500-1092500 GCA_963921515.1 Calotriton arnoldi
GGCTTACAACACGGGGAGGGTGGTAATGTTAGTTAGACATATATCCACTGCTTTATGAGATGCTTTCCCCGTTCGTATTCTATGGAGTTGTAACTATGCTGATTATATTATTCATATGTATTATGCTAGTAGTACTGACACGTGTACTGTATCTTAGAGCACGCAAGTTGAAATAAACATTTTAACCTATACAGTGCCTCTTCTTACGCATGTTGTGGACAGGTACGAGTGAGTGACGAAAGAGTGTTCTTGTTTCTGCGAGTCCTGAGAGAGAGATACCGTGTTCTGGGTTGTCTAATCATTGGTACATTGGTGCTAATGGGATGCTAAGGCTAGTTGGGTTGGGGTTTTAGGTGCTAAGGGTTATGGTTGGCTCACCACTATATTCCGAGGTTCTATTATCCTGTGCATGGCTCTGTGTGTGCAGAATCCCTATGACATGGCGCGACCAACGGGTGGGGCGGCTTATCTGCGAGACGCTTGAGTAGTACTTGTGCTTGTCCACAATCCCCTCACGTACGCTTCCGGAAGCGTGTGTGACGGTGATACCTCCTATATTGAAGTTTTTGTAGGTTCTTTCAAGCTTGAAGTTGTTAAAAAAGGTTTCTTACTCAAAACCCTTTTTGTGCTGCCTCTTGTAAGGTTGTCGAAATAAACCCGTTAGTAATGGCGGGTATAGACATAGCGGCGCATAGCCGCACAGCACTCCGGGATCACTTACGGGTGTATGGAGTGCCAGACACGGGAGTCGACCTAGTCTTTGTGGTTCAAGCCGATCCGGCTTTCCACTTTGAGGTGTTCTACTCTTGGATCACTTTTCCAGCGGTGGACGCGAACGATAATCTGTTCCATGAATATGAACCCACTAATGTTCCCGCTGTCTATCGACCGTATACTACTCTTGAAGTACCGCTCACGGCTTGGCAGCACCGTGTTTGGTTTAATGGCGCCCTTCCACAACCGACTACCACGGTTCGTTTAGGCCCCTTATCTATTGAGGGGGCCACTTGGCCTGTTTTGGCCGGGTACACCCCACATCCGCGTTATATGACTATACCAGTCGCGGAACTGCGCACTATGTATGCGGCCTTGGTGCAGGTGCATCGAGCTTTAGTGCGATATGTTACAGGCAGCATCCATGGAGCCGCTCCTGGAGTTGCCGGCCAACCAGCTGCTGCAAGCGGAGTGACCATAAGTCCTGTCATGGTGAATTCGGTGATGGGCAAACGTCCACAAAATAAGGATGATTTTCCTTATTGGCTTGCAGAAAAATTTGACCAGCTGGAGGCAGTTTTTCCACACACAACCCCGGTGGATAAACACCGCATTCTTACGATTAGTTTGCCAAAAGACTTAATTCCCGAGTTGACAGCATGTGACAACTGGGGTAGGGTATTCGCAGCAGTATATTTTAAGTGTTTTGGTACTCCTTCCATGACGGTTCTCCCTCGGTAATTAAAAAGTACAGGATGAACATGGCCCTGAAGCGGCTGTGGAATTAGGGATGAGACTGGTGGGAGTGTTTGAAGTAGTAGCGGAGCTGATCCTTGCGAATGTCAAGGGCGATGCCGTGAACTTTCAAGTAGCAAATGCTTTGGCTTTGGTCCCAGAATTGGACAGGCCTCGCGATTACCGAAAATTATTACCCAGGCTTACAAAACTATTGGCAGAAATAGCCTGGGCAACAAGCCTTTTGCAAAACAGCAAATACAATCGCAACAACAACAACAAACCAAATCTCAGCCTGAGAAAGATGAGAAGCCAGTCTTCACTAAAAAGAGTTGGAGGCTGAAAAAACAGGGTAAGCAACAAAAGAAACCGGGGTCGAGAGGCGCATCCCCGGTTTCGGTCTCTTCTGAACGCACTTATGATTTACGCGATAGAGCGAGAATTAAATCACCGGATAGGTTTCAAATCCCTGATGCGCGTTCTCCTCGTTCTTCACAGGCACAGACTTCGTCACAGGCCGGTGGAGGAGACCGCCAGGATAGAGGGAGGGACCGAGAGGCTCCCCCGGGACGAGACCAACCTCGACAACAAGTCAGAGGAAAAGCAGAAGACTTTCAACGTTTTCGACCACAATTTCAGAAGAAGAAAGTTGCCGCTGTAACAGCGAAATATGCCACAGACGGTGAGAATGAGGCTCCTGAATTGGACGTGGGCAGTAACCCTCCTAGACAGCGCCGCGGAAGTTACCATAGTGCGGGAGGCGCTACGTCCTCATATGGAGGCGACAGCAACTGAAACATTCATTACTGTCGAGACAGCTGACACCAGAGTGGCACCCCCTGATAGACTTTTTAATATTGTCATTCAAATTGAAGGTGATATACAACGAATTATTAAAGGGATTTTTTGGGAAAATCTAACCTCTTCATATGACATTTTATTAGCGGAGGTGGATTGGCCACCCCCATTCGTTATAGCTGCATGTACAGGGGAGGAGGCAATCCTTCCGAGCTTTTCTCGACATGTCCCAAAGGACAAAGCGGAGGCTCTGGCAGCTGAGTGGGCTGTGTCCCTGGCTCCTGCGTTATACCGCAACCACGCGGGATGGGACGAAGATTCTCCCCTCCATGAAATACCTTTGCGGTCACTACCGCAGCCACAACCCCAATATCCCATAAAACGTGAAGCCAAAGGCCCCGTTTCCGAAATTCTGACTCAGTTGGAATATCAGGGAGTAATCGAAACCTGCGTATCACCCATGAACAATCCCCTTTTCGCGGTTTCTAAACCCGATGGATCGTACCGCTTAGTGTTGGATTACCGGCATTTGAACTCTCATTGTCGGACCTTTGCGGTGCAAAATACCCATAGTTCTGCGCTTGTAGACAGTCTTGTTCGTAAAAATATAAAACGACACTTGACCTTTCAAATGGATTCTACACGCACAACTTAGCCCCGGAGAGTGGCCAATGGTGTGCTTTTACTCCCGGTGGTAAAATGTTCAAATTCAGGCGTCTTCCTATGGGCTACAAAAATAGTCCAGGCGTATTCGCCGCTCGTGTTGTCTCTTTGTTAGACGGCATAGATCCAGACGCATGTTCGTACGTAGATGACATTTATCTGACAGATGACGAATTGTTTCCGCATCGGACCCGAGTAGACCGCATTATTCTTGAATTTGCGGTTCAAGGTTACAAAATTAACTTTGCTAAATCTCATATTGCTGAATTTACCGTTTTGTTCTTGGGCTATGAGCTCAACAATGAAAGTAAGGGCTTAGCCCCCCATTTCCTAGAGAAATGTGCACTTCTGTGCCCTCCTACTAACCTGAAGAAACTTCAGTCCTTGCTGGGTTTTTTGAACTTCGGGCGTACATATATTCCCGAATACGCCCAGCATATCAAGCCACTGTATGCCTTGATACAACCTACTTTTTCGAAGTCTTGTTGACTTCCGGAGCATACCTCCATTCTACAGTCTTTACAGACTGACCTTCTTGAGTCAAAATTTCTTTTGACGCGTGATAACCACACAAACTTGGTGATTAGAATCATACCAGGGGCAGTGGGTTTCACGTACTTAACCTTTAACAAAGGTGATACAGTACCCATCGCAAACAAGTCACATCTGTACACTTCCGCGGAAATGCAGTTTTCCTCTGTAGAAAAAGTTCTAACAGCAGTGCAAATAGCGATTCTAAAGGAGCGCGCACTGGCACAGGGAAAACGCATACTGGTGGTAACACCATATCCTGCCTTAGAGGCAGTGACCAAAGCAAGTGTACCGAACTCTAAAGCTTTGCACCCCCGTTGGATTCAATGGGCAACATCTTTGACGTCTCCGGATGTCACTTTCATTTTCGACTCTTCTCTTCAGACTCAGGAGTTTTTACAGTATGAATTCGTTCATCCTCCTCCTTTGTCTTTACTGCCGCTTGAGGATTACGATTGTGTGATCTACACTGATGGTTCGGCACAACCGGCCACAGGGTCCTAGCATGCTTATTCAGCCGCATGTGCTATTGTCGCAGGTACCTTTGTGAACGGAGAGTTCAAATCCTCTGTAGTGCATACTCAGACACTCGGGGATAGTACCGCACAATTGGCCGAACTGCGCGCTTTGGTGCTTGCACTTGAGTTCGTTAATCCTGATGTGACCACTCTAATTGTGTGCGACTCTTATTACTGTGTTCAATCATATAATGACAATCTGTTCTTTTGGTCGCAAAACGACTATAGAGACACTAAAGGCAACACAATCAAGCATAAAACGCTTTGGGTTCGAGTGGCAGAATTACAAAAACGTCTGCCGCTCACACAGGTGGTACACACCCTAGGCCATCAGCGGGTGGGCGCACACGCTGTTGGTAACAGTTTGGCAGATGAAGCTGCCAAATCAGCAGTAGTGACGTGTTCAGTAGCAGCAGTTACTAGATCCATGTCTAAAATAGACACCGATATCTTGGCAGCTATTGCTGCGACAAAGGAAGGCGTTAATTACCCTAGGGGTTTTCCTTCCAAATATTCTTATCAGTTAGGTCCCGAACAGGCTCCTTATGTAACAATACCCGGTGTTGGGGATCGGCTGATCCCCAACGCGGACCGCAGGCTTTCCTTGATAACGGCAGCACACGAAGGCATGGCTTCGGCTCATGCGGGTGTGTCTGCGACGGTTTCCATCTTACAGCAGCGTTACTGGTGGCGTGGTTTATATAAAGACACCCGTACTTATGTGCTTTCCTGTGACGTTTGTCAACAGATCAAGCCTTCCACGGTTACACGACCACCTCAGACCTCGCTAGGTATTTCTAACAGACCCTTTGGGTGTGTTTACCTGGATCACTGCGGTCCATTTTCTTCAGACACTGCCTATAAATATATCTTAGTGGCAGTGGACTCGTGCACACGGTTCATCTGGGTCTGGCCACAACGGAGTGCTGACGCTCGAAATGTCATCAGGGATTTGCGTGTCTTTGTGGGAATTTTCGCATGCGGCACCTTCCATTCTGACCAAGGTCCGGCGTTTGCCTCTAAGGCTTACAAGGACGCAATGGGTTCATTGGGGGTGCGGGTGAAATTTTCGTCTCTGTATAGGCCTGAGGGCAATTCTATCGTTGAACGAATGAACCGTGACTTAAAGCAATCCTTGACAGCTAGAGTTATAGGTACTGGCAGGAACTGGCTGGCCCACTTGTATACCGTACAACGTGCACTTAATAATCTCCCTAGAAGACCTCTGGGTGGGCGGACCCCATACGAAATGCTTTTCGGCATACGAATGTTTGTGCCTGACCTTGATGGTCTAGACATGGCGGCGCAATCCGCCAAGTTTGATGTAGATAACCATTCTGCTATGTTACAGGACTTACAAGAAGCCCGAAACAAACTTGCACATTTGCCTTCAGCCACAGACCCTGCTCTGCAGATTCCGGTTGCCGGCTGGCTTCCGAAGATTGGCGAACTGGTTCGAGAGAAGGTGGAGAACAAAAAAGAATTTGGCCCCTCTTTTCGAGCACCGGTTCCAGTTCTGGGCTTGAAGGGAACACGTACAGTAATCTTACCACCGCTTCCTGGTCGCAAGGAGAACAGATACATCTCAGTGGAAAATGTCAAGCTACAACATCTGGCCGATCCTGAATAGTGTTACACCGGCGGTCTCTTGTCCTGCCATTTATCGGACATGTGTTCGAGGCACTCCTGCCCGAACGGTCACTGGTGTTACCATGGAGATGGTTGATTTGCCTGAAAATATCTTCGAACCCCCTGCATCCTCCTGCATCGACGAGGACGAGTATACCTATCCCGCAACAGAGTCGGTGGCACACCAACCAACAACGCCACTGAGCCCGACACGTTTTTCTTTTGACTCGGATTCCACCTCTTCAAATGTCCCGTCCAAGTTCAGTCTTTTTGTATCCTGGTTTAGAGACAATTTTTTGGTTCCACCCTGGACATATCTCTGGTTGGTGCTTTTCCTGATTTTTTTGTTCATGTCCATTGGCTTTGTCACAGTGTTTTTTCTACTTATCAATGGTCACTATTTACCTGAACGCTCTGCTGTGAACAGTGTTACTGGAACATTGGCTCCACATTCCTCCTCTCACATCATGAAGCGTGACCACACATTTGTGAACATTTCAGCGTTTCCAGTGGCTGATGGCATCGTATGGGATGCGGTAAACTTTCAAATTCATGGTCCGACAGAAATTATTAATGTACCAAATGTCCTTCGAGTTTCGATGGGTGATATAGTAAAAAATAATATTCATTCTGATGATTGGGATGTGCATGCCGTTGAAGCATTATTTGCTGATTTAAAATATTATGCTTCTTTTAATGCCGAGGATTTGTATATGAATTCTGCAAATTATGCCAATTTGTACTGCTACCAGCATTGGGGCAACCATTTTCTCCATAAACCGAGTGCACTATGTAGTCCTGTTACCTATACCCAATGGGAACATTGCCCAAACCCTAAACCAGGTAGCTCCCAGACCCTTAGAAATAAATTTACCTCTTTCACTGATTTCAATCGATCAAACCCCAGGTCCTATTATTTTAAACTGAAGGCCCCAGCAACTCAGAAAATCATGTTGACCCACACAAAATTACTTTATTCTGGTTCCTTTTTGAAAGCCTTGGCTGTGGGTGGTTATGAGTACTGGAAGGACACTGTAGATTTGAAACCAATCTGGGGCTCAAAGCCATGGCAGGTGCAAGGCACAGAGGCCTTGCACCGTGCTTGCCTTATCCCAGCCCAAATTATGTTTCTGAATGCTTCCATCTATCAGACTACATGTTGGGGTTTGGCTAATACTAAACAATTAAACGCACCTTCCCTACCATCCCTGTCAAGTGCTCCCAATGATAGTTTGCGTTTTAAGATGTCCCTTGCGACTTTGCAGGCCATGTTTCAGGATAATTCATTCAATGTTTCTACACTTGTACAGTCACCCTGGTTGGTATGGCCCATATCGTCTAATGCATGCCAACTGCGTTTTCACGGCTCAGTTCCTGGATACAAACAGGACAGGCCTGATCCGAGGTTTTCTGATTCCCGTACTGTCACCACATATTCTGTTGGTAAATTATGCAAACAGTGGTTGCAGCATTCGTCCCTAGAATCTGTTAAACAGCATTTATCCCTCCTTTCAGGCAACATTGAGCTGTCAGATTTTGTTTTGGGGCCTCATGGTCCACGACCGAAGAGGTTTATTTATGAAGCGTATAATGAACTCTGGAAGCTATCACAAATGGAAGCTGCATCCAGTCTTCGGGAAATAGACCAAGCAAATTTGGAAAAGGTGCTTGCTGTTGTTGACAATAGTATTAATACCCTGTCTTCCCACATTTATACTTTAGAGAATATTGTGTCCTCTGTTGTTGATATTGTACAAGATGATGTTTCTATATTGTACCATGGTCAGAATCAGTTGCGATCAGTAATGCAGTTTGCGTGGACTTTGCAAACCCTTAAGTTAGGTAAAGTTCCTTGGAATTTCTTAAACACCACCGCCCTATTTCTGCCTTTTAATTTGACTGAAAAACAGCAGTTCATGTCCATGAAAGATGCATCGTACACTTTGTTACATATTGAAAAAGTGGATCCTTTACCATTCTCTGTAGCGGAACTAGATTCTGCTGTATCTTAGAGCACGTAAGTTGAAATAAACATTTTAACCTATACAGTGCCTCTTCTTACGCATGTTGTGGACAGGTACGAGTGAGTGACGAAAGAGTGTTCTTGTTACTGAGAGTCCTGAGAGAGAGATACCGTGTTCTGGGTTGTCTAATCATTGGTACATTGGTGCTAATGGGACGCTAAGGCTAGTTGGGTTGGGGTTTTAGGTGCTAAGGGTTATGGTTGGCTCACCACTATATTCCGAGGTTCTATTATCCTGTGCATAGCTCTGTGTGTGCAGAATCCCTATGACAGCGGTACTCGCGGAACAGCATCTTGGGCTGAAGACGAATGAAGAGTGCAAGACACGGTTTTTATGGTACTCACTCTACAGTACATGGGCTAAAACAAATTGCAGCGGAGAGAGAAAAGTATGCTCTTGTAGTACCCGCTAAAAAGTACAGTGAGCTGAAACAAATGGTGACAATGAGCGGCAGCATGTACTCACCGAACACAACCATGTAGCTGCCGATGACAGTGGCCGAATGAAAGGCGCGCTCTCGCGGTCCACTGTTTCCATCTTTGGATTTCAGTGTGGTCCAGTAATGTAGATCAACATGGAATATATCGGTGGTATTTACACGCATGCTAAACCTGCAGAAGGAACAAGAAAGATCTCAGATGGAGAATAAAGAGAAGAAGGTGCAAGAAGAGAGAGAAATCAATGCTGAGGGATTGAACACTAACCATCACAAAGTTTTACACCACTGCTGGAGATTAATCATACTGACAACAAGACAGGGAGGAAAGATTCTCAAGATAGTCGATCTACACAATAAAAGAGGTAGGTAAGCATGGTTTAGAGTTCTTAGGGGGGCAGTGAGTGTGTGCAATGCAGAAAAGACATGAGAAAATGGAAGTGTGCAAAGAGATAGGAGATGCAGAACTGAGAAAATTGAAGAACAGACAGAGATTAAAGACCTGTTGTGATATTGACAGCATGTCCAAAGGAGAGGCACTGAGTTACAGTGAGTGATGAAGACTTGTGAGAGACTGCACAAAGCAAAGAGTGAATGATTCTGAAGCTGCTTGTGCAGAGCAAAGATGACAGAGTAAATTGATAAAAGGATGAGATTAGGGATTTAGATTACAAAAGCATGCAATGAGTAAATAAATTGGATTGTGAAAGCGTGCACAGAGGCATTAGATAAAAGCAAAGTCACACATAGGAAGACTGCAAAGAGGAAGGTGATAGGGAATTTTGGAGAGAAAGACATCTAAAAATCACAACTATGGTAACTTCCATCACTGTGATGGGTTTCGCTGGCTAAGCACTGTAAGAAGCTGATTCTGTATATGGTATGCCACTAGGTGGTTATACCATGCACATAGTCCAGGGGTTCCCCAAAAGTGTACAGGGCTCAATGCAAATCCCAAGGTGCTCTATTAATGGTAGTGTGGGTGAGCAGTCTTAGGCCTAGCACAGAGGAGTGTAAGACATTTATTGCACAACGTTGACCAATAATGGACACACCACTCAAACAGAGATCCACACCAATTTTAGAAAAATAAGCTTTGTTTGTATTTTATTTGAAGACCAAGATCTTCACAATAAGTGGAGTACGTTTTTAAATAAACATACTTTTCACTTCCAAAAGTCGACACTTAGTGCAATTTCTGAACAGTTCTATGTCAGCCTATGGAGGAAAACAATAATATGGTTACACGGGTAAGTACACAACTTACAATTCCAGTCTTGGGGACCAAAGGTCAGCAAGGGTCAGGTGAGTACCAACACTGCACCACCAGCGGCAAAGGGGCGGCAGGGTGGAAAGGTCAAAATCGGAGTTCGGCCCAATGGGTTTCAACGGAGATTGCGGTGCTCGAAGCCACACTGCTTGTAGGTAAGTAGATCGGTTGCAGGGGTCAAGCTTTGTGGGTAGAGCAAGCACATGGGGGCCACAAGGCAGCACCAAACATACACCACCAGCGGCACAGGGCAGCCGGGTGCAATTTGGACGTCGGGCGCCCAATGCTTTTCAATGGGAAGTCTTCTTACAGCAAAGAGGCTGCAGGAGTGACACCGGAGGTTGAAAGAGGAAAACCAACGACAGAAGAGTTAAGTTGGGATGTAGGGGGTCGGAGGGGCACCATCGGTTCAGCTCACCAAGGCCCAGGGGCTTCGGGTGCAGGGGTGCCTTTCGCCGTCGGAGTCTGCTTACCGGAGACAGTTGTGGTCAGGGGGGAGCCTCTGGAATCACAATGCAGTCGTCGACTTAGAGGCCAGGAGGGGTCAGCCAACGCTGGACACAAGGTCAGGATCGCCAGAGAGACTTCACTGCACAGGTGAGCCACTCAGACTCGGGCCGTGGACGTTGGGTACAAAGTGGGCAGGAGACGCAGATCTGCCTGGATCCGGAGTCTTTGGAGTCAGTTTCTTCTGGACAAGTCCGCTTTCCTCGGGAGATTGGAGTCTTTATTAAAGGCAACAGTCCTCCCTGGGGTTTTGGAGGTCGTTGTTGCAAGACAGGTCGCAGGGTCGTCAAAGCTGGAGAAAGGCCGGTAGGGCTGGGGCCAAGGCAGTTGTCTTCTGGCTTCTGCTGCAGGGTATCTTCTTTCTTCTTAGGTCGTCGCAGATCTGAGGGTCAGGTCTGGGGGAACCACCTAAATACTAAATTTAGGAGGACTTTTAGGAGAGTATCAGGTAGGGCCAATGGGCACCTTACCTGGGGTGACTACACCCTCTAGTATGCCACCCTTGTGGTAGGGGGCATAGACCGAGCCCCGAGTGGAGGGGTCCCCCCATCTTCAAGACGGCAGGGACTGAAAGTTGTGCTTCACATCGCTTCCCCTGCCTTAGGGGTGGGGTTGGCAGAGGTGGGCACACCTCCTATCTTTTTGAATTGTCCCGCCGGTGTTCCCTGTGTAAACCAGGGGAAGCCATCTGCTGCTAGCAGCAGAGGCTGGGGGACGCATTACAAAGGTGGCAGACCTTTAAAGCTCCCCTCTTCGAGCACTGACCCATCCTGGGGGAGAAGGCAGGACACCTCTGCCCAGGATGTGCATTGTTTTTGATCCCAGACAGCAGGGGCTCTCTACCCAGGGGTCCAGAAACAAGTCTGGTGGCGGCTAGCTGCCTATCGTCGGTCAGAGACTACACCTGGGTTGGTAGGGATTCAGGGAGCACCGACAGAAGACAATGAGCAGGGGAGGGGCATTTAGCGACGCCGAAGAGGGGCAATAAACTTACCTTGCACTTGCGGCTCTCCGCTGCCCCCAAAAAAGTGATGCCCAGGGCGGACTGCCCCCTCCCCCCCCCTTCTTAGCTACACCACTCCTAGCTGGCAACGGCATCCAGGAAGGGTGCCATGTCGACTTTGTCATTTTCTCCTGCCCAGGGGCATGCAGGCTGACAGGGTAGTGGCATGGTTCCAGTGAGGGGGTTCCCAAGGGACCCTTTTCTGCTCCCAGGCCCTGGGTACCCAGGGTACCATTTACTAGGGACTTACAGGGGGCAAAAGTACCAGTTGGTAGTGTTTTAGGGAAGGAGCACTGGCACAGGGGACCTGGTTGGGAGGACCCTGTGCACTACATCTGAAACCACATCAATACCAGGCAAAACATGGGGGGCTAACCATGCAAAAGAGGCACTTTCTCACAAGGGGATCATAGGGGCACCGTCGACTCAGCTCACCAAGGCCCAGGGGCTTCGGGTGCATGGGTGCCTTTAGAAATCAGAGTCTTCTTACCAGAGCCAGTGGAGGTCAGGGGGAGCATCTGGATTCAGGCTGCAGGCATCGTCGTAAAGTCCTGGAGAGGTCAGCCAATGCCGGACTTGAGGTCAGGACCACGGGGGAACCTGTTCTGGGTCAGTGGGCCTCCTGGACACGGTCTTAGGTGTTGGGTGCAGAGTGGACAGGACTCGCGGATCCTGAGGTCACCGGAGTCCTTTGGGTTGGTTTCTTGGGGACAGAACCGCTGTCTTTTTCAAAGTTCAGGCAGTCTTCCTCGGGTTTCGGGAAGTTGCTGGCCGCAGGACCAGCGTCCTCTTCTCGCAGGGTCTTGGAAGCTGGAGAAAGGCCGGTAGGGCTGGGGCCAAGTTAGTATTTGTCTAGAGGCTTCGTTGCACGGCGTCTTAGTCCTTCTTCTTAGGTCGCAGGTAACTAACTTCAAAGTCTGTGGAAGACCCCTAAATACTAGATATAGGGGCAGTTTAAGGGAGTAACAGGTAGGGCTAATGGGCATCTCACCTGGGGTGACTACACCCTCTATTATGCCACCCTGCTGTGGGAGGGAGCATAGTCCTGGCCCTGATTGGAAGAGTTCTTCAAGATGGAAGGGACTGAAAAGTGTGCTTAGTTTCGCCTCCTCCACCTGAGGGGAGAGGTTGGCAAAGGTGGGCACACCTCAGAGCCTTGCTAAGTTTTCCCGGCGGTTTTCCGGCCCAAAGTGGGGGTGTTAATCAGGGGCTGCCATCTGCTGCTAGCAGCAGAGGCTGGGGGTCACATTCAAATGCGGTAGGACTTTGAAGCTTCCCCTTCGAGCACTGTGCCCATCCTGGGGGAGGAGGTGTGACACCTCCGCCCAGGATGAGCATTGTTTCTGGTCCCAAAGAGCAGAAGCTCTCCACCCAGGGGTCTAGAAACATGTCTGTGTGTGGCAGACTGCCTAAAGCCAGTCAGTGACCACACTAGGGTCGGTAGGTTTTCAGGGGGCACCTCTGAGGTGCCCTCTGAGTACATGGTTTAATAAATCTCACACTGGCAGCAGTGTGGATCTATTACAAGGAGTTGTTTGGTACCAAACACTCCTGGTTTCAGTGAAACCATCATGGTGCTGGGGAACTCGAGCTGTCGAGTTTCCTGCCCATGTACTCCATATGGCTCCCCTGGCACTTACAATATTTAAGAATTGACTTAAGTATTGCAGGGGCATATCAACTCATGCAGTTATTCCCTCACCAGTGGTATAGTGCACCCTGCACTAGGGCTGTGAGGCCTGCTAGAGGGGTGACTTACCTATACCTGCAGGCAGTGCTGGCTGGCATGGCACCCATACAGGGCGCCATGTCGACTTTGTCATTTTCTCCTTCACAGTGGCATGCAAGCTGCAAGGGCAGTGGCATGATCTCGGTGAGGGGGGGTCCCAGGCGACTCTCGTCAGCTTCCAGGCCCTAGGTACCCAGGGTACCACCGACTAGGGACTTAGAGAGGGCAGAAGTACCAATGGTGGATATGGTTTAGGGAAGACGGACTGGCACAGGGGACCTGGTTGGCAGAGACCCTGTGCACTACAATCTAAAGCACATCAAATACCAGGCAAAAAGTGGGGGCTCACCATGTCAAAAGAGGCACTTCCTCACAAGCACCCATTCCACAACTTAAGCATGTTACCCATGCAAGTTACCTTCCTCAATGCACTAAAAACAGAAACAATACTCTGATTTCAGAAGTAAACAACCCTTGACTCCAATGATCATGCATTGATCTACCAATATATTCCATTCCTCAGACAGATAATGGAGAAGGTACACATCATGCAGCACCAAATCACATTGCCTACTACATGACAACCAGTCCACCTTCAGAACATGCTGCAGGACCAAGGCAGCAATTTTCCAAGTTGGGCATGATGTCTGTCTCACCAACTAAAATGGAGCCCGAGGTCTCGGTGTCCTGCTAGACATCTCAGCAGCATGTAATACCAATGACCAAAAACCCTGTTCAACACCCTAGCGACACAAACAGGACTGGCAAAAACCATCCTTGAATAGTTCTATTCCTAGTAATTACACTTTCGCTACCTTGATCAGATTAATGCCTCCAGATCCGAGTGGCTGCTGGTGACCTGTAGAGCACAGATGGTATCCATCTTCTAGTGTGTCGATGGATTTCTAAAATGAAGTCCCTCGGACTACTTCTTTCCAAAGATAAGATCTTGCAGCACCTCTGAAAACGGCTGAAGATGTATGATCCATTTACTATTTTGCTCCTCGATGAACCTGTGCAGAATGCTAGCCCAGGCCTGTATAATCTTCAAGATCAACCATCGGTGCACAAGCATCCACTGCTGGAATACTAACCACCTCATGAGGCTAACATAACACAAGGAGTCATAACATCATCAAACTCACGATTCAAGACAGGGGGAAAAAGGCAAAGGGAGATAGTCTTTCCCTGTGTATGCACAAACTGAACAACATTCTCCACAGGTCACGCTTGTTCCAGTACCCTTGCAGTTTTTCAAGGAGAACCATCATAAACCATGGAAGACCTCCAGCGCCTGAGGTATGTAAACCTTCCAATCAACAACACTTATCTCCGCTACGTCCCCCAATCACAAACAGTTCTGGATAATTTCTTCAACCCTCTCAGACCTTGAACCTCTCCTTTCCTTATAGCTATATACATTTCACTGTTACCATCGGGTTACATTTCAGCTTTATATGTACCCCACACAGGAATGCATGCATACAATCACACATCTATACATACAAACATATGTACATAGAAAGGGAAGCCTGGTTGGGGGAGTGTACACAAAGCCAAGAAAAAAAGGAGTAGCATTGTGAGATTATGAAGAGATTAAAAAAACTGAGGAATGAGAGTATTTGCAGAGCAAGGGGTGAGGCAGTAGAGGCCAGTGTGAGCAAGGAGGACAGGGGGTTGGTAGAGAAAGGAAGAGAAAAGGGTTTGGTAGAGCACATACACGAAGAAATAGGACAAGATATGATAAGAAAAGACGCATATAGCAAGGAGACAAGGAAGGTAGGAGTGAGAAGTTACAGTGGATAAAACCATGTAGGATTGGGAAAGAACAAGAAGAGGCACAGGAAGTTGACGATAAATTGATTGATAGCAAGAAAAGGAGTGTGAACGCATGTGTGCGTGCATGTGGCTGTACACATATTTGTGACAAAAGCAGGAGGATGCAAATACTGAGCACAGAACAAGCCTAATTTCACCCAAAGGTCTCATGTAAATCTAGTGACTATGCAACAAGGCATTTACTGACAGATTATGAGCTCTACACAAATGCAGCTTTTATTCTTGTGTTTGCTCATACTCATAGTTCATGGAGATCCACTAAAATGTATACCTGATCACTGTTTGCATAAGACTAGTGACCACAAGACTAGAAAGTGGCAGAGGGAAGTGTGCTGACAGAATAAGAGTCACACAGTGCCTGTGAACACTATCTACACCTAGTGTATGTATGTATGTAGTATTTGTATAGCAAAAGGCCCAAAAGGCAGTGGAAGCTGAACATAACCAAAGGTTAAGATACAATCAGTAAGTGATTTGTGGGAGCAAAAGGGGAAGGTTGATAAATCGGGACGTACCAAAGCTCCTTCTGAAGAGAGAGATGCACTTACCGTGCTGTGGAAGGTCTGTGACCACCATACACCACCAGAGTGCGAGAAGCGGGGTGAAAAACCATCGAGTGGCCAGCAGCTGCTGGGGGCTTTCCCCCGGAAGGGAGGACTGGCTCCCACTCCCAGGTCTGCAGGTGGAAGCGAAACATCTGCGAGGAGAAGACATCAACTGCAGTTCGCCCTATGGGGGATCAGGGAAGGAAATAAAGATGGGAGATGAGGGCAGCACAAACAAATAATTGGGGAGATCAGGGCAGGAGGGAGAGAGTCAAAAGAGAGAGTTCAGGAGAAACTAAAACAAAGCTAATTTCTTAAGTTAGGAAGTGGTAGGAAAAGTTAAATATGAGATCGATGGGACATGAGAAGACAAGTAGAGAGAGTGGGGGAGGAGGAACACAGGAATACCAGACCAGGTGTGGCAGGTAAAAGATAAAGAGGGAGCTCCCTAGCAGAAGAACGAGTGTTATATAGAGAGGATCTAGAATATGGAGAAGAGTTAAATGGTGATGATCTGAAAAAACTGCCCAATAGCCAAAGCTGTGGCGCGATGGGGGAACAAAGAAGTGAAGCATGGAACAGGGAGCCGAAAGAGATTAATGGTTTTAAAATTGGAAAAACGTATAAACAAAAGAGACCATGAGAGCAGAGGTGGTAGGTATAGAGGTCTGTAATAGAACATTTAAGGCAGTCCCTTTGCCTCAAGAAAATTATTTTGCATATAAAATTATCTTCTAACAAACATTCATTGTATTCCAGTTTTATAACAGGAGAAGAAAATATTCAATGTCATTATTTAATATAAGAACAATAACACTTGCATTCAACTGTTTGCACAAGATGAAATAGCAGTAGCCTTATTTAATAATGGATTTAGTACGAAGCTGGTAATTTTAAACTGATGTTCAAGCATAAGCTGTAGATAAATAAACATTCGTATGCATTTTATATATCATTGTAATTTAACACAAATGTGCGTGAACAGAGGGTGTGTGACCCTTAGAAAAGGGTCTGATGTGGGATTACATATGTTTTACCACAAGAACAGTGTCTAAGGGAGAAGTTCTTGCCAAGACACTATCAGGAAAAAAAGTTACAGAGGCCCGAGGCCAGAGGTAAAAAGGGAACTAAGGGGGAGCAGGAAACCCTTGAGACACGGACCCCCTCCAATTATAACCCTGTCCTACAGGTACTTCAAACCGAGGGGTCACACACTCATTTGTGACCCCTTACTCAAAGCTTGTCAGTATCCACCCCAAAGCCCGCACACCCTCTACGATCATATAGTGGGATCTCCACATTCAAAGGAAGTCATCCGATCTGTTCTGGTCAAACTTGAAGCTCACTCACCTCCAAAGACATAGAGCCACATGTCCACCACAGCTGTAGCATGGTTGGCCAACCCCGGGGGCTTCTGGGAGTTAAGCGGGATGAGCTCTAGCCACCTGTCCTCAAGTGGGCTGTACATCCAAACATCATTAGCTAGCTCGCCTGCAGAGAGCTCCCCACCGAAGAGAAACAGCCTGTCATTCCACGTCACTGCTACATGGGAGTGTCTGGGTGCCTGTAGAGAAGAGGAAAGGGGTTACAGACATGAAGGAGGGGCCTACAGAGGAAGGGGGGAGAGCTGAGAAACTGATAGCCATTGGGAGGTGTGTGTAGAGAAAAGACTGGAAATTACAGTCCATCCTTAGGTAGGTGGGTCGAAGGGCTCTGGAGTCTGTAGCGGAGGAGAGATTAGGACAGATTTTTTTGATTTTTTTAAAAACATTTTTTATTTTTCTTTCACGTAAATTGGTACCGATTACAAAAATCTGAAGGTGTAAGTATCCACATCGTGTACAGCCGTGCCAACATTGCAATAACATCGTTGTGAATCTGCATTGTTCACATCTCTCACGTGCCCCCCCTTCGTATGCATACAACAATTACAATTGTCTTAAAAGTTACATTGACTGTGATTGTGGCCATTAGACACTCTGTCCGGATCAGATTCTTCGAGCGGCGGGGTACAGATATTTCCTCTGAAGGCATTCCACCTCCCCCCACACCAGTGTCCACTTCTTGGGGCACTTTCTATGAATAAAAACCGCCTTTTCCGCCACTATTGCTCTATCCATGTCTCCACACCACTGTCTATGTGTGGGGACTGCCTGCGCTCCCCAGTGTTGAGCTATATTACGTTTAGCCAGCATCATACCCAAGGTCGCCCAGTCCTGAGCCGCATGATTGAGGTCTGTCGGCTCCCAAATGTTAAGAAGACATCTCTTGGCGTCTGGGGGGACTGTGGGCCCGCAAACCTGCGTGATAGTTTCCATGATAGCCTCCCAGTAGTGCACAATCTTGGGACATTCCCACAAGGTATGATAAAAAGTACCCAGTGACCCGCAACCCCTCAGACATATCGGGCTGTCAGTTCTGCCCATTCTGTATAATGTCTGTCTTGTGTAATATGTGTGGTGCAATATTTTAAGCTGTACGAGTTGTAGTTTGGAGGGTATGGCTACCTCACGTGGGGACGCAAGGGCCTCCTGCCAGTCCGTTTCATCCAGTTCGGCCTACCATTTGTCGCGGAGGGCAATCGTAGGATCTCGCCAGTTATTTATAATTTTACGATAAGTCAAGGAGATGGCCTTTTTGGTCAGGTAGTCTGTCAGTAGTCTATCCTCAAGTGGTGAGGACTCAGGGAGATCGGTGCCTGGTGGAATGGCTTTTGTGAGCGCATGCTTGATCTGTAGGTAACGATAATGTTCCGTCGGAGCCATCTCGTAGGTTTCCTGCAGTTGGGAGAATGAAAGTATCTCGCCTTTTCTCCACAGGTCCCCCACCCTCGATATACCTATAAGGTCCCATCTGTCAAAGCCCTTGCTATTGCGGAGTCTGCCTAAGCGCCGGGTGTCCCAAAGTGGTGTATGTTGCATTAAGATCCCCTCCCAGCCAAGCGCACGGAGCGTCGTGAACCAAATATGTACTGTGTGTGCAGTTGGTCCCAATAGTGTATGTTTGCGGGATTTGTCATATAGTGCACCCAAAACACCCCCAGTTCCAAGAGTGTGTCTGTCCATGCGAAACGCAGGGTCATCCTGTGGGGCATGTATCCATTGGTTTACCACAATAAGCTGCGAGGCCCAATAGTATGTTTTAATATTGGGGAGGGCGATTCCACCATCGTACCAGCCCCTTACCAATTTATGCTGGGCTATACGGGCAGGTTCCCCCCTCCCCCCCAGAGAAGATGACTTACTTCTGCGTCAATCGCTTTGAAGTAGGAGTGGGGAACTGGGAATGGAGTGTTCTGCAGGGCGTATAAAAACCTGGGGAGTGCCATCATTTTGAACAGGGCGGCTCGACCCAGGAGCGTTAGTGGTAGGGAGTGCCAGTGTTTAACATCGCGGCGGAGTCTTTTAAAGGGCTCCAAAAGGTTGTGCTCGATGAAATGTGCGGGTTGGGAAGTGATATATATTCCAAGGTATTTAAACCCCCTGTCTGCGACTTGTATCGTGCAATCTGGCGGCAACCGTGGAGACGAGCCGCTAAGCACGTAGAGAACAGATTTAGCCCAGTTAATAGTATAGCCGGAGACGCTCCCATATGACGCACAAATGTCCAATAGTACAATTATTGATCGTCAGGGGGATGCCATATACAGTAAGATGTCGTCAGCATATAGGGAAATGTGATCCTCCCATCCCTCCGTCCACTTAAGCCCGCGTATCCTTGGGTCCCCCCTTATCCAGGCCGCCAAAGCTTCCAGTACTAAAGCAATATTAGGACAGATTAGGATACAGTCCAGAACTGTAGATGTAGAAGGTATAGAATTTCATGAAGAGAGGGGAGGTATGGAGTGATGGCCGGTGGGAGGGCGAGAAGAAAGGAATGAGGTTGGGACAACAACAGGGGCCAACAACGAGCACGGAGATAGGATAAATATGGGGTGAATAGATAGAACAGGGAAAGAGGTAGCGAAAAAACGGCAGTGGCTAAGAGGAGGGATTAGATTATAACATGGGCTGGAGAAAAGGAGTAAGACAGACCAGGACAATCAGCGAGGGTCTAATGGGAGAGTCTGGGAGAGTAGAGGTAGAGGTTTATGGGAGGGAGTGAGATTGCAACAGGGGCTGTAGGTCAATAGTGGAAAGGACAAAAGAAGTAAGAGGACATGGCTACTGAAGGTCACTGAGGGAGGGGCGGGATAGGAGTGACATTGCAACAGGTGCTAGTGGTATAAAGGAGTGGCGGGGGAGAGGAACGAGAACATGAAAGGGGATGGGAGACCACAGGGGAAAGCTAAAAGAAGTGAGATCGAGACAGAGGCTACATGTACATGGAAAAGGGAGGTGGAGTGTTATCACGACAGGGCTGGTGGCCCATGGAAGGAGCAGGAAGAGGGAGAAGTAGATTTAAGACTGCTGCAGCTGTATGTGATCTATGGGGGGTTGAGGAGGCAGGGACACGAGTGTAACAGTGGCAGAGGCTCAACAGGGGAGGATCAAGAGGATTGACATCACACGAGGGGCCAGGGGTCACCAGGGTGGATGGAGAGGAGTGTGACAATGACAAGGCTGAGGGATCATCACGGTTCATGACAGGGGTCAGTGGGACGGGTGGAGAGGAGTGCGCTAGTGACAGAGGCCAGCAGCAGTTATGGCTCAGATTCTCTCACTTATTCATGAGAATAATGCATGCGTCAAAACTTTCCTCAACATCTCGTTCATCCCTTTGTCTCTAAAAGATATCAGCTCGAGTGAGTTTTATGAACATCTTGCTCCTGCTTGGTCTTTGCACTGGCTTGTAGTACATCATGCAGTCAAGCTTATACCACTTTGCTTCATATATGATGTTCTATGTCACATACCCCTCAAACAAATTGTCCCCTCACTAACTGATATGCTATTTTCCCCAACCACCTTTATTAGGTTTTGAAGGAATCAATCAATCAATCAATCAAGCATTTGTATAGCGCGCTACTCACCCGGAGGGTCTCAAGGCGCTAGGGGAGGGGGTCCGCTACTGTTCGAACAGCCAGGTCTTGAGTTGCTTCCTGAAGGAGAGGTGGTCTTGGGTCAGGCGGAGGTGGATGGGTAGGGAGTTCCACGTCTTGGCAGCCAGGTAGGAGAAGGATCTTCCTCCCGTTGTGGCTCTTCGGATGCGGGGGACGGCGGCGAGGGCGTGGTTGGTCGATCGTAGCTGGCGGGTGGGAGTGTAGAAGGTCAGACGGTCGTTGAGGTATCTGGGGCCTTGGTTGTGGAGAGCTTTGTGTGCGTGGGTGAGGAGTCGGAACGTGATTCTCTTGCTGACGGGGAGCCAGTGCAGGTCTCTCAGGTGTCCGGCGATGTGGCTGTGTCGGGGGATGTCCAGGATGAGTCGAGCTGAGGCGTTCTGGATGCGTTGGAGTCTTTTCTGAAGTTTGGCTGTGGTTCCGGCGTAGAGGGAGTTGCCGTAGTCCAGTCGGCTGGTGACGAGGGCCTGGGTGACCGTCTTCCTGGTTTCGGTGGGGATCCACCGGAAGATCTTCCGCAGCATGCGTAGGATGTTGAAGCAAGACGAGGAGACGGCGTTGACTTGTCTGGTCATTGAGAGGGAGGAGTCCAGGATGAAGCCCAGGTTGCGTGCGTGGTCCGTTGGTTTGGGTGCGTTGCCCAGGGCAGAGGGCCACCAGGAGTCGTCCCAGGCGGAGGGTGATGATCCTAGGATGAGGACTTCCGTCTTATCTGAGTTCAGTTTCAGGCGGCTGTTCCTCATCCACTCGGCTACGTCCTTCATCCCTTCATGTAGGTTGGTTTTGGCGGTTGTGGTGTTGTTGGTGAGGGAGAGGATCAGCTGGGTGTCGTCGGCGTAGGAGATGATGTTGAGGTTGTGTTGGCGTGCGATGGCTGCGAGGGGGCTCATGTAGACGTTGAAGAGGGTGGGGCTGAGTGATGATCCTTGTGGTACGCCGCAGATGACTTCGGTGGCCTCGGAACTGAACGGGGGGAGGCGGACTCTCTGGGTTCTTCCGGCGAGGAAGGAGATGATCCACTCCAGTGCCTTCTCTTGTTCAGGCGTTGCACTAGGGTGCGGTGGCAGACTGTGTCGAACGCTGCGGAGAGGTCCAGGAGGATGAGGGCCGCTGTTTCCCCGTTGTCGAGCAGGGCTCGGATGTCGTCGGTGGCTGCGATGAGGGCGGTCTCGGTGCTGTGGTTGGCCCGGAAGCCGGACTGTGAGTGGTCGAGGGATCCATTCGTCTCGATGAAGGCGGCCAGTTGTCTGTTGACGGTCTTCTCGATGACTTTGGCAGGAAAAGGAAGGAGCGAGATGGGGAGGTAGTTTTTGAGGTCGGTGGGGTCCGCTGACGGTTTCTTCAGTAGGGCGCAGAGTTCGGCGTGCTTCCAGCTCTCTGGGAAGGTGGCGGTGTCGAAGGAGGTGTTGATGATGTCCCGGAGGTGGGGTGCGATGACGGCGTCGGCCTTGTTGAAGATGTGGTGAGGGCAGGGGTCGGTTGGTGATCCGGAGTGGATGGAGTTCATCGTGCGGATAGTGTCTTCGGTGTTGATCGGGGTCCAGGCTCGGAGGGTGGAGGTGGGGGACGTTGGAACGGTTGTAGGGTACGTCGGCTGTGTGCTGAAACTGTTGTGTATGTCTGCGATCTTGCTGTGGAAGAACGAGGCGAGCGAGTTGCAGAGGTCTTGCGAGGGGGTGATGTCGTTGTTTCCGGCGCTGGGGTTCGAGAGCTCTTTGACGATGATGAAGAGTTCCTTGCTGTTGTGGGCGTTGTTGTCCAGTCGTTCCTTGAATGCGGTTTTCTTGGTGGTGTGGATCAGCTGGTGGTGTTTTCGGGTGGCGTGTTTGAGGGTGGTCATGTTGTCTGCAGTCGGGTCTCTGCGCCATGCTTTCTCGAGGGCCCGGCAGTTCTTCTTGGATTTCTTGAGTTAGTCAGTGAACCAGGGTGCTTTCTTGTTGCCGGGTCTGATTGGGGGGGTCTTCAATGGGGCGAGGATGTCAGCGCAGTTGGTGATCCATCTTGTGAGGTTGCTGGCGGCTTGGTTGGGGTTCGTTGAGCTGGCGGGAGGGTTCTGGCTCAGGGATGTGGTGAGTTGGTCGGTGGTGATCTTGTTCCAGCTTCTGCGCGGGAGCTGTTGCGGGTGGTGGTGCGTGGTGGTCCTGCTGAAGCTGAAGTGGACGCAGCTGTGGTCTGTCCAGTGGAGTCCGGTGGTGTGGCTGAAGGAGATGTCCTTGCTGGAGGAGAAGACGGGGTCAAGCGTGTGGCCGGCGTGGTGTGTGGGGGTGGTCACCAGTTGCTTGAGTCCGAGGTTGGCGAGGTTGTCCAGCAGGGTGGTGGTGTTGCGATCGTTGTTGTTCTCTAGGTGGAAGTTGAGGTCCCCAAGGAGGATGTAGTCGGCCGAGAGGAGGGCGTGCGGGCTGATGAGGTCGGCGATGTCTTCGCTGAATTGTGTGCGTGGTCCTGGGGGTCTGTAGATGAGGGTGCCTCTGAGGGTGGTCTTGGGGTCGGTGTGTATCTGGAAGTGCAGGTGTTCGCCGGCTGTGAAGGTGTCGTCGGAGTTGGTCGTAATGCGGATGGTGTTCTTGTGGACGATGGCGATGCCTCCTCCGGTCTGGTTGGCGCGGTCCTTTCGGGTGATCTTGTATCCGTCCGGGATGGCGATGGCGATGTCGGGCGCTGAGGAGGCGTTCATCCATGTTTCCGTGAGGAAAGCGACGTCTGGTGATGTGGAGTCGAGCAGGTTCCAAAGTTCCACGGCGTGTCTGTGGACGGAGCGGGTGTTGAGCAGGATGCACTTCAGGTGGTTGCTGCTGGTGCTCGGCGTGGCGGGTGCGGTGCAGGTCCGGAGGCAGGAGAACTTGCAAGATTGGCAGGCGAAGGGTCCGTGGGTGCGTCCTGGGGTGGCACGGTGGCAGCCGGGGATTCGGCCGGTGTTGAGTGCGTTGAGGGTGGCGGTGTCGTAGGTCCGGTGGGTGGGTTGGCTGCTGCGGGGGCCAGGGGTTCTGGCGCTGGGCGCGGTCCAGTCGCGGACGGGCGCAGACGGGCTTGCCTTAGGCGCGCCTTCGGCGCGCAAGCGGCGCGGCCGCGCAGCGGCCGCCATTTATGGGTAGGTGGGAGGGAGGAGCAGCTGGGAGGCGGGAGGCAGGGGCAGCAAATGGGCAGTCAGGGGGCGGGGCCGCAGGGACGCAGCGGCGGGAATGGCGAGAGGCAACGGGGGTACAGAAGGAAAAAAGGGGCGAGAAAACAGACAAATGCGGGCACAGTACAAATGGGGCAACAGGGGTACAGAAGGAAAAAAGGGGCGAGAAAACAGACAAATGCGGGCACAGTACAAATGGGGCAACGGGGGTACAGAAGGAAAAAAAAGGGGCGAGAAAACAGACAAATGCGGGCACAGTACAAAAGGGGCAACGGGGGTACTGAAGGAAAAAAAGGGGCGAGAAAACAGACAAATGCGGGCACAGTACAAATGGGGCAACGGGGGTACAGAAGGAAAAAAAGGGGCGAGAAAACAGACAAATGCGGGCACAGTACAAAAGGGGCAACGGGGGTACAGAAGGAAAAAAAGGGGCGAGAAAACAGACAAATGCGGGCACAGTACAAATGGGGCAACGGGGGTACAGAAGGAAAAAAGGGGCGAGAAAACAGACAAATGCGGGCACAGTACAAAAGGGGCAACGGGGGTACAGAAGGAAAAAAAGGGGCGAGAAAACAGACAAATGCGGGCACAGTACAAATGGGGCAACGGGGGTACAGAAGGAAAAAAAGGGGCGAGAAAACAGACAAATGCCCCTGGCACAGTACAAAAGGGGCAACGGGGGTACAGAAGGAAAAAAAAGGGGCGAGAAAACAGACAAATGCCGGCACAGTACAAATGGGGCAACGGGGGTACAGAAGGAAAAAAAGGGGCGAGAAAACAGACAAATGCGGGCACAGTACAAAAGGGGCAACGGGGGTACAGAAGGAAAAAAGGGGCGAGAAAACAGACAAATGCGGGCACAGTACAAAAGGGGCAACGGGGGTACAGAAGGAAAAAAGGGGCAAGAAAACAGACAAATGCGGGCACAGTACAAATGGGGCAACGGGGTACAGAAGGAAAAAAAGGGGCGAGAAAACAGACAAATGCGGGCACAGTACAAAAGGGGCAACGGGGGTACAGAAGGAAAAAAAGGGGCGAGAAAACAGACAAATGCGGGCACAGTACAAATGGGGCAACGGGGGTACAGAAGGAAAAAAGGGGCGAGAAAACAGACAAATGCGGGCACAGTACAAATGGGGCAACGGGGGTACAGAAGGAAAAAGGGAAGGGCGTTCTTACCAGCAGCAGCGGGTGGACAACACAGGCGGAGCTGTGTGGCGGGGGGAGCGACCTACCTGGCAAGGTCAAGGAAGACTGGCAGAGCCCTGAAGAAGTTGAACAAGTTACTTTGGTAACACTCTTACGGGGAAGATAGCCTATCCAACCACAGATCCCACACATTAGAATACTCCCCAGGTGCCAGGCTGGATAGGTTTCACCAGAAATGCTCCCACGTGCCACACTGACACTGTTGCAGGGATTCTGCGGAGTCACAATAATAACCCAATATTTGTAAAGCGCAAACAAATCACCCCTAAGGGTCTCAAGGCGCTGGGGGCCGTCTGGAAGATTAAGCGAGCTATTGCCCAGAGTCACATGGTGCTGGGCTGAGCTGCCGCCAGAGCCGGGGATCGAACCGTGAGCCCCATGCGCCAGAGTCAGCCGCCCATGCCGCTGCGCCACACCTAGTCACAGAACTATGCTTGGGATCATACGACCGTAGTAGGCAGGGACTGAGTCACCCGAGTACCCATGAGCCCAGGACCAACTAGCTATAGTGTCTCACAAGCCCTCCTACTCACTCACAGAGGAACAAGCGATTAGACACCCCAGAACACAACACTCCCGACCCTCCCAGGAATCGCAGTTACAGGGCACACCCTTTCGTCCTCACACTCGTATTAGTCCACAATAAGTTCTGAGAGAGACACGAGGAAAGTTTAAAATGTTTATTTTAATTATCGTGCTCAAGTATGCAGTATACGTGCCACAACAAGTAGGAAAATGCCTAATACAAATAAGGTCAGCACAGCAAGTAGTATGTAAATCATGAATGGAGCGGTCATAGTGTAGCCTAACCTCCATCCCATTCTACAGAAGCAACATGATTATAGATCAGAAGATCTCTGGGTGTTAAAAGCAGAACCCATAACTTAGTATACACTGATGAAAGTTCTACATTTAAGGTGCTGTCACAATCTTTACCCTGGAAAAGTCCCTCTCCAAGTGTGTGTTGCCTATCTGTGCATACCTATATGACAAAAGTATGTGTTCCCAAACAGCTGCATTTGCGTGTTTTATCTAGGTGCTAGGGCCTGACCAGAACAGAATAACAAGGGGAATTGTTGTTTGACCTTGTCTACCTGTTCAGACTAAATCCCAGGAAAGAATAGAACGCAAAAACAACAGCGTGTTCCATGTGAAAGTACAGTGTGGCACAAAGCAAAATGTGTTTGTAGAGTAACGTGCGCAAAGCAGAAGACAGTCTGTAATGTGCTCATGATAACATAGGGAAACGACAATGGGCCTCCACGGGACATATGACAACGCTGTCTTTTTGATGGATACTTCTAACCCCAGATTGATCACCTTAGAATACTCCCCAGGCACCAGACTGGATCTAGGAAGCCCTCACCAGCAACGCTCCCGTGTGCTGCTAGGTAGTGCCCGGTACCTCAGAGTTAACGCCATAGCACCGCAGCAGTCACTTATAAACACTACCCCTGTGCACTGATGGCAGTTTCTTGCTGGTCTCTTTCCACGCCCTCAGACACGTTGCATGACAAATTGGTTGTACCAGTGTGAAGATTACGATCATTTTAGATGCTAAAAATAGGTCACGCCAAAGAACACAGAGGTGGGAGGGCAGTGAGGGATCCGTGGTTAGATAGAGTATCCACCAGAAAGAGCGCTACCAAAGGTAACTAACTTCTTCTTCTTGGAAACCTCTAAATGCAGATTCCTCACCTTAGAATAGATACCAACGTAGTACCTCCCCAAGGCGAAGGGTCTGTGGAGTGGGCGGAGATCAAAAGGTTCTGCAGAACTGTGCTGGTAAAATGTCCTTTCAGTCAGACCTGGTTGCCAAGGCAGTAGCGCTTCATGAATGTGTGTACTGATGCCCATGTCACAACCTCGGAGATCCCAAGAACAGGCATTTCACATGCCAAATCAGTGGTAGCAGCTTTGGCTCTGGTGGATTGAGCTCTCAAACCTTCGGGAGGCACCTAGATAGGGTTCTCTCCTGCACAGCCTTCCTTTTTTGTCCCGGAGAACCCAACAAAAAGCTGATCATCCACTTAACAGTCTTTGGTATAATCAATGTAAAAGCTTAAAGTACCTCTGGGGTCCAGCCGATGAAGCCTCTCTCCTCCTCTATCGAGAGGTGAGGGGGGGGGCGTAGAACACTGGTGGAGTGATGGATAGATTGCCCCATGTTGCAGGGAGTCAACTTTAGACAAAAAGGCCACCCAAGTTCTCAGCTTAACAGGGAAATGAAGCAACACTCATGTGACGAGCTGAAAGGATTGCAATTAGGAAGTATGGACCAGATGTCAAAAATTCGGAGGCAGCAATTTACAAATTGCAAAGTTCTGCAAATCGCAATTCGGAAATCACTATTCCTAATTTATGACACTTGTTGAGCTTCAATTAGCGATTCCTAGTGGGTCGCAAATCAACATGCCTCATGAATATTATTGAGGTAGGATGCAGCTTGCGACCCACTAGAAATCACAACAATCATGGATGGTGGCCTGCTAGCGGCAGCAAACCACCATGTCTGTGATTGCTTTTTAATAAAGAAAACATTTATTCTTTGAAATGCAGCCCGTTTCCTTAAAGAAAAACGGGAGGTGTTTCAAAAGAAAAATTAAACTTAAAAAAAATATGTTTTAATTAAGTTTTCATGAGGAAAAAAAACATACAATGCTGCCGTAGTACAAGAATGGAAAGTGAGTTCAGTACATCCATAGGCGAACAGTACATTCCACAAAGCATACAGGACGTCAATAATAGTGAACATATCCAAATAATCAGAAGGGGAAAAAAAAGGGTAGCAAGCAGGTGAATCAATCAGTGGCATGATCAGCGTCATTAGCATCCAAAGTCAGGAGATATGTTCTGAGAGGTGCTCAGATGTCCTTAGGCCTGGAAGTAGGAGGCTGAAGGGAGGCATAGTGTTCACTGGTCATATCACAGTACTGCATATCGTTCAGCCAATCAGCAGTGGCGAGTGGCGCACTACTGCCCCATAGAAGGGATATATGTCGTGTAGCTAGGAGCACAGCCATGGCGGTGAACCTCCGAAGGCCAGGGCTCAAGGGTTTAGCATATCCTGGGACTGCCATGAGGGGATCTGGAACTATAGTGTGTTCTAGCATAGTGGAGATCAAAGAAAATATGGCAATACAATTGGTCTAGACAATATTGCAGTTCCAGGTAAGATGCGCAAAATCATTATGGTCAGCCACGCACCAGGGTAGTGATGCGGGCGTGTGGGGTCGTAGCGGGCCAGGGCCTTGGGGGTAGTATATGCCCTATGCAGGTATTTATAATGCATGAGATTGTGCCTGCTATTTGGGGATAAGCACTAAGTTGTGTGTGCAACAGTAGGACCACGTCTTATCAGGGATGGAGTAGCCTAGGTCACGCTCCCATGCCGCCCGAGATGGAAGTGTACGAGCTGGTTTATGTGTGAGGCAGGAGTAAGAGAGACAGGACACCAATCTAGAGCTGTCAACGGACGATATCACCAAGGTGAGAGGAGGAAACTCATCTAGTTATTCAGGGTAAGTGGTGAGTTTCTCACAGTAGGTGCTGCAGAGGCCGATTAACTTCTCAAAAGAGGATAGGGTCCCTGCAGAATCAAATGCGGTACCCAGGTCAACCTTATCATTTGTAAAGAGATCTCCTTTGGTATGTAGATGACGGGCAGGGAGCGTGCATCATACCAATGCTTCCTGAGTCAATGGCAGCCATGGGATGTTGTTGAGGGGAATGAGAGGAGAATATAAAAGGGTAGCGCCCAGAAGTTTGCAAAGTTTGGACCAGGCCCAGCAGGTCGGGGACAGAGAGTAAATGTCAGAGGGTTTGAGAGGTAAGCAGCGGGCTCAGGACCGATAAGGGTGTTTGCTGTGCTTGTTTGTGTTCAAGTTTGAGGTAGGGCGAGTGTGGCGTCCCGGTGGCACCAATGAAAACAGAAATGACATTGAGCAACCAAAACTAAAAAGGAGTTAGTCACTGCGTTCAGAATATTTAAAAATATCGAAAGAAAGTGTGGAAAAACTACCATCTTGATGATGGCTATCGGACCAGCGATGGACAGTGGGAGTAGTGAGTCTGTTAATTGCCGGGCCATAGTTGAGGCAAATCACCTCCTCCCTCTGTCTATGTATTAGAAGGTATTTAGGGGGGAGGGAGGTCAGTGCACCAGCGGAGAGGATATTCCAGAGTGCAAGGAGCAGTGGCATCTGTTAGCGGAACTTGCTCCAATCGATTGAGAGGGCGGATAATGCCCCTTAGCGAATAATTTCCCGAATAATGAGTGGAAGATGTGTAGGAGGATCACGCGCAAAGAGGAGAATATCATCTGTGTAGACAAATACCAGGAGGGGTCCCTTGTGGAACCAGAGACCTCTGTATAAATGGAGCTCCTGCAAATGGCGAAACAGGGGCTCAAGGGCAATAATAAAAAGTAATGGGGAGAGGGGGCATCCCTGGCAAGTGCCCCTGGTGATGGGAAAGCATCAGTTACCTGGCTGTTGACCCGCAATCGAGCCATGGGAGACGCATATAAAAGCATAATCAGCTTGATGAAACTGCGTGGCAGGCCTAATTTGTGAAGGGTAGGTTTCAGGAAGGGCCATTCTAGGGAAATGCATGCTTTTTAAGCGTTCAGATGAGCCCCTGCAGCAGGGAGAGTGGGAGAAATTTGATTCAGGACTCAAAATATGGTGCAGGGTTTATGGTGGTGGATCGATGTGGCACAGATCCCGTCTGTAATGCGGAGATATTCTGTTCCAGAAGTAGGGCCAGGCGTGTCGCCACGACTTTAGCCAGAATTTTGTTGTCATAGTTAAGGACAGAAAGAGGGCGATACGATGTGAATCGATCAGCAGGTTTCCTTGGCTTAAGTAGAAGTGTGGTGACCTCTACGCAGAGTGCGGGCGGGAGAATACCATCCTCGAGGGAAACAGCATGCACCTCTGAGAGGCGGGGTATCAATACCCGATTAAAGGCTTTATAGAATTTGCCAGTTAGGCCATTCAGGCCGGGGGCCTTAGATCCACCCAAGTCATCTAATGCCTTCGAAATTTCTTTGTGAGCAATGGAGAATGCTAAGAACTGCCACTGCCCATCAGTTATCCATACCATAGCTATTTCAGAAAGATAGGAGGTTATCGCGTCGGTCTCGCCCGTCAGCCATGTGGTGTAGAGTTGCTGGTAGTAGGATCTAAATGTTTTGACTATAGTAACAACATCAGTGCGGTGAAACCTGTATCTATAAAGGCACTCGTGATATAGGAACTCTGGTTGTTGGGACGGAGTAGGTGCGCGAGTGTACGACCCAGTCTCTCGCCCTCGCGAGGGGCCCGCGCACATTTTCTTATAATGGCCAATTCACTATCAGCAAGTTCCCAGAACTCCTGCAGTAGTACCGAGCGTCTATGCGACAGTAGGCTGTGCACTGTGCCAGCCTCAGAAGACTCAAGGGTAAGGAGGTCTGGCGCAACTTCGGCCAGATCATCCTGAATGCATTGAAGGGCTCCTGCATGTTTGGATATGTAAATGTCCTGGATATAAACTCGGAAGGCTTCCCAAAGTGTAGCGTGTTTGGATACAGAACCGGAGTTCAATTCGAAGTAGTCATTGATCGAGTCTAATCGTTCCGATCTGAACACAGCGTTGAGTAGTGCGTTTTTAGGAAAGCACCATGATCATGTTGGGGAAACGGGACAGAATAACTAACGTGATATGGACTGGGGCATGGTCAGAAAGTGTGCGGGGAAGACAGGCGTCCTCCGAGAGCCAAAGCAAGGCAGTGCAGGATATGAAACAATAGTCTATACAGGACAAGGTGTCGTGTGGTGCCAAGTGGAATGTGAAGCCCCGATCGTAAGGGTGGCAGGAGCGCCATGAGTCGCTAAGCTGATACATGTCGAGGATGTCCTGCAAAGCGCGATGAGAGCGGTGTTTGGTGATCGTGGAGGAGCCAGTTGAGTCAATCGGGGGGCGACAAGTGATGTTAAAGTCACCCTCTAGGAGGACAAGGTCAGACGGGAAGCCATCTAGTAGGCCACAAAGTGTGTGATAGAAGTCAGGTGAGTCTGTATCGGGTGCATAAAAATTGAGGGGAAGGACTGTCTTGCCTGCCAAGGAACCCGTCACTAACATATATCTGCCATCTGTGTCAGCTAAATGATGGTGGTAGGTGAATGGCAGAGACCTGTGAATTAAAATGCAAACCCCTCAGGATTAAGTGCTATAATAGGAAAAGAATCGGTTTGCGCCCCAAGCACACGCAAATCTGCAATTCTCCCGGGGTGACATATGCGTCTCCTGGAGAAAGGCCAGTTTGACATTGTATCTATTGATATAAGAAACCACCCGTTTCCCTTTCCTAGGGTTGTGTAGCCCATGGATGTTCCACGATAGAGAAGTATGGGTTAATCCTGAGGCGTCCCTAGGGTGGCTAGGTGTGTAGGAAGATGGTATGAAGCGATAAGAGGGCGCCTAATCTGCGCAGTGTATGGATGCGTTGTATCAATAGGAGCAGCAAAACGAACATGAACATACAACACAACCCTTCCCCCCCACCCGCACACCAAGGTGTTCAAGGGCTGGCGCATACCCAGTAAAACATAAAAATAACATAACAGCAAACAGTCGGTGTACACCTGGGGGAGTGTGCATGCCACAAAGTACAGTGATGAGGAAAGTTAGTATCAAAGAGGGTTTCCAAAGTGTTACAGTCATCACCAAAAAATAAAGGGGGCATGAACTATGAACAAGAGCAGCATGGTGAGGCGTAGGAGCTGGAGCTAGCTGGCTAGCAATAGGTGAGAGTTCAAAGTGGCAGTAGCTGGGGGGGGTTCTGCGTTGGAGTGGGGTCTGTGCCCTCGGGCAGGTGGTCTGCCTGGACGTTTGGTAGCTTCCTGCTTATTGTTTACAGAACTGGGCTACCTCAGCGGGACTGCTCAAAATATGCTGAAGGCGGAGGCGCGCCGAATATAGCCTTCTATACTTCAGGCCTTGCTTGCAAAGGGTGCTTTAGAAGTCGTAAATTTACGTCTGGCCTACTGTACAGCAAGAGTTAAATCTGGAAATGGAGACAAGGTGGTGCCTTGATAGTCAAGGATGCCTTGCTTGTTGGCCAGGGGGAGTGCCGTGTCACGGCCCTGATAATTAATGAGTCTGGCTATAATAGGGCGAGGAGTGGCGCCAACAGGAGGGCGTGGCTCTCTCCATCACAAAAGTGTCCACGAGGGCCTGCCGACCAAAAGGTTCGACCAGCAGCTTTTCAAAGAGATCCGGGCGGCCCATGTTGGTGGTCTCGGCTATCCCAGCAATGCGTAGGTTGTTGCGCTGGGATCTGGCCTCCAGGTCTTCATTCTTCACCACAGTGATCATGAGAAGACATCCCACTTTCGCCTGGCGATGTCGGAGGCACCATCTTCCACATCAGAAATCCTTTGCTCCACTCCGTCTAAGCGAGTGGTATGGCGGTCAAGGTCCTCAGTGACCGTTGAGTGAGTCCAGGCGCGCAATGGATTGGAAGCCAAATCGCAGCTCCGCCATAATGGCGGAAGTGGCATCGAAGGATGGTGCGGCAGGGTCTGAGCAGGGAGGATCATCCGTGTCTGATAAGGAGTGTTGATGTGAGGGATCGGCACCAGATCAAAGGTCAGTCTTTTTTGCTTGGGGTCTACACGACCCATGGTTGCAGAGGGTAGACCAACAGGTAGTTCGATGCAGGCGTCGAGTAAGGCCAAAGGTATGGGCCGTGCAGTAGCTGTACTACAGGCAGATGGAGGAGCGAGGCCGAACACAGGAGGAGAAAGCCAAGACCAACAAATGTAGGGGGCAAAGGCGAGCTGTGCAATGCCCAACACCCTGAGGCACAGGCAGCAGAGCAGGCTGAAGTGGTTTAAAGGCTGGTAGGGCCGCAGTCAGTGACAAAGCCATTGGGGGGGAAATGCGGCGCTGTTATCCCAGCTTCAGAAGCAGGAAGACGAGGCTAAGAAGAGTGTTTCCCACCGAGGGGGCAGTAGTTGCAGGGCCACAGATCTGCAGCATGGCTGAATTGCAGCCTATCAGGGATGCTCAGGACCCCATAAGAGAGTCCAGTGCCACCGATGTCCGACTCAGGGGGCCCTCTCAACATGCACATGAAGAGATGCAGGAGCGGGGGGAGGGGAGCCACATCAACATTTCCAGCCCAGGAGAGGATTGCCACTGGATTCAAGCTAGCATATCGGATATGGGATGATACCCCGAAACCGGTCCCAGGATGCTTGTTTCCAGTCCAGGGAGGACCAGTCTTGGCAGTTCGGGCTGGACTGTTCCCATGCGGAGCAGGGTCAAGACTGATTTGCATATGGCTGGGTCCAAACTGGGGTGGCTTAGTGAGCAGAAGAATAATGATGGATTCAACCCAGATCTGTGACTGGGAGTGAGTGTTTGAAAACTTTCAACACTCCATCCATCATTTTAATTTGTGTTGTTGCTATGTGCGCCCTAAGTGGCTAAGGGTATGCCCAAACGCGGGTCCCTTGCTCGCTGCGCCACTGGATTCAAGGTAGCCTGGCTGATGAGGGGTTATACCTTGAAGCCGGTCCCAGGATGCTTGTTTCCGGTCCAGGGAGGACCTGGCTTGGCAGCTCGGGCTGGACTGTTCCCATGGGGAGCAGGGTCAAGGCTGATTTGCATATGGCTGGGTCCAAACTGGGGTGGCTTAGTGAGCAGAAGAATAATGATGGATTCAACCCAGATCTGTGACTGGGAGTGAGTGTTTGAAAACTTTCAACACTCCATCCATCATTTTAATTTGTGTCGTTGCTATGTGCGCCCTAAGTGGCTAAGGGTATGCCCAAACGCGGGTCCCTTGCTCGCTGCACCACTGGATTCAAGGTATCCTGGCTGATGAGGGGTTATACCTTGAAGCCGGTCCCAGGATGCTTGTTTCCGGTCCAGGGAGGACCTGGCTTGGCAGCTCGGGCTGGACTGTTCCCATGGGGAGAAGGGTCTTGACTGATTTGCATATGGCTGGATCCAAACTGGGGTGACGTGGCGAGCGAAATAACGATGGATTAAACCCAGATCGGTGAGTGTTTGAAAAGTTTCAACACTCCGTCCATCATTTTATTTTGTGATGTTACTTTTTTTTTTTTCTGACTGCAGAGTTAGAGGATTTTGTAAAGTGAACCGTCTGGTAATCATGCCGTACAAAGATAATGAGATGAAAGACTGTAGATGTCAGGTTTTTTCCTAACAAAACAGTTAACTATATTGTAAATGAACTGTACAAACATTTTAAAAATATTTCAGTAGTCATGAAAGGACATTTTTTGTAATTCTGTGTGAAGAAATAAAAGATTTTAATAGGAGGAAAACAAATCAGAACACTTACTTGGTGATGTGCAAATGATAAATATTTTTGCTGAAACCCAACTTCTACAGATTGTTTATTCACTATATAGTTTCATCAGTAAAACCGCATGTTAGTGGGAAAAGTTGTTGGCAATTCAATGAAAATTTCAGTGGGCCTGCACAGCTGTATAGTCCAGGGTTCAAAGAAATGCACAGGTCCAGACAGAAAGCGAGTAAGGGTAAGACGGAGCAGATTCACAAAGCCATACAGAGAACTATTGTCTAAACATGAAGGATTAGGGAAGCTTAGAAGAATCCAGAGTCCATCTAGGGAAAGAACCTAAATGGGATGGACTCTGAAGAGATTGACCAAAGACTTACTGGAGACGGACTGAGGACTCTGCGTTCCCAGACATTGGAGGTGAAGTTGTAGAGCAGCAGATCACCAAGGGCAGAGTTAAGATCGAGACCTGAGAAAAGAGATGCATAGCTGACGTTAACAAACAGCAAACACTCCACAACCAAAGTCATTGAGAATATAGGACAGGGAGATAATATATACCTTGAAACAGAGTGGAAAAGACAATGTGTGTGATAATGACAGACCAAACCCCTAGATCAAGCAGCTTCACCCCAGAATCCAGGAACAAACAGAGGAGAATCATTTCATTCTCATTTATATTTACTCTTGCCTCCCCTTTCTATGATGTACTCTACATCATAGTTATAGGCCAGAAGAACTTGGTTTCTATAGATTCATCGCCCCTTCCATCACCCCTACGATTATGAGAACAAGGTTACAGACATCTGCAACCTGACCGAGGGTGTCAAGATCGGGGGCAGGTAGAATCCATTCCAAATGTGTAAAGAGATTTTCCCCAAGACAAAACTACTCTGTTTGGCAAGGAGTCATAAAACTCTTGCACTTTTCAGCCCAGACAAACCGGTATGGGATCAACTCCCACTCTAGCTGTGAAACTTCTGACCTCCAAAGATGTACAAAGCGTTGGTCGGTGCCAGAAAGGCGCCAGCAGCAGCTGTGCGAGGTTTGAACTTGGCGTCTTGGCTGCTGACATTGTACCACTTTCCTGCCTCCTGGTTGTCGGTCAGTGACAGGTTACAAGCCTCACCCACAAAGCCAGGGTGGCACTGGCACCGGCGGGTATCCTACAGGTGAAAGATAGAGGGGAATCAGGCAAAGGTAACATCACCAGAAATTCTAAACCACAGTGAAGCATGAAGCAGGCACACACCTCGCTGCAGGATCCATGCTGTGTGCAGTATGTGGTGCAGTCTGGAACGGCACAGGTCTCTCCACTCCAGCCTGGGAAGCACCGACACAGACTGGACTCTTCACATGAGCCATGCCCAGAACAGCCCAGAGGGCAGAAGGAGAACACATAGGTGGCATTGAAACCAAGGAGATTGTAGTTGGCATCACTGAATAGATGAAGGAGCATCTGATTAAGGGAGAAAAGAAAAATTAGAGAGGTAGAGATAATAAAGGAGATGGTAGCAGGAAGACAAGAGGGAGAAGACAGATACTGGCAAAGCAGCAAAAAAGAGGGAATAAGAGAAGAGGAAAATGAAGACATGAGGGGAAAGAAGAACGGAGCGGGTGATGTAACTGAACAAATGAGACGAACATCAGGGAATACGTGGAAAAAGAGTGACAAGCATTCAAAAATGGGAGGGAAAAGATGAGAAAAGAAAAAATACACAGGGATAGGTTAGAAAGGGTGAGAAATAAGAATAAAGTATAACAAGAAATGAGGCAAGAAAAGGGAGATATGAGATACAAAGGAAGAGCGGTTGGAGGGAGAACAAGGAAGAAAATAGAAAAAATCTGAAAGAAGAATGAAAAACACAAAACACAAAAGGATAGGGACATGAGAAATTCAAGAATGGCAGAGAGCAAACAAACAAGACAAAAAGTCTGGTTATAAACAGAGGAGAGGGAAACCTAAAAGGAGAGCAACAGGAAGAAATGGGTGAAGATGAAAAACAGGAATAAAAAATAAGCTGTAAAACAAGTAGAAGGAAAAGAGGGAAGTGGAAGAAATAAGAGAAGGAAGGTAAAATAAAGCAGAACAGAGACACTAGACCAAACCAAAGAACAGCTCCAATGTGAGCCCTAAGCTCCAAACATTTCTTCTGTACCAGCAAAGAGAACAGGTACAGCTACTCCACCAACAAACAGCTGTATTTCAGTTTCTATACAACAAAACAACGGAAGTACACTCTCTGTAGCAGCTAAGAGCTTTTGTACAGCTTCTACACCAACAACCAGCTCAAGTACACTCTCTAAACCTGCTAAGAGCGTATGTACCACTTCTATACCAACACACAGCTGAAGTACAGGTTCTGTACCAGCAAAGATCTCAAGTATAGCTTGTACACCAAGAAACAGCTCCATTCAATACCAAGAAACAACTCAAGTACACCTTCTACATCAGCACCAAGCACAAGTATAGCTTCCATAACAGCAAATACATGCACAAATCACTACTACAGCTTCAATACAAAAACGGAGCTCGAGTACAGCACCTCTGCAAGCTAAGAGCTCAGATACAGCTTCTGTATAAGCAGTAAGCACGAGTACAGCTTCTACACCAGCAAAGAGCTCAGGTACAGCTCCTCAATGACGAAATACCAACGGCACTGCTTCCACACCAACAAAGGCCTCAGGTACAGCTTAAGTACCAGCAGAAACCTTCAAGTATGTATGTATGTATGTATATGGTATTTTTATAGTGCAAACCTAGCTAAAAGGCAGCGGAGCACTGTACATGATCAAAGACAAGTGTAAAGTCAACAAGTAATAGGAGTGGAAGCTGGAGTGAGGACTGCTAATGCACTGGGATGTTGTGGTCTTTAAAGAGGTGAGTCTTCAACCCTTTGCTAAATTGGGGCAACACTGGGGCAGTTGTAATGTATACGGGGCTGTTGTTCCAGATTCTGGGTGCATAGTTTGAAAGGGCCGGATGTTTTGTTTTCGTTTTCCATTTCTTAGTCAAGTAAAGCTACTCTATCAGGAAGGAGATAGAGTAATGAAATGAACATGAGGCATTTATACAGCGCTGCATATACCCGGAGGTATCTAGGCGCTACCTTCAGATTGATGGAATTGTGTAGGGTTAACTAAGACTCGCCCTCTAAAAAGCCATGTTTTAAGATCCTTTCTGAATTTTAACAGATTTGATTCTTTTTTTAGTATTATTGGCATGGAGTTCCAGAGTCTGGTCGTGGTATGGGCGAAGCTCCTGCCCCCTCCCCCCTCCCCCTAACCCCCCCATTTGACTTTTCGCAACCTGGGAGTGACAAGGTTACCACTATCTGCTGCCCTAAGGGGTTTAACAGGGGTGTATGGCTTCAGATATCGTGACATCTGCTCAGGCCCTAGTCCATGCAAAGATTTAAATGCTATGCATAAGGCTTTGAACTGGATACGCTTAACAACTGGCAGCCAGTGCAGTTGTTTAAGGGCCTTAGAGGCGGGATCAGATCTCGTAATCCCCAGAAGTACCCGAGCTGCTGCGTTTTGTACCATCTGGAGCTTGTGGATACAGCTCGTAAAGAAGCAAACTGGTCACATACAACTTCTAGACCAGCATAACCAGCTGTAATGTACCCTCAGAGGAACAACACACCCAGCACAGAGGCCCAGAGATACGCGCAAGAAGGCACTACGGAGCGGGGGCTGCCAACGGTGTGGTTCTAGTCACAAATATTTGAAACAAAAATAGATTAGGGGGTCTTTGGTATTCATAACAGCCTCTACACATGGGACAAGCTCCTATGAAAGTGAAAAGAAAGAAAACACATGACAGCAGTTATTCTGAAGAGCAGAAAGGGCATTAATCCTATCAATGAGATGACTGTGCAACTAAAAAAAAAAAACACCTCCACAAAGAACCTAAATCTCCCTCGTCCCAAGAAACACTACACCATTAATAGACAGAAAGCATACAAGAAACATCTGGGATAAACCTGAAGCTCGTCTCCTAAGACAGCTGGCCCTGCTCTGAAATGGAGGACCTCCAACACTGATAGGAAGAACTTTAAAAACTCTCAGCCTTAGAAACACAACTGCTTAGAGGCAGAAGATTTCAAATCAGTTCCAGAAAGAAACTCTAGGATCCGAAGACGTACAATTCTGAGGCGGACAGAACACCAAGGTACTGTCATACCTTTCACCTTGATCAAAAGATTTCCTGAACTTCCTCTGTTCGTAGACAATATAGTGCAATGTAGCGGTCTGTCGTCTGCAACAACTTGGGCCTACTATCTTCAATTGTTTTGATGAATGGTTAACTACCACGCTACAGAGCAGCCCTTCTAGCTTCTTTCAGGAGTTTCCCTACTGATTTGACACTGGCTCTACTGTACCTCCGTCTTGCTCCCTGCACCAATTACAGTTCTCCCTTTTTAGTGTTCTGCTATCAACTGGTCTGCGTTTCTGGTCAGCCAGACAGTGTCCATCTCCTAGAATTCTGAAGCGCTGCCCACATACCTTGCCGGAGGTAGCCTCAATGACGGGGGGCACGGTGCTACCACTCAGGCTGGCGAGCAGGGGGCTACTGTAGGAGTCTCCGTCGTAGATGAAGAGATAATCATAGGTGCACTCGGTGTCCATGAACAGGAAGGTCAGGATCACACGGTAACTGCTGCTGGGAGCTGGAGGTACAACAAAGAGACGTTAAAACACACACTGTGAAGAGGCTTAATGATGGAAAACAGGGTGAAGAGGCAACATGAAGCACAACACGGGAGGATGGCCTCTATTCAACTACCATCACTCCTCCGACTACAATATAAGACATCTTCAGTAGGTGCAGCATTATCCTGTTCTCTGGATTTGGCATCCACACTCTGGGCTGGCACGAGATGAAGACCCCTGTTTTACCAGAGCACCTCCTATCTGCACAACTCATAACTGCCCTGCACTATGCAACTTAAAACACTATTGCCTCTGAGACCACAATCTTCTCTCTCTGCTCTGACACCTTGTGGCACACTGCTAAATTAGCCACTGCAAGTTCTCTGAGAGCCAGACCCTCCTTTTTAGCATCCTGGCACCTGCTTTCTAGCAGCCCAACACCCCATACCACCCCTATACACCCTGCTCTTATCACCCAAGCACTCAGTGGCCCAGCACTCTTTGCTCAGCGCCACATCACCTGACTTTCCATTTCAGGTGCAGAGTACTGGGTGGGGCATTTATGTGCATGTAAATTTGTCTGCATGTATTGTGTCAGTCTGCACTTTGTGTGGGTTGAGTGGATGTGTTTTCAAATGCTTTCATTGTTAGGTATCTTAGAACATCTCACAGGTGTGCTGGCTTCAACTGGTGTTGGTTGACGTGCACTGCTTGGCTGTGCTGGCGTGAGTGCAGAGGCAGAGCTCGAATTTAGAAGTGGTAGTAGTTGAGGCCCGCTGGGATAGCACTCCGTGCATTAGGGGCTGTGGTGGGTCTGTCGACTGCTTTCTGACTGATTTGAGCAGATAAGTTGTGCGACAACCACAGACTGGTTCCTTGGACATGGCGATTCATATCCGGAGTGTGGTCAACCACAGACGCCTCATATTAGTGCCAGAGACTAGCATGTTTGAATGTTTGTCTGCCATAGCAAACTGCTTTTGTTTAAGGAGAGCTGCTTTCTTGCTCTTCAGAAACAATACTGTGAAGTGCACTCACTTGTAGGTATTAGCGTTTGGAGTGAATTTTGTGTAAGGAAAAGGGGCGGATTTCGTTGCATTTGCTTACGAGTGTCTGAGTGTAGTGTGTCAGATGCAGCAGAATGCCAAGTGAGAGAGAGAACGTGATTTTGCTTGAAGTGCCCTTGTGTGAGTGTGTGACAGCTGGCTGAGAATGTAGCTCGGATACCACCTGTAGATATGCTCTACCTACGGGCCTCGGGCCTAAATGAAGGGGTTATATGGACACACTACAGACATGTTGTGGATCATGCTTAGGAAGAGCTTCTGCACAATCTTAAACACTTTCCTTTCTATGATTTAAGATCTACGCTCTGTCTCTTCTGTGACTGTGCACTTCGGTCTCTGCAGTCTAGAACATCCTCTCTTTTGCATCACGCGTAACCTTCCAACCTGCATCCTCAGCTCTGCACACTCCTCTCAGCCAGGTGTAACTTACCATCAGTGACTTACACTATCCTCTATGCGCTTGGTGATATGTTATTGTTCTGTTATTAATATATGAAAAGCACACATATGTTCAGTGTTCCATGGAGTTAAAGACGGTAATAATCTACAGCGTCTAAACGGGGGAAGAACATTTTATGGCAAAAAATGTTTTTCCCTTTTTTTTCTAAATAAAAGGAAGAATTTAAATGCAGCTCAAAGGGATTTTGCTCCAGCCACTTAGAAGGCTCTATGCCCAAAAGTGACTGTTTTCCCAGGGAATTTCCAGCAGAAGTGGGCCGGCAGAGTGCAAACTGTGCTGGGGCCTATGAGCATTTCAATTTTGCAGCAAGGAATAGGGCAAGGATTTACCAATAATGCTTTCCATTATGGTCAGAGCTTTAAACTGTACTCTTTTCTTTATCAGTGGCAAATGAAGAGACCTAAGAATGGGGGTAAAGTGCCCCTGCATTTGACTCTGGTCAGTAATCGGGCCGCTGTGATTTGTACTCACTCAAGCTTTCTAAAATGTTTCTCTGGAAGTCCACGATAAACAGTGTTTCTGTAGTTCTGCCAAGTTCGAATAAAGACTGTTACTACTGAAAGGTGGTAACATGGTGAACTGTACGAACACATGTTATGCAGTACTCTTATCTGCCACAAAACAACTGACTTATCTTTGAGGTCTGGATTTCCAAGGAGAGACCAGAACTGATAAAAGTGTGTTTTGTGCCCATAATTGTGGGCCAACATATCAGGTTATATTTTCCTGTTGCATCTTTTGTAATTAACTGTTCTCCTTTAGAAGGGTTTAGTGTGAACAAATGTGAGGACATCCGATCACAGCAATAAAGAGATCAGTTACCTCTTCGTGAAGGATATCAGATTCGGTTATATGCAGAGTCGCTAATCTGAATAAAAGTTCATCAATGTACATTTAAAATGTTACGCCCTTGGTGTGCAGAAGGGATAATAAAGACACCATGTCAATGGTAAAAAGTTAGCGCGAGACCCCATAACCCTGTGGACCTCCAAAGCGGACCAGGCTTTGGTTTGACTTCAAATCTGGAAGAACTCCTCGCCGAAAGCGGCCAACAAGCGTGAGTGGATCCCCTTGGTACAGGCCCATCGATGCCTGGACCCTTCAGTCTCTAGGATCCCCTTGGTACAGGCCCATCGATGCCTGGACCCTTCAGTCTCTAGGATCCCTTTGGTACAGGCCCATCGATGCCTGGACCCTTCAGTCTCTAGGATCCCCTTGGTACAGGCCCATCGATGCCTGGACCCTTCAGTCTCTAGGATCCCCTTGGTACAGGCCCATCGATGCCTGGACCTTTCAGTCTCTAGAGCGTTATTGAGCAACTGTTGGTATCAAAGGCTAAGAGATGCAGGAGGACTACCGCGCCACACTTGCTCGGGTCCCATCCTTCGCAGGTCACCCAGCAATAATGTTACCACCTGTTCTGTGTTGTGTTCAGGTCTGAAGCTTGCTTGGCAGCGATGCAGTACATTGCTAGTCTCAATGTGTACCGTTGAATACGTTCTATATTTTCTAGTATTTATCCAAAATATGGAGGCTGGGACATTGGGTGAAAAACTGGTTAGATCTTTTGTTGATAGAAAACCTCTCAGAAAAAGGTTTACCTATGTTCCATTCCAACAGGTCAGGTGCCTTGGGTCACAAACTAGTAATACAGATTGATTAGATGGTCAATAAGAAGAGAGCCTCGTTCTTTTTTAGGTTGTGCTCAGGGAAAGCCTGAAGGTCTGTACCGGACATAATCTCCAGCATTTCCTAAGATGAGGCTTCATTATAACGGACAAGTCTGTTATGATTTTTCTTGGCACTGCGTTGTAGGAAGCTGGCTCTATATATACTACACCAAAATGAGGTATAGTGTGTATAGAGTCCAGGTGACCCCAGAGGTAGGCAGAGGTTAAAGTTAGATAGAACCTTACTCTCTATTCGTGGTAGAGTGGTCGAGCAGTAAGGCAGTATCAGAGGACAGTATTAAGCATTTGATGTACACACAGTCAGCAAATGAATTCACACACTCAAAGACTGAACTCTAGACCAAATGTTTTTGTATAAAAAATATACTGTTTTATTTTTAGAACCAAGCAAGCCTGGCACAGGTAAGCATTAAATACTTTACAGTAATAAGTTGCTGATTGTAGAACAGTTTGAAAATGCAATAGGAATTGTACTTTGTTTGATTTACAGGGGATGCAGTAGGTTGCAACACTTAGCAAATACAGTACATTGAAAAGAATAGGCTTTTTCAGTAAATTACAGGTAAGTTACTTTTCACAGTACTTTTCTAACTCAGTGCTGGATACCTAGATTCAGCACTGGGACATTTCCTGCAAACAGGTAAGTAAATACGTTTTGGTTATTCGTGCGATTTTTAAAGAATATTTTTAGATTTCAAAACTCCACACTTGGAAACTTTCTGGAGAAAAAGTGTCAATGTTATCCTATGGAGGAAAAACAGGTTATCGGTTCATAGGCAAGTTATCGACTGTGGGAGTTAAGGTTCTGGGGTTAGACTCAGGGGTCCCCCAGGGTCAGTGATGCACTCTTGTTACACCCTCAGCTGCACTAGGGCGGCCGGGTGCAGAGTGTTGAGGCCCAATGTTATCCTATGGAGGATAGGGGGTCTCCGGTTGGTGGCTGCTGGCAAGCAGGCCACTGGGTTGTGGGAGCGAAGCTCCTAGACTTTAGCTCAGGGCAAATGGCGAAACAGCTTAGCACAAAAGATGCACCCTCAGCGGCACTAGGGCGGCCGGGTGCAGGGGGCTGTTTCGTCGTCTGAAGCCCCATTGTTTCCAATGGAGAACCTCCGGTTAGCAAAAGCACTGCAGGCAGGGAGACGAAGGACTTCTGGGTGCGACCACCACTTCGAGAGGTAAGTTGGGAAGTTAGGGGTTGGTTAGGCACTGTTGGTTTGGGCACACAACGCCATGGGGCGTCGGGTGCACGGGTGGCCTTTTGGGGTCGGAACGGCTTACCAGCTCCGGGTCGCCGTTAGGGGGGCCTTCTGGATTTAGGCTGCAGGTGTCGGCTGGAGGCTTGAGGCAGGTCAGGGGTCGCCGGATCTTGGGTCAGGATCGCCGGGGTGACCTCCTCGTGGTGTTTGCCCACTCGAGCTCGGGCCGTGGACGGCGGGTGCAGAGTGGGGCAGGTTCGCGGTCTCCGGCTGCTGCCAGAGTTTGCGGTTTGAACAAATCCGGCATTCACGGGAGAAGCAGTCTTTGGAAGTGACGGCAGGCAGGTCCTCCGGGGTTTTTGAGGTTGCTGGCTGCAGGACACACCGGGATTTCGCAGGAGCAGGTTCGAGGGGAGACAGGCCGGTAGGGCTGGGGCCAAGTCAGTGGGCGTCTTCCTCTTGTTAGCTGGCTGCACGGCTGATCGGTCCTTCTTTTCTTCTTGTTTGTTGGCTGGATCTGAGGAAGCAAGGTTCTGGGTGCCCCTTAAATACTAGATTTAGGGGTGTTACAGGTAGGTAGAGGGCAGGGACCAATGGATCCCTTCCCAAGGGTTGGTACACCCCCTATCGTGCCACACTCCAGTGGGAGGGGGGCAGGAGCCTGTCCCTGGTTGGTTGGGTCCCTCCATCCTCAAGATGGAGGGGACTCGGAGTTGTGCCTCACCTCGCCTCCCCCACCTGAGGGGTGGAGTTGGCAGAGGTGTGCACACCTCTCTCCCTCACTTGTTTTTCCCACCGGTTCTCCCGTCAAAAGTGGGGGGTAGAACCAGTGGGGACCCGTTGCTGAAAGCAGCAAATGGTCTGGGGAGGCTCACAAAGGCGGTATGCCTTTGAAGCTTCCCCTTTCGTGAACCCTGCCCATCCTGGGGTAGGAGGCTTGGCACCTCGTCCTAGGATGTGCATTGTTTCAGGCCCCCAAGAGCCGCAGGCTCTCGACCCAGGGGTCCAGAAACATGTCTGGTGGTGGCAGCCTAAGCAGCCACTCAGTCGGGACACTAGAAGTTGGTCGAGTTTCAAGGGGCATCTCTAAGATGCCCTCTGTCGTGCATTTTACATTAAATCCCACACTGGCATCAGTGTGGGTTTAATGTGCTGAGAAGTTTGATACCAAACTTCCCAGTGTAGCCATTATGGTGCTGTGGAGTTCGTAATGACAAACTCCCAGCACCATATACTCTTAATGGCAGCACTGCACTTACAATGTCTAAGAATGGACTTAGACCCTGTAGGGGTACAGGGCTCATGCACCTGTACCCTCACCACTGGTATAGTGCACCCAGCTAGAGGGGTGGCTGACCTATGCCAGGGCAGTGGTTTGTAGGCATGGCACACAGGGATGTGTGCCATGTCGACTCTTTACTTTGTTCTGCACCAAGACACGCAGCCTGCAAAGGCAGTGTGTGTGTGTAAGGGTACAGGACCTCTAAGGGTGGCACAATAAGTGCTGCAGCCCTTAGGGGCCTTCCGTGGTCACAGTGCCCTGGGTACCTCTGGTACCATTTACCAGGGGCCTACCAGTGGCCAGGGATGCCAATTGGGTTTAGGCTTCAATGCAGTTTTAGGGAAGGAACATAGGCCCTGGGTACCTGATTAGCAGGAGCCCAGGGCACACTCAGTCAAAGAACATCAGCAATTCAGCAAAAAGTGGGAGCATACCATGCAGAAAGAGGGCACTTTCTCACACAACCGCCCCCCCAAACGAAAGATGATGAGACTAACCTTTCCCTAGAGAGTATTCATTGTCTAAGTGGAAGAACCTAGAAAGTCCATCTGCATTGGCATGGGAAGTCCTAGGTCTGTGTTCCACTTCAAAGTCCATTCCCTGTAGGGAGATGGACCACCTCAACAGTTTAGGGTTTTCCCCTTTCATTTGCATTAGCCATCTGAGGGGTCTGTGGTCGGTTTGCACTAGGAAGTGAGTCCCAAACAGGTATGGTCTCAGCTTCTTCAGGGACCAAACCACAGCACAGGCCTCCCTCTCAATGGCACTCCAACGCTGCTCCCTGGGGAGAAGCCTTCTGCTTATAAAAGCAACAAGTTGGTCCTGGCCTTCATCATTGGTCTGGGATAGGACCGCTCCTATCCCTAGCTCAGAGGCATCAGTATGCACTATGAACTGCTTGGCATAATCTGGAGCCTTCAGAATTGGTGCTGAGAACATTGCTTCTTTCAGGGTGTCAAAAGCCTTTTGGCAACTAACTGTCCAGTTTACCTTCTTGGGCATTTTCTTGGAGGGGAGTTCTGTGAGGGGAGTCACAATGGACCCATATCCCTTCACAAACCTCCTGTAGTACCCAGTCAAGCCAAGGAATGCCCTGACTTGGGTCTGGGTTGTTGGAGCTGCCCAGTCCAGGATAGCCTGGATCACAGGCTGTAAGGGTTGTACCTGGCCTCCACCAACAAGGTGGCCCAAGTACACCACGGTTCCCTGCCCTATCTGGCATTTGGATGCCTTGATAGTTAGACCTGCAGTTTGCAGGGCTTTTAAAACCTTCCCAAGGTGGATCAGGTGATCCTGCCAGGTGGAACTAAAGACAGCAAGATCATCAAGATAAGCTGCACTAAAGGACTCCAACCCAGCAATGACTTGATTCACCAACCTCTGGAAGGTGGCACGGGCATTCTTTAAACCAAAGGGCTTAACAGTGAACTGGTAATGCCCGTCAGGTGTGGAGAATGCCGTTTTCTCTTTTGCTCCTGGGGCCATGCCAATTTGCCAGTACCCTGCAGTTAAGTCAAAGGTACTTAGAAATTTGGCTGCACCCAATTTGTCAATCAACTCATCTGCTCTTGGGATAGGGTGAGCATCTGTCTTGGTGACAGAGTTGAGCCCTCTATAGTCCACACAGAACCTTATCTCTCTCTTTCCACCCTGTGGGTGAGGTTTGGGGACTAGAACCACTGGACTGGACCAGGGGTTCTCAGAGGGTTCAATAACCCCGAACTCCAGCATCTTGCTGACCTCTGATGCTTTCCTTGACTTGGTCCGACTGTCGATAGATCTTGTTTTTGACAGGTGCACTGTCACCAGTGTCCACATCATGTATTGTATTGTATATAGAATTTATAGAGCGCACTGCGACCCTACGGGTATCCTGGCGCTTGAACACGTAGCAACAGTTATCTTAGAGTGTGAGAACGGTTACAAAATAAGAAACACTGAATTACACCCTGGGAAAGAGCCAAGTCTTCAGTTTCTTTCTGAACGGCAGTAGATCATCTATCTGTCTAAGTTCGGTTGGTAATTTGTTCCATGCCGAAGCTGCTGCAACGCTGAAGGCTCTTCCACCCGATCTGACCCTTCTGAACTTGGGTACTCTCACCAGTTTAGCTGAGGAAGAGCGAAGATTGCGTGAAGGGACTTACCATACAAATCTGCTCTGTAAAGGTTTAGGCCCAATGCCATGTAGAGCTTTAAAAACTATACACATTGATTTGAATTGCACCCTCTGTACGACTGGAAGCCAATGAAGCTCAGCCAAGGCCTGAGACGAAGAGGACTGGCGAGATCTCATAAGTGCCAGCTTAGCTGCCATTGACTGAATTCTCTGTAGTTTCTCCATCAAATATTTAGGAGATTCCAGCAATAGAGCATTACAATAATCCAATTGGCTAAGGATAATGCTTCTTACTACCAGCGGCCTAGCCTGCTTAGGCAGCAATGGGAGAATTCTTCGTAGCACCCTCAACAGAGCAAAGCACTTCCCAACCGTCTGGTTCACTTGGGACTCAAGGCTCAGTTTACAATCAAAACTGATCCCTAGGTTACGGACTACCTTTGTCGGGGTCAAAGGGGCTGTCACCGGTAGTGGCCAAAACCCGGTGGGTAATGGATAGGGAACCTTCCCCACTGAACAGCACAGGATCTCAGTTTTTCCCCATTAAATTGCAGATAATTATTTTGAAGCCAAAGAGCCGTGTCTTGCATACAATTATGAAATTTTTCAAGTGAGATTGCCTGACAGCCTTCCAGAGATAAAATCAACTGGGTATCATCAGCATAATTCATTAGACTGATGTTATGTGACTTGATAACAGCCACAAGAGGCTTCATATAAATATTAAACAAGATAGGGCTGATTGCAGATCCCTGTGGTACCCCATGTTGGACTTTCTTATACATGGATTGATACGGGGGAGAGCAACCGCCTGTTCTCTGTCTGAGAGGTAGGATTGAAACCACTTCAGTGCCAGTCCACTCACACCTACTCTGGCAAGCCTGTTCAAGAGTACCGCATGGTTAACCGTATCAAAAGCGGCGGACAGGTCCAACAGAATCAAGATGGTAGCTTGTCCCCTGTCCGCCCGCATTCGAAGATCATCTAATACGGTTACCAAGCAGTCTCTGTCCCATGTCCAGGACGAAAGCCAAACTGCACGTCCTCCAGTTTATCATTGGTTTCTAGAAACTGAGAAAGTTCCCTGCTAACCAGTTTTTCTATGATCTTCACTGGGTAGGGCAGCAATGAAATAGGCCTATAATTCTTCGGGCAGGCTGGATCTAATGAATCCTTTTTCAAGAGAGGTGTGATCAGTGCTTTTTCCAGCTTACTGGCACCGTACCATTCTCCAGAGATTGCATACAAATCAGCCTAAGTGCCGGAAGAAGTTTTACTCCTAAGGTCTTCCATAATTTAAGCGGCAGAGGGTCCAAAGGAGAGCCTGAGGACACACTAATAGCTAGTTTAATAAAATCATCCACTTGTGGTGTTGAAAAATGATCAAGACTACCTGAGGTCTCTGTCATTTCCCACTCATGTATCTGGGAAAAACAGTAGTTCTTAGATTTCCCATTCTGAATATCCCGTGTGGGTACATTACTGGGTTGTCACCCTTTAATGATTTTACTTATTTTTTCCTCGAAAAACAAGGCTAGCCCGTCATGGGTACACCAGCTTAGCATTAGCAGCTTAGCATACTGCTGCAAGACTTGCTTGCAGTCAGTCTGCTGTTGAGCAGAGAGGGTGTCTGAAAAGACAACTCCATCTACTGACCCATCTTTTGGGCTGTAGGAGAGGAGGTCAGGGAGAGGTTCACTCTCTGCTTCCTGCCCCTCATCAGTCACCATCAGCATGGTGATGTCAGCCCTGTCATTGTAGAGCTTTAGGCGGTTCACATGGATAACCCTTTTGGGTGTCCTGCTTGTGCCCAGGTCAACCAAGTAGGTGACCTCACTTTTCTTTTCTAAGATGGGGTAAGGCCCACTCCATCTGTCCTGGAGAGCCCTTGGTGCCACTGGCTCCAAAACCCACACCTTTTGCCCAGGTTGAAATTCAACCAGTGCAGCTTTTTGGTCATACCAGTGCTTCTGAAGCTCCTGGCTGGCCTCAAGATTCTTGGATGCCTTTTCCATGTACTCAGCCATTCTGGACCTTAGGCCAAGCACATAGTCCACAATATCTTGTTTGGGTTCTTGGAGAGGCTTCTCCCAACCCTCTTTTACAAGACAGAGTGGCCCCCTCACAGGATGGCCAAACAGAAGTTCAAAGGGGGGAAACCCTACTCCCTTCTGTGGCACCTCTCTGTAAGCGAAAAGCAGACATGGTAAGAGGACATCCCATCTCCTTTTGAGTTTTTCAGGGAGCCCCATAATCATGCCTTTCAATGTCTTGTTGAATCTCTCAACAAGGCCATTGGTTTGTGTGATAGGGTGTAGTAAACTTGTACTGCACTCCACATTCCTTCCACATGTGTTTTAGGTAAGCAGACGTGAAGTTGGAACCTCTGTCTGAAACCACTTCCTTAGGAAACCGTACTCTGGTGAAGGCACCTATGAGGGCCTTGGCTACTGCAGGAGCTGTAGTAGTCCTAAGGGGAATAGCCTCAGGGTACCTAGTGGCATGATCCACTACCACTAGAATGAATATGTTCCCTGAGGCTGTGGGTGGTTTAAGTGGACCCACTATGTCCACACCTACCCTTTCAAAGGGAACCCCCACCACAGGCAGTGGCATCAGGGGGGCCTTTGGGTGGCCACTTGTCTTGCCACTGGCTTGACAGGTAACACAGGAGCTGACAAACTCCTTCACCTTTTGATGCATCTGGGGCCAGTAAAAGTGGCTAACTAGCCTCTCCCAAGTCTTGGTTTGGCCCAGATGTCCAGCTAGGGGGATGTCATGAGCCAAAGTTAGGAGGAACACCCTGTACCTCTGTGGCACTACCACTCTCCTGGTGGCTCCAGGGTTGGGGTCTCTTGCCTCAGTGTACAGTAATCCCTCTTCCCAATAAACTCTGTGGGTACCACTGACGTCTCCCTTTGCTTCTAAAACAGCTTGCTGCCTCAGGCCTTCAAGAGTGGGACAGTCTTGCTGCCCCTAGCACAGCTCTTCCCTAGAGGGTCCCCCTGGGCACAAGAGTTCAACCTGGTAAGGGTCAAGCTCCATAGGCTCAGTTCCCTCTGGGGTGTCCAAGTCTTCTCCCTGAGGAGAGGGGTCCTGATCCTTGAGCTGAACAGAAGCTGGTTCCCCAGTCTTCTTACCTTTTCTCTTGGAAGGTTGGGCCATACTTTCAGGCTCCAACACTTTTTCACCCTGCCTTTTGCTCTGTGCTCTTGTTTTTACACACACCAATTCAGGGATATCCAGCACTGCTGCATGGGTTTTTAGTTCAACCTCAGCCCAGGCTGAGGTTTCCAGGTCATTGTCAAGCAGACATGCAGCTGGTAGCTTTGGAGAGACCACTACCTGTTTTAGGCCAGTACCCCCCCTCCCCCCAGTCTAATGTCACCATAGCCATTGCATGGTTAGTGGTAACACTGTCTGCATTGGTGACTGGGTAAGTATGCCCAATCAAGTATTGCTCAGGGGAAACCAGTGCGTCTCTCACCATAGTGACACTGGCATCTGTATCCCTCAGAGCTTCTATCCTAGTTCCATTAATCCAAGGGTATTGCAAATACTTCTTTAAGTTGGGTGGCCACACAGCTACAGTGGCAAACTCAACTTCCCCCTCTGAAACTAGAACTGCTTCAGTGTGCAACCTGATTTGCTCTTGGCGCACTGTTGATCCCATCTGGAGACTGGCTACACCAGCTGTAGCTGTAGGACTAGGGACCTGTTTGCTAGGGCAAGCATTGTCTCCAGTTAAGTGTCCCAACTTTCTACAGTTGTTACACCAGGCCTTTGAAGGATCAAAGTTCTTCCCCCTGTATCTAGGACCAGATTGGGAAGAGTTTTGGGACCCACCCCCCTGTGCAGGTTTTTGGGGCCCTTTAGAAGACTCGGACTTTATCTTGGGGATTCTCACCACCTTTCCCCTGGGGAGGTTTTGTAACCCCTTTCTTTTGGTCACCCCCAGTGGTTGTCTTAGTTACTCTAGTCTTGACCCAGTGGTCTGCCTTCTTTCCCAATTCTTGGGGAGAAATTAGACCTAGGTCTACCAAATGCTGATGTAACTTTTCGTTCGTGTAATTACTTAAAATATGTTCCTTCATAAACAAGTTGTAAATTCCAGTAAAGTCATGCACATTGTGTTCAGTTAACCAACCATCTAGTGTCTTTACTGAGTAGTCTACAAAATCAATCCAGGACTGGTTTTGGGTTTTGTGAGCCCCCCTGAATCTAATTCTGTACTCCTCAGTTGCGAGTCCAAATCCCTCAGAGTTCTCTTCATGAGGTCATAAGACCCATCATCTGCCCCAGAGAGGGTCAGGAGTCGGTCTCTGCAGTTACCAGAGAACAGTTCCCACAGGAGTGCCCCCCAGAGAGGTTTCTTCACCTTTCTCATGTCACAAGCCCTCTCAAAGGCTGTGAACCATTTAGTGATATCATCACCCTCCTCAAATTTAGGGACAATCCCTTTGGGGATTTTAGGATCATAAGATGGCTCTTTATCCTTATTATTTTGATTGCTGCCACCATGGATGGGTGCTAATACCATCTCCTTTCTTTCTGTAGAGCCAGGAGTCTGGTCTCTAGGTCCAGTCTATTGGTCAGCCTTGCTAAAAGGCTGTCCTCCTCGTTGAGGCTGTCCTCAATGTCCTCACCAGAGCCTGAGCCACCTGTGTGGCCCCTAGGTACTGAGAGGTTGATTCTTGGAGTCAGGGCTATTGGAGCCCTTTTCTCCCTAAGCAGTGAAGGAGGTAGATCTACCTGGTCATCCTCTTCCACTACTTCCCCATCTGACTGGTCATCACCTTGCTCAGAGGGGTGGTCCTTTGCATACTCAGCCAACAGCTCCTGGAGCTTTTGTTTGGTTGGATGGGGACCCATTGGTATGTTTTTAATTTTACATAAGGACCTTACTTCCTTGAAAGACAAGTGAAGGTAAGGGGTGAGGTCAAGCTCCTCAACCATGTCCTGTATGTTATTATGGTTATCTTCACTAGTAGCTGGGTTCTTATTTTGAGACATTCTAACAAAAGTTCTAACCCCTCTACCCTTGACTACAGTGACTTTTTATTTTCTAAAATTCTAAAGGGACTTAAGCAAGGGCCTAACAAGACTTTTAGTAGTTTTGTAAAAATGCCAATTTTGAAAAAATAAGAATTCTAAAAGGCAATTTAAGAGTTCTGTTGTGTGATCAGGTGGTAACCAAGTAGTCCAACAAATGCAAGTTGTATATCCCACCGCTGCCACCAATGTAGGAAACTGGCTCTATATATATACTACACCAAAATGAGGTATAGTGTGTATAGAGTCCAGGTGACCCCAGAGGTAGGCAGAGGTTAAAGTTAGATAGAACCTTATTCTCCATTTGTGGTAGAGTGGTCGAGCAGTAAGGCAGTATCAGAGGACAGTGTTAAGCATTTGATGTACACACTCAGTCAGCAAATGAATTCACACACTCAAGAACTGAACTCTAGACCAATTGTTTTTGTATAAAAAATATACTGTTTTATTTTTAGAACCAAGCAAGCCTGGCACAGGTAAGCATTAAATACTTTACAGTAATAAGTTGCTGATTGTAGAACAGTTTGAAAATGCAATAGGAATTGCACTTTGTTTGATTTACAGGGGATGCAGTAGGTTGCAATACTTAGCAAATACAGTACATTGAAATGAATAGGCTTTTTCAGTAAATTACAGGTAAGTTACTTTTCACGTTACTTTGCTAACTCAGTGCTGGATACCTAGATTCAGCACTGGGACATTTCCTGCAAACAGGTAAGTAAATAAGTTTTGGTTATTCGTGCGATTTTAAAGAATATTTTTAGATTTCAAAACTCCACACTTAGAAACTTTTTGGAGAAAAAGTGTCAATGTTATGCTATGGAGGAAAAACAGGTTATCGGTTCAAAGGTAAGTTATCGACTGTGGGAGTTAAGGTTCTGGGGTTAGACTCAGGGGTCCCCCAGGGTCAGTGATGCACTGTTACACCCTCAGCGGCACTAGGGCGGCCGGGTGCAGAGTGTTGAGGCCCAATGTTATCCTATGGAGGATAGGGGGTCTCCGGTTGGTGGCTGCTGGCAAGCAGGCCACTGGGTTGTGGGAGCTAAGCTCCTAGACTTTAGCTCAGGGCAAATCGGGAAACAGCTTAGCACAAAAGATGCACCCTCAGCGGCACTAGGGCGGCCGGGTGCAGGGGGCTGTTTCGTCGTCGGAAGCCCTGTTGTTTCCAATGGAGAACCTTTGGTTAGCAAAAGCACTGCAGGCAGGGAGACGAAGGACTTCTGGGTGCGACCACCACTTCGAGAGGTAAGTTGGGAAGTTAGGGGTTGCTTAGGCACCGTTGGTTTGGGCACACAGGGCCGTGGGGCGTCAGGTGCAGGGGTGCCTTTTGGGGTCGGAACGGCTTACCAGCTCCGGGTCGCGGTTAGGGGGGCCTTCTGGATTTAGGCTGCAGGCGTCGGCTGGAGGCTTGAGGCAGGTCAGGGGTCGCCGGATCTCGGTTCAGGATCGCTGGGGTGACCTCCTCGTGGTGTTTGCCCGCTCGGGCCGTGGACGGCGGGTGCAGAGTGGGGCAGGTTTGCGGTCTCCGGCTGCTGCCAGAGGTTGCAGTTTGAACAAATCCGGTGTTCACGGGAGAAGCAGGCTTTGGAAGTGAAGGCAGGCAGGTCCTCCGGGGTTTTTGAGGTTGCTGGCTGCAGGACACACCGGGATTTCGCAGGAGCAGGTTCGAGGGGAGACAGGCCAGTAGGGCTGGGGCCAAGCCAGTGGGCGTCTTCCTCTTGTTAGCTGGCTGCACGGCTGTTCGATCCTTCTTCTTTTCTTCTGGTTTCTAGGCTGGATCTGAGGAAGCAAGGTTCAGGGTGCCCCCTAAATACTAGATTTAGGGGTGTTACAGGTAGGTAAAGGGCAGGGACCAATGGGTCCCTTCCCTGGGGTGGGTACACCCCCTATCGTGCCACCCTCCAGTGGGAGGGGGGCAGGAGCCTGTCCCTGGTTGGTTGGGTCCCCCATCCTCAAGATGGCGGGGACTCGGAGTTGTGCTTCACCTCGCCTCCCCACCCGAGGGGTGGAGTTGGCAGAGGTGGGCACACCTCTCTCCCTCACTTGTTTTTCCCGCCGGTTCTCCCGCCCAAAGTGGGGGGTAGAACCAGTGGGGACCAGTTGCTGAAAGCAGCAAATGGTCTGGGGAGGCTCACAAAGGCGGTATGCCTTTGAAGCTTCCCTTTCGTGAACCCTGCCCATCCTGGGGGAGGAGGTTTGGCACCTCGTCCCAGGATGTGCATTGTTTCAGGCCCCCGAGAGCAGCAGGCTCTCGACCCAGGGGTCCAGAAACATGTTTGGTGGTGGCAGCCTAAGCAGCCACTCAGTCGGGACACTAGAAGTTGGTCGAGTTTCAGTGGGCATCTCTAAGATGCCCTCTGTCGTGCATTTACATTAAATCCCACACTGGCATCAGTGTGGGTTTAATGTGCTGAGAAGTTTGATACCAAACTTCCCAGTTTTCAGTGTAGCCATTATGGTGCTGTGGAGTTCGTAATGACCAACTCCCAGCACCATATACTCTTAATGGCAGCACTGCACTAACAATGTCCAAGAATGGACTTAGATACTGTAGGGGTACAGGGCTCATGCACCTGTACCCTCACCACTGGTATAGTGCACCCAGCTAGAGGGGTGGCTGACCTATGCCTGGGCAGTGGTTTGTAGGCATGGCACACAGGGATGTGTGCCATGTCGACTCTTCACTTTGTTCTGCACCAAGACACGCAGCCTGCAAAGGCAGTGTGTGAGTGAAAAGGTGCAGGGCCTCTAAGGGTGCACAATAAGTGCTGCAGCCCTTAGGGGCCTTCCCTGGTCACAGAGCCCTGGGTACCTGTGGTACCATTTACCAGGGGCCTACCTGTGGCCAGGGATGCCAATTGGGTTTAGGCTTCAATGCAGTTTTAGGGAAGGAACATAGGCCCTGGGTACCTGATTAGCAGGATCCCAGGGCACACTCAGTCAAAGAACATCAGCAATTCAGCAAAAAGTGGGGGCATACCATGCAGAAAGAGGGCACTTTCTCACATGCGTGTGACGGATTGTTTTAGGAGTTTTTGTTTTATTTTTATCCCAAATCAGATTTTGTCAATTGTACTCACAAAGAACTAATAGACGTTACTGCATGAGGCTTGTGGAAGCTCAAACTCATTTTTTTGTGTTAATGGAGCAGAGTCGGTGCTGAGGAAATACAGAGTAATGCTTGTATTTTGCTAATAAGATTTGATTTCATACAGAGCTACAGCTGCTGTCTAGCTTTCTCACTGTATAGTTCAGCCCCCACTTTCAATCAATCAATCAATCAATCATGTGTTTGTTGAGCGCGACTACTCACCCGTGAGGGTCTCAAGGCGCTTGGGAGGAGTGGGGGTGCAGGTTCCAGTCCATCAAGGAGGAGGTCTGTCGAATGCCATGTTTTGAGGTTTTTCGTGAAGATGGGGAGTGATGTTGTCTGTCTGAGCTGGAGCGGAAGGGCGTTCCATGCTTTGGCTGCGAGGAAGGAGAAGGAGCGGCCTCCCAATCTGGACTTCCTGGTGCGGGGGACCACGGCGTAGGAGAGCTGGGCTGATCGTAGGGTCCTTTGGGGTGCGTGGAATTCGAGTCGGCTGTTCAGGTATGCTGGTCCGGTGTTGTGGAGGGCTTTGTGTGCGTGGGTGATAATCTTGAAGGTTTTTCTAGCCTCGATGGGGAGCCAGTGGAGTGTGCGCAGGTGCTGGGAGATGTGGCAGTGTCTTGGCAGGTTGAGGACCAGTCTTGCGGCGGCGTTCTGGATGTTTTGTAGCTTGCGGGTGAGGTTTTCGTTTATTCCGGCGTAGAGTGCGTTGCCGTAGTCAAGTCTGCTGGTGACGAGGGCGTGAGTGACGGTCTTTCTGTGCTCGAGGGGGATCCATTTGAAGGTCTTGCGTAGGAGGCGGAGGATGTGGAAGCAGGAGGATGCAACAGAGCTGATCTGGCGGTCCATTTTGAGTTCGGAGTCCAGGATGATTCCGAGGTTGCGTGCGTGGTCCGTGGGGATGGGCAGGCTTCCGAGGGCCGGGGGCCACCAGGTGTTGTGCCAGGCGTCGGGGTGTGGGCCCATGATGAGTACTTCTGTTTTGTCAGTGTTGAGTTGAAGGCAGCTGCTTTTCATCCATTTGGCGACTGCTTCCATGCCTTCTTGAAAGTTGTGCTTGGCTGCGTTGGATTCGTTGGAGAAGGAGAGGATGAGTTGGGTGCCGTCTGCGTATGAGACAATGTTGAGTCCGTGGGTTCTGACGATGGGGGCGAGCGGAGCCTGTAGACGTTGAACAGCGTGGGGCTGAGGGAGGATCCCTGGGGGAGGATCCCTGGGGGACTCCGCAGTTGGTTGGTGTAGGGTCCGAGAGGAAAGGAGGGAGTCTGACCCGCTGCGTTCTGCCGGGGAGGAAAGAGTGGATCCAGTCGAGGGCCTTGCCCCGGATCCCTGTGTCGTGAAGTCTGCGTGTTAGGGTGCGGTGAGAGACTGTGTCGCTGAGAGGTCGAGGAGGATGAGGGCTACTGTCTCTCCTCTGTCCAGGAGGGAGCGGATGTCGTCTGTAGCGGCGAGGAGGGCGGTTTCTGTGCTGTGGTTTTTTCTGAAGCCGGATTGAGAGGGGGTCGAGGATGTTGTGCGCTTCGACGAAGGTGGCGAGTTGGCAGTTGATGGCTTTCTCGATGACTTTCGCTGGGAACGGGAGCAGGGAGATGGGTCTGTAGTTTTTTAGGTCGGTGGGGTCCGCTGAGAGCTTCTTCAGCAGGGGGTTGATCTCGGCATGCGTCCAGTCGTTGGGGAAGGAGGCGTTCGCAAGGGAGCGGTTGATGGTGTGGCGGAGCATGGGTGCGATGGTGTCGGCGGCTCTGTTGAAGATGTGGTGGAGGCAGGGGTCCGTGGGGGGCCCGGAGTGAATGGACTTCATCGTCTTCAGCGTGTCTTCGGTGGTGAGGGCTGTCCAGCTGTCATTCGTTGGCTTCAAGGTGTCGGGGGTGGTTGGTGAGGGTTCAGTGTGTTGGCTGTCTTCGAAGTTGTCGTAAATGTTCTTGATTTTGTGGTGGAAGAAGGTGCGGAGTTTGTCGCAGAGGTCTTGTGAGGGAGGGATGTCTGTAGACTCGCTGGTGGGTTGGGCGAACTCCTTGATGATGCTGAAGAGCTCTTTGCTGTTGTGCGCGTGTGTGGAGATTCTGTCTTTGATTGCTGTTTTTCTCGTATTTCTGATGAGTTGGTGGTGGGCGTGGGTGGCGGCTCTGAAGTTGTTGTGGGCTTCTGTGGTTTTGGAGTTCCTCCAGGCCTTTGAGGCGGCGGCATGTGCGTCTGGACTCTCGAAGTTCGGTGGTAAACCATCTGGCTTTCTTGGCGCGTGTGTTGTTCTTCTTGAGGGGGCTATGGTGTTGGCGCTGTCGGAGATCCATCTGTGCAGAGTTCGGGCTGCGGTGTTTGGGTCGTCATCTTCCGCGATGGTTGGGGTGGAGTTGCCGAGTGAGGCAGTGAGCTGGTCGTCGGTGATTTTGGTCCAGTTTCTTCGTGGGGGCAGGTGCTGGGGTCTGTGGATGGTGGGTGTTCTGAAGGCGAAGTGGATGCATCGATGGTCTGTCCACGGGAGTTCGGTGGTGTGGCTGAAAGTGATGGAGTTTCCTGTTGTGAAGAGGGGGTCGAGGGTGTGTCCTGCTGAGTGCATTGGTTCGGTCACGATCTGGCGGAGTCCAATGTTGTGGAGGTTGTCCAGGAGGGATGTGGTGTTGGGGTCTAGTTGGTTGTCGAGGTGGAAGTGGAGGTCTCCCAGCAAGGTGTAGTTGGTGGACGCAATGGCCTGTGGGGAGATGATGTCCGTGATGGAGTTGGTGAATGGTCCGCGGGGTCGGTAGATGAGGGTTCCTCGGAGGGTGGTGGTGTGGCTGGCCTGTATCTTGAAGTGTAGGTGTTCCATCAGGTCTGTGGGCTCGTCGGGGAGTGTGCTCAGTCGGAGGGTGGATTTGTGGACGATGGCGATTCCTCCTCTAGGGCAGCTGGGGCGGTCCTTCCGGGAGATCTTGTATCCTTGGGGAATGGCGATGGCCGGTCCAGAGGTAGTGCTGGTTCAGGTTTCGGTGAAGAACGCGACGTCCGGGGTGGAGCTGTCAAGGAGGTCCCAGATTTCGGTGGCTTGTTTGTGGAGGGATCGTACGTTTCGGAGGATGCATTGCAGGGTCTTCAGAGCGGTTGTGTTCTTGTGGGCGGGTTGTGCCGGATCCGTGGTCTTGGCGGTGCTGCAGGTGTGCCGGCAGCGTTGACAGCTGAAGGGTCCGTGGGTGTCGGCTGGTGAGGGTAGCTTGCAGTTGTTGTTGCGACCTGGGTTGAGTGCGTGGAGTGCCGCTGGGTTTTAGCGTTGGCGGTGCGGAGGTCCAGGGTTCCTGGCACTGGTCGCGTTCGTGTCGCAGACGGGCTTGCCTTTGGCGCGCCAGCGGCGCGGCCACACAGCGGCCGCCATTAAGTAGGGGTCGGGGAGGGCTGGACAGCTGGGAGGCGGGAGCGGAAACTGGCTTGGGCTGGTCGCGCGGGGGGGAGGGGCCGCAGGGGCAGCAGCGGCGGGAAGAAAACAGGCGCAAAAGTGGGTAAAAGGAAAAGTGAAGAAAAGTGGTAGAAAGAGTGAAAGGGTGAAAATAGAAGAGAGTGAAAGGGTGAAAATAAAAATAAAGGGTGAAATACGAGGTTAAAACGGAGCAGAAAGGATAAAGCGGAGCGAGAGAAGGAGTCAGAGGTCCACTGGACCACCAGGGATGAGGCGCAGGTATAACCTGCGGGTGGAAGAGGGCCTCGAACACCACCACTACGGGAGTGCAGGGGCTCAGGAGGGCCTCACTTAATGGTGGAGCTGCGAGGGTGGGAGAGCAGTTTCACTGACAACGCTCTTTTGGATTTGAGTTTCCAAATGAGTAATTCCAGGCTAAACCAGGGCTTATTTTGTGTAAAGGTTTTACTGAATGATTTTGTGATATAATAAGAAACGTTTTGTCCAAAAAGGTGGTTACGTTTTCAAAGTATCTTGAGCCAATATGTTCAGTGCACATAACTGAATACATCATCTCTGGGCACAGAAAAAGTTTTCAGCATATTGAGTGGACTTTTCTACGTGGCATTGGTTCTGGGAACTAAAACAGCAAACAAAGGTGTTAACGGAGTATGTTCAAGTCCCATTCTTAATGGGCCTGGAAGCATGCAGGGTTCGCCATGGACTACGCCAGCACGTGCTCCGGTCATGCGGTCGATCAGGTACAGCGAGTGGAGGGAGATTGCGACCTGGCACTTTGACAGTCATCACAAAACACATGCCAATAAACAGAACACACTGAACGTCAAAGTTGAATTTAACTTGAGAGGGTTTGAGGATCTATGGCTGATATTTTCATGCCGACCGTCCTGAACCCTAGATCTGCGTGAATGCACCTAAATATCACACAACAATCCTGTTCCTGATTGACAGAGTTTATTTCTATTTTAACAATTTGTAAACAGCGTGGCTGTCCAGATAGGGCCTCCAAAGGATAGCGCAGAGGACCCTCTGCACCAAAACAGAGCGGGCAGTTAAAAGAGCCAGGTCTTGAGTTGTCTCTTCTGAAGGGCTGAAGCACAGATGCAGAGGAAGAGTGTTCCACAAGTTAGGGGCAAAATATCTAAAGGATCGGACTCAATCTAACACAATTAAATCCAGGTACCCAAGCTACTCTTTCTAAGGCTTAAATGGACAACATTGGGTGAGCACGAGCCCAAGATAATGGGGTCCTGTTTGTGTCAAAGCTCTGTATGTGAAGCAAAGGGCTTTAAATTTGAAGCATTTCGCAATGAGTAACAATGAAGACCCCGCAGGTGGGAGGACTCGAGAGTGCTTTCAGATAGGACCTAAGAGGCAAGTGGAAGACCATCTATTCAAGTGAGCCATTGAAGGATCTTACCTACGATACCGCATTCCCCAAGCCTCTTGCGGAGCACCGGGTGGGAAACAGTGTCGAATGTGGTGCCAAATCAAGACAAGCATTGGCATAGCCAATAGGTCTCGCCTTTGGGACCTTATAAGTATTTAGCCATGAAGCAGGTTCTCCTGGGTGCTACAACATCTACTGTTCTTAATTTGTTTGATACATTTCATTTTCGGACGGATACCTGAAACCCTAACTGCATGCGAGGAGGAAAAGAAAACTAATTTTGTAAGAGGCTGTGAAGTGTACATCTTGCTCGGTGCAGGACGGCGCGACGATGGGTGCGTTAGACAGTGAAGTGAAAAGGAGACACATGGAATGGCGGAGAATAGGAGGAGACAGTAAATGGCAAAGGAAAGACGAATCTGGGACTGTGAGGAGGTAGAAGAGGCGAGCCAAAAGAGGTATGCATCGTAAGACAGATAAGGATAGATTCTACACTTCAAAAAGATCCTCACTGTTTTGGGAGACAGAACTGCATTGGTATAGATGGCAGCTTTGGAGGCTGTTAAGTGTCTAAGTGGTTATGGGGGGACTAGGAGGCAATTCTGTAGCAGGACTGGACCTGAAAGGGTCCAGGATGTCGCATCAGCTACATCTCACCGTTTGGTAAACGGTCACCCATGGTAATATCTCACTTTTTACGAAAGCGAGCACATCTCCCCGAAATGGGAACGTGAAGTGTTGAAACACCAAAAGCAGCAATGCCAGACGACCTATATAAGGTACAAAACTAGGAAAATTATTGGATCTCCTGGCCATCAAATACCCACCAGCTAGTCTATTTGGTTTGGCATTACTGCTCTTTCCTACACCTGGACATGTATGCACCTTTGGAACAAGCAGTTGGGCTATGAGATACTCGGAACGTGGGAGTTGAAAGTATATAATCACGCCGACACGTGCGTTAATATTTCACAGGGACATCGTATGACAAAGTCGTACTGCTTACGTAACGATTGCAGTCTTGGTTCCCGATAGAAACACCAATTAAAACAGGCATCGTCTACAGTACAACGTGATCTACTATGACTACCGCCAACACAATTACGCATTACCTGATGCAAATGTGGACGCCCACGCCCTGAGGTATTCAGGGTGAGGCTGTGGACAGCTTTTAATATAACGTTTTTTTTTTTTCTCTTCGATTTTGCTATCAGTAGTGGCTGATATTTGGGGTTTGCGTCGTGTGTTTGTTCTCACTTGGTGAGTTTCTCCGTGGCTGGCTGCCCACCTTCTGGTATGCGGTGGTCATGCATTTGTGGTTCTGAGGTTCTTTGGTTTCAGTGACTGTTGTCCTGCCCTCGGGTCCTCTTGGGGTGTGGTCTGCCCACCATTGTAGGTGGTGTTCATGGGTGTATTCACACATTCATTCTTCGCCCTCTCTGTTTGGTCCCGTTCTGACTCTCTCCTGCACTGCTTGGGTACTCTTCTCTTTCTGTCTCTTAAGTTTTTTTCGGTCTCTGGTAGGCGCTTTTCTCATTTGTTAGCTGCGCCACTCCGGATTGAGGAACTTCCTGTGTCAGATCGTTTGTCACTTTCTGTCGTGCCTTCAGCCTTCTTCGGCTCTCTGCCAACGCGGAAAGAGGAAGTCCCTGTCGAACGATCGCAGCTGCCCTGCAGCTCCCCTAGCCCCGCCTTTTCTCTTTGTTTCCTCGCACTCTGTTCTTCCTCACATTGATGGTTTTCGTTTTTCTTCGGAAATGCATTTCATTTATTTAATACTTGTTTATTTTTTGTTCATTGTGTCTGTTTTTTGTGTCTCATCTTTTGATGATAGTTCTGCCTGTTGTTCCACGCTAGCCCCCAGTTGTTGCCGTTCTGCCAGCTCTACCGAACATAGCCGAGTGGCAGACTGCCAGTTATTTTGGTGCTCAGTTGCCCACACACACCTTCTTGGTCCGGTTTAGCGGCGACTGCGCTAGGTAGCTGTTGTCTGGATTGCTGTGCCTTTTGATTTTAGCTGTGATCCCGCTAAGTAGTTACATTATTTTTCGGCCCTCATTGCACGCACTTTGCGCCTCTTTTCTGTCTCTCACACATTTTGTCTGCCTCTTGCCTTGCGTCCAGTGGCAGCCAAAAGGAGGGGTGGTGGTGTATCCCCACTCCTCTTGTATTGTCCCCTTTTGATTACCCCCGTTATGTCCCTTGACCCCCCACAGATCATAAGTCTTCTCATTCATTCAGTCCGTGGTACGGCCACTGCTGTCTATCACACCTCCCTGGACCGCTTTACCCCTCTTACACGCCATCAAAGTGACATTCTTGCAGCCGCATGGAATACTTTAGGAATCACCTTTACCCCCACTACTGAGTTACGCCTTGCCCTCCTGTCTCTCGTAGACTATCCGCCCTCATTCAACGTCTCCTCCCAGTCACTGCCTCCACCAGATACCACCCGCCCGGATCTGCTGTGGCCTGGCCATTCCTCTAATTCCTCGTCATCCTCCCCACCCTCATTAAGTTCTTCTGTTTATTTTGTTAATTCTCCCCCGTCATTTACACAGACGACGAGTCTAACTCCGCACATTCTACAGCACTTTCTGAAGAAGCAACACTCCCTCGTCTTTCCGCTCCTGCATCTCCCACAGCATCAGCATCCAGTAGTGCTCACCCTCAACCATTGTCTTCAGCTGATGAGTCCCCACTCCTTGTGGCACTCCTGCAGGACTACTCAGTAGACCTACAGGTCCCTGCACCTGACGTTCCCACTGCGCAACCCCCGACTTGTCCATCTCCGCACTTCCACCCATTGTAGGGAATGAATGACTCATCCTCTGATACTACAGCCTCTCCCATCATCGTGTATTTAGTGAACAACAACGTGGTAGGTCTCTCCACTGGTCACCCATCGTCTTTTTGTTACGTCACACCTTTAGCAAACACTGTCCTTCTCACTATATTTCAAGCCCTAGGGATCGATTATACTCAAGCACAGCAAATAACGCTTTCGCTTGCACCAGCTTTTCCGCATCCTATCGTCACCAAGGTCAAAGAACAAAAACATTGCAAGCACTGACACTTTAGGAAACACTCTAGTCTCTTCAATTATTATTAGTCCCCATGAACAGAATTCTGAGTACCTCTGTTCATAAAACACCACATTATATTTGCATGCGTATTCGTTTAATAGCACCAGGCTTAGAGATACCTACTACCTTAACCTCATCCTACCCCCGCAACCCACTGCAGAGCAAGATCATTGCATCTCTCTCTGACAACCAACTCCAATTTCCTGATTTCTCCCCCAACGGGATATACACCGGACCAGACGAACAGGACTTGAGGAAAGCACTGTGTCACTTTATTATTAGCGCCATAGGAGAGGAGCTAGTAGAAGACGTCCCTACCCCTACCCTTGACACTCACTCTCCTACCGCTGAATACTCGCCTGACATCTAAGTGCATCCCTTTCCAACAAAAAATTGACTTTCACCCTCAAAAACATTGTATTTTTAAAACAACATTCATGAATGGCATTTTGAGCTCTACTGTGTATAAAACTTCTACCCACTTTCACATCTTCTTCATTATACGTCCCCATGGATCGCTACTGACTGCCATATTATCTAGCACATGGCCAAGGCACCCACTCCAGAGTTATATTGCTGAAGCCTGCTTCGACGGCCAGCTTCGCTTCCCCCTTTATACTCCAGCACAAGAGCGGGACCTACAGGACGGGGTATATGATATTGTCATTCAGGCAGTACAGCAAGAACTCATCAGAGACATTGTCCCTAGCACCTGAGAAAACGCGATCCTGTAATTTAGGCCTTGCCTAAAGCGCCTAGGATTACGCATATCCACATGGCGACTCCACTCCATCATGTTTTAAGAACATTCGGAGGCCAGGAACACCATATCGTAAAGCACTGCAGTGAGCTTCATAAGCATACGGCAAAAATGACTCATCCTTGGCCGTCAGAGGGAAGCTTTGACCCTATAATATTGGAGCATGCCACCACCTTTCTAGATACAAAGTACTCCGGTACTAAACTACAGAAGAGGAAGGCTACTCTAGACCTCTGGCGCATTTTTAAAGATAAAGTTAGAACACACTCTGACCCCACATCACCGGTTGTACCCAATGCTCCGCCCCCACCACCTTATCACTTTAGCGGTATGTATACCGAGCTCACTAATAAGGAGCAACTGGAACTACCAGTCACCACTAATGAGTCCCCGGCTGTAGGTTTTCAGCCATTACCCACCGAGGCATCTTCCTCACCGCACCTCGGCCCAGAATTACACGTCACACAGGTTGAGGAATTTCAGGCTTCCCACACGTCACCTAGTCACCCGTACCACCACATGACCAGATCACTGACCCCACCCATGCCCCCGGGCATGTATACCCTCACCTCACAGAACTGCGCAGCATGCACTTGCCTCTCCCTAACGACACAGTAAGGGACACAGCAGTATCTGGTATCCCAGGTCTTGTAGATGCACAACTGTCACTAAAATTTACACCAACAGTCAATACTGCACACCCCCGCCCAGGTGGAGACGATGAGGAAGGCTCTGACTCTGTCTCTCAGACATCATCTCGTCACTCGCATGACTCCGTCTTTCAAGCCCTGCCCTGTCCCTCGCGCTCACCTGTTATTGTCACCTATGATCTCAGCACTAAACAATCCTCTAAATCAAACCCCTTCCGTGACACGGACACTAAACAACAACATGACCCCAACCCATTCCACGACACCGATACACACCTGGGTTCAAATTCGCACCCCCAATTGCAAAATAACATGCCCTTCATGGCTGCTGCCCCCATGCTGAGGTACCAGAATCTGGCCTTATGACAGAGCAGCGACAGTTCATTGAGTTCCCCGACCCGCCACCACTGGACATAACAGACAGACAGTGTGTTCCTCTCACTGGTCTTCCATCCGCGTATGGCAATTATAGACAAAATGCAGACTTGAGCAAAAGCACTAGCCTGGAAAGTATTTCATCACAGCACCTTGAAGAAGAACAGTCACACATGCATCAATCACCTAGTCACGCAGATCAGGTGAACTCCATAAGACGCTTGTCATTTAAATTAGAGAACATGAACAAAAGCGTTGTGGACATGCTCCATAAAGTCAACACCCCAACATCACCCTCACCCACGCTGCACCGCCTCGTGAAACACCACCCAAAGACAAATATCAGTAGGAATGGGGAAGGGAGCAGACAATATCGCTTTAAGGAGCACCCCTCCCACCGTGACGTTGCCGCCTCTGGAATGACACAAACATTCACTAACACACACCAAGACCACCACTTCCCAACAGCATTAGGGCGGGAAAAGACACCTCCACGGGTGCTAGAAGGCCACAATCCACTGTTTGGTGACATCCCAATATATTGTGAACACCCGCAGGAACATGACCCAGTGGTAAGAAGAAAGGAAAGGACCACCGAGGCACAGAGACTTAAAGTCTTGGGGACACATGGACGCCCCGACGACATACTATATGACGTCTCGGGCTCTGCTTCCTTACGCACCATTAGGATGAAGAATAGACGTAACATGATGTATCTCAGTAGACCCCTTCCACCAAAAGCTAGTAATGACCTCACTCCCAATGAGATAGTGACATTGGGGGAAGGTTCAGATTATGCAGTTAACCCTTTTACAGACGATTTGGCAGGTTGGTCAGAGCCCTTGGCGCCACAAATGCGCCCTTGGCCAAGGGAAGGCTCTTTCGAACCTCAGTACATGGCGACAGCAGTTGAATGCATCCTCAAAGGATTAGGAGATCAGGATTGGGACTATGACTACATGAGGGAGAGCCTCAAAGTCTGGCAGAGATATGCTCGCCAGTATGATTCTACAGGACCCACAGCGCAACGCCCTGGGGTAACACGCCAGATGCCACTGCTCTATAAAAACATCATTGATCCCCCATCTATATCCCCTGGTCTACATTAGACAAAGAAAATGTCAAAAGGCGCTCCCACCCCTCACAGAGGGTGCGGGAAAATGGATTGCAGCTTTTGAAAATTGCACCACGGGCAACAACATAGCAATAAATGCCTGCTGATCTCCCTCATTGGAGAAGATGCAGAAGATCTTTTCATACGTATTCATAAAAATCTTACCAAGACAAACACCAAACATGATGGGGTTTCCTTCAACGAGATTAGAACAGTAGCATGGGCTGAGTTGCGCAGGAAATTCCCTGATGTTCCTGACATTGGGGCTCTGTTGTCACAGACTATGCAACCAAATGAGGACCCTGCCAACTATCTTTCTAGAATGAAAGAAAAGTGGCACCAGGAGTTAGGGCAACGATGGGACGCAAATGGAGGATATGGGAGACTATTTTACCACACAGTAAAGAAAGGTTTGCCAACTGAAGTGCAGGAGAAATTAGATGGCATTGTAGCAATGGAATGCAAGCCATGGGCAGAGATACAAGATCACATTGTACATTACTGTAAAAAGAGACAGGAACAGGAGAAGACTAGACAGCTGGCAATAGAGAATGCCGCTGCCAAACTAGTACAGCAGAAACTCAATAAGAAAAAAGACAATGTTGACAAAGTCATGCTCGCGGCACCCGTCACTCAAATGACAGCAGTAACATCCTTCCCTCAGGCTGCCATGAATGCTCTTGCAGGCAATGCCCAACTTGCACCTCAGCAGGTACAAGCACCACCTGCAGTACAGTACATACAAGCTCAACCCCAACAAGCCATACAGTATGTCCAGCAGCCACAACAGGCAATGACACAATACATGCCAGCACCACCTGAGTACAGCACCAACATACAGCCCTATTACAATAACAGACCGAATATGAACTGGAACACGGGTGGACAAGGAAGGGGGCGAGGGATGGGACAGCAAAGGTTTCCACAACAGCCAGGACAAGGGGCACCACCAATAATCTGTTACTATTGCCAGAAACAAGGCCATATCCAGAGAGACTGTAACAGTAAAAAGCGCGATATGGGTCAGCAATATATGCGTCCTGGCTACCAAGCACAGGCACCATTCCAACAACAACAGCGCACACAGCCACCCCCCAGCAGCCCCAAGTACTATACTCATATGTGCAACCAACACAGCAACAGCAAGTGCAGCTCCAAGCGCCCCCAATGCTTCAGGTTCAGCCAGCGGTCCAACAAATGCAGATTCCAATGCAACAGTTACAGCCACAGCAACAGCCTACTTACCAGATGATCCCCCAAACACAAAACAATGTACCTCTAGGAGGAACAATTGTTGCCTCCAGCAACCCCTTTACTCAGGGCACCATCCAGCAATATCAGCATGGAGGATACACTGGCTAGGAGAGCCCACAGACAACTCTTGTGTGCCCAATTTTGTCATGCACAAGCAATACTGAAGAGGACCCTATTGCAAGTGTTATGATAAATAACAAAATATACAGTTTTCTTGTTGACACAGGTGCCACATACTCCTGCATTACAGGTGGCCCTCTGCCCATTTCAAACAAAACAGCGGACACACAGGGATTTTCTGGGGCAATAGCAAGGGTCCCCTTCACCAAGCCAGTCTCAATGGAGATAGGAGGCCATACAGTGGAGCAGCCTCTGCTCTATTCACCCAGCTCCCCAGTCAATCTTTTAGGACGCGACCTCATGGCCAAACTAAACATGACCATCCACTTTGATGACAATGGAACAATGATTTGCTCCATTCCAGGTACTCCACTAACTAGGATGATGGCAGTCACTGCACAGTCTTCCTTAGATAGCCAAGTCAGAGCACGCCCAGTCAATGAGCAGGCCTTCTCTGCAGCTGTCCACACAATTGTCGCCACCACTCCCGAATTACGAGGTCGCACAGTTCAGCTACCAAAAGAATTTCTCTTTAGACCCCAAGTACCAGACTCACCAGTATTAGATAAAAACTTGATTTTTGACATCTGCGCCCTTGAAATAACACCCACCTATGGTGCCTTCCTGGCATGCGATGACAATGCCCACACATGGGCTTGTGTCATCTTCCTTGAACAGGAAGGATTGGTCAGACACATTTCAGATGCTCAGCTATTTGGATCCCCTGAGGAATATTCTAAAACCGAGATTATCTATGATAACAATGTGCCCGTCTCAGTGATAGTGGAAATTAGAACACCAACGATCACCCCTGACTATGATTCTGTGCGAGAAGCTGATTTGGCTCAGGTACCAGCACATCTTTGGACAACAGGCCCAAATGATGTGGGCCTTATCAGATCTGCCAGGCCATTTAAGATAACACTCAAACAAGGTGCTATCCTGCCCAGAATAAAACAGTACCCCTTGTCTAAAGCAGCAGAGGAGGGCATAGCCCCCACTATACAGGCATTACTAGAACAGGGAGTAATTTATCCTTGTATCTCTCCGTGTAACACAGCCCTTTTTCCTGTGAGGAAGGGGAAGACAAATCAATGGCGTTTGATACACGATCTTCGCGCAATTAACAGCATAGTAGTACCAGAATTCCCTATTGTCCCAGACCCCTCTGTCATTCTCACCAATGTCCCCCGGATGCACAGTACTTTTCTGTCATCGACCTGAAAAATGCCTTTTTCAGCATTCCTTTGCACCCAGATAGTCAATACCTCCTGGCGTTCTCATTCAGAAATGTGCAATTTTCGTACACAAGGTTAGCTCAAGGGTACTGTGAGTCCCCTAGTGTTTTTAACAGGGTCGTCAAAGAAGACTTGTCCAATTTCCAATGTGACAGCACCTTACTGCAATATGTCGATGACATACTGCTTTGCAGCCCCACCGAACAACAATGTAGGAAAGACACCATCCTCTTGCTCACCACGCTGGCACAAAGAGGATATAAAGTTGACAAACAAAAAGTACAGTATTGTCAGGAAGAGGTACACTACCTAGGACAGCTACTGTCTGCATCAGGCAGGCGAGTGACTCCAGGTCGAGTTGAGGCAATAAAAGGCACTCCTGAACCCCAGACAGTTAAAGACATGCAAAAATTCCTCGGCTTGGTTAATTATGTCCGCCAATGGGTTTTTGATTTCGCAACAATAACTGCCCCATTGCTGAAAGCTGTGAAAATGGGCAAAGACAGACATAATAAAATTGAATGGACACCTGAAATGAGAACAGCCTACACCCAGCTCAAAGATGAGATAACAAATGCACCAGTGTTAGGATCACCTGATTACACAAAAGAATTCTACCTCTTCACTCACTGTGATGGGTTAGTCATGACAGCAGTACTCACTCAAAAATACCCCATGGGCCATAAGCCAATTGCTTATTTCAGCGGAATGCTGGACTCTGTCATGAAAGGCCATTACCCTTGCGAACAGGCCCTTGCTGCCGCAGCATTTGCTGTTGAAAAAGTACCCCCATTGTGATGGGTTCCCCACTAACAATGTACACTGAACATGCTGTTTTTGCAATAATACAGAAAGCTAAAACAACACTGACAACGCAAAGAGTGTCAGGCTACGAAGTCATACTGTCATTACCTTCTCTGAAAATTGTCAAATGTCACACCGTAAACCCCGCCACATTTTTTGCCCATCCAATTGCCACCTCAGATGATGACAACCATGATTGTGCCACTTATTCACCAGATGAGTCAGGAGCAGCCAAAGAAGATCCCTTACCAAATAGTACTATATACTTTGTTGATGGCTCCTCTACCATTGATCAAGAAACAGGCATAAGATACACAGGAGCAGCAGTAGTTAAAGCACAGCAAAATGACTCCTCTGATTCCTTAGACATCGTGCAGCAGCTTACACTCCCATCACATTATTCTGCCCAGGCCGCTGAACTGGTAGCACTCATAGCTGCCCTAAACATTGGAGCTGAGGACCGCATTACAATTTATTCAGATTCTGCATATGTCACTACAACAACTCACTCCAGCATCCTCCGCTGGAGAAGGCGCGGCTTCCTTAAATCAGATGGTACACCTGTCATTCACAAAATGTTACTTGAAGAACTTATTGAGGCCCTTACACTACCAGCTGAAGTAGCCGTAGTAAAATGCACAGCGCACACTAATGGCCAAGATTTTGTCTCCAGAGGTAACGCTCTGGCTGATTGGGCAGCTAAAGCTGCAGCCAGAGGCCCCTTAGTAGCAGGCCCATCAATACAAACAGCACCGGAAGTCCAACTTGCACCTATCTTTTTGTCCCAAACAGTACCTCCGACAGAGCACGACACCAGCAGTGAACACAGTTCAGACACACCACCCCAATTACCAACACCATTTGATATTGACAAAACGCGACAATACGATCATACTGCACAACTACACCTCAGAGAAATGCAAGAAAGTGCACCAGATCAAGAGAAAGAGTTATGGAAGAAGAGGGGAGTACAGCAGGACTCCGCCGACTTCGTATACAGACAAACAGTAACAGGGAAACCGGTGATGCCACAGGCTTTGTTACAAGTGGCATTAGATCAACGCCACCTTCCCACACGTCACCCGAGACAATATGTCTGTCACTTTGCAAACAGACTGGTTCATCCCCAATGCCTATGAACAGATACAATTGTATGTTAATAAATGTCTCATTTGCCAACAATACTCCCCAGCCCCTACGCTCAAAACTGTTGCCTCTACAATTCCTAGACCATCAGGCCCCTTCAAAGAGTTACACATTGACTATGTCGATATGATCGATCGCTGTCAAAACTATCGCTATCTCATTGTGGTAGTATGTCCATTCTCACGCTGGATCGAAAGTGGACCTTGCGTCCACTGCGATGCCAAAGCAGCTGCCACATTTCTATTACGTGATGTCATTCCTCGCTGGGGCATCCCAGACTCCATCCGGACCGATAACGGAAGTCATTTTTCAAATGCCATCTTTTCCTTCCTGACCACAATGCTAGGCATCAAACACAAGCTGACCTCAGCTTACCACCCACAAAGCAACGGCATTTGTGAGCGCCTTAACGGCCTGCTCAAAAACAAAATAAGTAAGATAAGTGCCACAATAGGAAAGAAATGGCTTTATTGCCTGCCCATAGCACTGTTTGCACTAAGAAACTCCCCAAGTTCGGATCATCACCTCACACCCCATCAGCTTGTCACTGGACGATCCATAAATGTAACAGTTCCATCCACACGCCCCAAATTAGATAGTGAGTCATCATCTGAGATAGTTAAGGCAGAACTCTACCACTATCTGTGCCAACTAACCAGCGCAGCGCAGTTCCTTTCTATCCAGATATCCAAGAGAAAGGGGAAGGGCCCCACCGATCCTGAGCTCCAACCAATCTGTCCCGGGACGCAGATCTTCATCCGGAAAACGTCAGACGCTGGAAGGACCCTAAATTCGAGGGCCCATTCCAGGTGATCGACTCGTCACCAACTGCAGTACGAATAGCTGAAAGAAAAGCATGGATCCATCGCAGTCACGTCCGCTTGGACCCCGCACCACCTCCGCCAATCGACTAGAGGAGGGACAGGACATACCCTTGGTACAGCTCCACGAGGACAGCGGGTTCCCATACTCCTTTGATGACGAAGATAATAACCGCCATGAGCATAATATCGAGGACCTGAGTGGGAATGCAAAGTTATGTATTTCACTTGTCTTAACATTTTGCCTTTTTTCCACTAGAACGTTGGCCGCACTTAATTGGTACTTGTTTTATGTTGCAACTTTTAAGCCACATTTGTCTGCTAAAATTATTGTACCATTCTCAAAACAACCAGTTGTGCCAGAAAATACAACTACACAAAAACACTTCCCGCCCCACACTGAAGATTCATCACTTCCACAGCATACCACTGATAGTGCACACACTAGTACACACCCCACACGCATAGCTACTTTCACAGACCCAAGTATTACTACTACTCCGTGGGATAGGCTTCTAGAGATTACAGTAGGTCCCCCAGTGAACCGCAGTCCCAACTCCCGCAACATTCGCAGATTTAGAAGAGGTAGACCAAGGTTCTGGAGGAGTCATAGACCAACAAAAGATAATGACAAACAAGATTTGGCCACCGCTCTCCAGGACACAGTGGTCCACGTTGCACGCCAACATCCCAGACCTGATTTCCACTCCATACGTCCTGACACACTTAATAACGACCATGAAGCCCATAGTGCCCTGCTAGATAACATGTGGTACCGGCACATGTCTCAAATAGGGAGAAAGGTAACAAAAGAAGCATGCTTTGTGTGCTCACACATCCCGCATGCAGTTGGCGCAGACAAAATGGTGTTCCCACAAGAAATACCACCCCCAACGGCCAAATGCCTCCTCCATTTGTTTCTTTGCCGTATCTACGGCCAAATACAGCTTTTCTCAGCAGAGATAGACACTGTGTTTGTAAACACCACCGCGTGGGATTCTAACTATCTAACACACATGGTTGTCACTGATGCATTGCAATTCGAGACAGAAAATGAGAATTTGTACAGATGGGAATCACCAAGATGGGAGACACCGCTCACAACTCATGAGCATGAATTCAAAGCATCAGGGTTTTTTATGTTCACATCCCCCCCGGCACTATGTAAGGAGACAATAAACAAACAACTCCATAACAAACCCCCGATACACGAAAGTAACAGTTCACACGTTGCCAACTGTCCATGTCAATATAGGTCTGTGCTGCTCTTGCAGGCCCATGTGTATTTTGATAACAAATGGCATGGCCCAGACGCCCTGGTATGTAAGGCAGCTTCCTTGGGAGAACCCTTTGCAAAAACAGAATATCAACAGAATATTGATTGGGATGTTGAGACTCAGTGTGAGGAGGTGTGGGCAGAGGAAACTAGACGGTACACCTTTGGGAAGGGAACAGCTTACAAATGGAAGAGAGCATATAAACTAAAACATCCTCTTCTTTGCTTCCTAGGTAACGGTACTCGCCCTGTGGGCAGCAACACAAACTGTAACACAACAATTTTTAATTTGGACCTCCAAGACGGCACCGCCAGCCTCATGGACATCTTTTGGGCATGTGGAGAACGCATCTACCCCCAGTTGCCTCCTCGATGGAAGGGCCTATGCACCATGGTTACCATGCACGAGCTGCATCTCGTTGTCCCGGCATCCAACATCTCTCAAGTGTTTGAGCACCCCATGACAAATGACGTCACCCTGCTTCACCGGCACCGACGGAAGGCTCAATACTTCGCTAACGATGCCTTCGCCGAAATTCCTGAAGAATTTCGCCTGTTCAATGGTGCCCAGGAATTCTTTGGAGGCCTGTGGCCCATTTGGCAAACATCAGCTAATGCCCGGTGGCTACAGGTCACACGATACGAACTAATGACTCTGATAAATAACACCCGAGATGGGTTCAACGCCATACAGGAAGAGTTAAGGCCTTTAAGGCTTATGGTTCTAGAGCATAGATATGTTCTAGATCAACTCACAGCTATGCAGGGTGGTGTATGCAGTGCCATTGGAAAGAGCTGCTGCACTTTCATACCGGCTAATGATGCCACAAACGGGTCGCTCGCTAAGGCCATTGAGGACTTGGGCAACCTGGGAAAAAAGATGCGTGACGAAAGCGGTGCCGCTGCAGATCCTATCACGGACTGGTTCAACTTGAACTGGATGCCTTCATGGCTATCTGCTATCTTGAAAATTGTGCTACCTATTTGTTGTGTTGTCCTGGTAATGTGTTGCGGTGCACAGCTAGTAATTAAATGTGTCAACAGATGCAGCACCAAAGCAGTAGGAATGAATTACGTTCACACTGGAATTAATAACAATGCACAGTATCAGGACATGGACCGTGCTCCCGGGGATGGGAATGGGCAGATCCATGTGCAACTCTTAGAACAACCTGCCCCTCATGCCTCTTCAAACACACCTACAGCTCCACCGGTTCCACCACCTAGATACGCCTTAAGGGAGGAGCATGACATTAACGGGTATGAGGAGTTAGCTCCCGAGGATGGGGGAGAATACGTTACTATAACACCTGAATTGCCACCACAGACAGTATGCATGTATATTAGTGACCCACTCGGTATGCACCAAGCCCCTGAGGGTCCAGCAAAGTACTGTGTCACAGACGTGTTCAATAATGAACAAGAGAAGGGATGTGTAGGAGGGTCCCGTTTTACCATCTAACAGACACCCACACCCCATTCTGCAATACCCTTCAAACCTGGCATCCCTAGATAAGCCCCACCACTGAGGCCTAGATAAAGGGTCTTTAAGTTGTCCACGGTCCTTCACTTTCTTACAAATCCACACATAGGCCCAAGTTCACCTTCTCACAGACCTACATACAAGACCAACCATACCTTTGTAAGAGATATGTATAGGCCCAATAACTTAAGAACTGGTCTCATAGACTTCACTAACCTGACAGCAGAGGCTTGCGCCATCCTCCGCGACAAACTCTCCCCCCTCCCCCTTGTAAATTTCCACAGTTACGAGAATTAGATTAGCCCACACACGTAGGACATTTTTGGTACATCTGGCGGTTTCACAAGTACATGTGCAATATTTTTAGTTAAGAAACTTTCCGCGCTTGCTTAATCGAACCTGTGAAAGACGGGCTGCGTGACAAAGAATTAATGTATTAAAATGTTAACTCTGAGCTTTCTTATGGTAAAAATTATCCTTTGTTTACTTTTTGCGGTCAGGAGCACTGACCACCTGTCAAAAGCCCCTAATTTCACCATGATACCACTTCTCAGTCCTATGGGTGGAATTTTCCATAGTTACAAGAGGGCGGTCAAGGGCTGCGTCAGGACCTACGTCAGAGAGGGTAAAACTTCTGCATTCAAGCATATAAAACAGCTGCACCCAGGGTGTGGCTTCAATTCTCTTCAAACCAGCACCCAGGTGCCGTGTGAGGGTTCCCGACTGATCAATCGCTCCTGACTGGGCCCAGAGCTCCTATTGCCAAGGTGATAATGCTCCTACTTAATGATTTTGCCTATTGACTTTGTCAGTCTATCTGACTTAATAATTTTGCCTATTGGCTTTGTCAGATTTCGCCTATTGACTTTGTCAGTCTATCCGACTTAATAATTTTGCCTATTGGCTTTGTCAGATTTTGCCTATTGACTTTGTCAGTCTATCTGACTTAATAATTTTGCCTATTGCCTTTGTCAAATTCTGCCCATTGACTTTGTCAGACTATCTGACTCAATAATTCTGCCTTTTGGCTTTGTCAGATTATTTACTTCAGGTCATCTGTACCCAAGCAATTGCATTTATTTCAGTTTAAATGTGTAGTCTTGAATATTGTTATTTTATCTCAATAAGAAGTTTGTCCTCTGAATGCTATCATTTGTATCACTCTTGAATTCAGGGCTGCCCCTTGATCGGCTGCTCATGGATTAATTGATAGATATACATTTCTGTTTGAATTGAACCAATTGATCTTTAACATTGTTGATGCAGTTATTTCTGATCTTACCCATATGTTGATGGGCACACTTTAATTGAAGTATTTTCTTTTATGCTTTTGAATTGTTTAATAAACTATGATATTTTAACACATGGTTCTTTCTTGCCAAGTGACCGAGCAAAGTGTGAAAGAGATTCTGAGAGGGGAGAGGTACGCAGAAGAGTGTGACCAACCACAACGTTCCCTCTAACACGTACAGCAGCCTGCAGTGGGACATCCGTTTTCACGTACGTCACTAACAGTAGTGACTTGGTTGCAAGTGGTGACAAAAATTCCGCTGCACTGAAATACCACTGAAGGTGGGAAGCCTACTTCACTTGTCGAAAATGGAGTGAGGTGGACCGGAACCAGGGAGACTATTAACAGGAAACAGCCTTACACTACACGCTTCTAAAAAAAGTAGCAGTGGTCAGTGCTTTGAGACGTGCCGTTTGCTTACAGTGCAAGCATTAATCTGTCCTAACTTCTGTGTTTAAACTAAGTGCAGTAATATATACACACTACCACTGTCTTTACTAGTACTCAACACCCGTGCTGACTGCTGCATCTTTAAGCACACTACCAACGCTCCCGTGCAATAGGCGATACTCCAAAAGCCACATTAATACCTCAGAACAGCAGCCCAGTACCCTAGGATACTACTGGCACTCGCATCATCGCGGCATCTGTCCTAACATGCCAGTGTTCGTACTAGAGCACTGTAAACGAGAACCCAGCACTGATGGTATCAAAGGCATCAGTACCAGTAGTAATTGCATTACGCGCAGACACCATTTCCAGTATTAGTTTAGCATTTCACGCCCAGTGACAACTGGGAGGCTTTATGTGGCCTAAAGGTCAGAGCTGCCAACTTTGGAACTGGGGTGCGCTTGGAGTCCAATCTCCCAGTGCATACAAAATAATTGTGTAATTGTTGGACCCGGTACCATTGGCGTGAGTCTCCCTTCCATTTTTTTACTGATTGCCTCCTCTGTTTTTGATATGTTTTGCTGGTTTAGATGCTTTGGGCACTGTGCCACTGCTATTCAGTGCCACAGTGCAAGTGCTCCCTATGGAAATTGATGTATTGATTAGTGACTCCATGATTGGATCATTTGATTTACTTGTCAGACCCTAGTATAGTGCACCTTGTGTGCCCAGGGCCTGTAAATCAAATACTGCTGGTGGGCTTGCAGCACTGGTTGTGCCACCCACAGAAGCAGCTTGTAAAGTGTGTCTCAGGTCTGCCATTGCAGAGCCTGTGTGCAGTCTGTGACTGCCATGTCGACTTGGCAAGTGCACCCACTTGCCAGTCCCTAAACCTTCCCTTTTCTGCATATCAGTCACCCCTAAGGTAGGCACAAGGGCAGGGTGCATTGTATGTAAAAGGTAGGACATGCCCTGGTGTGTGTAGCATGTCCTGATAGTGAATTACAGCCAATTTCATTTTTCACTATTGCAAGGCTACCTGTCCCCATAGGCCAGAATGGGCAGTTGGATTAGAACATCTTATAATCCTAACTGACCCAGGGAACATGGTAGAAATTCGAATTTAGTATGCCTGAACTCAGAATGATAAAATCAATCTTTTAGTGAAGTTGGTTTTAACATTCTGTGTTTGAAAATACCACTTTTAGAAAGTAGGTATTTTCTTGCCTAAACCATCCAGCCTGCCTCTGCTAGCTTGTGTATTGTATGTCTGGTTTTGTGAGTGACAGGGGCTGGGGGGCTCCAGGAGACAGGGTGAGTCAGCACAGGGCTGAATAGACCTATCTGCATGTAGAGTGGTGGGAGGAGTAGCACCTGGGCCTGAATAGGGCTGTGCCTGCCTTCCACAATGCTGGCTCTACCTCCTGTGGTGTGTCTGATGTCCCTGGCCCACACTGACAAAGGAAGAGGGTGTGCACTGGCAGGATGCACCCAGAACTGGTTTGGACTAGGTACAGGACCCTCTGCCTTCAGAGGACAAAGGATTTGCTGGTATAAATATTGGGGCCCTGACCCCAGAACTTTAGATCACTTCTGGAAACAACAAGACGAACCTTTGCCAAGGAGAAGAACCAAGGAAGCTGCAGGAGTTTGGACTGCCCCTCTGCCAGTGTGCTGTTTGCTGGGTTGGCCTGCAGTGGTCTTCACTGTCAAGGAAAGGAGAAGGAACTTTTAAAGAACTTTCATCATCTTGCAGAATATTCACCAAGGGCTTGAACTAGAGCTTGCCTCCTGCTGAAGTCTCAGGGCTACAAGACTTCACCACCAGCTCCCTCCTGAATTCCCTTGCTGGGGATTCTGTCTGCAGAAGCCTGCGTGTCGCTGGAAGCGCGACGCAACGAGAGGAAGCGTGTCGCTGTCGCAGCTGCTGCCGTCGCATCACCGGAGAAGCGTGTCGCCGTCGCAACTGCCTGCCATCGCATCACCAGGGAAGCGTGTCGCTACCGCAATGGTCGTCGTCGCACCCCAGGAGAAGCGTGTTGCCGTCGCAGCTGCCTGCCGCCGCATCAGCGGAGAAGCGTGTCGCAGGGCCTGTCGCGGCTCCAAAGATACAGAGTTCGCCGCACGGCCGTCGGGCGTGCACGCATCGTCTTCACATCGTCGCATCGCATCAAGGGCGCACTTTCATCGCATCGCACCGGATCGTCGCACCGCATCGAGGCGCCTGCTCGCCGCATCGTCCTCCCTGCGGACCCTTTGTTTGTTTTGCGTTACGCATCCCAGGTACTTTTGAGAGAAACGTGTTGCATTTACCATCAGCTTGAACTAAGTTACTTCTACCATCTTTAAGTCTATTTTGAGTACAGTATTGTGGATTTTTGTCGTTTGTGGTCTTGTGTTAAGTCTATATAAAGAATACTTATTTTTATTAAAACCTGTGTAGTGTCCATCTGTAGTGTTTTCACTGTATTACTGTATGTGTTCACAAATGCTTAACACACTGCCTCTGAGATAAGCCTGCCTGCTCGTGCCAAGCTACCAAGGGGGTGAGCAGGGGTTATTTTAGTAGTGTATCCCCCTTACCCTGACTAGAAGCAAGGGTCCCTATTTGGACAAAGGTGTATACCATTGCCAACTAGAGACCCCCAGTTCTAACAGTAATGCAATCCGATGCTCATGTAAAATTCACTGGACCAGATTTGCGCTATATTTAACTGCAAACAAATGGCTACCCATCATTAATATTCACGTTTCACAGTATAATAATCTCATTCGTACACGGAGCATTAGCACCGACAACATCCCAGACCAAGTCCACTATGACCTAGGTACCTCAGTGCCGACTGTTGGCTGATCTATAATTACTCGAGGCACTAGCATTCGCAGCACTGGGGCGACGGTACATGTCAACATTTAGAAACAGGAAGTAGTTAAAAACAAGGAATGCAGCTGGCATCCGGCCGCGCTGCTGCTCGCTCCCGAGCTCCCTAGGCCAGGGGAGTTAACTTTAGAGAGAAGGCGGGACAAGCACCCGCCTTTGGCCAATTGCGGGCTTTCAATTTTTGAAAGGCACACGCAATGGCCAATCACTTCAGCTTTTCAGCAAACTCGTGCGTGTGGCTCTTTTTAGCCACACGCACGAGTTTGCTGAAAAGCTGAAGTGATTCCAAGAGGTCATTTTCTAGAGCAGCGCATGCGCGCTGCGCTAGGCTCGGCCTAAAAACGAGTGCCGGAGTCCCTCTCCTATCCAGGGTTAACACATACTTTTTGTCATAAATAAACTTCATGACTTTGTTTAGTGTAAGTACATTTGTGTGTTCAGGGGTCTACCCGTAGTCATTGCACCAACCACTTTAGTTCACTGCTCGATGGCACCAACGTCAGTACTGGCTGCTCCTTACGCGCCCTGGCAGCACATGAATGCTCACATGCTTTTTTTGCACTTTTGTTTCATAAGAAGACATCCATCACCTTTCCACCCTCACATCTTCTTGCTTTCCAACGACATCCATTTAAGCTCCACTACAGCTCATTCTGAAAATAGATTATCTCCAACTAGGGCTGAAGGTGACCCACAGTAAAGATGATGAACTGAAACATGAATGAAAGGCTGAGACTGGTTTTAGTCACAATCTCGCCGGTAGAAGTCCTGCAGTCTTTGTTCTATAAACTGATCTGCAAGTGATGGAAAGCGCTCAAGAATGGCGCAGAAAACGATTATTCTTCCAACGGTAAAAGAAAAATGTGTCTTCCTGGACACCAGGACCTACAATAAATACCGGAGCATCAGTGTACCGGAGCATTGCCGGAGAGTGATCTAGTACTGGCAAAAAGGTTTGGAGATTCCAGATCATTCTGGAAAATTTAGTTCCTGGGAGTGTACGGTCTGAAGCGCAGGTTGAAAGTTACTTGAGCCAAAAGGTTTGGGGGGACTACTTCACTAAACTTTATCGAAAGTGGCCTAACAACCGGGATGACCTCCAGCTGCCCGACCAAGTATCACGAGATATACAGTTCTCCCTTATGAAGACAAATGCAGCTTGCAGCTATAGCTGCATTAAAACAAGGTAAAACACCTGGGTGGGATAAAATTCCGGGCGAATTACTGTCCTGTGACTTAATCTGGGTAACAATTATTAACTTTCTTTGCAACACCATAACTGCAGGTGCTCCGATCCCAAATACTTGGGAAGGGGCGGAGATAATCCCCACATGCAAAAAAGGGGACAGCACAGACCCATGTAATTACAGATCAATAAGTCTTATAGACATCTTACAGAAGGTCTATGAGAAACAAATTCTCAAACTTTTGGCGTGGATTGATGATACGAAAACCATGACCCCCTACCAGGCAGGATTCAGAGTGAAAGTCAGCACCATAGATCAAGTCTTAAGGCTCATCATAATTATTTGGAAATACACTAAACTGAGGGATAAACACCTATATATAGCTTTTGTTGACCTCAGGGTTGACCTCAATTTAGTTCCAAGGGGGCGGCTATGGTTCTCGCCTAAAATGTTGGGGGTTCCCGAAGAGCTGCTTGCCCTGCTAATAAGACTTCACCAAGACAACTACGCTCAAGTTCATTGGGATTGTGAGGGGCAACTTAGTGACCGTATCCCAGTATGTAGAGGGGTGAGGCAGGGGTGTGTTTTGGCCCCCACTCTTTTCTCACTCTTTGTGAATGACGTCATAGGGGTCCCAACTCAAAGGTAACATAGACGCTCCTAAGTTAGACGGGGTCTGCGTGCGAGCTCTTCTCTTCGCAGAAGACACCTTGTTAATATCTCAAACTCCTATGAGTCTACAACAATTATTGAAGAACTTTCACGATTTCTGTTCATCCAAGGGGCTGGAGATTAATACATCAAAAACATAACACGTGGTAGTCAGACCCCACAAGTCCTTCAAAGGTGATATACACCTGGATAAGGAGAAACTCGAACATGTCTCTAGATTTAAATACCTGGGAATCATGCTGGATAGTAAGGCCTCATGGTCCCCATATTCAAAAGCGGAAGGCCGTGCGCCAATACCGAGCAGTGGCTATTCATAAAAGACACCAAGCATCACTCAGAAGATCTGCACTCCCTGCTACAGAAGTGTATAAATTAAAGACACAACCCGCAGCACTTTAAGGTGCTGAAATTTGGGGCCATGCCGACTGGGAGATTCTGACCCTGAGCAAGAACAGGTTTGTTCGTTCTCTGCTGAATCTCCCTAGGAACACCCCCCTGATCCCAATGTTTTTTGATCTAGCCCTTAATTGGGTGGGTGTATTGCTAGGTTAAGACCTCCGCTATACTGGGTGAGGCTTTGGCAACTGAGGAACATGCGCCTTATAGGAATGCTGTGAAGGAACTATTAATCTTACATGAGAATACCATTTCCCATGGTTTAGACACATACAACAATGGTTCTCGAGGTTGGGACTCGAAAGGTTCTGGACTTGTCCAGAAGATTGAACTAAGTCCTCTAAAAAGCAACTAAAACATTTATTGGGAGTATGTCACAGCTAAGATATTTTTGTAATCATACAATGGGGAGACTAACAGAAGAGTTCTTGACTGTTAAGGTTACTCCATGTTACGAGATATTTTTGAACATACCACAACAACAGAAGGCTAAAAGTTTCTACCTGAAGTTCCATTATGGCATACTAGAAATAAGCGCTTTTACATCTAAGTGGTTTGTAGGAAGCCAAAGAGACCCTAGTGATATATGCCCAATGTGTTCCCTACCTTGTAAGGAAAACATTATTCACATGCTCTTCTTTTGTAAGGCCTACGCAATCCCAAAAGCAAAGTGGATCTGACCACTATGTATCAGGCTCGGCTTTCGACACCATGAAGCTATAAGGGCCTTGAAGAGTGACACATCGATCGATATTGTGTCGTCTCAGAGCAGGTCCTTGTTCGAGGTGGGGATATTGAGGGGAAACAAGGATCTGAAGTTTTAGTCCAGACTGCATTGGATAGATAGGTTTTCAGAAAGTTTTTACCAGTTTGAAACTGCATAGTTTTTAACTGTTGTATAGTTTAATATCCTTTCTTACAAACAAGACTGATAGAGGGTATGCATTTGCACTTTACCAGGCCTACTACTACCACTACTATATCATTATAAAACCCCACTATAATTATTTGAAAACCTTTCTTCTCCAGGGGCACAAGCACTTCATTGCGATTTTAACTGACCTATAATTATGTATCAGTGGGCCTCAAAAACCACCTGATAGTATTAGCTTTTCCACTTATCCAAAGTCTTTAGAAACTGTGGAGTTGTAGGTCATATGACCCTCTGCAGGATTTGGCAAACCGGTGCTCTCTCTTTATTGATAGTATTTGTTATATGAAGATTTTAATTATTGTGTTATTTATGCATTGTTTTATGCATGAATTTCAGAATAAACATTTTTTGACTGACTGAGTGAATTGGACACACAGAAAACGTGTCTAGCGCCAAATAAAGCAGCGCAGAGATTGCGAACAGCCAAAAAGGGGCCTGGCAGAAAGACTAGCAGGAAACTGGCCCCTTCTACTGCTCGTGAAACAAGGAGTGATAGTAAATGCAGCAAAGTAGTCGTCACATCCATGCCCCTGATCTTATTACATTAAATGGAAACACGAAAGTCTGTATGTGACCCCCACATCCCAGAGGGGCCTTGCAGTTTGGGGTGGTGGCATAGGAGGGACTCCATGGTCATCTCAACACTACTAAACCACCTAGAGCGGAGGGTATTGTGTGGTCCTACAAGGCGCATCCTTTGGGCAATGCACTAATCACAGGAGCAAAAGGCAGGTGACGGGGGAGCATGACGTCCCAGGAGATCTGGGCTAGGATCCGCACATGTAAGAGATTATCCTGAACAATACTTCGATGAGGAATGTTTAATGTACTGCACAAATCGAAATCTGTACATGACACTTTATCCAACATGCATCCTGCAACTACCATGCCCAAAGGCACTTTCAACTCTTCCAGATGTATCCCTTGGGGGCGTGGAGAAGAGGTCGAACGCCACCAGGTGTGGAGCTGGGTTGAAGACAGTGAGGCAGCTGAAGTCACACTCACCACGCGTTTTGGTGCCATTTTAATTAAAAAAAAAAAATGTAGTACCTTTTCACGTGAATGTGAGAATAACTCACAATTAATAGACAATACATAGCTGTCTGCACAGGAGACACATAGGACAATGTGCACCAAAATGGCGCTCATTGAGCAGCTTAACAGAGAGTCCAACTCCAGTTTTCCACACTGGAGCCATCCCGTATTTTCAGGACAGCCACATGCTACATAGAAGAAACTAAATGGGAATTATTAGTATAGACAGTGGTTGGTTGGAAAACCTGGCACTACTGCTGCCATTGAGTCTGGAGAAAGACATCCACAGACAGATCAGAAAGCCGATGTTGAAGAACCTGTGTAGAATGGCCTATGTAGGGGGAGCCCTGCATCTGTGCAAACTATGCCTCTGGACGCAAAAACCTATGGAGGAACATATGTAAGGGATAATCATAGAGGACACATGCAAGGGATAATCAGAGGACACATGCAAGGGATAATCAGAGGACACATGCAAGGGATAATCATAGAGGACACATGCAAGGGATAATCATAGAAGACACATGCAAGGGATAATCATAGGGGACATATGTAAGGGATAATCATAGAGGACACATGCAAGGGATAATCATAGAGGACACATGCAAGGGATAATCAGAGGACACATGCAAGGGATAATCATAGAGGACACATGCAAGGGATAATCATAGAAGACATGCAAGGGATAAACATAGAGGACACATGCAAGGGATAATCAGAGGACACATGCAAGGGATAATCATAGAGGACACATGCAAGGGATAATCAGAGGACACATGCAAGGGATAATCAGAGGACACATGCAAGGGATAATCATAGAGGACATATGTAAGGGATAATCAGAGGACATAAGTAAGGGATAATCATAGAGGACACATGCAAGGGATAATCATAGAAGACACATGCAAGGGATAATCATAGAGGACACATGCAAGGGATAATCATAGAAGACATGCAAGGGATAAACATAGAGGACACATGCAAGGGATAATCAGAGGACACATGCAAGGGATAATCATAGAGGACACATGCAAGGGATAATCAGAGGACACATGCAAGGGATAATCATAGAGGACATATGTAAGGGATAATCAGAGGACATAAGTAAGGGATAATCATAGAGGACACATGCAAGGGATAATCATAGAAGACACATGCAAGGGATAATCATAGAGGACATATGTAAGGGATAATCAGAGGACATAAGTAAGGGATAATCGTAGAGGACGTATGCAAGGGATAATCATAGAAGACACATGCAAGGGATAATCATAGAGGACACATGCAAGGGATAATCATAGAGGACACATGTAAGGGATAATCATAGAGGACATATGTAAGGGATAATCATAGAGGACACATGCAAGGGATAATCATAGAAGACACATGCAAGGGATAATCATAGAGGACACATGCAAGGGATAATCATAGAGGACACATGCAAGGGATAATCAGAGGACACATGCAAGGGATAATCATAGAAGACACATGCAAGGGATAATCATAGAGGACATATGTAAGGCATAATAGAGGACATATGCAAGGGATAATCAGAGGACATATGTAAGGCATAATAGAGGACATATGTAAGGCATAATAGAGGACATATGTAAGGGATAATCAGAGGACATATGTAAGGGATAATCAGAGGACATATGTAAGGCATAATAGAGGACATATGTAAGGCATAATAGAGGACATATGTAAGGCATAATAGAGGACATATGTAAGGGATAATCAGAGGACATATGTAAGGCATAATAGAGGACATATGTAAGGCATAATAGAGGACATATGTAAGGCATAATAGAGGACATATGTAAGGGATAATCAGAGGACATATGTAAGGGATAATCAGAGGACATATGTAAGGCATAATAGAGGACATATGTAAGGCATAATAGAGGACATATGCAAGGGATAATCAGAGGACATATGCAAGGGATAATCAGAGGACACATGCAAGGGATAATCATAGAGGACACATGCAAGGGATAATCATAGAGGACACATGCAAGGGATAATCATAGAGGACACATGCAAGGGATAATCATAGAGGACACATGCAAGGGATAATCAGAGGACACATGCAAGGGATAATCATAGAGGACACATGCAAGGGATAATCATAGAGGACACATGCAAGGGATAATCATAGAGGACACATGCAAGGGATAATCATAGAGGACACATGCAAGGGATAATCATAGAGGACACATGCAAGGGATAATCATAGAGGACACATGCAAGGGATAATCATAGAGGACACATGCAAGGGATAATCATAGAGGACACATGCAAGGGATAATCATAGAGGACACATGCAAGGGATAATCATAGAGGACACATGCAAGGGATAATCATAGAGGACACATGCAAGGGATAATCATAGAGGACACATGCAAGGGATAATCATAGAGGACACATGCAAGGGATAATCAGAGGACACATGCAAGGGATAATCATAGAGGACACATGCAAGGGATAATCATAGAGGACACATGCAAGGGATAATCATAGAGGACATATGCAAGGGATAATCAGAGGACACATGCAAGGGATAATCAGAGGACACATGCAAGGGATAATCATAGAGGACACATGCAAGGGATAATCATAGAGGACACATGCAAGGGATAATCATAGAGGACATATGCAAGGGATAATCAGAGGACACATGCAAGGGATAATCAGAGGACACATGCAAGGGATAATCATAGAGGACACATGCAAGGGATAATCATAGGGGACATATGTAAGGGATAATCATAGAGGACATATGCAAGGGATAATCATAGGGGACATATGTAAGGCATAATAGAGGACATATGTAAGGCATAATAGAGGACATATGTAAGGGATAATCATAGAAGACACATGCAAGGGATAATCATAGAGGACATATGCAAGGGATAATCAGAGGACACATGCAAGGGATAATCAGAGGACACATGCAAGGGATAATCATAGAGGACACATGCAAGGGATAATCATAGAGGACATATGTAAGGGATAATCAGAGGACATATGTAAGGGATAATCAGAGGACATATGTAAGGGATAATCGTAGAGGACATATGTAAGGGATAATCGTAGAGGACATATGCAAGGGATAATCATAGAGGACACATGCAAGGGATAATCATAGAAGACACATGCAAGGGATAATCATAGAGGACACATGTAAGGGATAATCATAGAGGACACATGCAAGAGATAATCATAGAGGACATATGTAAGGGATAATAGAGGACATATGTAAGGGATAATAGAGGACATATGTAAGGGATAATAGAGGACATATGTAAGGGATAATCAGAGGACACATGTAAGGGATAATCATAGAGGACATATGCAAGGGATAATCATAGAGGACACATGTAAGGGATAATCATAGAGGACACATGTAAGGGATAATCATAGAGGACATATGCAAGGGATAATCATAGAGGACACATGTAAGGGATAATCATAGAGGACACATGCAAGGGATAATCATAGAGGACATATGTAAGGCATAATAGAGGACATATGTAAGGCATAATCAGAGGACATATGTAAGGGATAATCAGAGGACATATGTAAGGGATAATCAGAGGACATATGTAAGGGATAATCAGAGGACATATGTAAGGGATAATCAGAGGACACATGTAAGGGATAATCAGAGGACATATGTAAGGGATAATCAGAGGACATATGTAAGGGATAATCGTAGAGGACATATGCAAGGGATAATCATAGAGGACATATGCAAGGGATAATCATAGAGGACACATGTAAGGGATAATCATAGAGGACATATGTAAGGGATAATCGTAGAGGACATATGCAAGGGATAATCATAGAGGACATATGCAAGGGATAATCATAGAGGACACATGTAAGGGATAATCGTAGAGGACATATGTAAGGGATAATCATAGGGGACATATGTAAGGCATAATAGAGGACATATGTAAGGGATAATCAGAGGACATATGTAAGGGATAATAGAGGACATATGTAAGGGATAATAGAGGACATATGTAAGGGATAATCAGAGGACATATGCAAGGGATAATCATAGAGGACATATGTAAGGGATAATCATAGGGGACATATGTAAGGCATAATAGAGGACATATGTAAGGGATAATCAGAGGACACATGTAAGGGATAATCAGAGGACATATGTAAGGGATAATCAGAGGACATATGTAAGGGATAATCGTAGAGGACATATGCAAGGGATAATCATAGAGGACATATGCAAGGGATAATCAGAGGACACATGCAAGGGATAATCAGAGGACACATGCAAGGGATAATCATAGAGGACACATGCAAGGGATAATCATAGAGGACATATGTAAGGGATAATCAGAGGACATATGTAAGGGATAATCAGAGGACATATGTAAGGGATAATCGTAGAGGACATATGTAAGGGATAATCGTAGAGGACATATGCAAGGGATAATCATAGAGGACACATGTAAGGGATAATCGTAGAGGACATATGTAAGGGATAATCAGAGGACATATGTAAGGGATAATAGAGGACATATGTAAGGGATAATAGAGGACATATGTAAGGGATAATCAGAGACATATGCAAGGGATAATCATAGAGGACATATGTAAGGGATAATCATAGGGGACATATGTAAGGCATAATAGAGGACATATGTAAGGGATAATCAGAGGACATATGTAAGGGATAATAGAGGACATATGTAAGGGATAATAGAGGACATATGTAAGGGATAATCAGAGGACATATGTAAGGCATAATAGAGGACATATGTAAGGGATAATCAGAGGACATATGTAAGGGATAATAGAGGACATATGTAAGGGATAATCAGAGGACACATGCAAGGGATAATCATAGAGGACATATGTAAGGGATAATCATAGGGGACATATGTAAGGCATAATAGAGGACATATGTAAGGGATAATCAGAGGACATATGTAAGGGATAATAGAGGACATATGTAAGGGATAATAGAGGACATATGTAAGGGATAATCGTAGAGGACATATGTAAGGGATAATCACAGAGGACATATGCAAGGGATAATCATAGAGGACATATGTAAGGCATAATAGAGGACATATGTAAGGGATAATCAGAGGACATATGTAAGGGATAATCAGAGGACATATGTAAGGGATAATCGTAGAGGACATATGTAAGGGATAATCGTAGAGGACATATGCAAGGGATAATCATAGAGGACACATGCAAGGGATAATCATAGAAGACACATGCAAGGGATAATCATAGAGGACATATGTAAGGGATAATCATAGGGGACATATGTAAGGCATAATAGAGGACATATGTAAGGGATAATCAGAGGACATATGTAAGGGATAATAGAGGACATATGTAAGGGATAATAGAGGACATATGTAAGGGATAATCAGAGGACATATGTAAGGGATAATAGAGGACATATGTAAGGGATAATCAGAGGACATATGCAAGGGATAATCATAGAGGACATATGTAAGGCATAATAGAGGACATATGTAAGGGATAATCAGAGGACATATGTAAGGGATAATAGAGGACATATGTAAGGGATAATAGAGGACATATGTAAGGGATAATCAGAGGACACATGCAAGGGATAATCATAGAGGACATATGTAAGGCATAATAGAGGACATATGTAAGGGATAATCAGAGGACATATGTAAGGGATAATAGAGGACATATGTAAGGGATAATCGTAGAGGACATATGCAAGGGATAATCATAGAGGACATATGCAAGGGATAATCATAGGGGACATATGTAAGGCATAATAGAGGACATATGTAAGGGATAATCATAGAGGACATATGCAAGGGATAATCATAGAGGACACATGCAAGGGATAATCATAGAGGACATATGTAAGGCATAATAGAGGACATATGTAAGGGATAATAGAGGACATATGTAAGGGATAATCAGAGGACATATGCAAGGGATAATCGTAGAGGACATATGCAAGGGATAATAGAGGACATATGTAAGGGATAATCAGAGGGCATATGTAAGGGATAATCGTAGAGGACATATGCAAGGGATAATCATAGAGGACATATGCAAGGGATAATCATAGGGGACATATGTAAGGCATAATAGAGGACATATGTAAGGGATAATCATAGAGGACATATGCAAGGGATAATCATAGAGGACATATGTAAGGGATAATCAGAGGACATATGTAAGGGATAATCACAGAGGACATATGCAAGGGATAATCGTAGAGGACATATGCAAGGGATAATCGTAGAGGACATATGCAAGGGATAATCGTAGAGGACATATGCAAGGGATAATCACAGAGGACATATGCAAGGGATAATCAGAGGACATATGTAAGGGATAATCGTAGAGGACATATGCAAGGGATAATCGTAGAGGACATATGCAAGGGATAATCATAGGGGACATATGTAAGGCATAATAGAGGACATATGTAAGGGATAATCACAGAGGACACATGCAAGGGATAATCATAGAGGAGATAGGCAAGAAACACCATAGCTGAATGTGTCAATGCCAGCAGCCACTTTCAATAGGCGACTAGATGGGGGTTTCAAAGATGTTTAACAGCGTTTAAGGAGATGCACAAAATTAAAAACCACAACATATAGGCGAGTTCAGTAAATGAAATGGTTTTGAAAACCTAATTGTAACAAATGTTTGTATTTTCGAAAAAGATCCTAATATAGTTTGACTGGTGGAAAACCACTCTTTACTTTTTACTGACCTTTGATTAGCCACTCGCAGTTTCCATTCACAGAATAATTTCCGGGTCCATCAGTGACGTATCCAGAGGGGTTACGCAGCACATGGCGCTGTCCCTTGCAGTCGCCGGCCACTGCCTTGTGCAGCCCAGACAAGGCTAGGCCCAAGAGAAGGCTGAGCCAGAGCAGCATTCTGTCTTCACAAGATACTGCACCCAAAGACACAGCACCACCGGCTCCCTTCTACGAGGCACAGACCAAGGCTGCCTCCTGCAGCTGGGGCACTCACTGCCTTCCTTGCATCACCCTGGTGGAAATAAGGGCACCCTTGCATCTCACAGAGCTGGCTGCGTGGACTTCATACTTGGGGGGTGTAGCATGCTTTGTCCCGAGTCCCATTTTTCATTTGAGGTTTCCATGTCGGTAACATGGTCACCTGACTGCTTGCTTGACCACCGCATAGTCCCTGCAATGCCTCAGCTTTGGGCAGTTGGAAGTCCTCCTCGCACCAATGGAAAGTCCAAACCACACCCTTCACCCTCTGAAGAAACTTCCATCTCGTTTATACCAAGTAAAGGCTTCATCGACCTGCGAGAAAAGAAGAGACGTAGAAACATCATCAAATCTGGAGTCACAAAGACGACAAGAATCCCCCCTCCCAGCCAGTGCAGAGAGGAAGATCCCATCCCAGACACATCATTTATTGAATAGAAGTCAAATATGACTTTCAGCGGTGACTCACAAAAGACATGTCTGGAAGGACAGAGCAAGGTATCCGCAGGATTGAGCAATCCCTTCCTGTTACCCAAGTAACCGAGTGCATCCAAACACAAGCCAGGGAGGCCGACATCACCTCTGGAGAAGAGGCTGTACTCTCATACATGCCAATGCACAAGGATCCAGAGCCCACCGGCCAAGACTTGCCACATCACCCCCCCCCCCGCATGTCCAAGTGCAGTGACGCAGCGCTCTACAAGCAACTCATTAACAATCCAGAGCATGCAACGCAGTAACTCCACACGCTTCACAGCGTTTATTTATACTTCACAAACATCACCAAGGAAGCATGTCTGAGTACTTCATGAGCACAAAGAAATATGAACCAAAAAAGGCAAACACATCAGGATCAGAGACAGACCTTTCAAGAGGAATACATTTCAGGGATAAGTTATTGCAAGGGGAAAAAATTAAACCTGTTCAACAAAGTTTATAGTTGGACATTCGTTAAAAGCAACATTTAAATAAAGGGGTATAAGAAGTTAAAAGGGCTGAGAGATATTATAGGGGATAAACTAGCGTGTGCTTTCAGAGAAGGGTAATAGATAGTGGTTGGGAGGATAGGACAGGGTATGGTATTTGGGGGTAGCTCCTAAGCCTTCCCCGTTAGGGGTTGTACCCAAAGTCAGGGTGTCTACTGCCTTTATGGCAAGCGATGAGCGACTGGCAGCAGTTGACTTAAAACACTCATGTATACAGCACTTTTTGGCCTACACCTATGGCTCATATGTGTGTATGCTTGCCTGTGTGGTAGATGTCTAGTGCAAAGCGAACCAAACATAGTACAGCGTTCTGAAGATCAAAAGCAAAGATACAGCCAAGAGTGTATAGAGGAGAAGCGTGGTTCCCAGAGTCGCTTTGCCTCCCATTGAGTGTGTACTGTACTGTGTAGAACCAGGAGACCAAATGCAGCGAGATCCGTGTTCATGCAGGACAATGTTCATAGGTCCACACAAGATGGTGCTTTTTTCCAGCCAGCTACCCACATTCATCTTTGCCACAACAACAGATATATTATTTGTCCTCTCACTGAGACTATACATGTCTGGTAGGGAAAAGTCACTATTCCCTTCCTTTCCTTGTGTTACGCTGGCATTCACACCTCTGGCCACCCGGGTAGAAACGGCATACGGCTGCAAGGTGGGGCGCTCATAAGGTGTGGCATTCACTGAACAGGATCGAGTTAAAGGAGAATTATTTAATGAAAGTTTGTCGAAATTTTAAGGTACGTGTGACCAATATTTGGTACAAATGAATTAGTATAGGACCACGCTGCAACAAATTCTTTGAGTTTGGGGTTTTTATTCTTTTTTTGCATTCTTGTTTGCAGGAACGCATTTGGAATATTCATGCTCATTTTTCACAAATACCAGAGTACCACCGAACACGGCAGTTCACCAGGTGGGTTCTGCTGAGCAGATATTGCTTTGTTATTCCCTATTGAGAATCAGGGAAAACTAAAGGTTACATTTGTTTGTAGTTCACAGAGGAGAGGTACCCAACGATAGTGTCCTTGGGCAGCAAGAGGGGTTCTTTGGACGTCCATCTCTAAAAGGATCAACAGATTTAAATGGCTGTTTACCTTTAGTAATGGTGCAGTCTAGTACTTATGAGGTATCCCGTTTTCTTTTAACTTTAACTGTAATTTAGACAAATGTTCAACGGATTGTGGTATGGGGTTAGAGATTTTTGATTAATATCACAATTGTATAACTGGATGGCGAGCCAGAATGTGGTATTATAATCTCGGATAAGGATTTGGTGATCGTTTGACAAAATGAAAAATATGACTATAACACTCCTTTCCAATAAACCCGCGCCCACACCCTGACCCCTTTTTTTCCATTCTCTTTTTTTCATTCTTGTCTTCCCCTAATGGAGTTGTCGTTTGTGTGTACTGTGCAAAAATACTGTTTAAAAATACTGTTTAAAAGATTATATAATATATATTATTAATTGGCACTGTGTTTTATGTTGGTTCGATTGGGTCTGTTATTTCCAGGTCTGGTGCATGAGTTACATCACGCAGAAGCTTTTTATGTACTATAAAAAGGTTTTACTGTCCGAAAGAAGGTGGTCTCGATTAAATATATCCACGAAGAGCGTCGACGAGCATATTTTTCAAATTTTCTACCATATTTGATTATTGAAATTTTAAAGTATATGAATTCATGATCATATGATGTATTAGAAAAAGTGCTGTAATAAATATTGATACAATTTTACCATAGAACATGTTGATGTAGCGTTTTGTCTTATGTTTTGTGAATTTTATAAGATTATACATAATAAATGTAACATATTGTATGTTGAGGTTTTGTGTGTTTTGTGTATTTTGTTTGTTGCACAGTTACACTTCTACCGATCTAGATTCTTACTTAGGGGAGTTCTATTGTGTTTTAATCATCTGGCAAGAGTATACAAACTACCATGAGTGGCTCTGACCAGCCTCATCGCAGCCAAAAAAACATGTTTCTATGCCTCCATTGCTCCCTTGCCCCCCCACCAACTTCCCGTTGATTAGTGATTACACCCACCATTCCTCTGTTCTTCTACTCTCGCATGCCATTACATTTTTTCTTTAATTTTGGAGGGCCCGGCAACATCCATACACAACAGGCCTCTCAGCATTCCAAAATGTGCAAAAATAAATTACTGATCCAAGTGGCTTTCACCACAAAGATGAGACCTACTGACTTTGCCAATGCTTGTATGTTCACAGCCATCTTGCTTTGGGGAGTAAAAATGTGGTGAGAGTGGTGCCTGGAGAGGTTAAATAAGGTTCTGGTAGGAAAGTTAAGACCATTGTCCAGTGGGGAGAAGAAAAATAAGAGAGACCCACGAGCAGACTGCTGCTGTAATCCAATTTACAAAGTACTACGCAATTGATTAGATCTTGAGCTATGTGAAATGAGAGTAAAGGACTTGTTTGGCATATGTTTGGCCCTTGATAGCAGGCTGCTGCTGCAGCAGTAGTAATAATTCTATTTAAATTAAGGGGATGGAAAGCACTCAGATTTCTCACTAAGGATACATTCAGGATGTCAGGTGAGAAGAGGATTGGGCAAAGTGGAGAGATCAGTGCAGATAAAGAGGGCCTCAGTTCTGCAAGAGCCTAACATGAGGCCATAAAGCCATCCAGTGAGGCAGTAAGAGATATCCAATTATAGGAGGGGACGTTGGAAAGAAGAAGATTTCAAAAAGATTACTGTTGAAGCCAAAACAGTAGTGTCATCAAGAGATGTGGTGTGGAACGGGCTAAACTTTGGAGGACACCAACTGGCAAAGAGGTGGAGGGGAAAGCTTAAGATCCAACAAAGACAAAAAGTTGGACAAGGACAGTCACTAAAGGGCAGAACTAGTGATGCCGCGTTTGCGGAGAAAGTAAAGTAGAGTGAGATACATTATCAAATGCTGCAGACGGTTCTTGGAGTACTCGTGAGGTTGGCTACATGAGTGAGTACAGAGTCTGTTGGACGAATGACGAGTGCAAACATGAATGAAGGGCTTATGAAGTAACTATGGTTGAAAACTAGGATTGCATAATGCAGTCCTTGGCTGAGTGCGAAGAATGAGTGTTAAATGTGTGTTGTGTAGAGATAAAGTTACTTATTGTATGTGCAAGACGTTGAGGATGACACCAAAGCAATGAGGTCTGAAGGTAGGTGGATTTTGCATCATGTAAGGCTACAGATAACATTCCCATGGCTTATTTCTAAATGTCTTGATTTTCTGAAGTCTTGTGTTTACACATTTAGCAAAGCTGTTTTTTCATCTGGGTAGTCAATGAGTAAATACCAAGTGTGATTCAGGGTTGTGGGATTGTAGTAGAAGGTGAAAATGTGAATCGGGGGGGCGAGGGGATGGATCATGTTGGTCAACAGAATGTTGCAGGATATTATTGAATTGGCTAAAGGATGCGGTGCGGTGTGGTGTGCCACAAGGGTGTGTGGTCATTATGGATATGGTGTAGCAAAGTAAATGCTTCCTTTAGGAACGGGGTAGGAGCTGGATTGGGAAAGGGAACCCCGTTGTGCACGATCTGTACTATGGCATGTTCTGAGAGGGGCCAAATACTTTCCATGATCAGATGCATTAAATTGTGTTTTTAAATAAAAAGTGATCAGATAACAGTTGGGAGAAACAGGTGCTCTGCAGTTGGATGCTGAGGCTTAGGCTAAAGCCCTCATTCAAGATGAGAGGAGTAGTGAGCTCAGATAAGTCTCTGACATTGTCAGGGTCCTCGCAGAATTACCCAATGGTGCCTGATGTACGACAGAAAGCTGAACTTTAATTCCGAAGGGGGCAGATGACTGAGGTGGAGAGGAATTCAAAGAAAGAAGGGTGTTGTATGTATAAAAGAAGGGAATCTTTTCAACGATTTATGTACAATGCCAACCCCACCAGTTGATTTGTGGTGCATGACAGAAGGTGACAGTCAGTGTGCATGGTCAGGCTATTATCCTGGACATTCAGTTTATGGAGTGTTATTTAGTACGTCAGAGTTTCTGATCTACTCTAGGACACCTCCTAAAGTCCTAGAGTAAGCTTCTACTTGGTTACTCAAGGATACTCTCAACTGTCCAAAGCGAGTACCTCGGTTATCTAATGGCAGTGAACCAGTACTGGCTTCTATTGGACAACCAGTCATAAACGACTGGACCCAGCACATATACTTTATAACCATGGACTACAATCAGACCACAAAAAGAACTCATAGGAAGCTTGAGAAACTTGCAACCTGGGATCAGAACGATGGAGCTTTGGAGGCATGAGCTGGCATACTATGACCCTAACGCCAAGAACAGGCAGAGTGATAAATACGGCATCAGAGGGAGAAAAAAAGGTTTTTGGGAAACTTTGAGGGATAGCATGATGAGATTGTCCAAATGAAGGGTGTGACGAGCCATGTGTAATGACAATGACACAATGTGAAGAGCTGAATGCACACAACCAGATACTGAGAGGACTCAATTGCACATATACAACATAGTGAAATGCTGAGAGAACATGAGCAGCTTATCAGGAGCTGGGAGCAGCACATACTGTTATGAACTTAAGACAGATGAACAAAGTGTTTGGAACTAGGTAAACATGCACAGTGTAAGGAAGTGGGTTTCTGTTGCAGTAACCCCCCCACTTTTTGCCAGACCACTGATGCACTTTGAATTGATGTGCCCTGGGTCCCCGCCAATCAGGGCCTGTGTTCTTTCCCCAAAACTAACCCAATTGGCATCTCTAGCCACAGGTCAGCCCCTGGTAAATGGTAGCACAGGTACCCAGGGCACTGTGACCAGGGAAGACCTCTAAGGGCTGCAGCACTTATTTGTGCCACCCTTAGAGGCCCTGTACCTTTTCACACACACACACTGCCTTTGCAGGCTGCGTGTTTTGGTGCAGAACAAAGTGAAGAGTCGACATGGCACACATCCCTGTGTGCCATGCCTACAACCCACTGCCCTGGCATAGATCAGTCACCCCTCTAGCTGGGTGCCCTATGCCAGTGGTGAGGGTACAGGTGCATGAGCCCTGTACCCCTACAGTGTCTAAGTCCTTTCTTAGACATTGTAAGTGCAGTGCTGCCATTAAGAGAATATGGTGCTGGGAGCTTGTCATTACGAACTCCACAGCACCATAATGGCTACCCTGAAAACTGAGAGGTTTGGTATCAAACTTCTCAGCACATTAAACCCACACCGATGCCAGTGTGGGATTTAATGAAAAATGCAAACAGAGGGCATTTTTGAGATGCGCCCTGAAAAACGACCAGCCTCTGGTGGGTTCCCTGACTGGTACACACCAGCCTGCCACCACGAGACCTGTTTCTGGACCCCTAGGGTGGGAGCCTACGCTCCCGGAGCCCAGAAACAAAGCCTTTCCTGGGCGGAGGTGTTCACACCTCCCCCAGGCCACGAAGAGCCATCTGTGGCAGGGGAGCTTCAAAGGCCTGGCAGCCTTTGTAATGCGACCCCCAGCCTCTCCTGCTATCAGGAGCAGGCCCCCTTCCCGTCTCCCCTCCCTTTTGGCGGGAAGACAGGTGGGAAAAACTAGCCAGCCCAGGAGGTGTGCCCACCTCTGCCAACTCCACCCCTCAGGTGGGGGAGGCGAGGTGAAGCCCACTCTCCAGTGCTCGCCATCTTGCAGATGGCAGGCACTCCCCAATCAGGACTAGGGATTGTGCTCACTCCCCCATGTGGGGTGAGCACACCAAGGGTGTAGTCACCCTAAGGTCTGTAGCCCATTGGCTACTGACCTCAAGACCCCTAAAACTCCCCCTAAATACAGTATTTAGGGGGCAGCCCTGAACCAAGAACTCAGATCCAGAAACGACAAGAAGAAAAGAAGAAGAAGGACCGAACTGCCATGCAGCCTGCTAACAAGAGGAAGACAACAACTGACTTGGCCCCAGCCCTACCGGCCTGTCTGCCCTCGAACCTGCTTCCTGCGAAAACCCGGTGTGTCCTGCAGCCAGCAACCTCAAGAACCCCGGAGGACCTGCCTGCCTTCACTTCTGAAGCCTGCTTCTCCCGTGAGCACCGGATTTGTTCAAACACAGCAACCTCTGGCAGCAGCCGGAAACCGCGAATCCAGCCCACTCAGCACCCGCCGACCCAGGCCCGAGTTCGAGTGGGAAAACACCAAGAGGAGGTCCCCCCGGCGATCCTGACCCGAGATCCGGCGACTCCTGACCTGCCTCAAGCCTCCAGACGACGCCTGCAGCCTAAATCCAGAGGGCCCCCCTACCGCGACCAGAGCGGGTAAGAAAATCCGACCCTAAAAGGCACCCCTGCACCCGGCGCCCCACAGCCCTGTGTGCCCCAACCAACGGTGCCTAACCAACCCTTACCTATCCAACTTACCTCTCAAAGTGGTGGTCGCATCCAGGAGGTCCTCGTCCAAGAGCCTACAGTGTGTTTCCAAACCGGAGGTTCCCCATAGACTACAACAGGGCTTCCGACGCCAAAACAGCACCCTGCACCCAGCCGCCCGAGTGCCGCTGAGGGTGCCCTTTTGATACCTACTTGTTTCCCCATTTGCCCTGAGTCTACAACCAGGAGCTTGGCTCCCACAACCCAGTGGCCTGCTCGCCAGCCGCCACTAACCGGAGGCCCCCTATCTCCCATTGGATAACATTGGGCCTCAACACTCTACACCCGGCCGCCCTAGTGCCGCTGAGGGTGTAACAAGAGTGCATCACTGACCCTGGGGGACCCCTGAGTCTAACCCCAGAACCTTAACTCCCACAGTCGAAAACTTACCTTCAAACCGATAACTTGTTTTTCCTCCATAGGATAACATTGACTCCTTTTTCCTGAAAAAAACGACTAAGTGTGGAGTTTTGGAAACTAAAAATATGGCTAAAAAATTGTAGGAATAACCAAAACGACTTTACTCACCTGTCTGCAGGAAATGTCCCAGTGCTGGATCTAGGATCCAGCACTGAGGTTAGAAAAGTAACTTACCTGCACTTTACAGGAAAAGCCTATGTATTTCAATGTACTGGTCCAAAAAGTTTCTAAGTGTGGACTTTTGAAATCTGAAAATATTCTCTAAAAATCATACAAACTACAAAAACGTAATTACTTACCTGTTTTAAGTAAATTTCCCAGTGCTGAATCTAGGAGTCCAGCACTGGATTACAAAAGTAACGCAATAGTAATTTTACCTGCATTTACCTTAAAAAGCCATTCATTTCAATGTACTGCATTTACTAAGTATTGCAACCTACTGCATCCCCTGTAAATCAAATCAAGTACAATCTTCATTGCTTTTTAAAACTGTGTACAACAAGTAACTTATTACTGAAAATAATTGAATGCTTACCTGTATCAGGCTTGCTTGGTTCTAAAATAAAATAACAGTATATTTTTTATACAAAAACAATTGGCCTAGAGTTCAGTTCTTGAGTGTGTGAATTCATTTGCTGACTGAGTGTGTACATCAAATGCTTAACACTGTCCTCTGATACTGCCTTACTGCTCGACCAAGCTACCACTTTAGAGAGTAAGGTTCTATCTAACTTTAACCTCTGCCTACCTCTGGAGACCCTTGGACTCTATACACACTGAACCTCACTTTGGTGCAGTATATATAGAGCCAGTTTCTTACATTGGTGGATCAGCGGTGGGATATACAACTTGCATTTGTTGGACTACTTGGTTACCACCTGATCACACGACAGAATTCTTAAATTGCCTTTAGAATTCTGATTTTCTCAAATTGGCATTTTTACCAAACTACTAAAAGTCTTGTTAGGGCCTTGCTTAAGTCCCTTTAGAATTTTAGAAAATAAAAAGTCACTATAGTCAAGGGTAGAGGGGTTAGAACTTTTTGTTAGAATGTCTCAAGAAAAGAACCCAACTATTAGTGAAGATAATAATGACATGCAGGACATGATTGAGGAGCTTGACCTCACCCCTTACCTTCACTTGTCTTTCAAGGAAGTAAGGTCCTTATGTAAACTTAAAAACATAGCAATGGGCCCTCATCCAACCAAACAAAAGCTCCAGGAGCTATTGGCTGAGTATTCAAAGGCCCACCCCTCTGAAAATGGTGATGACCAGTCAGAGGAGGAAAGGAGTGAGGAGGATGGAGATAGGTGCCCACCTCCACCACTGCCTAGGGAAGAAACGGTCCCTGCACCCTTATTTCCAAGAGTTAACCTCTGGGGACCTAGAGGCCACACAGGTGGCTCAGGTTCTGGTGAGGACATTGAGGGCAGCCTCAATGAGGAGGACAGCCTTTTAGCAAGGCTGGCCAAAAGACTGGACCTAGAGACCAGACTCCGGGCTCTAGAGAAAGAAAGAAATGAGATGGGTTTAGCACCCATCAATGGTGGCAGCAATCAAAATAATACGGATGAAGAGCAATCTTATGATCCTAAAATCCCCAAAGGGATTGTCCCTAAATATGAGGAGGGTGATGATATCACCAAGTGGTTCACAGCCTTTGAGAGGGCTTGTGAAGCCAGAAGGGTGAAGAAGACTTTCTGGGGGGCACTCCTTTGGGAACTGTTCTCTGGTAACTGCAGAGACAGACTCCTGACCCTTTCTGGGGCAGATGCTGGGTCTTGTGACCTCATGAAGAGAACTCTGATTGAGGGATTTGGACTCACAACTGAGGAGTACAGAATTAGATTCAGGGGGGCTCACAAAACCCAAAACCAGTCCTGGATTGATTTTGTAGACTACTCAGTAAAAACACTAGGTGGCTGGTTAACTGGAAACAATGTGCGTGACTTTAATGGAATTTACCACCTGTTTATGAAGGAACACATATTAAGTAATTGCATTGATCAAAAGTTGCATCAGTACCTGGTAGACCTAGGTCCACCTTCTCCCCAAGAATTGGGAAAGAAGGCAGACCACTGGGTCAAAACAAGGGTCACTAGGACGTCCACTGGGGGTGACCAAAATAAAGGGGTTACAAAGCCTCCCCAGAAGAAAGACAGTGAACCCCTTAAAGATAGAAGTAAGGAGTCCCAGGTAGCCCCCTAAAAACCTGTCCAGGAGGGTGGGCCCAAAGACACCTCACCAACTAAGACAGGGTACCAAGGTAAGAATTGGGATCCCAACAGAGTATGGTGTCACACCTGCCAAAAGGCAGGACACCACACCAAGGACCCTAGCTGTCCTAAAAACAAAGTCCCTAGCCCAGCTCCAGGGGTGACTAGTGTAGCTCCAGGGGTTGCCAGTGTAGCTTTGGAGGAAGGGTCCTCAGATGAGGAAGCCCTCATAGCCTTCAACTGGAAAATGGGGCCACAAGGTAAGCTGGAGATTCCAGAGGGGAGTAGACACTTCCACCACCTACTGGTGAATGGAATCCCAGCCCTTGCCCTGAGAGATACCTGTGCCAGTCACACTGTGGTGCGTGACAGGTTGGTTCTCTCAAACCAGTATGTCCCAGGGGAAACAAAAAGAGTAAGGACTGTCCCCGGGGGTGTCACTGTTAGGCCTCTGGCTATAGTGCCTCTAGAAGTAGCTGGGTCACTTAGATGGAGAAAGGTGGTAGTCAGTAAAGACCTCCCCCTTGATTGTCTCCTTGGGAACGACCACCCAGAGGTTGGTCTGAGCCAAAGAGAGGTACTGGTCCAATGCCAGACCTCACCCCAGAAACCTGAGGGGGCTCAACCTGCAGTTAGTGCAGCTAAGCCCCAAAAGAAAAAGAAGAAACAGTGTAGGAAAGGTGGGCAACTGTTAGCCACAGTTCCAGTGGGCCAGAGAGATTCTATCCCAGTAAGGGAGAACTCCAAACTTGGCACTGGTGAAGTCCCCCCTAGCCAACAAAAAGCACTGACTAGTCAAACAACTGTCTAGCCTGAGTTGGTGGCTCCTCAGCTGGCAGAACAAAGGGTGGAAGAAGGGTGTTCCCTACCAAGTGTAGTGCCCCCGCACCCTAAAACAGCAGACAGGCAACCAGAACCCAAAGAAGCCTGTAAGGTAGCCCCTTCACCTACCAGTGAGGAGCTAAAGGTGTGGTTCTGGGCACTGACAGCTGTCAGTAGCCTCTGCTGGGTGTTAGCCTTCATGGCAGTACTGTCCTTGGCATGGTGGCCTAGCCCCCTGCCAAATAGCAAGTTAGGCCCCCTGACCTTATTGGTCATGGTGGGGTTTCTCAAGCTGTGGGTAACCGCTGTGGGTAAGCTGGGCTTTGCCCTAGCTAAGTTAGAAATTGCAGAGGTAGGCACCTCTGAACCCAAACTAAAAAGATGGGGTGAAGGCACTAAAGAGATAGGGAAGGAGCATTGGGAATTAGGTCCTGAAACTGTTGAGGTAGGCCAGCTCCCTAAAGGGGCTGACCTGGACAGAAGGATGTAAGGCAGAGTAGGCCCTGCAACTCCCACACCACTTCCTTTGCTCTTCCTCGCCTGAAAGACTAGGAAGACTCTCCCAGCTTTGGCTGAGTCTCCTGGCCTTTGGGCTGGGGGGGGCTTGTGTAAGGAAGTGGGTTTCTGTTGCAGTAACACCCCCACTTTTTGCCAGACCACTGATGCACTTTGAATTGATGTGCCCTGGGTCCCCGCCAATCAGGTTCCCAGGGCCTGTGTTCTTTCCCCAAAACTAACCCAATTGGCATCTCTAGCCACAGGTCAGCCCCTGGTAAATGGTACCACAGGTACCCAGGGCACTGTGACCAGGGAAGACCTCTAAGGGCTGCAGCACTTATTGTGCCACCCTTAGAGGCCCTGTACCTTTTCACACACACACTGCCTTTGCAGCCTGCGTATTTTGGTGCGGAACAAAGTGAAGAGTCGACATGGCACACATCCCTGTGTGCCATGCCTACAACCCACTGCCCTGGCATAGATCAGTCAACTCTCTAGCTGGGTGCCCTATGCCAGTGGTGAGGGTACAGGTGCATGAGCCCTGTACCCCTACAGTGTCTAAGTCCATTCTTAGACATTGTAAGTGCAGTGCTGCCATTAAGAGTATATGGTGCTGGGAGCTTGTCATTACGAACTCCACAGCACCATAATGGCTACCCTGAAAACTGAGAAGTTTGGTATCAAACTTCTCAGCACATTAAACCCACACTGATGCCAGTGTGGGATTTAATGAAAAATGCACACAGAGGGCATCTTTGAGATGCCCCCTGAAAAATGACCAGCCTCTGGTGGGTTCCCTGACTGGTACATACCAGCCTGCCACCACGAGACCGGTTTCTGGACCCCTAGGGTGGGAGCCTACGCTCCCTGAGCCCAGAAACAAAGCCTTTCCTGGGCGGAGGTGTTCACACCTCCCCCAGGGCACGAAGAGCCATCTGTGGCAGGGGAGCTTCAAAGGCCTGGCAGCCTTTGTAATGCGACCCCCAGCCTCTCCTGCTATCAGGAGCAGGCCCCCTTCCTGTCTCCCCTTTCTTTCGGCGGGAAGACAGGCGGGAAAAACTAGCCAGCCCGGGAGGTGTGCCCACCTCTGCCAACTCCACCCCTCAGGTGGGGGAGGCGAGGTGAAGCCCACTCTCCAGTGCTCGCCATCTTGCAGATGGCAGGCACTCCCCAATCAGGACTAGGGATTGTGCTCACTCCCCCACGTGGGGTGAGCACACCAAGGGTGTAGTCACCCTAAGGTCTGTAGCCCATTGGCTACTGACCTCAAGACCCCTAAAACGCCCCCTAAATACAGTATTTAGGGGGCAGCCCTGAACCAAGAACTCAGATCCAGAAATGACAAGAAGAAAAGAAGAAGAAGGACCGAACTGCCGTGCAGCCTGCTAACAAGAGGAAGACAACAACTGACTTGGCCCCAGCCCTACCGGCCTGTCTGCCCTCGAACCTGCTTCCTGCGAAAACCCGGTGTGTCCTGCAGCCAGCAACCTCAAGAACCCCGAAGGACCTGCCTGCCTTCACTTCTGAAGCCTGCTTCTCCCGTGAACACCGGATTTGTTCAAACACAGCAACCTCTGGCAGCAGCCGGAAACCGCGAATCCAGCCCACTCTGCACCCGCCGACCCCGGCCCGAGCTCGAGTTGGAAAACAACAAGAGGAGGTCCCCCCGGCGATCCTGACCCGAGATCCGGCGACTCCTGACCTGCCTCAAGCCTCCAGACGTCGCCTGCAGCCTAAATCCAGAGGGCCCCCCCTACCGCGACCAGAGCGGGTAAGAAAATCCGACCCTAAAAGGCACCCCTGCACCCGGTGCCCGGCGCCCCACGGCCCTGTGTGCCCCAACCAACGGTGCCTAACCAACCCTTACCTATCCAACTTACCTCTCAAAGTGGTGGTCGCATCCAGGAGGTCCTCGTCCAAGAGCCTGCAGTGTGTTTCCAAACCGGAGGTTCCCCATAGACTACAACAGGGCTTCCGATGCCAAAACAGCACCCTGCACCCAGCCGCCGGAGTGCCGCTGAGGGTGCCCTTTTGATACCTACTTGTTTCCCCATTTGCCCTGAGTCTACAACCAGGAGCTTGGCTCCCACAACCCAGTGGCCTGCTCGCCAGCTGCCACTAACCGGAGGCCCCATATCCCCCATTGGGCCTCAACACTCTGCACCCGGCCGCCCGAGTGCCGCTGAGGGTGCCCTTTTGATACCTACTTGTTTCCCCATTTGCCCTGAGTCTACAACCAGGAGCTTGGCTCCCACAACCCAGTGGCCTGCTCGCCAGCCGCCACTAACCGGAGGCCCCCTACCCCCCATTGGATAACATTGGGCCTCAACACTCTGCACCCGGCCGCCCTAGTGCCGCTGAGGGTGTAACAAGAGTGCATCACTGACCCTGGGGGACCCCTGAGTCTAACCCTAGAACCTTAACTCCCACAGTCGAAAACTTACCTTCAAACCGATAACTTGTTTTTCCTCCATAGGATAACATGGACTCCTTTTTCCTGAAAAAAACGACTAAGTGTGGAGTTTTGGAAACTAAAAATATTGCTTAAAAATTGTATGAATAACCAAAACGACTTTACTCACCTGTTTGCAGGAAATGTCCCAGTGCTGGATCTAGGATCCAGCACTGAGGTTAGAAAAGTAACGCGAAAGTAACTTACCTGCACTTTACAGGAAAAGCCTATGTATTTCAATGTACTGGTCCAAAAAGTTTCTAAGTGCGGACTTTTGAAATCTGAAAATATTCTCTAAAAATCATACAAACTACAAAAACGAAATTACTTACCTGTTTTAAGTAAATGTCCCAGTGCTGAATCTGGAAGTCCAGCACTGGATTACAAAAGTAACGCAAAAGTAATTTTACCTGCATTTACCTTAAAAAGCCATTCATTTCAACGTACTGCATTTACTAAGTATTGCAACCTACTGCATCCCCTGTAAATCGAATCAAGTACAATCTTCATTGCTTTTTAAAACTGTGTACAACAAGTAACTTATTACTGAAAAGAATTGAATGCTTACCTGTATCAGGCTTGCTTGGTTCTAAAATAAAACAGTATATTTTTTAAACAAAAACAATTGGCCTAGAGTTCAGTTCTTGAGTGTGTGAATTCATTTGCTGAGTGTGTACATCAAATGCTTAACACTGTCCTCTGATACTGCCTTACTACTCGACCAAGCTACCACTATTAGAGAGTAAGGTTCTATCTAACTTTAACCTCTGCCTACCTTTGGGGACTCTTGGACTCTATACACACTGTACCTCACTTTGGTGCAGTATATATAGAGCCAGTTTCTTACACACAGTTAGTGCACGGAGTCGACAGTTGACACATTACAAAGAGCCAGGAGCGGCAATTGAATAAGCAGTGCTGGAAGCAGCGCACAGGCAAGCTGGGAGTAATGCATGGACATGCAGGAGGGGCTGGAAGTAGCACATAGGCAAGCTGCAGAAAGGGGGTGGGAGCAGCATACAGCCATGCTCTGGGGGGGGGGGGAGCAGGGCGGTGTGCACACCCATGCTGGGGTAGTGGCTGGGAGCAGCGTATGCCCATGCTGCGGGACGGGTTGGGAGTAGCACGTGGATGAGCTGTATGGGGAGCTTGAAACAATAAGTGAAAAGGCAGCGCAAGGAGCTTTGAGTAATGCAGCAGGAGGGGCTGAGAGCAATGCATGGACATTTTGCGTGGGGCCTGAGAAAAGCGCATGGACAAGCAGTGGGATGGGCTGGAAGAAGCACATGGACAAGCTGCATGAGGGGCTAGGAGCAGTGCATGGATGTGATGCAGGTTGCTGTAGATTGATAGAGTGACCATGAGGGGGATAGAGATGTATAGCGGTCGCCAGTAGGTAGTTATAGTTAGGACCATGTTTCCATAGGGAAACGCCGACGAATCTTTGCAAAAGTTTCCCAAAAAAGTGCCCTGGTGATTCTTGTTGTGCATGGAAAGTTTCGGGGCAATCCGTCAAGCGAGAACGGAGAGAAGGGGGAAGGTGGGGGGCACTGGGGGCGGTCAAAAAGTGTTTTTGCAATGTCAAGTCCTATAGAGATTTTAGCGATACCAAAGGGGATGATGGACCGAGCGCTAGAGCAAATCAAACACTCACCCCCAGTCAAATGATCTGGGTTTAATCCATCATCATTCTTTAGCTCACTCCACCACCCCAGTTCAGACATGGCCATATGCAAATCAGTCTGACCCTGTGCCTCATGGGAACAGTCCAGCCCGAACTGCCAAGCCATGTCTTCCCTGGACCGGAAACAAGCATCCTGGGACCGGTTTCGGGTTCAAAACCCTCATCAGCCAGTCTATCTTGAATCCAGTGGCAAAGTGAGCAAGGGACTAGAGATTTTAGTCGCGACTAAAGCCTGAACCGCTGGACGGAATTACACCAAAATTTAAAGAAAGGTAGCTCTTGGTCCAGAAAGAATCCTTTTTATTATTTAGTGTAAATCCATTTAGTAGTTTTTGAGGGATTAAAAAACAAAAACTAATTTGTATGTATAGAACGCAGATTCTACAAGGATTAGACAGTCCCCATGCTAAAATTTGATTGGCTGCCAGCACTTCAACCAGGAAGTGTCGGCAGCCATCTTGGAACTCTGCTTCAGACGAGTACCACATAAAACGTTTAAATAAATTAAATAAATAAAAAGAAAAGGGGGCAGGATAGGAATACCCTGACCCCTTAGCTCTGGTCATGGGGCCACATAGGAACCCCGACAGGACCAAAAAGCACTTTAAAAAAAACAATGTTTGCTGTGAAAACGCGACGGAGCTGCGAATCGTAGGCACACATTTTAAAAAAACAATTGAATACAGCCCCCGGGTGGGTCAGTTGCCAAGGACATTTTTTATTTTTTTTTAAAGGAGGGGGGGTGCATGGGGCCCCCCACCTGAGGCTCATTGAGCCCCGGGAACCACCATCTCCCTGGGGCTAAAACAAAAAAACATCTTAAGGGGAGGGGGCACCCCAGACCTCCCCAGTGCACCACCACCTCCCTGGGGCCATATATTTATTCACAAAATGGAAGAGGGGCCGTGAGGCCCCCTCCAAGGCCCCACAGGGCCCCGTAGACCACCACCTCCCCTGGGCCGGCCCTGAAAAGTAAAGGAAGGGAGAAGCACGGGCCCCCTCCTGGAGCCATACATGGCCGTGGGGACCGCCATCAGTTCGGTTCCTGCTATGGCCCAGAGTGCCCTCCCCCGGGACATAGCTGTTTGCTGTGACTTGGCAGGTGTTTTGACAGCTCCCGCCAAGCTAAAGCAAACACTCCGCTTCCAGCGTGCAGGAGCTATCAAAGTGCTCCTGCCCACTGGAAGAGAAGGTTTCATCTATTTCTCTGCCAACAGACATGCGGGCAGGGAAAGAGATGAAACAGATTGTTCCTGCACGGAGGGAGTTGCCTTTCCAGCAGCTCCCTCCCTGCAGCAGTACTGCTGGGTCCCACAGGAAGCGGATGGGACCGCAGGGGCCTTGAGGCTCTCCTGCGGTCCCTGGGAAGAGCAGAAAGAGGCAGACTAAAGGTGAGAAACGAGCAGAAAGAGGCAAAATAAAGGTGAGAAAACAGCAGAAAGAGGCAGGAAAAATGGTGAGAAACAAGCAGAAAGAGGTAAGAAACTCGCAGAAAGGCAGAATAAAGGCCAGCAACGAGCAGAAGGAGGCACAATATTGGTCAGCAACTAGCTGAAAGAGACAGAATAAAGGTGGGAAACGAGCAGCAATAGGCAGAATACAGGTCAGAATCGAGCATATAGAGGCAGAATAAAGGTCAAAAACGAGCAGAAAGATGCACAATAAAGGTCAGGAGCAAGCAGAAAGTCAAACTATTGGCAGAATGAGCAGAACGACTGAGATACTCACAAACACACTCAGAGGCCCACTGTGAGACTCACACACTCGTGCACTCACTCACAGACCCACTAAGAGACTCGCACACCCACTCACAGATCCACTCCGAGACTCTTGCACACTCTCACAGACCCACTCAAACACTCATGTTCCCATTCACAGACCCACTAAGGTACTCAGGCACCCATTCAGACACTTATGGACCCACTTACTCACCCACTCAGGGTCTCCTACACCCACTAACGTACCTATACAGCCACTCACACACCCACTTTCAAAGGTTACAGCTAAAAAGTAGAATTTAAAAAAACGATGAAATTCACTGAAAAACACCAAAGGTTACAGGGATGTTAAAGTTACAAAATAAAATGTAAAACACTATAGAAAGTCACTGAAAAAAACAAAAGGTTACAGGGACATTATAGTTAGGCTTAGATTTCACTCATACAAAACCATATAATTTCAGCAGTTAGTTACCTGAGCTAACTATAACTCGCGCCCCCGCAATGCACTGCTTATGACCTCACCTATTATATCACTCAGTCTCATGACATGGTCAGTTACATCACTGATGACATCATCCACACAACCACTTACACACTCATTCAAGTACTCAAACAATCACTCATTCAACCATAGAGCCACTCACTCACCTATACGGGCACTCTCACACACACTCACTCACCCATACAGTTACTCATACAACCAGTCACTCACCTATACAGCCACTCATTCACCCATACAACTACTCACAAAACCACTTATTCACATATACAGCCACTCACACACCCACTCACTCAGCCATACAGCCTCTCAATATAGCCACTCACTCAAACAAGCACTCAGACACACTCACTAACACACCCACACAAACGCTAACATACCCATTCACGCATAGATACAAGCACTCACACATCCGCTCACTCACCCACACAGCGACACACTCGCCAATACCGCCACTCACACACCAAATCACTTAGCCAAGCACCCACTGTAGGAAGCTGGCTCTGTATATACTATACCAAAAGGAGGTATAGTGTGCACAGAGTCCATCGGAACGCCAAAGGTAGGCTGAGGTAAAAGTAGATGGCACCTTACTCTCTATTTGTGGTAGTGTGGGCGAGCAGTGAGACTTTATCAGAGGGTAGTGTTGAGCATTTGTTGTACACACTCAAGCAGCAAATGATGTCACACACTCAAAGACTGAACTCAGACCAATTTGTTTGTATCAAAAATATTATTTAGTTATGTTATTTCTAGAACCAAGCCAAGCCTGGTGCAGGTAAGTGAAATAATACTTTGCAGAATCTTATGCAATCCCAATAATCCAAATAACTGACTAACATATCCACCACTCAAATTACTTTCATATTTCACTATACTAATTCCACACTAATCCTTGTGGGTTCCGGAGTAGCGTGCTACTCACCAAAAAAGCACTTCAAAACCCCATCAGGGGTAGCAAGAGCTATATAAATGCAAACCTCTTTTCCCTCTTCTATCCCGCCGCTACCCTTCTCTATCCAAATAACTGAATAACATCTCCACCACACAAATTACTTTCATATTTCCATATACTAATTTTCAACACTAATCCTTTATGGGTTCCGGAGTAGCGTGCTACTAGCCAAAAAAGCAGTTCAACACCCCATCAGGGGTAACACGCGCTATTTAAATGCAAACCTTTTTTCACTCTATCCCTCCGCTATCCTTCTCACTCCAAATAACTGACTAATATCCACCACTCAAATTACTTTCATATTTCACTATACTAATTCACCACTAATCCTTTATGGGTTTCCGGAGTAGCGTGCTATTCGCCCAAAAAAAAAAAAAAAAAAGTGCTTCAACACCCCATCAGGGGTAACAAGCGCTATATAAATACAAACCTTTTTTCCCTCTTCTATCCTTCCGCTATCCTTCTGAATCCAAATAATTGACTAACCTATCCACCACTTAATTCACTTTCATATTTCACTATACTAATTCAACACTAACGCCCAAAAGCGCTTCGACGCCTCGTCAGGGGTAGTAAGCACTATATAAATGCAATTACAATTACAATTTTACAGTTGAATGCAGGTTTAAATGCAGTTGGTTGAATTACAGGCAAGTCCATATTTCGAAATTACTTTCAGCTACTTTATAGATTACTATGTACGCTACTTCTTAGATTACTTTTCAGATTACTTTTGCTAATCAGTGTGATATGCCTAGATATCACACTGAGACATCTCCTAGACAAAAGGTAAGTAATTTACTTTTTAGTACATAGGCAGTTTTTCAATGTTCTATACAAACCAACTCTACACTTAGAACAATTTTCAAGGAAAAACAGTCAATGTATTCCTATGGAGAAAAATGAAGTTAACGGTTTGCAGGTAAGTACTTGTTTGTGGGAGTTGGTATTCTGGGGTTAGAACCAGGGTTCCCCAGGGTCAAGGATGCACTCTTGAAACACCCTCAGCAGCACTAGGGCGGCCGGGTGCATAGTGCTGAGGCCCAATGTTATCCAATGGGGGATAGAGAGCCTCCGGTTGGTGGCTGCTCACGAGCAGGCCACAGTGTTGTGGGAGCAAAGCTCCTGGTGTTAGGCTCAGGGCAAAGGGGGATCCGGGTTGGCACCCAAAGGACACCCACAGCGGCAAAGCGGCAGCTGGGTGCAGGGTGCTGTTTTGGCGTTGGGCGCCCTGTTGTTTTCAGTGGGGATTCTCCGGTTGCAACAGACTGCAGGCTCGGGGACGAAGATCTTCTGGAGGTGACCACCGGTTGGAGAGGTAAGCTGGGATGCCTGGGAATGCTGGGACACAGTCGGTTGGGCCACCCAAGGCCATGGGACGTCGGGTGCAGGGGTGTCTCTAGGCGTCGGGTTTTCTTACCAGCTCCGGTCACGGTCGTGGGGGTCCTCCAGAAAGAGACTGCAGGCGTCGTTTGGAGAGTAGAGGCAGGTCAAAGGTCACCAGACCTCAGGTCAGGATCGCCGGGGAGACCTCCTCGTGGTGTTGGGCCACTCGAACTCAAGCTGTAGGCGTTGGGTGCAGACTCAGTTTTGGCTGGATTTCGCTGGAGCAGGTTCGAGGTGGGGACAGGCCGGTAGGGCTGGGGCCAAGTCAGTGGGCGTCCTCCTCGTCTTAGTTTCAGCACGGCTTCTTCGGTCCTTCTTTTCTTCTGGTCGGTTCTTGTCTGAGGAGGCAAGGTTCAGGGGTTGGCCCTAAATACTAGATTTATGGGCGTTACAGGTAAGTAAAGGTTGGGAACAATGGGTCTCTTCCTTGGGGTGGGTACACCCCCTATTATGCCACCCTCCAGTGGGAGGGGGGCATATGCCTCTCTCTGGTTGGCTGGGTCCCCCCCATCTGCAAGATGGCGGGGACTAAGAGTTGTGCTTCACCTTGCATACCCCACCTGATGGGTGGGGTTGGCAAAGGTGGGCACCCCCCCCCCTTCCTCACTTTGTTTTCCCGCCGATTCTGCCGCCCTATGTGGGGTTCAGAACCGCTGGGAGCCAGTTACTGGAAGCAGCTAAGGGCTGGGGTAGCTCACAAAGACGGCAAGCCTTTGAAGCTTCCCCTTCGTGGACCCTACCCATCCTGGGGGAGGAGGCTTGGCCCCTCGTCTCAGGATGTGCATTGTTTCAGACCCCAGAGAGCAGCAGGCTCTCGACCCAGGGGTCCAGAAACAGGTCTGGTGGTGGCAGCTGGCGAGCAGCCACTCAGCCAGGACCCTAGAGTTAGGTAGTTTTTCAGGGGGCATCTCTAAGATGCACTCTGAGTGCATTTTTCATTAAATCCCACACTGGCATCAGTGTGGGTTTAATGTGCTGAGAAGTTTGATACCAAACTTACCGGTTTTCAGTAAAGCCATTACGGTACTGTGGAGTTCGTAATGATGGACTCCCAGGAACCATATACTCTTAATGGCATTACTGCACTTACAATGTCTAAGAATTGGCTTAGACAATGTAGGGGTATAGGGCTCGTGCACCTGTACCCTCACCACTGGTTTAGTGCACCCAGCTAGAGGGGTGGCTGACCTATGCCAGGGCAGTGGGTTGTAGGCATGGCACACAGGGATGTGTGCCATGTCGACTCTTCACTTTGTTCTGCAGCAAAACACGCAGACTGCAATGGCAGTGTGTGTGTGTAAAGGTACAGGGCCTCTAAGAGTGGCACAATAAGTGCTGCAGCCCTTAAAGGCCTTCCCTGGCCACAGTGCCCTTAGTACCTGTGGTACCATTTACAAGGGACTGACCTGTTACCAAAGAGTGCATATTGGGTTTTGTCTTAATGCAGTTTTAGGGAAAGAACACAGGCCCTGGGTACCTGTTTGGCAGGAACCCAGGGCACACTCAGTCAAAGTACATCAGCAGTTTGGCAAAAAGTGAGGGCAGCCATGCAAAAATAGGGCACTTTCTTACACCCACCCACCCAGCCACTCACTCACTCACCCATACAGCCACTTACACACCCACCCACCCAGCCACTCACACACACAATCTCACACCCAGACACATACTCACATGATATATGTTAGAAATAGTATCACTCATTAGATGTGCTGAAAGCATACCAACTTTTGTACTAGCTTATTATATATTTTTAACAATCAAACTCTTTAAAAAAACGTATACTCACTGGATGATGTCATCAGTGATGTCACTGACCATGTCATGAGTGATGTAATATGTGAGGTCATAAGCAGTGCATTGCGGGGCACGAGTTTTAGCTAGCTCAGGTAAGTATAACTGCTGAATTTCTATGGTTTTGTACGAGTGAAATCTGAGCCTAACTATAATGTCCCTGTAACCTTTGTTTTTTCCAGTGGGGGGGAAAAAATGTATATATTAAAAAATATATAAATTTCCCTGAGGCGGCTAAACAAAGGGAAACAGCAGGCGGAGATGGGATAAGCCGGGGAGGGGGGCATTCATTGTGCCGCGAAAATCACATCTACTCCGTTGGGCGCTCCTGACCAGCTAGTGTGCGGCGGCCATGTTTGCCCCAAGCTCTTGGGCCACACAGGAAGACTCTTGGTAATCCCGCAAGCCTCTTGGTAATCAACAGCAATAGCTGTGTGGTTTGCAGGATGTATTGTTCCAACAGTTACCTCTTACTCAAGTTTTAGGATTAAATGGGGATAGGCAGAGTAATTAGGCTTTTTACCTGGAATGCCAACAGGCTTAGGTCCAAGGAGAGGCAGAGATCTGTTTTACAGTACTTGGGAGACAGCATAGCCCACATCGTGATTTTGCAAGAGACCCACCTGACATGATAGAGAGTAGGGCCTTATGTTGAAAGGAAAAGTGGATAGATCAGTATGCCACTTCATATTAGGCAGAATATTCCAAGAGGGTTCAATAGTTTTAAGGAAGGGTATTGGATTTTAAAATAGGATTTGGGTACTGGGGCGTATGAGATATTTTAATTAAGTTTGTGTGCAGGTTTCCATGCTCCCAATACAGTGAATCTATCGGACCTTTCGACCCTGGAGAGGATATTATTGGGATTTTCACTACCGATAATTAGTGGGGGCGATTGTAATACCTTGATGGATATTAATTTAGATAGATCTACCAAGAAAGATTGCATTACAACACCTAAGGTGAGGCAAGTTTTAAAAAAATATGCTGCCAGACATGGGTCTCGTACCTGTTTGACGCCATTGGATGGGACAGCAGAGAGGGTATACATATCACAGTAAGAAATACGACCACTTCTCCAGACGATACTATTTTATTTGTCAATAATAGTATCCTGGAGAAGGTTAGAGAGGTAAAGCATATATCGAGGCATATCTCCGACCACTCTGCTGTCACTAAGCTTGTGAAGTTCTCTGTCGAACTGGAAAATCTTAGATGGACAGTAAATACGGCTCTTATGCTAGATGTAGGAATGGGTCAGATTTTGAATAAAGTGAGTTGTGCCTTTTATGCAGACAATATCATGACTCTAGCTAAACTTCTTGAGAAATGTGTACACCTACAACTCTGCAATCACATCGAAGAGTTTCAGCTGCTTGACCAATACCAATCTGGTTTTAGAGCGGGACATAGTACTGAAACGGCCCTAACCCACATTGTTGATGACGCCTTGAGTCTACTTGACCAAAATGTGCCATGTCTACCTATCCTAGGACCAAAATACCTCGTTTCAAGATTCACCCCTTATAGTACAACCAGATCTCTCAGGTCATCGTCAGCCAACCTACTCAAACCTCCTAGTTTTAGATGCAAAACCAGGGGAGGAAAAACAGTGGCTGTATTAGGTACCGAGCTTGGAACCTATTGCCAATACATCTGAGAATGCATAAATCTGAAGCACAATATAGGAAGGCACTAAAAACTTGGATTTTCGGAGCTTCAGATGAACTCTGCCTCTCACTCACCTAAGAACCTCAAAGAAGCCGCTCACCTCCATAACAGCGCCAGGATGCTCCTTTCAGAGTGGCAGTTAGCGCTTTATAAATATCACTTTTCATTTCATCCTTCTTGACCTATCCTCGGCGTTTGACACGGTCATACACGGAAACCTGATTGATATTCTGGAAAAAAGGATGGGGGTTATCGGGCCTGGTCTTAAGTTGGTTTAACTCATTCCTACAGAACAGAACGCAAAGAATAAAAGTGAATCGTTCCCTGCTAAGAGTACACCAGTTTCAATTGAAGTGCCTCAAGGTTCCACACTCTCTCCAACACTCTTCAACTTGTTCATGGAACCCCTCACAGAATTCCAGAAACATTCAATACCACATGTACGCTGATGATACGCAACTTTATATGAAAATGGCCTCTCTGGAAGACATCAAAACGCTGAACAGTGTTCTTCTGAAAACTCAACAATGGCTAACTCACAATCACCTTTTGCTTAATACTCTCAAGACCGAATTCCTCCTGATCGCCCCGCCCACCCACTCCATACCCATTCAAGACTGGCTCAAACAACTTACGGCCCCAACTGCAATCCTCATGTTCTTGATTCCACTAGATCTTTAAGCATCACGCTAGACAAACGCCTGAATATGCAAGACCACATCAGCGCTACAACTAGGGGAGCCAACTACCATCTCAACACTCTTAGGAACATTCAAGCCGTTCCTACCTCCTGTGGACCTCCAACTTGCAGTCCAGTCCCTAGTGATCTCCTGTGTAGAATATGGAATTGTGACCTTGGCTGGGCTGCCCAAAGCTAGACTGACTCCCTCTTAGGGCCACTCTGAACTCTGCTGCCAGACTTGTCACAGGCTCTCGTAAACATGATCACATCACACCTGACCTAATTCAGCTCAACTGGCTCGAAGATCAGACTAGGTTCAAGATTGCCTGCCTGACGCACAAAGCGCTTCATCATAATACTCCCACTTACTTGGCCAAAAAGCTCGAACTTTCTGGTATGTCTCTGTCCCTAAGAAGCTCCAGCACTCTCCTGCTGAAACCGCACAAATTCAAAAAGAAAAGAACATACAACCGCGCCTTCTCGGGTCTAGCCCCAAGAATTTGGAACACTCTTCCGCCCGATGTCCATTCCAACCCTTCGACCTCCTCATTCAAAATACAAGTCAAAGGACTTCTCCAGATTAACCAGCTGCAACAATCGTTCTGAAGACAATTTAACTAACCTTTTTATACCCTAGAGACACCACGGCTATCTCATTTGTTTGAGACATTTTCGGGATGCAACTTATGTTCTCGCTACATGTTCCTCACGTTTGGTTTCGCTCTTATTGTATTGGGGTTGGTTCACTACAAATATTTAGGATGTTTACTTGCTTAGTGACTAATCATATCCTTTTTCTGATGTACAGCGCTCTAATACCCTTTTCGGGTCATGTGCGCGCTATATAAAACTTTACAAATAAAATAAATAATATAGTGTCAGCCTCCTTAACCACTGTTTGGAACACCTATAAGGCCTATATCAGGGAGGTCCTACGAAATTAAGCATCATTTAAGAATAAGCAGGCCAGAAAAGAGCTTTGGACCCTGGAGGGAGAAATTGGGGCACTCTAGACTATCCTACAGACACAGAAGTCACTTGTGGATAGCAAGTCTTAAAGAGGTTGGAAGAGGTACAGTTAAGATCTAAAATCATGGATGAGGGAAAATACAGAGAGAAATGGCAGTCTAACTGTTCAAGGCTTTGAGTACGGGAAGATGTGTGGGGCATTACTGACCCGGAAGGCAAAATCTAATAGGTCTAGGAACAACATTAAATAGTGGATAATGAATTCCCAAGGGGACATCTCTAATAAAGAGGGGTAAATGAGAAGCACCTGGTCTATTGGTTTTCGACTCTACACGGAAGAGATCTATCTGGATTTAATAAAGCTAAGGGGATGGTTGAGGGACAGGTGTCTCCCCGTACTTACAGATTTGGGGAAAAACTCTAGCAGCCCAGATTACGGAGGGTGAAATCTGAAGTAATCATTCTCGTACGGGGAAAATTGTTTAACTCTATCTATCATGGGAGTGCCCAGATTCATGGAAAAAGGCCACTTTGGTATTCATTTTAAAACCTGCCAAGGATCCTAAGAAGGCTGACTCAGATTTGTCAATTTCACTTTTAAATGCCGACTATAAGGCTTTACTAGTATTCTTGCTAGCAGATTGGTCAACCTAGCACATCAACTAATTCATCCCGACCAGAAAGATTTTGTCCCAAATAGGTAGACACATGAGCTCACACAACAGCTAATTGGCACAATTGATCTTGCTTCTACCTATTCGGACTCCTTGGCTGCAGTCACGATAGATGGCGCCAAGGCATTCGACAGAGTCTGCTAGGTATATCTCTGGGAGGTCCTATCAGTGTTGGAATTCAGCAAGAATTTCATCTCAACTCTCCGAAAACTGTATGAAGCCTCTAGTGCCCGAATGCTATTTCATGGATCCTTAACTAGGAAGTTTGGTATTTCCAGAGGCACCAGGCAAGGATGTACTCTTTTCCCCCCTACGTTTTGATATTTACATAGAGCCGCTGGCCCAGTCTCTTAGGATGGATACACAAGTAATTCCTTTTGTCTCACAGGCTTTTAGGAATAAGATAGCCTTGTACACCGACAATCTTATAATTTATATGACTAACCCTGATAAGACCATCCCCAGGATGGAGGAGCTAGTAGAGGAGTTTGGGTCCCTTTCTGGGTATTGTATAAATAAAGCCAAATCTGAGACTATGTGTTGTAACACAACAGGCTTTGACAAGAAAGTGAAGTCGGAAGTCAAATATTAGGGCATTTCCATTGTCCATTCCCTGGACCCAATTTCAACATACAATCTGGGGAAGGTGGCCAGGGACATAGACTATTTGCTTACCAAGTGGATGAATCTTCCATTAACATTATATGGGTGAGTTACTTTAATCAAAATGCCTGTTTTGCTGAAATTGACATTTTTAATTATACTCCCTCCCCTTTTCTGAAACACTCATTGCAAAAATTCAAGGAAGATATCATCTTTCATTCAGGCGTCTAGGGCTATCAGATTCTCCTGGAAAAAGTTGAGATGCATATTAGACAAGCACTGGTAAATGCATTAGGTTTCGCCTATGTGATTAATAATAAGCAGTTTTTTGTTGTAAGTTGTAGCTTGCTGAGTAGTTGTACAATATAAGTTACAGAAAGTCTGTTAAAGTTTTATGACTTATGTATGTACAAAAAGGCAATATACTGTGCTGTTACTAGTGATATAGCAAGGGTAAGAAATAGCAAAAGTTTGAAAAATGAAATGAGAGGGAAATAGTAGAATGACTTGATGTAATAGCAATATTATGAGTTTAGAGCATTTCTGACAACTTTTGGGCCGGGTGCCACTGCACCTGCTGCATTATTCAAATCATGCCCCAAGTGCCTGCAAGATAGCTCCATTAGTGACTACCGGTTTAGTAGTAAAATATAGCAATATTTGGTGTTTAGAGGAGTTATGACAACTTTTTGCCCCGGTGCCACTGCACCACCATTGAAATCATGGCCCTAGTGCCTGCTAGATAACTGCACTTGTGACTGCCTGTTTAATAGTAAAATTTAGCAATATTCTGCATTTAGTGGGGTCCCTAGAGCGTTTGGCCCCAGAGCCACTACATCTGCTGCACCATTCAAACCTTCTAACTGCAAGGTTACTGCAATTGTGACTTCTTGCTTAGTGGTCAAATATAGCAATATGTGTTTAGAAGAGTTCTGACAACTTTTGGGCCCGGTGCTACTGCACCTGCTGCACCATTCAAATCATGACCCTGTTGCCTGCAGGGTAACTGCACTTGTGGTTGCCTGTTTAGGAATAAAATATAGCAATATTAGGTGTTTAATGGGGTGCCTGGAGCGTTTGGTCCCGGTGCCACTGCACCTGTTGCACAATTGAAATCATGACCCTAGCGCTTGCTAGATAACAGCACTTATGACTGCCTGTTTAGCTGTAAAATATAGCAATATTAGGTGTTTAGAGGAGTTCTGACAACTTTTGGCCCCGGTGCCACTGCAGCTGCTGCACCGTTTAAAAAAAAAGCTCCTTTCAATTACAAAGTAATCGCAATTGTGACTGCCTGTATCATAGTAAAATAGCAATTTTAAGTGCTTAGTGGGGTATCTAGGGCTTTTGGTCCTGGTGTCACTGCTCCCGGTGCACCATTGAAATCATGACCTTGTTTTCTGCAAGGTAATTGCACTTCTGACTGCTTGTTTAGTTTTACATGTTTGCAATAATCTGGGTTTAATGGGGTCCCCAGAGCTTTTGGCCCCGGTGCCTCTGCACCATTCAAATCAAGTCCCTTTTAACTGCAATTGTGACTGCCTGTTTAGTAGTCAAATATAGCAATATTATGTTTACAGAGGAGTTCTGACAACTTTTGGGCCCGGTGCTACTGCACCTGCTGCACCATTCAAATCATGACCTTGTTGTCTGCAAGGTAACTGCACTTGTGGCTGTCTGTTTAGTAGTAAAATATAGCATAGCTCTTGTATATTAACTTTATTTTGAACGTGCAATGTTTATTACATCATTTAGAATTTGATAATTAATGACAAAATAGATTAAGTGGAAAAAAAAAATCAATCTGATAATGCCTACAAAGTGCAAAGAAAGGCCACTGGGACAGGAATAGGAAATGCCACAAACGTTCTAAGGCTAAAGCATCTGCTTTACACATCCAAGTAATAAAAAGCAAGCATTCCAGCATGCTTTTGGAGCGGTCTGCCTTTTCTGTGGGAAGAGATCTTATCTTGACAGTAAATGGGGCTTAAACTGTGTGAACAGCGTCAGTAGAAATATTGTAAATGCGTGCACCCGGGGAAGTTAAATTAAATTTTAAAAAAAAGTTCCACCAAAAGCTAATTAACACAGTAATTCGCGATGGGAACTGATAAGAGCCGCCTTTTAAGATATATTAAATACAAGACATTTCACAAGCACAGCACAAGTGCTGTACAGGCAAAACCTAAAAAGAGGTCACCGCACTGGGAATTCCTAGATGTGGAGGAAAATTAGAAGGTTTGGTATCTGATCTGTCTCTTCTTCAGTGTCCAGTTCTCCCTCTCCAACTTCAGAAATCTCAGCAACACACTGTCATTGTCTACAAAAATAATCTCATCCCAATCATGTGCACATGGGGAAGGCCCTCCAACTTCAGAAATGTCAGCAACACACTGTCATTGTCTACAAAAATAATCTCATCCCAATCATGTGCACATGGGTAGGCGAAGGCCCTCCAACTTCAGAAATGTCAGTAACACACTGTCATTGTCTACAAAAATAATCTCATCCCAATCATGTGCACATGGGTAGGCGAAGGCCCTCCAACTTCAGAAATCTCAGCAACACACTGTCATTGTCTACAAAAATAATCTCATCCCAATCATGTGCACATGGGTAGGTGAAGGCCCTCCAACTTCAGAAATGTCAGTAACACACTGTCATTGTCTACAAAAATAATCTCATCCCAATCATGTGCACATGGGTAGGCGAAGGCCCTCCAACTTCAGAAATCTCAGCAACACACTGTCATTGTCTACAAAAATAATCTCATCCCAATCATGTGCACATGGGTAGGCGAAGGTCCTCCAACTTCAGAAATGTCAGTAACACACTGTCATTGTCTACAAAAATAATCTCATCCCAATCATGTGCACATGGGTAGGCGAAGGCCCTCCAACTTCAGAAATGTCAGCAACACACTGTCATTGTCTACAAAAATAATCTCATCCCAATCATGTGCACATGGGTAGGTGAAGGCCCTCCAACTTCAGAAATGTCAGTAACACACTGTCATTGTCTACAAAAATAATCTCATCCCAATCATGTGCACATGGGTAGGCGAAGGCCCTCCAACTTCAGAAATCTCAGCAACACACTGTCATTGTCTACAAAAATAATCTCATCCCAATCATGTGCACATGGGTAGGCGAAGGTCCTCCAACTTCAGAAATGTCAGTAACACACTGTCATTGTCTACAAAAATAATCTCATCCCAATCATGTGCACATGGGTAGGCGAAGGCCCTCCAACTTCAGAAATGTCAGCAACACACTGTCATTGTCTACAAAAATAATCTCATCCCAATCATGTGCACATGGGTAGGCGAAGGTCCTCCAACTTCAGAAATGTCAGTAACACACTGTCATTGTCTACAAAAATAATCTCATCCCAATCATGTGCACATGGGTAGGCGAAGGCCCTCCAACTTCAGAAATGTCAGCAACACACTGTCATTGTCTACAAAAATAATCTCATCCCAATCATGTGCACATGGGTAGGTGAAGGCCCTCCAACTTCAGAAATCTCAGCAACACACTGTCAATGTCTATGAAAATAACCTCACACCCATCTTGTGCAGATGGACAGGCCAGGAGCTTCCAAAATGTAACCCATAAAGCCTCCATTAATCTGGTTCATTCATACATGCAAGCAATGCACCTCACAGGCTACACATACAATGTACACTGGGATGTTAGCTTTAGGAGCAGAGTTAGCGCACCGATGCGAAACTGCGCATGAGTGGGTCAGTAGGCTTCCACTCCAGTGACAAATAAAAAGGTCTGGCCACAACGATTGATTCACAAAACACAGTACGCTGCCCCCACCATTCTACATGTTAAACCAATGACAGGGATGGTGGTCCACTGCAAAAGGAATGAAGGCATCTTGGTGGGCCCCTCCAGATCCAGGAAAGGCCGAGGACCTCACTCATGTCAAGGGAGAGGCCTAGGACTTCACACACAAGCACCATTAGTGTGGGACTGGAGCCAAAAATCAACAAGCATTGGCATAGCCAATAGGTCTCGCCTTTGGGACCTTACAATAAACATGTAGAGAAGAAGTGACGGGGGAGGGGAAACAGGGGACGAGGGAGGTGAGACAAAGGAAGGGATTGTCAAGGGAAGTGCGGGAAAGAAAAATATAGAAAATTAGAGGTATTTCTATTTCCACAGACGAGCGACTGAAATTTAATTCTGTATGCAGGCCTCACCAGTGAGTCCGAAGATTTTGCCAGCGCCTTCTTAATAAGAAACTTTACATAAGGCCAATGAATAGTTATGTCAACACTATCAAATCCCCTTAATTAACTTACTGGTCTGCAGCTCTTGGGACTGTCTGTTATCCATCTCTGTAACGATAGCATCTTCTGTCTGTGCAAGTGAAAAAGATACATCACACGTGCAAGCAAGGGGTGGGTGGCAGCTAACTGCTCGCTCCCACAGGCAAAACGACGTAGGATGCCAGGAATGCAGCTGACACCCTGCGCGCCCCTGCTCGCTCCCGACAGCAAAACGTCTGGACTGACAGCAAAGGGGGTGTAGAGTAAACGTACGCGTCCTTTTCACCCAACTCTCACACCCACGGCTCCCCAGCTCTGGCCCCTGGCCCTGCCCCCCATTCCTCGACAAACACTTTCGAGGCACAGAAGTAGCTTTAGAAAGAAAAAAAAATAACAGGTAGACGACTGGAAACATTTCACCTTTAGTAAGGCGCCCTATTAACACAACAAACTGAGATTGTTTTAAAGGTGAAAAAAGTAATAACATCGTGAACCCTGTGTGGTAAAATCCTGAGGACTAAATAAACTACACCGGGAAAAATCACGGGCACAACAAGACTGTGTTTTATTGTCACATATTCTGAGTGGCCTGAGAAAAAGCGCCTAAACAACATTGGGGAGCCCCAAAGCACTCTGTTGCACCTTACTCTACGCATTTCTGCTAGGTCTGGCAAACATTAGTATGTCGGTGAGCTTTCATAACTAAACACACCACGAGTTCCGAGAAACACACACATCATACACACACATATATTATATATAATGAAGATAAGAAATGTACATAAAATGTATACAGCAGCTAGATAGCGATCTTGAATGCACAGTAGGGCAAAAGAGAGTGCAAACAAGTGGACTTCGGGAAGGGCCGTACCTCTGAGGCCAGGGTCCCCTGGGCGCCCCCGCCCCTTGGCATCGCAGAGGAGTTTCCGATAGATGTGGTCCCGAACACTCCCTACCTTGAGCGCTAGCATGACGGCTCAAGGAGCGAGGGCTGGTAGTTGTGCGCCGCAGCCCTGGGGTCGGTGTAACCCACCTGGCACCCCCGCCCCTCGTTACTGCCTAACAATGCTGGTTGTATACCTTCTCCGCCCGCTCCTGCAGGGGGTGTGGGGGAGCGGTGAGGGGGTGTCGGAGAGAAGTAACCAACTCCAAGGTGGTAAAGAGCAGTAAATAAACATACGACAACACAGTGAACACCCATTCAGCCGTGGGAATAGGGAACTGGTTCTTCCAGGTCAAACCCCCCTTCCAATAAAAGCTCGCTCACTGCAGAGAATTCACCACCTTGCCCAGGCATTTAAACAAAGGCAATTTAACAGATGCCCCGAGCGCCCCAGCCCAGCAGCTGTTTGTTGATATAACCGGGGCAAGGGCGGGGGTATTTTGCAGAGCCCCATGCCACGACTGAACAAGCATTTCAAAGAAAAGCACGGATCAATTAGTAACCTGATACAGGATCCAGGATAAGAAATGCAGCTGCCACCCTGCGCGCCCCTGCTCGCTCCCGAGAGCATAACGCTGTGGGAGTGACACATTGGAAAGGAGGTGGGACATGCACCCACCTTTGGCCATTTGCGTGCTTTCATTATTGAAAGCCATATGCAAAGGCCAATCCAATGTGTCGGAGGTGTGTGGGAGGAGTCAGACCCACTAGGAAAAGTTTGGAGTGCTCAAAAGAAGCCTCCCCATGGATACTCTGACTCAGAGGAAGAATATGGCGGCCGGCTAGAGGCGGGTCACGGGAGCTCCTTCAGGTGTGTGTGCGCGGAATCGGGTGAAATCGGATACTAATCCTGCGAGCTACCGCACCACAGAGCGGAAAAACATGCGGTATAATGGTTAAATAATTGAACACGGAGTCAAAGAAAATAAACGGGAATATTTGTTGAGAAAACGTAGGAAACGCTTACCGGAGCTAGGAGCCGGAGTTGGGAATTGGGAGCTAGGAGCAGCAGAGCGTCGATCACGGTGGAGAGACGGTGGACGCCCAAGACCTGCAGGAGGTGGGGCTCCGTGCCTGGAGAGCGGAGAGTCGAGCTAGGACAGAGCCGGAGTGCAGAGAAGGAACAGGCTGATGGATTCGGGTAATGCTTCGAGACGGAGACTACGGTAACGGGACTTAGAACCTGTTTTTGACCCCTTCCTTCCCTCCATTGTGACTGAGGGTGTATTTTTAGAGGTGAGGGTGAGAAGTAAAGGCAGTCACGGCAGGTGGAGGGGGAAGCGAACAGCGGTGGTTCAGAGCCGCGCTGGAAGTTAAAAGAGGGAGGAAGGCGGCAGCAAGGATCCCATTTTGAGGAGGAGGCGGAGGGGATAGCCCAAAGGTACATACTAAAGTAACTGAAGAGCGGGAAACAGAAACTCCAGAAAGCACGGGGAGAAATACAGAGGGAAAGCAAGCTCAAAAGCAGAATTTAAGACAAAGGGAGGAGGAGGTGGAAAAGAAGTCCAAAGGGGGGAAGGACGGCAAAAATAAAAAGTCTAGCTTAAAACAAAGAGTAGTGGTCTCCTATAATAGTGAGTTTAAGCAGCCAGGAAGGTATTCTTTAAGGAGCGCAAAGCTGGACAAAATATCGGTAAGAGGTGGAAGTGGAGGAGGTGAAGGAGGAGAGGAGAAAGAAATTTCACCCATAGTAAGAATTCCAATAAAAAGAGAACAAAGAGCTGACAAGCAAGAGAGGTTGACACAACAACGTATGAGTAAATCTCAAAGTAAAGGGGAAGGTTACTCCCTCACTCAGGACCTTTTTCAAAGTGCTACCCAGGACTTTAACATTGAGGGAAGGGAGGACGGTAGGTAGCGAGACGGGAAAGGAGGGGGAGACAGTTAAGAATATGGAAGGTCAATTAGATCATGAATTGGAGAAACCACAGGGAGAGTGGAGTGATGTGCACAGCCCTAATAGATTCATGATACTGCAAGAAAAGGATGAAGAAGAGAATAGTGATAACCCCACCACTCATCCAGTGCTAGAGCGAGAAGGAAGAACTAATGAAGGAGGAAAGATAGAGCAACGTAACCCGGGCCAGACACTGAACATAAAAGGGAAAAAAGATAACATTCAAGGCAGGAAGGAGCAAGAACCAAACATGGAGTGTGCAGGCCTGGGGGATTTGATAGCGACACTTACATCCGAGATCAGAAGCAGATTTGAGGTGTCCGAAGGAAATCAAAAAGAGATTAAAATAGCTTGTGAGGTGTTAGAAAAGAAATTGGATGATCTTACAGGAAGAGCAACAGTGTTGGAAGAGACAGTAGAGGAGCTTAAGGGTAAGATACAGATAAATGAGGACGAAATAAAGGGCTTGAGATCGAGAGAGCATGGGCGCCAGGAGTGGGAGGAAAGGATGGAGAACAATCTAAGGAGAAATAATTTACGAATCCTCAATGTCCCAGAAGGTGCAGAAGGAGATGACTTGAAGGCTTGGATAATTAAGTTGCTGAAAACAGGGCTTCACTTAGAGGAGACGGAACAAGAGTTGGGTAGGGACATACAGAGAATACATAGGGATCCTTTCAGGCTCAATCCAAATAGAAGTAAGCCCAGGAAAATTTTGGTAAACTTTCTTACTTACTCCTTGAAAGAAAAGGCGTTATCCCGAGCTCTGAAAATGAAAACAGTAAAGGTAGAGGGAATATCTTGTGAAATTAGGTCAGATATTTCCTACATTACTTCCAACAGACAGTGGGAGTTGGGAAAGAGAATGGACCAGTTGAAGTAGCTAATGTGCAGATGAAATTCCCGGCTGTGCTAAAAGTTATGTTGAATAATAAAATGTATAAATTCAGAGTGGTGAGCGAGGTAGACGACTTTATACAGTCTTGTAAATAGTTTGTAAATAAATTCTCAACAGATTTCTTTCTAGGTAGTTAGATAGGATTAGTAACAAATAGTGGTTGTAATGTAAAATTAGAGGTTAGAGGTAAGACAAAGATTGAAACACACCTGGGGGGAAAACCCATAGGCTTAGGTTCAAGTTTAGGCCATTAGAAAGGGGGGAAGGTTCTTCGGGGGGGAGAGGGGAAGATAGGGGTCACGGGGTGGGGAGCATTAGGGGGAAAAAGAAAAAAATCCTCGGAAGCATCAGGTTTGCTAGTTAAGATGTTCTTTAGATTAGAAATATGGGAGAGAGACAAGGATGGAGTTTGAAAATGTTATCTTGGAACGTTAACGGGTTAAGGGTAAGGCCAAGAAGAGAGCGCATCCTCCAGTATATAAAAGACTGTAATGCTCAGATTTGTGTGCTTCAGGAGACGCACTTGTCAGAGAAAGAGTGCAAGGAAGTATTCAAGTCCCAAAAATGGGTGCAGCAAATGGTGTGCACTAAGCAAACTATAGTGACCAAAGGAGTGGTGATATTAGTAAAACAAGACCCAAACATTTCTATTATACAAAGCAATTCAGACACATGTGGTAGATGGGTCGTAGTCAAATTGAAAGTGAGGGGCCATAGTTTTATGTTAGCAGGATATTACGGGCCGAATGTGGATGACATAGCACCATTGCAAGAGTTATTAGCGGAGCTATCTTGCTCCTCAGACCCAATTATTTGGGCGGGGGATTTTAACGTGGCATTGGATAGCACTCTAGATAGATCAGCAAGTAGTAGAGCAGGTGCAAATCAAAAAATGAAGGGGCAGATAAAATCTATGATGAAGCAATTGGGATTATATGATGGTTGGAGATGGGAGATAAAAGAGAATATACGTATGCAAATAAGAAATATCATCACCAGTCGAGGATAGACTATATCTTGCTAGATTTAGGTCTGCGGGAACAAGTCAGGAGTATTGCACATATCGGGATGCACTTGTCGGATCACTCGGCAATTCTCCTGGAGATTCGCCTCAAGGAAGAAAGGTCCCCCCCAAGATGGACATTAGACCGCACCCTGTTGTTAGATAAAGAAATTGTGAGGAGATTAAAGGAAGATACAGTAGAATTTTTTGATTTTAATTGGGGTCAGCGTCAGCAGGGGTGGTATGGGATTCTTATAAAGCGTACTTGAGGGGGAAGTTAATAAATTACGCGGTTGGGAAGAGGAGATTTCTTCGGGAAGAGATAGGAGAAGTGGAGGAAAGGATAAGAGTACTAGAAGGAGAATTGGTTAATAATAGTCAGAGGGAGGCCAGACAGATCGAATTAACAGATTTGAAAATCAAACTTGCCGGTATCCTGGACAAGAGGATGAGGGAAAGGTGGGAGACAAGCAAGCTAACACAATTTGAATATGGGGAAAATTGTTAGCGTGGCAGACAAGAAAGGATCAGTTGAGAAATTTAATACAAGAAATTAAATGTCAAGAATACGGGTAAGGTTTTAACCAATAGAAAAGAGATTGAAGAGGCTTTTTATAATTATTTTGGTACTCTGTATGAAGAAGGATTGGTGTCATCTGAAGAGGAAAGAAATAGGTGGCTTAGAGAGGGAGAGATAGTGACTTTGGAGGACGAAAAAACCGCTTTACTGAACACTCAAATTCGGGAGGGGGAGGTAGAACAGACACTGAAGAAGGGCAAGCGGGGGAAGGCATCTGGTCCGGATAGCCTGCCCTTAGAAGTATACATTTCACTAAAGGAGGTGCTGATCCCAATCCTGGCAAGACTATTTAATGAGCTATTCATGCAAGGGATATCCCAACCAGAATCCTGGTCAGAGGCTACAATCTCACTAATTTTAAAACCAGGCAAGAGTAAAAATAGTTGTGAATCTTATAGGCTGGTGTCGCTTTTAAATTGCGATTACAAGATCTTTTCCAAAATCCTGGCAGACAGACTTAAAGGCCTAATGGGAGATTTGATACACATAGATCAAAAAGTCTTCATGCAAGGAAGGTCGCTACATGAGTTAACCTACTCTCTGATAGGGCAATAGATCTGGCGGAAACATATAATGCACCTCTTGCGGTTATTGCTTTGGATGCCACCAAGGCCTTCGATCATGTAAATTGGGCTTTCTTGGCATCAGTTATGGAAACTGCTAAACTGGGTGATAGGTTCTGCAGAACAATTGCTGGGTTTTATAAGTCACCAAAGGCAAGAGTTTTAGTAAATGGAGCAGTAACATCAGCTTTTAATATAAAGAGAGGGACAAGACAAGGATGTCCGTTGTCTCCATTATTGTTTAATTTATATATGGAACCATTAGTAAACAAATTGAGGGCAGAGTCGCAGATAATTCCTTTCCAATGCAACGATTGGGTTAAAAAGCTGGCATTATATGCTGATGACCTGTTGATATATACGGCGGATCTTGAGAATACAATGATGTAGTAAAAATTGCAGAAGATTTTGGGAAAGTATCAGGGTACGAAATAAACAGAGATAAATCAGAGATGATGGTGTGGAACCTAGATGGAGGGGTAGAAAAAAATCACAACTGAAATGAGATATTTGGGAGTGAGAGTGACTCAAGATATCAACAAACTAGCAGAAACTAATTTTAACAGGGTGAAAAAAGAAATCTGTGATCTAATGTCAAGTTGGATGCATTTACCACTGACTATCTTTGGTAGAGTGAATTTAGCGAAAATGATTTTATTACCAAAGTTGACTTTCCTTTTTAATGCCATACCTTTGCCATTTAAAGAAGCAGGGCTTATGAAGTTGCAGGGTAAGATTGGGTCCTTCATCTGGGCAGCAAAAGGTCCCCGAATATCGTGGAAAAAGCAGAGGAGGAGGAAAGAGAAAGGAGGCCTGACCCTGCCAGATTTGCAACTATATGCATGGGCGTTCCAACTTAAGAATAACAGGATGCTCCTGGATAGGCCATCGGATTCAGAAATTGGTAAGCTGTTTACGGGACTGCTAAAAGAGATAGCAGGAGGGGCCTCGGGATTTATAATGAAATATGCAGATCCTAGATACTTCAAAAAAGTTAGGCTGAAAATTCTTAGAGGAGTGGCAGAAACCTGGTACAGGATTAGAAGGAGATTGAAATGGATGTATTATAGTAACTTGGCTCCTATTTGGGACTCGCTCGGATCACCGGAATGGACAAAGGACAATCTTGCCGGGGCATTAAGGAAAGCTGGAGTGGAAAGATGGGAGGATCTATTAGAAGGAAAAAGGATGATTGCATGGGAGAATTTTCAAAATAAAACAAAACATTGTGTTTCAAGATTTAAGTATCTCCAAATCCAAAGTTGGGTCCAAGCATCAGAAAATAAGATAGGAGGAGCTAATGAACTGGAGGAAATGCTGATTTTGGACGACCCCAGGAAGAAGGAAACATCATATTGGTACTGGCGAATGATGGAAGAGTTGGAGGGGGAGTTTGCCCAACCTCAAAAGTTATGGGAGATGGACTTGCCAGGAGCAACGCTGGAAAAATTGTGGCAAGTATCCTTTACTACACTTTATAAAATGATTAAACCAGCCTATTTAAAGAGAAACCACCTTTTTTCTATCTATAGAGTTTATTGGACTCCAAATAAGCTGTCAAAGGTTGGGAACAGAGGAGAGACGGCGTGTACCAAATGCGGTTTGAAGTTGGCGAATGATATCCATATGTTCATGGGGTGTCCAGAAATTCAGGTATTTTGGGGAGAGGTGTGTAAAGCTTTGGCTGAAATTCTGAAGAAACAGATTCAGGTAAGCCCTCTCCTAATATTTTTTGGGTGGACAGTGAGGTAGTTGGAGATGAACAAAAATTAATATTTTATGCAATATTGTTGGCGAGAAGAGAGTTATGTAAAAAGTGGACCAGCCCCCTTGCTCCTACTTATATAGAGTGGAAATCATCATTGAGATATAATCTAAATCTGGATGCAACCTCCTTGGATAGGAGAAGGTATGCCTTTTGGCGCCCGGTGGTGGAATGGCTGGAGAGGTAGGAAGGGCGGTCCAATGATTATGCCTAAAAAGCAGGCCTTGGAAAAATGCACAAGCCAATCCTAAATCTCTCATATATCTCATGGAAGGTCGGTACCTAAGAAATGGTAGTTGGGTGAGAGAGTCGAAAGACAGGAAGTTGGGCTTTATGAAGTGCAATTGACAGGTCTCCTGATAAGTAAGGCGAGTATCAGAACCTTGCTCTCACGGCACGATAAAGGGCGGTTACGGAGGTGTGCGTGAAAGGCAATCTGAGGCTAATGAGGACAAAGAAAAAAAAAAAAAAAAAAGAAGCCGCCTCCCCATAGAGCATGCGCGGTGCGCTAGGCTCGACCATAAAACTTGGATACCGGATACTAGCACTCAGGGCAGGGAACACAACTGAACACCATGCAGGGGACACACCCTTCCCGACAACAAAAGACTTGCTTACACTACTATATAAAAAAAAAACATCCACACCCCTCAGAGAACAGTGGTATAATTCACATCAAAGGAATGCATGCAAACAAAAAGAGCATGCCATCAGAGTCACTAAAATGAAAACAATATGACCTTGGGTATAGAAAACGCAAAGAGTACATACCAAAGAATGCAAACATCCCTTCCCAGACAGTGTTTGGAATGTAACCACGAACTACATGTCCAATTAAACCATTATGTTAAAAACAGAACACACAAACCTTACTGCATGGATTACTTGAAAAATAAAACGCAGCTTTGCGAGAACGAAAACACTATAACATTGCCCTCAGTCATGAAGAGTAGTCACTACACTATCACATTCAGGAAATGTAAAACACCTGAAATCCGAGACAGGGCATGTAAACATCATTATATCATACCATGAAATCACAGTCAGAATACGTAAACACCTAGCCATCACAGCTAGTGCATGTAAACACTATGGTATCACAGCAAGTGCATGCTAGCATAATAAAACTGAGAATTGTGGGTGCCTGACGGATATGGAGTGGGGTTCTGTTCCATCACAGCTATGGGATATAAACACAATGAATCACAGCCATGAAACATAAGCATAATTACTTTAAAGCCAACCAATGTAAACATGGCTGCATCACAATAACCACTAGATGGAAATCCCATCATTATACAACACCATGACATCACAAACAAGTCATATAAACACTACAACCAGGGGGGGGGGGGGGTAAACACCATAACACAACAAACAGAGCACATCACAGCCAACGTATACAAGCATCACAGCCGGAGATGTAAACAGCACAACATCACAGCCAGGGATCCTAAAAAGCAGGGAGTTGAATCCAGGGGATGAGAACACAACCACCTCACAGTCAGAGGATCTAAACATCACAACATCACAACTTTGAGATGTAAACAGCACAACATGAAGGCCAGGACATCGAACATCCATGACATCATAGACAGGAGATGTACAAACCATGATGCTGCAGCTAGTTGATGTAAACACATTGACATCACAGCCAGATGCACAAGAATACAAATGCAGAAAACGTAAACAAGACGACATCAGAAGCAGAGAACGTGCACAAACGGGCATCAAAAACAATAAATGTAAATGCTATCAAAGGATAGCTAATGAATGTAAAAATGAGAACATCATGCACTGGAATGAAAACACCATGACACAAGAGAGCTACAATGGGCCGCTGCCACCACAATTTCAAGAGCTCTAAGCTAGAAGATATAGAATATAACAAGCATTTGCAATGCAATAGGTCTCACAATTGCGAGATTTTGAGCTATTGGCATTGTAAATGACAATGCCTTTTATTTGTGTTTAAAAAACCTGTAATAATAAAAGGCATTGTCATTTACAATACCAATAGGTCAAAGTTTCTAAACCGCGAGACCTATTGGATTGCAAATGCTTGTTGTTTACAAGCGCCCCATGCTGCGCTTTCACGTTAATAGAGGCCACGCCCCTTTCTTTAGACAAGCTGTGTCTAAACAACCGAAGTAAAAGGGCCAGTCCTCACGGGAGGTTGCAAATGAAGACAAGGCGGGACTAACATGCCTATTAAAGAAGCAGACGCCAGCATTTACGAAGGAGTGTGGACGGTTCTTCAAATCCATACTTCGATACAGCATGGCTCGCACTGTAGTTATCAGCCGACGAAAACAAGATGGCATTTCCTAATGTCCCTCATCCACACCATAATGTCTCGAATGTTATTAAATGCAATGTTGTTTACTGCTTCTCCTCCCACCTATCCAGCTGACACCAGTTCATTCACATGGGAACCTTCAGGTCGCAGAGAGGCCGATAACTTGTGCAATCCCCAAGTTTTCGGTTTATCCACTATAATGTAACCCCAATATGGACACAACTTACCAATACTTCAGTGGCACACAAATCTACTTAAAGTAGCCTTTTGCTTGAGGCATCTAGCACCTGAGACACTGCCTGCACATCATACAGTCCTGGGTGTTCAGCATCTACCCGAATTTTGACCCACCACAACAGAATTCCTACTAACCGCCAGTAACAACAAGTAATAAGTAATAAAACCTGCCCAGATTCAAACCTAAACTTTCACTTAAGGCAAAGTCACTCGGACTCTTCCAGGACACCAACTTCACCATCCAGCTACACACCGCCAACAAAACAAACTTGTAGGACATTCTACAGAAGAAAGTGAAACCTTTCCTCCAATTGAGCAACTTCAAAACTGCTGTTAAAAACTCCATGCTCTTGCATCCTGATGGTGGCAATGCTATGCTTCATAGTCTCCATCCTCCCCTCTGGCCCTTTGAGGGCTCATCAAGGGCCTTGACAAGGCCAGATGGAACTGCACTGGCTCTCCTTGCAAGCTGGCACCATATTCAAAAGCTGCTTCATCATCTACACAGCCATAACTACCGGCATCCCTGGCTGAGCAGCTCACCATCTCCAGGGGCTCTTGGCACTCCCGCAGCCATGACATCAGTGTCGAGACAAAAATCAAACAAACAAACAAATCAACATGACTTCTGCGTCTATGTACCGAGGATTTGGAATAGTATTGCCACATGCATCAGGACCACCCACAACCTAACACTAAATTGGGAAAAAGCTGAATACTTTTTGTAAGAAACCCTACATCACAGTGCAGTAACAGTCCACTTCCGACCTCAGAACCCAGCAGGCCCTCCAATCCCTCACTGACGACACCTTTGCCCCCGTAAAGTGCTCCGATGCTTTTTGACTAAGTTTGCCCAATACTAATACCACATACATAACTGCATACATACTAAGAGACCCAGTCACAACGACATCCCAGTGAGTGGGTGTAAATATTCACATCATTGTTAGCATACACAGCCATCGGGGTGTACAACCTGTTCACAGACAGGATGAGAGTCATAGCAGGAATGTGAAGGATCATGTGTGGCATACACAGCCATCAGGGGTGTACAAACTGTTCACAGATAGGGGTGAGAGTCATAGCAGGAATGTGAAGGATCATGTGTGACATACACAGCCATCAGGGGTGTACACACTGTTCACAGACAGAGGAGAGAGTCATAGCAGTGATGTGAAGAATCATGTGTGACATACACAGCCATCGGGGGTATACAAACTGTTCACAGACAGGATGAGAGTCATAGCAGGAATGTGAAGGATCATGTGTGACATACACAGGCAGGCTGTACAAACTGTTCACAGACAGGATGAGAGTCATAGCAGGAATGTGAAGGATCATGTGTGGCATACACAGCCATCAGGGGTGTACAAACTGTTCACAGACAGGGGTGAGAGTCATAGCAGGAATGTGAAGGATCATGTGTGACATACACAGCCATCAGGGGTGTACACACTGTTCACAGACAGAGGTGAGAGTCATAGCAGTGATGTGAAGAATCATGTGTGACATACACAGCCATCAGGGGTGTACAACCTGTTCACAGACAGGGAGGGGTGAGAGTCATAGCAGGAATGTGAAGGATCATGTGAGACATACACAGCCATCAGGGGTGTACAAACTGTTCACAGACAGGATGAGAGTCATAGCAGGAATGTGAAGGATCATGTGAGACACACACAGCCATCAGGGGTGTACACACTGTTCACAGACAGGATGAGAGTCATAGCAGGAATGTGAAGGATGATGTGTGACATACACAGCCAGGCTGTACAAACTGTTCACAGACATGATGAGAGTCATAGCAGGAATGTGAAGGATCATGTGAGACATACACAGCCATCAGGGGTGTACAAACTGTTCACAGACAGGATGAGAGTCATAGCAGGAATGTGAAGGCTGATGTGTGACATACACAGCCATCAGGGGTGTACAACCTGTTCACAGACAGGGAGGGGTGAGAGTCATTGCAGGAATGTGAAGGATCATGTGAGACATACACAGCCAGGCTGTACAAACTGTTCACAGACAGGTCGAGAGTCATAGCAATGATGTGAAGGGAGCAGGTCAACGGTATTAAACGTGAAGCCTGACACCGGGGGCTGAGCACACACTGGGTGCATGGAGATAGCCTGGCTGGAGGTAGCAGGGCCTTCGCAGCGAGGCCAGGGCAGCGGAGGGCTTCCCAGGCTGGTGCCCAAGTGTGGCCCCGTGAATGCGGACAATGGGGCCAAAAGTGGGCTGTGAGGATCGCAGGCCCTGGGACACGCTGGGACGCAGGGACTCTGCACGGACTCATGAGGGCTCCTCACCTGCTCCACCGGCTCTTCTCCCGGTGCTGCCTCGGCTCTCAGACCCTCCAGCCCCCGCCGCCCCGGGAAACCGAGACCAGCGCTGCGGAGAGCGAAGACGGACTAACGTCGAGCACCTCAGCCCCTGGAGAGCAAGCACAGTCCTTCCTCTGTGTCCGTGGCGCGGAGAGGTTTAAACCCCCTGCAGGGCCTGTGCGCGACGGGCAGACGTCCTTCTTCTGTGTCCATGGCGCGGAGAGGTTTAAACCCCCTGTAGTGCTGTGCGCACCGGGCAGAGCTGTCCTTCTTCTGTGTCCATGGCGCGGAGAGGTTTAAACCCTTGCGGTGTCTGCGCGCGACTGGCAGCGCCATCTTGGAAGAGGTTCAGCTAGGACGGCGCGTGGGGCCTGGGTCGGTGTTGATGGAGACGGAACAGGAGTACCGATTGCAGCACTGTTCAGAGCCGCTCCTCGGCACATACGAATTACAGGTGTTACAAAAACATTGTGTACATGTAACAACGATAATAACCGTCCCGTGTGGAAGAAATGAGGTGAGATTCGATGTCTCTGGCAATGGCATTAAACATTAATCAATGAATAAGGGGGTTTATAAAGCGCGCTACTCACCCGTGAGGGTCTCAAGGCGCGGGGGTCGGGGGTCGGTGGTTCAGCTCCGGATCAGTCGAAGAGCCAGGTCTTGAGGCTTTTCCTGAAGGTTTGCAGAGTAGGGGATCGTCCGATTTATTTATTTTATTTATTTAATGCATTTTTATATAGCGCGGACTTTACCGAAAGGTGTCAGAGCGCTTCACAATAGAACCAAGTACGTTACAGAGGAGAGTGTTGCAAAATTTACATGTTACAGAAACAAACGAGAAGAGGTAAAATAAAGCAATAGATGGCAGTCACTCAAAAACACACAAAGCAAAAACTCACTAGGATGACGATTGTCCAGGCATAGATTACAAATTTACAGTAAAGAAAGAACTTCCATGAGGGACTTGAAGAGGGGTGTATTAGTTCTGGAAGTGTCTTTGGAAGAGAAGAGATTTGAGGTCAGTTTTGAAGGTCCGAGTAGAGGTGGTGGTACGGAGTAATGGAGGAAGCGAGTTCCAGATTCTCACCGCATTGCCAGAGAAGGATTGAGCCATCGATCTTTCCCTCTTGAAGGTGGGGGGCTCAAGCAGTAACGTTTCCGCATTACGAGACAGTCTAGAGCCTCCAGAAATTTTCAGTTTATTCGCCAGGTATCGAGGGGAGGGAAGTGTGCAAGGCTTTGTGGGTGATACAGGCAGTCTTATAGATTGCTCTTGCCTCGATGGGAAGCCATCGAAGAGAGACAAAATGGGTGTGATGTGGTCACTTCATTTGGCCCCAAATATAAAGCGAGCCGCTGAATGGAGAACGGATTTAAGAGGGAAAGGTGGGATTTGGGGGAGGCCAGCAAGAAGAGAATTGCAATAATCCAATCTAGAGAGAACCAGAGATTGGACTAGGGTTTTTCAGGTCTTGTTCCGGAAGAAACGTTGAATCCCCTAGAGAAGGCGCAGTTGGTATCGTGCATTCTTTGCAATGGAGTTGATGTGGGAGAGTAGATTGAGCCTTTTGTCAAGTATGACACCAAGGAATTTTGCGCTGTCAACAACGATAGGTTTATTGTTGAGTAACGTCAGCTGATCCATCCAAGATTGAACAGGAGGAGGAGAGAGAGAGGTAGAGAGGAGGAGGAATTCAGTTTTGGAAGGATTCAGAATGAGTTGATGAGCTTGCATCCAGATTTTAATAGAGTTGAGGGTTGAGATATCGTGTGCGGAGGACACCTTAAGGTAGATTTGAGTGTCATCAGCATAGAGATGGTAGAGGATCCCAGATTTACTTAGGAGATTTCCCAATGGTTACAAATAGAGATTGAACAAAGTGGGTGCGAGGATAGAACCTTGAGGGACGCCTTGACCTACCGCCAATGGAGACGAAAGACTGTTCGCTATCTTGATCATTTGGGATCTGTCCGCGAGGAATGAGGCAAACCATTTAAGCACTGTGCCTTCCAATCCCATTCTCATGTTGAAGAGTGTTAAGGAGAATGTTGTGATTAACAGTGTCAAAGGCTGCAGAGAGGTCTAGAAGGATCAGAAGACAAGACTCCCCTGAATCGAGTATACGCAGCGCATCGCCGATCACTTGCAGCAGGGCTGTTTCGTTGCTGCAGTTTTGAATGAACCCAGACTGGAAATTGCCAAGAAGATTATTATCCATAATATGTTTGGAAAGTTGTTTCGCTACACATTTTTCTGTGATTTTCGCAAGACAGGGAGGTTGGTGATGGGGCGGTAGTTATTGAGGTCGTTCGCATCAGCTGAGGGTTTTTTAAGGAGTGGAGTAACCTGTCCTGTTTTAAGGGCAACAGGAAGGGAGCCTTGGCTGAGGAAGAGGTTAACCAGACCTGTCCAGTAGGAAAGAGTATGGGTGTAGAAATCGATGGCAATGTCACTAGGGATGGGGTCGTAGGAATGGTTAGAGGGTTTAGTTTCGAGGATGCCTTTGAGGAGGGCATCTTCAGAGATGAAGTAAAAGTTTTGCCAAATGACTAAGGATTTGCACTCCTCCAGGGGGGTAGGAAGAGTGACCTGATCCACCAGTGATTTAACTTTTTCATCAAAGAATGAAGCAAATTCTGCTGCTTTCTTTGTAGAATCGTCAGGCTTGATGGTTGGGGGAGAGCAGTTTGGATTTTTGACGAGGTCAAATAGTTTTTTGGGTCTGTTTTTAGCTGAGTCGAGGAGGGTTCTGAAGTGTGATGCTTTTTCATGGAAGATGTGTTTGTGGTATTTTGATCTTGCAGAACGTAGAATAGAAAGATTAGTGGTGGATGGAGATTGTCTCCAATGTTTCTCCAAGATTCTCAAGCTCTTCCTTTCTTCATAAAGGGATTTATTGAACCATGGTGCTGAAGGAGTAGGTCTTTTGCTTTTGCTTTGAAGTGGAGCGACATTATCAATTTCGTCTGCAAGGACTGCAAGGCATTGGGAGGTGAGATCGTTGACATCCAAGTTCGGGTCTAGCTTTGGAAGTGAAAGCATAGCAGAATCACATAGAGTGTCAAGGTCAATGTTTTTAGTATTACGGAACCAGGTAGTAATTCTTTTAGGTTGGCCAAGAGTTATAAAGTGAGAAAGGTGAAGAGAGAAGGGATGAGGAAGTGGTCAGACCAGTCTACCTGAATAGGGGATAGAAGTAGTAGCATGTCTGCTTTAGAAATAACAAGGTCAAGAATTGAGCCCTTAGAGTGAGTAGTTTCAGTGCAGTGTTGGATGAGATCATTTGCTGAGAGAAAAGTGGCAAGCCTATTGGCGGCGGAATCTTCCAAAGAGCCCCAGTGAAGATTGAAGTCTCCCAGGAAGATCTGTCTGTCACTTTGAGAGTATTGGTCGCTGATGAAGTCGGTGAGTTCCTCCAAAAAGGAAGAGCAGACACTAGGCGGGTGATAAATGGCATGAAATCTGAGTGGTGAGCAGTGTTGCACTTGAAGCTCTAGAGACAGGCATTCGAAGGTACAAAAGGAGCTGTTAGGGAAAGCCTTAAGTTGGAGGGAGTTTCTAAAGATGATTGCAATACCTCCCCTAACTTTGTCTGTTCTGTCATTTCTAAGGATAGAATAGTCGATGGGTAACAGAAGATCAAACATAGTATGAGAGGTGTCGTTGAACCAGGTCTCAGTGAGGAAGAGAAGGTCGAGATTGTGGAGAGTGATGGTGTCAGAAATTTCAAGTGTGTGTTTGATTGCAGATCTGCAGTTGTGGAGTAAACAGTGCAACTCAGTCGAGACTGTTTTGGTGACGGGGGCGTATGGGCTTTTAGGGGTGATAGGGATAATGTTCCTGAAGGAGGGTGGCAGGGTAGAAGGAGGCTGATGTTTAGATCTGATAGAAGAGATGGTCGGGATAGTGTGCAGAGTAGAGTTACTTGGAGAGGAAAGTGGAGGGGGGGTGGCATTAGAAGTCTTGTAACTAGCCAGTAAGTTAGCGATGTCTGAGAGGACAGATTGTGATTGGCTTTTTTGGGGCGCAGGAGCAAGGTACTCCTCGGGAGTTTGGGGAAGTGAGTATCTGCACAGGGAATAGGGTTGTTAGGAAAGGTGGATAACTTCGTGCTTAAGAGTGAGATGGTAGCTTCAAGCTGGGAAATAGAGGAGATGAGAGATCCTAATTTATTTTCCAGAGAGAGTAGGGCTGAGCACGGAAAGTTAGGAGGTTTGATGGATACAGGTGGGAGTGCAATTGGCGAGGGAGGGCAGGGAGAGGTGGGGAAGCGGGGGGGTATTGGGGTGCAAGAGTAGAAGGTGAAGATGGATGGTGGTTGAGAGAGGTTGTTGTTGCATCTGAGGTGGAGAGAGAGTTAATTTTGCTGATGTTGAACAGAGGTGAAGAATTGAGATCATATTTAGGAGGAGACGGGAGAGACGAGGAGGGAGGGCGGAATGCGGGGAGGGGAGGGAGGGGAGTCATTGGATGGCTGGAGGGATGGGGAGAAGAGAGGAGAGGGGGCTGGAAAGGTCCCGAAAGCTAGGAGAGGTGAATGTAAGGGGACCGGCACCAGGCAGAGTGGGGGGGAATGAACTAGAGGGTAGTTGAAGAAAGAATATGGTTCTGCTAGGTCCGCGGGAGGGAAATGGAAGGGGTTACTGAGGGGGGATACAGGGTTGTGCAGCAATAATGTAGGAATGGGGGGATGAAGAGAGACGAGAGGTGTTTGAGGAGAATTCGGGCTACAAGGAGAGGGGGAGAGCGGATAGGGAAGAAGAGAAGGGTGGAAAAACGGGGATGGTATGGAAAGTTAACCGGGATAACTGGTTGTAAGAAAGATGGATTAAGTAAGGGGGTGGTATACCGGGAAGGTGCAGAGTGGAAAAGGAGAGAGTTAGCCAGAGGTAAGGCTGGCGAGTTGAGGGGAGGTACACATTGGGAGGTGGGAAGTCTGATGTTGATTGGGAGCTCGTTCCAGGTCTTTGCTGCTACGTAGGAGAAGGCTCTTCCGCCTGCTCTGCGTATGCGTGGGGTCTCTGCCAGGGCGAGGTCGGCGGAACTGAGGTTCCTTTTGGGTACGTGGAAGGAGACTCTTTCGTTGAGGTATTTGGGTCCGATGTTGTGGAGGGATTTGTTGGTGTGGGTGAGTAGCTTGAAGGTTACTCTCTTCTTGATGGGGAGCCAGTGGAGGTCTCGTAGGTGCTGGGTCATGTGTTCGTGTCGTGGGGTTCCGAGGACGAGTCTGGCTGCGGTGTTCTGAATGGTTTGGAGTTTGTGTAGCAGGGTTTTGTTGATTCCGGCATAGAGGGCGTTCCCGTAGTCCAGTCTGCTGGTTATGAGTGCGTGTGTGACGAAGTTTCTGCATTCGGGGGGGATCCACTTGAAGGTCTTGCGGAGAATGCGGAGGGAGTTGAAGCAGGTGGAGGCGACGGTGTTGATCTGGCGAGTCATGGTGAGGGAGGAGTCTAGAATGATGCTGAGGTTCCGGGCGTGGTCCGTCGGGGTGGGTGGGTTTCCGAGGGCAGGGGGCCACCAGGAGCTGTCCCACGCAGTGGGGGAGGGTCCAAGGACGAGGACCTCTGTCTACTCCGAGTTTAGTTTTAGGTAGCTGTTGTTCATCCAGGCTGCAATGTCTTTCATTCCTTCTTGGAAGCTGAGTCTGGTGTCTTCGGGGTTCTTCGTGAGGGAGAGGATGAGCTGGGTGTCGTCGGCATAAGATACTATGCTGAGCCCATGCTGTCTGACGATGGCGGCGAGAGGGGCCATGGTCAGGTTGAAGAGCGTGGGGCTGAGCGAGGATCCTTGGGGTACTCCACAGTTGATCTCTGTAGGTTCGGAGATTAAGGGAGGGAGTCTGATCCTTTGGGTTCTGCCGGAGAGGAAGGAGCGGATCCAGTTGAGGGCGGTTCCTCGTATACCGGCATCGTGGAGTCTGGCTGCGAGAGTGCAGTGTGAGACGGTGTTGAAGGCTGCGGAGAGGTCTAGTAGGATGAGGGCTGCAGTGTGGCCCTGGTCGAGTAGCAGGCGGATGTCATCGGTGGCGGCGAGGAGGGCGGTCTAGGTGCTGTGGTTGCTGTGAAAACCGGACTGGGAGGAGTCGAGGATGGCGTTCTCTTCGATGAAGGTGGTCAGCTGGGCGTTGATGAATCTCTCGGTGACTTTGACTGCACAGGGGAGGAGGGAGATGGGCCGGTAGTTTTTCAGGTCCGTCGGGTCGGCCGAGGGTTTCTTGAGGAGGGGCTTGACCTCTGCTCGCTTCCAGTCGTCGGGGAAAATGCCGGATTCGAGGGAGGCGTTGATGGTTCGGCCTAGTCCGGGTGCTATGGCGGCGGCGGCTCTGTGGTAGATGTGCGGCGGGCAGGGGACCGAGGGGGCTCCTGAGTGGGTGTTCTTCATGGTCGAGGTGGTGTCTTCAGTGGTGGCAGGTTTCCAGGTGGTGATGGTTGGCTGGTTGTCGGTGGTGGAGAGGGGGGTGATGTCTGGAGTCTGTTCGCTGAAGTTGTCATAGAGGGCCTTGATTTTTAGGTGGAAGTAGGAGCTGAGCTTGTTGCAGAGGTCCTGGGATGGAGTGACGTCCGTGGCTTCGCTGTGGGGTTTGGTGAACTGCTGTATGACGTTGAAGAGTTCTTTTGTGTTACTTGCGTTGGTGTGGATTTTGTTCTTGATAAAGGTTCGCTTGGTGGCTCTTAAGCGTTGGTGGTATTCATTCATGGCGTTCCTGTAGTTGTTCTGGTCTTCAGTGGTTTTCCTGTTCCGCCAGAGTTTCTCGAGGCGTCTGCAGGTGCGCCTGGCTTCTTGGAGGTCGGTGGTGAACCAGGCGGCCTTTAGGGGGCGTTGTTTGGCGTGGTGGCGGAGGGGTGCGAGCTTGTCAGCGCAGCTAGAGATCCAGCGGTGAAGTTCTTTGGCTGCGGAGTTGGCATCGGTCGTGGCGGAGGGGGGGGTCGTGGCGGAGGGTGGTGTTGAGGTGTTCCTCTGTGATCTTGCTCCAGTTTCTTCGTGGCGGGCGCGGGGCGGGTTTGGGTGCGGTGGTGGTGTTGAAGGTGAAGTGTACGCAGTGGTGGTCTGTCCAGAGGGGCTGTGTGGTGTGGCTGAAGTGGATGTTCGTCCCTCCTGCGAAGTTGGGGTCGAGGGCGTGTCTGGCTCTGTGGGTGGGAGTGGTGACGAGCTGCTTCAGTCCGAGGTTGGCGAGGTTGTCAAGGAGGGTGGTGGAGTCGGGGTCGCTGCGGTTGTCGAGGTGGAAGTTCAGGTCTCCGATGAGAATGTAGTCCGTGGAGGCAATGTCGTGGGGTGCGACAAGGTCGGCAATGGTGGTGGCGGAAGAGGCGCGAGGTCCGGGGGGGTCTGTAGATGAGGGTCCCGCGAAGTGTGGTTCTGGGGCTGGTTTGGATCTGGAAGTGGAGGTGCTTTGTGATGGAGAGGGGGCGCTCGTGCTGGAGGTGGAGAGTCGGAGGGAGCTCTTGTGTGCGATGGCGAGTCCTCCTCCGTCGGGGATGGCGGTGGCGATGGCGGAGGTGGCGTTGATCCATGTTTCCGTGAAGAAGGCGATGTCTGGCGAGAGGTTGTTGAGCAGGTCCCAGATCTCCGTGGCGTGTCTGTGGAGGGAGCGCACGTTGAGGAGGATGCATGTCAGGGCTTCGGTGTTGCGGGCTTCCATCGTGGGTTCAGCGGTCGTGGGGGAGCTGTTGATGGTGAAGGATTGTCGGCAGTGTCGGCAGGAGAACTGGCTGTGGGTGGTGTTCGGCGTTGATCTGTGGCAGTTGTTGTTTCTCCCAGGGTTGAGTGCGTGGAGGTCGGCGGAGTTGTAGCGGTGGAAGGTCGTAGATCCAGGGTTCCTGGCCCTGGCCACGGTCATGTCGCGGACGGGCACAGACGGGCTTGTATATAGCGCTACCTAGACCCGGAGGTATCAGAGCGCTTTACATGAGCACCAGTTACGTTACATACGGATGCATTCATTTTTTTTTTTTAGGCACGAGGAGATTAAGTGATTTGCCCAGAATCACAGAATGTTGAGCGTCCCTGCCGAGACTCGAACCCGGTTCCCCAGCTCCAAGGTCGACCGCCCTAGCCGTTAGGCCACCACATTTGAATCACATGGAGGCCACAGAGCAGCTTCTCAACCCCCCACCGGCATGCCACAATAAAACCAACACTACATGAGAACTTAGGAAGGCACCCAATTGCCTGCAGGAAGAAGCCCAAATACCGAAGCTTACAGAAAAAGGGCACAGTCAAAACACCCACCTTCATTAGGAAAAACCTTGTTACATGCCACATGCAGGGACCAGAGGGGCATACCTGTGTCCTCAGGACACGTTGCAATTACCCACAACCCCCAAATTGTGGGGACCTACACTACGATTCGCGCCTGTGTAGGTCAAAAGGTACCATTTGCTTCGGAAAAACTACACACTCACATTAGGAAAACTAGGGTATTAGAGGGCCGGCAACGCCTGTAAATAGCTAGTTAGGTAAAAAGAGTAATCCACACACCCACAAAGATCACCCCACTAAAACACTAACCTCTGTCATGGAGAGGGGGGAGAACCAAATGACCCACACAAATAAAACTCAGGTGCTCCATGAGTAAATGTTCACTGTCTCCTAAAATGACTCCCCAACCGGGGCCACCTTCCAGTACCCCACAAAAAAAGTTGCGCAAAATGGATGTACCGAATATTCCCCAAAAAGGGCAGGCACCAGAATTTCCGAGACCGAATAATAATGCGTGCTTTTCTAAAAAGCTAACCTACAACCCACAGCCCTTAACCAACAGGTCTGCAATCAAGCCATACATGCACCACCTTTACGGAAAGCGCCACCTCTTCAGCAGTAACCTACAAAATCCCAACGAGGCCGAAGGGTCCAAGCCAAAAAGACCACAGACTATTTTTTACAGACAATTTTTTGACAACAGACTCTATACACTGTGCCAAGCAAAGACACCCCAGGACATCAGAAAGCTGCAGACAAGCCCTCCAGACACCATCCTAAGACCTGCAACGTTCCAAAAGTTATGTATTATTGCACCTTTGTATACCATCTGCTTAGCATGGGTGTGGCCGCATCCATCTGCAGCGAGAAATATGCCTAGTCATATGAAGCCTACCTCGACAATTTCTACATCGTTTGTCTAGGGACCTCTCCCACCTCACTTACACTTATACTGAACCAAACGCTAGTATTCCACACGCACTAAACAGCGCACGCTTGCACAACACATGGTACCAACACACGACTGCCGTGGTTGCCCAGACGTCAGCTAGGTCGTGCTATGTCTGCTCACTGATACCCCATGCTGTGGTTTTCAGAAAGGCTTTACCTATCACAAGAAATAGCCCCCGAAAAAGCAAAATGTCTCATCCACCTGAACCTATGTAGGATTAGGGCCAAGATACAACCCAGTAGAGTAGAACCCCATAGAGTAGTGGTAAACATCACCCAGTATGAAACCAATACCACAGCGTTACACCTTTTCACTGAGTCTAGCGACATTCAAATTGAGCTAGACAGGATGAGCAGCACCATAGGGGAGGACACTGTATGGCCCGACATTTTCCAGAGAAGAGGTTTTTGAAGGTAGCAAGACCACCGCACCAGTGCACAAAAATGTCCGCTCCTGCCTCTGTCTGTGGTCCCAGAGTGGCCCTTAGTGTATCTGGATCAGTATTCTTTAATAACAAGTGGACCCCAGACATGAAGTTCCAGTGTAGGGCCATTCACCTCAATGATACAAGGGGAAATGAGTCTAGAAGGGAAGGGTTAAATGCCAGCATAGATACCCCATGTAAGGAATTCTGGAACACAGAGGTAGATAGGTACACATGGCAAGAAGGGAAGGGGCAACCCCTGATTGTACAGAAACTTACACTGTATTCTTTGTGTTTCAGAGGCAAAGAAACGATCCCGCTTGGCACAAACGAGAATTGTGAAGCAATAATGCACGTACCAGATATGCAATGGGGCACCTTCGTGTTGATGGATACTTATTGGCAGTATGGCGAGTTTGCCTACACCCAGCTCATCCCTGGATGGAGGGCCTCTGCATCCTAGTAACCTTGCACACCCGGAACCTGATCAGCCATGGAGAATATTTGTCAGAGTTTTTCCAACATCCGCTACAGAAGAAAACAACTCTATTGTATCAGGCTCGAGAAAGAAGAATTGCTGATTACTTTGGCTGGGCTCAGTACAAGGACATTCTGGAAGAATTCAGACTGTTTCCTGACACTCAAGTAAACGCAAGAGGGTCCATACCCTTCTTCACCTTTCAAACAAAGGCAAACACCCGCTGACTACAAATAACCAGGTGGGAAATGCTGAAGATGATCAACGATACTGAGCTTGTCTTAAATGCTATCAACGAAGAACTAAGAGCCATCCACCTTATGGTGATGCAACATCGGTATGTGTTGGACTTGATGACCACGATGGAGTGTGCGGTCTGTGCCAAGATTGGTGATTTCTGCTGTACTTTTATCCCTGGAAATTACATGGATAACAGGACAGTGGCTCTTGCCATCCAAGCATAGCATCGTCTACAAACTGACATGAAGGAGGGAGGTGCCCCTGAGCAGAACTGGTCTATAGACTTATTTTCCTTGTTCCCCCAATGGGTGACCAAACTGAGCCTGTCATTGATTCCCATTTCTCTTTTTGTGCTGTTTTTGTGTGGTTTCCTACAAGTGGGGGTTTCCTGCTGTAAAAACGCAGTCTTCAAGTTAGGTAGAATGCAAGTAACGAAGGAATTAGTAATAGACACAACAGATACACAGCAAACCTTGAATAATGTGAATGTCATGAAGTATGGGGTAAATGATGTAGTTGAAAATTCAACCAGAGGGGGAAAAGTTATTATAGATAAATACAATGTCAACGTACACCATGATATATGTACGTATAATAACAAACTCGCATCTCCGTTCCTGAAATCTCCTGATATGACCGCCCCCTAAACCTGAGTCAGAAATAAGTGGTCAGGCAGGCCCTGCAACCTAGGCCTGAAGCAACTGATTGACAGATCACAGGTGGGGGGACACGTAACCCTTAGACAAACATGCGAACAGGAAAACCCAGATCAATCCCACAGGTAGGCAGCAACACTACAATGGTCTCAGGAGATTGGCCCAATAAACCGCGTTTGGCCGAGGGGGCGTACTTTCTCAAAAACACCATAAAGTCAGATGCCACACTAAGTTAGGAATACACAGCCAATCAAAAAACAGCATGCACACTACACGCAGTGATCACGCACTCCCCGTGCTGGACATCTGGACACGTACCCACTGGACCGCATTGTGTCCACGCAAGGTCGATGTTCCACCGCAGACCGTGATTCAGCCTGCGGTGCTGCCCGCTTCTTCCTCGCGGGCCGCGATACAGCCCGTGGCGCCTACCTCTTGTCTTCGGGCGCGTCGCGGTGCTGCGCGGCGGCCCGCTGTTGCTGTTTTGGCATCGCGGCTGCATCCCGCAGCGCCTGCTCTCTTTCTGTGGCAGTTCGGGCTGGACTGTGCCCATGAGGCACAGGGTCAAGACTGATTTACATATGGCTGGGTCTAAACTGGGGTGGCATGGTGAGCAAAAGAACGATGGATTTAACCCAGATCTCTTGACTGGGGGTGACTGGGAACCTAGACCCTCGGTCCAGGTCCACTCTCTCCCCGCTGCTCCGCTGTGCCGTCTCTTGCCTCCAGACCCCGACCTCCTCCTTGGGAGGTTCGAGGCTGCTGCCCACTCCTGCGCCTGCTGCCCGCTCCAACTGGGACTAGACTGCCTCCAACCACCGTAACCTTTCTCAGCCGTTTTTTTTTCTTAATTTGTTCCCTGTTGTGCCACTGTTATTGTGCCCATCTGTGTCTTGCTCTAATTCCACCACTGTTTTTATTTTCTCGTGCCTGCCTGTTCCTTTTGCCTTTCGCCGCTGCTGCCCCTGCGGCCCCTCCCCCCCCCCCGGAATTCCCCTGCTCCCGCCTACCAGCCTCTCCTCCCTCCCACCTAGCGCCGCCAAAGGCAAGCCCGCCTGCGCCCGTCCACGACCCGGCCAGCGCCAGGAACCCTGGACCTCCCACTACCCATCGCTACGACACTACCACCCTCCTCGCACTCAACCCTGGAAGACTTAGAGAATGCCAACAGGCCTCGCCGAACACGACCCACGGCTAGTTCTCCTGCCTCCACTGCCGCCAGACCCTCACCGCCACCCCGGCCTCCAAAACCGCCGACGCCACCCTAAAATGCATCCTCCTCAACGTACGCTCCGTACACAAACACGCCATGGAAATCTGGAACCTACTCGGCTCCCTTTCGCCCGACATCGCCTTCTTCACAGAGACCTGGACCAATGCTTCCTCCGCCCCCGACATCAGCACCGCCATCCCAGACGGATACAAGATCCAGAGGAAAGACAGCCCCAACCACCCAGGAGGGGGCCTCGCCATTGCCCACAAGAGCACCCTCCTCCTCACCACCTCCAGCGAAACCTTCCCCTCCGCCGAACACCTGCACTTCCAGATCCAGACCACCCCCAAAGCCACACTCCGAGGAACCCTCGTCTACAGACCCCTGGCCCCGAACACCCTTCGCCACCACCATCACCGACTTCATCGCACCCCATGCCATCGCCTCAACAAACTACATACTCATTAGAGACCTGAACTTCCACCTCGACAACCCCAGCGACCCCAACTCCACTATCCTTCGTGACAACCTCGCCAGCATTGGACTTAAACAACTCGTCAACACACCGACCCACAGAGCAGGACACACCTCGACCCCATCTTCGCGGCAGGAAACAGCGTCCAATTCAGCCACACCAACGCAGCCGCCATGGACCGACCACCACTGCGTACACTTCGCCATCAACAAACCCAAGGCACCCAAACCAGCCCCACGCCCACCACGAAGGAACTGGAGCAAGGTTACCGACAAGCAAATTAACTCCACCCTCACTCGAGACAACCACACCTGGGCACCTGACGCAAACGACGCAGCCAGAGAACTCCACACCTGGATCTCCAACTGCGCAGACGAGCTCGCCCCGCTACGCAACGCCGACAGACAACGCCCCAGGAAAGCCGCCTGGTTCACAACCGCTCTCCAAGAAGCCAGACGCACCTGCAGACGCCTGGAGAAGAACTGGAAAAACACCAAGACAACCGAAAACCACACCACCTACAAGGACGCCATGACGGACTACCACAACCAGATCAGAGCCACCAAGAGGAACTTCATCCACAACAAAATCCTGGCCAACTCCACCAACTCGAAGGAACTTTTCAGTGTCATTCAAGAATTCACCAACCCACGCAGCGAAGCCACAGACATCACCCCATCCCAAGACCTCTGCGACAAGCTTGGAATGTATTTCCACCTCAAGATCAAAAACCTCTACGACAACTTCATCGACCATCCACCAGGCACCACAGACGGCCCCCCAGAAACACCAGCCAGCCCACCATCTCCAACTGGACACCGATCACGGCCGAAGACACCGCCTCAACCATGAAAAGCATCCACTCGGGGGCCCCCACCGACCCCTGCCCCCCTCACATCTACCACAGAGCTGTGGCCGCCATCGCACCCGAACTACAACGCACCATCAACACCACCTTCAAAACAGGCACCTTCCCAAATGACTGGAAGCGCGCAGAAGTCAGACCCCTGCTCAAGAAGCCCACAGCTGACCCCACCGACCTCAAGAACTATCAGCCCATCTCGCTCCTCCCCTTCGCAGCCAAAGTTGCAGAGAAAACAGTCAACAGGAAACTGACACGATTCATTGAAGAGAACGCCGTCCTCGACCCGTCCCAATCTGGATTCCGAAGCAATCACAGCACAGAGACCGCCCTACTCGCCGCCACAGACGACATCCGCACCCTCCTGGACCAAGGCCACTCCACAGCCCTCATCCTACTCGACCTATCAGCGGCCTTCGACACTGTCTCCCATTGCACACTAGTCGCCAGACTACACGACGCAGGCATACAAGGAACAGCCCTGGACTGGATCCGATCATTCCTCACCGGAAGAAGCCAAAGGATCAGACTCCCACCCTTCCTCTTCGACCCCATGAAAATCACCTGTGGAGTCCCACAGGGTTCATCACTGAGCCCCACCCTCTTCAACATTTACATGGCCCCCCTCGCAGCCATCGTCCGACAACACGGCCTCAACATCGTATCCTACGCCGACGACACCCAGCTCATCCTCTCCCTCCCCAAAGACCCCACCACTGCCAAACTCAACTTCCAGAAAGGAATGCAAGACGTCACAGTCTGGATGACCAACAGCTGCCTGAAGCTCAACGCCGAGAAGACAGAAGTCCTCGTCCTCGGTACCACCCCTTCTGCATGGGACAGCACCTGGGGGCCGACCGCCCTCGGAAGCCCACCTACCCCCTCAGACCACGCCAAGAACCTCGGCATCGTACTCGACTCATCACTTACCATGAACCGACAGGTCAACGCTGTCACCTCCAGCTGCTTCAACACCCTCCGCATCCTCCGCAAGACCTTCAAGTGGATCCCCCCTGAGTCAAGGAAGACAGTCACCCACGCACTCATCACCAGCAGACTGGACTATGGAAACGCACTCTACGCCAGCATCAACAAGTCCCTTCTCCGCAAACTCCAGACAGTACAGAACACCGCCGCCAGACTCGTCCTCGGCATCCCCTGACACGAACACATCAGCCTACACCTACGAAGTCTCCACTGGCTCCCCGTGGAGAAAAGAGTCACTTTCAAAATCCTCACTCACGCCTACAAATGCCTACACAACAACAGACCCAAATACCTCAACGACAGAATCAACTTCCACGTACCCAAAAGAAACCTCCGATCTTCCAACCTCGCACTGGCCGAAACCCCGCGCATCCACAGAGCAGGCGGAAGATCCTTCTCTCACATTGCAGCCAAGACCTGGAACGAGCTACCGGCAGACATCAGATGCGCCCCCTCCCTGAACACCTTCAGGAAGACCCTCAAGACCTGGCTCTTCGGCTAAACAGATCTGCGGACCCCCCCCCCCCTACCCCCCCTCACCGCCTTGAGACCCTCACGGGTGAGTAGCGCGCTTACAATTCCCTGATTGATTGATTGATTGAATGTTTGATTTGCTCTGCATTCCGTCCATCATCTGTGTGTCTTTTTCTCTTTCTGTGTGGGCACGCCGCATACCTACGCGGCGGCCCGTTATCTGACATTTTGCATGACAGGAATACCGCAGCTCCGGTTTTGGAACTGCGGCTTCCTATTTCCACATGTTGGGGCACTATATTCTTACCTTCCTTTCACTGGATATATATTTCTTTCTTCATTTCTTCTTGGGGCAATCTTGCCTTCCCATGATTCCATATTCTTTGTGAGAAGCTGGCCTGGTGTATGATGTCCACTAAGGTAAGTGGGCACCCTGCACCAGTCCAGACAACCCTTATGGTGACTTAAGAGGTCTTAGACAACCTTAGAAAGCTCTCTAAGCGGTAGCTGTGGAGAGCAGCCTTCTGGCTTAGTCCAGAAGGAGTGTAAAGCAGTTTGTTTTACCAGAACCCAATCTTATAGTATAGATTAAGTGAAAAAGAACCACACAAGGTATTTATAAAAATTTGTATTTATCATATAATACTCTCTAACACGTTTAGATTTCTCCTACCTGGAGATAAACACAATGCACACAATACTTTCCATAGAAATACAGTAAATAGCACAAAATACACAGTGGAACCCGGGGGGGGGGGACCAAACCATATACTAAGAAAGTGCTATAAGAACCACGACTCGGGTCAAGACAATGTCAAGAGGACGTCGAAGTGCTGGGGACCCAAGGAACCACCCAAGGTGAGTGATGGGGAACCCCACGGAGAGCGTGTGTAGTGTGGGACCACGACCGCGTGCTCCGTATAAGTCTATGTGTAAGTCGCGGTTGGATTTTTAAAGATTAAGGACCCTTCCCAGTGGACCCTAAAGAAACCCTGTGGAAGACAAAAGGTTGGAGAGCCACCTCACCCGTGGATACCTTAGTACCCACGTTACCTACACCAGGGAAGCCGGGTGCATAGGTGTGAAGTGGTGTCGGAAACCGCCGTCGAACCCAATGGAGGACTTCAGGAAAGTGCCACTGCTGAAGAAGGAGAAAGTGTCCGGTGGAATCCGAATGTGGATTCTAGATGAGAGGTACCTGCAAGCAGAGGGGACAGAGTCTATGCCACTCAGGAGTGACCAGGAGACTTGGAACACGAATGCCCTCCGATGTCAGATGTTGCAGGGGAGATGACGATGACCTTGACTCTGCAGCTGTGAGGACCAGGTGACGCTGAGGAAGAACAGGAGCCGTGCATGAGCTGTCCCATGTTGGATGTCGAGTGCTGAGGGGTCAGTGTCCGGCAGGAGCACCAACAAGCCTTGGTATATGCAACTGACGCAGAAGTCGAAGAAGGTGCAATGTCGGGACCTACTAGGTCCAGGGGACTCACCACAAGCAGAAGAGTTAGGGCAGGCCCAAGCAATTAGAGGAGCCCAAAAGAAGCAAAGGTGACCCTCAAATGGACCCACAGGCCGGAGGCACTGAAGTCGCGAGAGGACCTCAAGCAGCTCACCAAAAGATGCAGGCCGCGATGCACATGATGCGGTGAAGCTGAAGATTCTGGTCACTGGAGATGCTCGAGGTTGGGTCAACTTGGAGCCCAAAGATCTTCTTGGAAGGAAGCCAACAAGCCTTTGCAACTGCAAGTTGACGTGGTGCACAGGGGTACGGTTATTGCAGCCCCCACAAGGGATACTGGCCTCAAACTTGGTGAGAGGGCAGGGCAGGCCTCAAGAGCTGTGTAGAACCACCACTTGTGTTGTAGAACCTTTTGGAGTCCGGAAGAGCTCAGGATCAGCAGACCGGTCGACTTAGTTGCGGTGCCTGCGAATGCAGGGAAGTGACTCCTTCACTTCAAGGGAGATTCCTTCAGGTGTCTCTGATGCCCACAGGCCTTGGAAGGTTCCTGTATGGTGCACAGGCACAGACGATGCAGCAGACTTGAAGGGAGACGAAGGCGAGCCCAAACGAAGTCCAGAGTACCCAGACGGTAGAAGAAGAAGTGGTGTCTGAACTGAATCTTGTCCCATGACGAATCTAGGGACCCACCCACAGGTAAGCCCTTAAGTACCCAATGGAAAGGGTTGGGACAATTCAGGTGACCCTCCCATGGGAGGGTCTGGACAGGGGGGAGGTTACTCCCATGTCCTTTGTCCAGTTCCACACCAGAGCGGGAGCCAACGGCTCCCAGAGCTGGTTTGAACTGGACTATGCATGGGGACACCAAATGTGCCCCTCATGCAAACTGAGTGGCGCTGGCAAGCGCACCCACCTGGTCCCAATACACTAAATCCTGCCTGGGAGGTGGTCACACCTTCCTGTGAAAGGATGCCTATCGTTCCGCCTTCCCCTGCTCGAGCTTGCTTCAGCAGCAGGAGGGCAGAATCATGTCTCTGGTCGGCAGCAACCATTTAGTGCTGTCCGGGTCTAGAAGCCTGGTACCGGGAACAATGAGAGCCTAACGGAGGGCTCTTTCAGTGCTTGGAATCATACCTCCCACACCGTTTATGGTGTGGGGGTATGATTCCAACATGTTTGATACCAAACATGATAGGATTTGTTGCAGCCAGTTTCGAGATGGTCATCGCGTAATTATGCAGTGCCCCTCTTTATGGTATATGGCGGCTTCACTTACAACCCGGGAGATTGGACTCCGTAGGCTGTAGGGGTGTCCTGCTCATGCAGTGGCACCCTCACACTTCGAACCAAGCACCCTGTCTTCAGGATTGCAAAGGCTTGCTGTTGGGGTGACTTATAGGTTTTAAGTGCAGTGACCCTAGATAAAGGAAACCTATATCTTTAGTAAGTGGTGCTAGCACCAGCTTACACAGGCTGCAATGGCAAGCCTGTAGTTCCATTTTGAATGGTCTCCCATGGGTGGCATGATGCATGCTTCAGCCCATGGGGGACCTCTGGGGTACCTATGCCCGGAGTACCTTAGTACCATAAACTAGGGACTTATAAGGGTCCCCAGTATCCAATCTGGGATGTACCTAAGTACTTGTCATAACAACTTAAGGGAGAAAGCAGATAGACTGGGGTCCTGATTAGCAGGATCCCACTCAGACTAGACAATAACAGCTTAGCACCAGGCAAAAAGTGGGTGTAACCATGCAGAAGGATCCTACCTTCCTACAGTCTTCTTCCTGGGAAGTATCTGCTCTACCAATTCAAGATGGCAACCTTCCTATTCTGTCCAGTATCCTTTTCCTTATACAAGATGGTGGTTACTTGCTTCCTGTTTGGTCACTTCCTGTTCGGTCACTTCCTGTTCCTATTTGGTCACTTCCTATTCATGGGTATTTAAAGGGCTCAATCCTTCATTTCCTTGTGTTGCAGCACTCTTTGCTCCTGCTGGTGTGTCCTCGCTCCTGTTGGAATCCTGTGCTCCTGCCTGGTGTATCTGTGATTCCTGCTGGTGTACCTTGTTCCTGATTATAGTCTTCTATTCCGGTTTGTATTCCTTGACTACTAATTGACTACAGTAGGTCACAACAAAAGGACGTGCACATCTGCAACTACTTAAGCGTCATTGAGGAGTCATTCCTCTCTATAAACTTCCTCTGCTGTCAGTGTGAAAAGTTAGGGGACTGCCCGTCATGTAAGGACACTCAAATTAACTTTAAATGCATCTGTTTTTCTGTTAAAAAATTCATCCAGGCAGGGAAAAGACTTCTTTTCCCTCTGTGTTTGTGTGTTTAAATCAGCAACAAGCATTGGCAATGCTAGAAGGTCTGGCTTGAAAGGCATTTTGTTCGATAATGTGAAGCATTACAGGTAAGCACTATGGAATAGATATGTATTTGTGTAGAAGCAAAGAACTGTAGAATAATATTGGTGAAAGTTAAAAGGTCAGGTGACAGTTGCACTGCCAAGCCAGACCTCAAACTCCTAGTAGGATGATGACCACCGTCCTCCCATCTGTGCTGCTGCCAGAGAAAGACAAACACCATAACGTATCTAGCTATCTAAGACACTTTTACAGCATTACAGTGTCATATGTGCCCCTGAAAGTTCAATCTAAGCCAGTTGGATAAATAAACAATATAATCACAGCTGTGGAGGGCAAGCACTATTTGGAGGGAACGCACTTTTTTGTGGAAGCACACATCTTCTGCCCAATCAAAACCTGTACTGCTGGTTCCCACCATATGGGTGGATCCAAACCCCCTCTCTAGTGTTGCTCACATAATTGACTGACAACAGCTGTGCTGTCAATCCAGACCATAAAAACAGAAAGCGGGAAGCCTTAGCCTTTTTTTATGTCTTCCGGTTTTATGTTTGTTTGTTTTTTTACATTTCTTCTACATTTAACTGTCTTTGTTTTTTGCAAGTTTATTTGTATTTACTTGCATGTAAGGCTACTGCGGTGGTTGGTTGGTACTGCAGCTGGTATATTTCCGTTTTCATTTTTCATAAAAAGTGTATTTAACAACTGTTTCGCTTTGCATATAATAATATGCCATAATAAACTTATACTGTAGCTATCGCTTAGTTTAGCGACATATAGTGACTTGCACATATTCTCTTCTCTGGCTGACAGTGGGCCACCCAGGTATTGCCTTTAGTCTGTCGTGGGCTCTAAGCATTTCTCTCCGTTGCCAGGCAACAACCTGGTGTCTATCCTTTGAAGGGCACCCAGTGGGTGCTCCAGTCTAAGGAAAGTGTGTGGGTGCAGCCCTGGGCAGAAAAGACATCCTTCACCCTTACGATGCCTGCCCAATCCCAGCTGTTGCCATTTAAGTTGGGGAATGAGGTGATCAGGTTTTCGGTAATCACCGTTTTATAACACTCCAGAGCAGCCCAGGTGGCACCAGGGGGGTGGGGGGAGGGGCAGCCAACAGGCTGTAAGCACAAGTAGCCACCAAGTAACAACCTACTTACTGCTTTTTCTGCATTTGCACATTTTTAAACATAAATACGGTGAAGAAAACTGAGGGGCCTCTTCACAAACTGTATTTTTGTATTACATCTAGTAGTACTACAGCAGTACTGTGTTACATACTACAAGATTCCATTCACAAACCTACATGCGGAGGTCTACGCCTCTGTCTCTCCTACCATTACAGTGCAGAGGTCTGCGCCCGACTGCAGAGATCTTTGGACACAGAGACATATGTTTGAGTAGTAAATGTGGAGGGACGGGGGAAGTGGAGTAAAGGGAGGGTAAGGGAGGGGTTTAGGTAGAGACATGACCCACCCACAGAAGAGCGAGCCCATTGCTGTTCACAAACTGCACTTCTAAAGTTACTGCAGCCAGAAAGGACCTAAAACAGTTGTAAATGTACTCCAGCTCCAGCTCCACACACGGGCAACCAATAGTACTGCAATACCCTGGCATAGGAAAAAGCTACAAAAAAGCAACTACTTAAACGTCAGAAACAGTGATGGTGGTAGTAAGCAAAATGTGGATTCTTTGAATATGTTGTAGTAGAAAGATATGGACTATAACAAAAGGCCAGTGTAGATTTAATTGTTCTAGTTGATAAACTTCGCTTGAACAGAATGAACGATAAACACTGTTTTAAGACACGGAGTTTAAAATGTTTTCATTCCACATCACATGTCTACGCACTCAGGAGGAAGACTTGCAGGTCCCCTTCTGCAGCACCTGGGAAACTAAGCAGCCTAGAAGGGCAACATTGGTTGTAGCAAAAGCTCCTGATGATCATCCTGGAGAAGGGATTGTGCCTGCGTGAGAAGACTGCACATTTACAACATCAACTACCCAGATAGAGTCAAGCCAGAGTGGCGCTGAAGCCCTACGGTTTCTGGATAAACCTGAGAATCACAGAAGTCTTTCCAACTGTGAATGCCTCTCAGGGAGCAGAGGGAACCTGGATGCAAAGCTTTGGCATCTGTTTTTTGCTGTAGGAAACATTTAAAGTCCAGCTTTCCACACTCGCAGGAGAGTTCTTCTAATATGTCAGAGTTTAGTACCCACCGCAGCTCTTCACAGAGGACTGTATTTTAGAGGACTGCTGTAATTCCAAACTCCGTGGACCTGCACAGATGACAGCAACACTTGATGCTAGAAGAAACTTTACTAATTGTGGATGGTTAGTCAATGGCTTCATGGAAGCCCTTGTTTCTCCTCTGGAGGGGTGCAAGCCTCTCCCCAGAAGGGAGGGTGAAAGCCTCTCCCCAGAAGGGAGGGTACAAGATTCTCCCCAGAAGGGAGGGCTTTCTGAACCCTCTTGCATCAGAGGGGGTGAAAGTATAAGAATTTAATACATGAGGCCATAGGACCAGGACACTTTTAATTCCAAAACATGTTTCAAGCAGTAGGTTAACATTATAAGTTAATTGTGCAGTTGGACATTGTAGTTACCAGTAGAAACTGGTGCCTGGCGTTCTATGAATGCCGGCACAGTTAAGAATTTAAACTATGAAGAACCATTTAAGAGATACGGGTCCCTAAGATTCATAGTTCCAAAGGCTGGATGCAACAGACGTTCAGGAGCCCTTGGGTAGGCCAAGGCACAGAAACTTGTTTTGGAAGCCATGCTGTTGGACCTTGTGAGAAGCTGGCCTGGTATATGATGTCCACTAATGTAAGTGGGCACCTTGCACCAGTCCAGACAACCCTTATGGTGATTTAAGAGGTCTTAGACAACCTTAGAGCGCTCTCTAAGTGGTTGCTGTGGAGAGCAGCCTTCAGCCTTAGTCCAGAAGGAGTGTAAAGCAGCTTGTTTTACCAGAACACAATCTTATATGTATTGATTAAGTGAAAAAGAACCACACCAAGTATTTATAAAAATATGTATTTATTATATAATACTCTAGTACGTTCCAATATCTCCTACACTGAGATAAACACAATGCACACAATACTTTAGCAAAGAAACACAGTAAATAGCATGAAATACACAGTGGTCCCAGGGGGAGACCAAACCATATACTAAGAAAGTGGTATAAGAACCACGACTCGGATCAAGACAGGGTCGAGAGGACGTAGAAGTGCTGGGACCCCAAGGAACCACCCAAAGTGAGTAGATAGGGACCCCACGGAGAGTGTGTGCAGTGTGGAAACACGACCGCGTGCTCCGTACAACTCCATGTGCAAGTCGCGGTTGGATTTTTAAAGATTAAGGACCCTTCCCAGTGTACCCTGAAGAAACCCTGTGGAAGACAGAAGGTTAGAGAGCCACCCCACCCGTGGATACCCTAGTACCCATGTTACCTACACCAGGGAAGCCGGGTGTATACGTGTGAATTGGTGTCGGAAACCGCAGTCGAACCCAATGGAGGACTTCAGGAAAGTGCCTCTGTGGAAGAAGGAAGAAGTGTCTGGTAGAAACCAAGGATGGATTAGTGATGAAAGGGTACCTGCAAGCAGCGGGGACAGAGTCTATGTGTGACCAGGAGACTTGGGAGACGAATGCCCTCCAATGTCGGGTTTGCAGGATGGATGATGAGGACCTTGACTATGCAACTGTGAGGACCAGGCGATGCTGAGGAGGACCAGGAGCCATGCATGAGCTGTCCCACAAAGGATGTCGAGTGCTGAGGGATCGGTGTCTGGCGGGAGCAGCAACAAACCTTGGCAAATGCAACCAACACAGGAATCAAAGAAGGAGCAACGTCGGGTCCAGCAAGGTCCAGGGGACTCACCAACAGCAGGGGAGTCAGGGCAGGCCCCGATCAATCAGGGGAGCCCAAAAGAAATAAGTGTAACCCTCAAGTGGACCCACAAGCCGGAGGCACTGGAGTCGCAAAAGGACCTCAAGCAGCTCACCAAAAGATGCAGGCCACGATGCACACAATGCGGTGTGGCTGAAGATTCTGGTCACTGGAGGTGCTCGAGGTTGGGGCAACTTTGAGCCCGAAGATCTTCTTGGAAGGAAGCCAACAAGCCTTTGCAACTGCAAGTTGGACATGGTGAACAGGGGTTCAGTTATTGCAACCCCCACGAGGGATACTGGTCTCAAACGTGGTGAGAGGGCAGGGCAGGCCACGGGAGCTGTGGAAAACCACCACCTGTGTTGCAGAGCCCACGGAGTCCGGAGGAGCTCAGGATCTGCAGACCGGTCGACTTAGTTGCGGTGCCAGCGAATGCAGGGGAGTGACTCCTTCACTCCAAAGGAGAATTCTTCAGGTGTCTTTGATGCTTCACAGGCCTTGGAAGGTTCCTGTATGATGCACAGGCACAGACGATGCAGCAGACTGGAAGGGAGACGAAGTCAGGTCCAAACGAAGTCCAGAGTGCCCAGACGGTAGAAGTGCAGTGGTGTCTGATCTGAATCTTATCCCACGACGAATCTAGGGACCTACACCCAGGTAAGCCCTTAAGTACCCTAGGGAAAGGGTTGGGAAGATTCAGGGGATCCTCTCAGGGGAGGGTCTGGACAGGGGGGAGGTTACTCCCATGTCCTTTGTCCAGTTTTGCGCCAGAGCGGGAGCCAACAGCTCCCAGAACTGGTTTGAACTGGACTATGCACAGGGACACAGCAAGTGTGCCCCTCATGCAGACTTTCTGGTGCTGGCAAGCGCACCCACCCTGTCCCAATACACTAAATCCTGTCTGGGAGGTGGTCACACCTCCCTGTGACAGGATGCCTTTTGTTCCACCTTCCTCTGCTCGAGCTTGGCTCAGCAGCAGGAGGGCAGAAATGTGTCTCTGGTCAGCAGCAACCATTTTGTGCTGTCTGGGTCTAGAAGGTTGGCACCAGGAACACTGAGAGCCTAACGGAGGGCTCTTCCAGTGCTTGGAATCATACCTCCCACACCGTTTATGGTGTGAGGTTATGATTCCAAGATGTTTGATACCAAACATGATAGGATTCGTTACAGCCGTTTTCGAGATGGTCATCGCGTAATTACACGGTGCCCCTCTATATAGTATATGGCTGCTTCACTGACAACCCGGGAGAATGGACTCCGTAGGCTGCAGGGGTGTCCTGCTCATGCAGGGGCACCCTCTCACTTAGAACTAAGCACCCTGCCTTCAGGATTGCAAAGGCCTGCTATAGGGGTGACTTATAGGTTTTAAGTGCAGTGACCCTAGATATAGGAAACCTATACCTTTTGTAAGTGGTGCAAGCACCAACGTCCACAGGCTGCAATGGCAGCCCTGTAGTTCCATTTTGAATGGTCTCTCATGGGTGGCATAATACATGCTTCAGCCCATGGGAGAACTCTGGGGTACCTATGCCCTGGGTACATGGGGACCATATACTAGGGGCTTATAAGGGTACCCCAGTATCCAATCTGGGGATGTACCTAAGTACTGAACATAACAATTTAGGGAGAAAGCAGATAGACTGGGGTCCTGATTAGCAGGATTCTAGTCAGACTAGTCAAAAACAGCATCACATCAAGCAAAAAGTGGGGGTAACCATAGAAGCAGATCCTACTTTCCTACAGACCTGCTTTGATATTGATGTGAATGGACAGGCGTCCCACACACAGCTTGACTAAAGAGGATAGCATTACAGTAGACAACATGGTAGACAAATGATCAGAACTGCAGAGGCAAGACTGGGATTCCAAAGAAGAGTAATTCAGTATCCACATAAAGCAAGAGCAGGAGAAAACAAGGGAAGGAAAGAGTCAAATTAAAGGGAGAAAAGAGCTGATATGAGCTGATGGGAACAATATATCACAAAAAATATCTCAAACCTATTGGGGCATGGCAAGGTCAGCTTCCAGTGTCCCTCAGACGACCTCGAAGGGAAGAAGACCCACAGAGGCCATAAGAGTCTGGAATGTAGCCGACTTTCCGCCATAGATCGGCCATCTTGGTTTCAATATGGCCACCATCTTGGGTGATGAGGATGCTAGCATTGTCACCGTTAGTTCTGTGCCCAAGAGAGGCAACCCCTCAACATAGATGCCTCATCTGAGGCCTTATCCTCCAGTGTAGCCGAAACTGTCAGGTGCTTAACCCTCTTGCATAATATGAAGAGAAAATGCAGCAGAGTGGGAACCATCTGCCAGCATGGGCGAATGCCCTCAGGTAAGTACTACCTAACTGGAACACCCGAGAGCGTGCTCTGGGGCACAACAGATAGAAGGGAACAAACACAGTGATGTTAATAAACTAGTTCCAGCACTAGCTGTTCCACGGTTTTATCTTGGGTTTTGGAGACCAGAGTGGAGCTGTAATTGATTTCCCTTTGAACTTTGTCCAGTGCCCCTGCTGGAGCACAATTAACTGGGCACTCTACTTTAGACTTTGGGCCAGTTGTATGGTACTCTCAAACCAGCACTTATTTGTATGTGAGAATACCAGTTCACCTTTAGTTGGTTGCTATTTGGGGAGTTCTCACTGAGTCGCTCCCCACAGTTGCATCTAGTGAGGCTGAGAAAGCAGATCAGAGGGCAGGTGCATCCTAACTTCCTGGACACAATGTACCATTCTGCCTAGCGCCTTCTTCCAAATGATGGGGACTGTAAACACGGCCCTAATAGGATGACTAAAGGCCACAGCAAAGAGTTCATGGTTATTCTTTTACCTGAAAACATTGTCTCACACACTTCCATGTTATAGCTCTTAGCTGGATCTTGGTCCTGGAATGGGCTGATACCTTTTCTATTTTTGTAAATATTTAGTTTTCTCATCCTGCGTAAAGACACTATCTGAGATCCATTGCTTGAGCCCTTTTCCCTTTGGAGTATATGGCACCCTCTTAGCTGTGCGTCAGTATCAAAGGGCCCTGTCCCCCACTGAACCCACCGCTGTCCACCAAAGAACGTCCCAGTGACCAGGAAGCTCTCCAGGACCTGGAGGTAAAGCTTGATAGCCTCCACGTCAAGTCCTGATCTTCCTGAGATGCTCTCCTCCGCGGCCTGTAAAACAGAACCGGTGGGATGCAGGCAGACAGCTGGTCTGCACAGGTAGATATGCACATATCACTGTGCAGAGCAACATTCTTGTGCAGTCTTTGGCCTTGTATAGCAGCCATTGGATAGTCTTCTCCAGTGCTCTTACCGTCATTGTAATCATATTGAAGGTGACCCTACAAATACCATCTCACATGATGGGATCAAGCAGGAGGTTTTCATATTCATAGAGACCTGGAGATGTTAACGGGTTTCCTATTGGATGCCTCTGCTTTCAGCCTTTGATGATACACTTTCCAGCCAAGTACGGGTGGACATAGTCATTTACTGTCTTTAATCATGCCATCTTTGGAGCCAGGTGAGAGATGGAAAGTCTCACTGAGGATGTGTGCTCAAAGGTGGTAGAGATGGTTCTCATAAGCTACAAACCTGAGGATGAAAGCGGACCTCTTCTAGGTCAATGGTCACTAAGATGTCTTTTGCGTACATCATTGGAATGGTCTCATAAAGGGATGCCATGGGCAAGCTCTGTTTCCTTAGGAACGTTTTTCAAAACATGTTATATTGTGTTAGAGAGCATGTTATCACTACTCTGCCATCTGCACCTCATGGCTTCTTATGGGCACCAGTATCAGGCGACCTTCCCAAGCACCAGGATTGGCTCTCAGCCCCCTCTTCATTTCTTCATAAGAAACATCCTGTAGTAGAGGCCCCTAGCTCCTTTCCTGCCTGGGTACCCTCTCTGATGCTCTGTACTTTAGTGGCATGGGTATATGTGTAAAATGCATTTATTGCAGCCTTTTTGAAAGAGTTGTGGGAGGGTTTTCCAAGTATTACAGAGTTTGTTTACCTTTCAAGTTAGCTGAAAAACATTTATTTGAAGAGTTGACCTCCAAAGTTTGGAGGCGCTAGGAGAGTCTCCTTTATACCAGGGAGCAAAGCGCCAGGAAGATGAACCTGTAGGTCAGACTGGTTGTTTGCTTGGGACTTGCTTTGTCCGATCCCTCTTCCTCTGGTGTCGGCCACTTTGATACCCATAGGCAAGAGGATGACATTTGTCTGGTATAAACACAAACACATATTCCATTGCTGATGGCTTTCGTACGGTACCACAAACTAAGCGATCCACTTCCTCTGCCACAAGGATCCTGGAGATTTCACCATGTCATTGGATATTGATTGATTGAAATACCTGATTAAACTTTTCCTTATGAAGCTCCTCGTGATCCTAAGACACGTCTAAACCACGATTCTGAACTATAAGCTAAAGTAGTTTTTACCTACTCTTGCTTTGATATCACTATCGCATCCCTACCTGCCTAACACTGGTCACCAGAATGTCTTCGACCATCTTGATGATCTGGTCCCATGGCATCTTTATTTCATCTAGTATCTGTGGCATGCAAGTTCTTCTCAGCCTCCATGACTGGGGAGTCTGTGCCACATTTCTCCGTTATGCCTATGGACTAGCCAGGGCATGGTTGCTTTAATTATGGTGGTTGCTGTGGCATCCATGCACCTATGCTTCTCAAGTGTGTGTGTGGTATAAGATTCGGAGGGTATTTGCACTTGGACTGCAGTCTTTACTAATGAACCTGGCTTTGATTGTCCTGTATGGCATTGCACAGCATTTTCCCAACTGTTTATTTCTAATCCATCGCGCCAGTTATTGACAAAGCCAGAAAAAAGGCTTTCATCAATCCTTCCTTCCAAATATGTTTGAAGAAAGGAGTTGTTGTTTTGCATTTTTTTTGTGTGAGATTTAGCCATGTGATTATAAAATAGTGCTTTCCCGATTATGTTTAGTTAATAAGATAGAAGTCTTTTTGGTAAGGTTGCGTTGCGTGGCTGTATCATCCGAGATGAGTACTTAGGGCCCGATTCACAAAGCTAAAGTTAGCTCAGAAGTCTAACTTTACTAATTTTCGGTATTCACAAAGGAAAGTTACAACTAGTAACTTTACTACTAGCAAACTTGAATAGGACACTTTACCCCGCACACTTTTACTCCACGTGCCATTACCCCGCATTTTTTACACCGCAAAATCTTTTACAACGCAGGGCTTTACAACGCAATCCATTACAATGCATTCCCCATTACAACACAATTTACTATTCTCACTCCACTGAGGCGTTACTTTGGGGAATGCGTTGTAATAGTTTGCTGTGTAAAGCCTTGCGTTGTAAACGATTTTGTGGTGTAAAAAATGCGGGGTAATGGCACACGGAGTTACACATGCGGGGTAAAGGATGTTTCCCAGCAAACTTACTGGTAAAGTTACCACTAGTAAAATTACTAGTAGCAAAGTTACTAGTAGTAACTTACCTTCGTGAATACAGAAAAGGAGTAAAGTTAGACTTTTGGTCTAACTTTCCCTTTGTGAATCGGGCCCTTAGATCGGAGGGGAGGCTATGATGCCCTCTTTATGGGACTATGTTCCATCCCCTTTCATCATCGTTACGCTCTCCCTCTTCAGGCTCCTCATGCTGCTCGTCATCTTGTTTGGAGAATGAAGTGCTCTTCAAGGTACTAGGGTCATTCTCACCTGGGAGGTAGCAGGTATGGAAAGAGACAAATCCAGGGGGATCTGTGGTTAGGAGGTCACCGGACACCGTGTATGTGATTGAGGAAGGGCATATGTTTCGCTGTGCTCTTCTGCTGATTCCCCCAAGAATCCTTTGTAACAAATGTTTTGAAAACCCATAAATATTAATGGTGTAGGTAAGGCAGAGGGCTATGCTTTCTTCTGGGGATCCATCAAAACTTCTCAACACTTCTCATTCTCTACTCCCTCCTTCTCTTCCTTATCTTTCTCTACAAGTAAAGGCTACACGAATTAAAGGCCTTCGAAATTCATCTTATCTGGGACGAGGATGTCCTCCTGAAGGAACCCGGAAGCAAGACCCCCAGGTTCTGCTCTCCCAGCATGCAGCACCGCCTCAGCTTAGCCTGCTAGTGCCCTGCCTCCCTGTGCAGCTGAGCACGGTTCGAGTCCCCGAAACTCTTCTGCCTTAGCCGGCCTCCCGGCTCCCTTTCGCCCCTCTCTCTTCTCCCTGTCTATCCTTCTTATTTGCCTTTTTATTTTTTGTTTTCCTTTTTCTTTGCCTTTTCTCCGCATCTTGCCTTGGTTTTCCCCCCTCTTTTTTGCACTTTCCTGTTTCCTCTTTCCCTGTTTTTCCCGCTTCTTTCTCCTCCCGCCACTTCTGCCCCCACGGCCGCTCCTGCTCCCGCCTCCCAGCTGTCCCTCCCTTCCCCTACCCCTTCTTAATGACGGCCGCTGTGTGCTGAGGCCGAGCAGGACCCCCAGAGGAAGGACTGCCCCAACCACCCGGGAGGTGGACTCGCCATTGTACACAAGAACTCCCTCCGACTCACCACTTCCAGCACGAACGACTCCTCATCCCCCTTGGAACACCTCCATTTCCAGGTCCAGATCAACCCCAGAATGACTCTACGCAGCACCCTCGCTTACAGAGCTCCCGGACCGCGCGCCTCGTTCACCACTACCATCGCAGACCTCATCGCGCCCCACGCCCTCGCATCCACAGACTACATACTCCTCGGAGACCTGAATTTCCACCACGACAACCCTGGCGACCCCAACTCCACCCTCCACCGCCCTCCTGGACAACCTCACCAACATCGGACTGAGACAGCTCGTCACCACCCCCACCCACAAGGCAGGACACACCCTCGACCCCATCTTCGTGGGAAGACACAACATTTGCTTCAGCCATACCACGCAGCCCCTCTGGACGGATCACCATTATGTCCACTTCTCCTTCTCCAAACCCACTGCACACAAGCCTATACCTCGCCCCCGCGCAGGAACTGGAGCAAGATCACCGAAGAGCACTTCAACTCTGCCCTCAACCGCGCTCCTCCTCCCACCACAACCGACGCCAACTCCACAGATGGATCACCGACTGCACAGACACTCTCGCCCCCTCCAGAACTTCGACAGACAACACACCACGAAAGCCACCTAGTTTACCACACCTCTGAGAATCCAAGCGCATGTGCCGATGACTAGAGTAAGCCTGGAGGAACAACAAAACCCCCAAAGCACACTCCGCCTACAAGACAGTCATGACAGAACACCACCAACTCATCAGAACCACCAAGAAGAATTTCATCCAGAACAGAATCCTCACCAACTCCTGCAACTCTAAGGAACTCTTCAATCAATCAAGCAGGGGTTTGTTAAAGCGCGACTACTCACCCGTAAGGGTCTCAAGGCGCTAGGGGTGGGGGGGGGGTGCAGGTTCCATCCATCAAGGAGGGGGTCTGTCGAAGAGCCAGGTTTTGAGGTTTCTTGCGAAGATGGGGAACGATGTTGTCTGTCTGAGGTGGAGCGGAAGGGCGTTCCATGCTTTGGCCGCGAGGAAGGAGAAGGAGCGGCCTCCCGATCTGGTCTTTCTGGTGCGGGGGACCACGGCGTAGGAGAGCTGGGCTGATCGTAGGGTCCTTTGGGGTGCGTGGAATTTGAGTCGGCTGTTCAGGTATGCTGGTCCGGTGCCATGGAGGGCCTTGTGTGCGTGGGTGAGCATCTTGAAGGTGATTCTCGCCTCGACAGGGAGCCAGTGGAGTGTGCGCAGGTGCTGGGAGATGTGGCAGTGTTTTGGCAGGTTGAGGACTAGTCTTGCGGCGGCGTTCTGGATGTTCTGTAGCTTGCGGGTGAGGTTTTTGTTTATTCCGGCATAGAGTGCGTTGCCGTAGTCGAGTCTGCTGGTGACCAGGGCGTGAGTGACGGTCTTTCGGTGTTCGAGGGGGATCCATTTGAAGGTCTTACGAAGGAGGCGGAGGGTGTGGAAGCAGGAAGACGAGACAGAGTTGATCTGGCGGTCCATTTTGAGCTCAGAGTCCAGGATGATTCCCAGGTTGCGTGCGTGGTCCATGGGGGTTGGCGGGTTTCCGAGGGCGGGGGGCCACCAGGTGTCGCTCCAGGCATCAGGGTTTGGGCCCATGATGAGTACTTCTGTTTTGTTGGTGTTTAGTTGTAGGCAGCTGTTTTTCATCCATTTGGCGACGGCTTCCATGCCTTCTCGAAAGTTGCGTCTGGCGGTGTTGGGCTCGTTGGATAGGGAGAGGATGAGCTGGGTGTCGCTCTGCGTATGACACGATGTTGAGTCCGTAGGTTATGACGATGGGGGCGAGTGGAGCCATGTAGACGTTGAAGAGCGTCGGGCTGAGGGAGGAGCCCTGGGGGACTCCGCAGGTGGTAGGTGTGGGGTCCGAGAGGAAAGGGGGAGTCTGACCCCTGCGTCCTGCCGGAGAGGAAGGAGCAGATCCAGTCGAGGGCCTTGTCCTGGATTCCTGCGTCGTAGAGTCTGCGTATTAGGGTGCGGTGGGAGACTGTGTCGAACGCCGCTGATAGGTCGAGGAGGATGAGGGCTACTGTTTCTCCTTTGTCCAACTCTTCAGCATCAATCAATCAATCAGGGGGCTTATAAAGCGTGCTACTCACCCGTGAGGGTCTCAAGGCGCTGGGGGGGGGGTGCAGCTCGGGTCAGCCTGAAGGTGTGAAGGGTAGGGGAGCGTCTGATGTTGAACAGGTGCTCGTTCCAGACTTTGGCCGCGGCGTAGGAGAAGGCTCTACCACCTGCTCTGGTTCTGCGGATCCGCGGGGTCTCTGCTAGGGCGAGGTCGGTGGAGCAGAGGTGTCTTTTGGGTACGTGGAAAGAGACTCTTTCGTTGAGGTATTTGGGTCCGATGTTGTGGAGGGATTTGTAGGCGTGGGTGAGTATCTTGAAAGTTACTCTCTTCTCGACAGGAAGCCAGTGGAGGTCTTGCAGGTGCTGGGTCATGTGCTCATGTCGTGGGGTGCCAAGGACGAGTCTGGCTGCGGTGTTCTTGATGGTCTGGAGTTTGTGTAGCAGGGATTTGTTGATTCCAGCTTAGAGGGCGTTACCGTAGTCCAGTCTGCTGGTGATGAGTGCGTGGGTGACGTTCTTTCTGGCTTCGGGGGGGATCCACTTGAAGGTCTTGTGGAGTATGCAGAGGGAGTAGAAGCAGGTGGAGGCGACGGCGTTGATCTGGTGAGTCATGGTGAGGGAGGAGTCAAGAATGATGCCAAGGTTCCAGGCATGGTCCGTCGGGGTGGGTGGGTTTCTGAGGGCAGAGGGCCACCAGGTGTTGTCCCAAGCAGTGGTGGATGGTCCAAGGACGAGGACCTCAGTCTTCTCCGAGTTGAGCTGTAGGCAACTGTTGCTCATCCAGGCTGCAACGTCTTTCATTGCTTCCTGGAAGCTGAGTCTGGTGTCTTTGGGGTTCTTCGTGAGGGAGAGGATAAGCTGGGTGTCATCGGCATAGGATACAATGCTGAGCCCATTCTGTCTGACAATGGCGGCGAGGGGGGCCATGTAGATGTTGAAGAGCGTGGGGCTGAGCGACGATCCTTGGGGTACCCCGCAGTTGATCTCTGTGGGTTCAGAGAGGAAGGGTGGGAGTCTGATCCTTTGGGTTCGGCCGGTGAGGAAGGAGCGGATCCAGTCAAGGGTGGTTCCCCGAATGCCGGTGTCGTGGAGTCTGGTGGTTAGAGTGCGATGGGAGACGGTGTCGAAAGCTGCTGAGAGGTCAAGTAGGAAGAGGGCAGTCATGTGGCCCTGGTCGAGGAGGTTGCGGATGTCGTCTGTGGTGGCTAGGATGGCGGTCTCGGTGCTTTGGTTGCTGCGGAATCCGGATTGTGAGGAGTCGAGGATCGAGTTGGCTTCTATGAAGTTAGTGAGCTGTTTGTTGATGATCTTCTTGGTGACTTTGGCTGCGAAGGGGAGGAGAGAGATGGGTCGGTAGTTCTTGAGGTCCGTCGGGTCTGCAGTGGGCTTCTTGAGGAGGGGTTTGACTTCTGCGCATTTCCAGTCGTCGGAGAATGTGCCTGTTTTGAGGGAGCAGTTGATGGTACGTCGTAGTTTGGGGCTATGGCGGAGGTGGCTCTGTGGCAGATGTGGGGCGGGCAGGGGTCGGGGGAGCTCCTGAGTAGATACTTCTCATGGTATTGGCGGTGTCTTCTGAGGTGCCTGGGGTCCAGGCAGTGATGGTAGGCTGGGTTGCGGTGGCGGTTGAAGGAGTAGTGTCTGTGCCTAGATTCTGCTCGTCGAAGTTGCTGTAGAGAGTCCTGATTTTGAGATGGAAGTAGGAGCCGAGTTTGTTGCATGTGCCACTAACTGCTTACAGTTTTTCTGTTGCTATATTATTATTTTTATTCAAAATGTCATGCAAGGTTTTCTCAAATAGCTGTCTAACTTAGACCAATGAAAATGCAGTACAAGATTCACGTGCAAGTTGATCTCCATACTAGACTGCTAAGAGAAAAATGACATTTCATCATTTAAAGCTGTCCCCAGAATAGGATCCCTTTGCGTTACGAGAATGAACTAACAACTTAATTTTGGAGTATAAATATTAAACCCTAGTCGGTTGTGAGTGAATGTGAAGACCGATCATATCTGGGAATGGGGGTCCCACAGAGCATCTCTCAGAATATGTTGATGGGTTTTTACAACCCTTTGGTAAAAACTTACCTTCTTATCTCAAAGACAGCAGAGATGTTCTCTGCAAGCTAGAAGACTTTGTCTGGGACAGTAGTGATTTACTTTTTGTCACTTTGGATGTGGAAAGTTTATACACGTGCATCAAAACAGATTGTGGATTGGATGCCCTTAAACATTTTTTGTATTAACGAATCGCTTGCCATCTGGAACACACTCTCATGTTACTTGAGATGGCTCGCATGATTTTAACAATGAATGCATTTCTGCATGATGGCAATTGGTTCCTATAAAGACAGGGGACAGCCATGGGATCCAGGTTTGCTCCGTCTTATGCTAATCTCTTCATGGGATTGTATGAGACGGAGCATGCCTGGGGACCTGGCTCACAAGACTGGAACAACAACATTATATTCTATGGCAGATACATAGACGATGTTCTGTTGATCTGGAATGGAGGGGTTGATGAGTTACTTGCATATCATGAATATCTTAACAAAAACAGATTTAATGTTAAAATGACCATCAACTACTCTGGAGAATCCATTGATTTCCTTGATTTAAAATTGTATGTATTTAACAACAAAATACATAGTGACATGCACAAAAAACCTACAGCTTGCAATAGCGTTCTACATGCGGAAAGCGCCCACCCTAAAGTAACGATCAACGCGATACCGTATAGGGAAATGATTAGAGCCCGGCGCAATTGCAGCGAAGATAAAAATTTCCCAAAAAGTGTTAAAAACATCAAACATAATTTCCGGGAAAGGGGCTACACGCAGAAGTGTTTAAACCAAGCTGAAGCCAGGGTCATGAAGATAGATCGTAAAGCTACATTAATGACCAGTCAGGAAAGTCAAAATAAAAAGAAAACCTCCGATGAGATTATGTTCATAACAAAGTATAATGCATGTAGCGATCACGTTTCCAACATCTTTCGTAAAAACTGGCACCTAATCGCTTCAGGTCAGATGCCTACTGGCACTATCTCAAAGAAACCTAAGGTGGTTTATAGGAGAGGCAATACTCTGAAAAGGATACTATGTCCCAGCTACGTGAAAAATACAGAGAGTAGAACTATGACATGGCTGCCTTGTAAACCACCTGGCTTCCATGTTTGTGGAACATGTATAATCTGCAAGTTTGGATGCAACAAAAAACTGCAATTCAGATATAACACCACAAAAGAATATACAATTAATACTTTTATTAATTGTAATACGACATATACAATTTATGTACTCGGCTGCGCCTGTAACAAAATCTATATAGGCAGTAGCATTCGAAGCCTCAAGATCAGAATCCAGGAGCATGTAAGGGCCATTAAAAACAAGGACAATAGATATCCTGTGGCCATGCACATACATGAGCACCACCCAACTGAAATGAATATATGGTTCCATGCGTTGGAACATATAAAGACACCGGATAGAGGTGGTGATAGAGAATTAGCTTTAAGGAAAGCAGAGGCAGGCTGGATATGTCGCCTGCGGACAACAGTGTTTGGTCTGAACACAAATAGTGAATTCTATCATTTTCTATAGGCATGAACAAGTTCTTTTTGCCCATGATATCTGAAGAGCATTCCCTATCACCAATGAAAATGTATATTCCAGTTTATAGGTGTTCACTACCTTCTCTTAACACGATTAATACCATCTCTTGAATAATTGATATTGCTACACTTAAGGTTGTCATATGAAATATTTCTAACGATCGTATTTGAAATCAATATAATGATGGCATCATCATCACTTGCCTGAATAAGTTCTCTGAGCTAGTGAAATTTGTAGAGTAACCCTTACTACTTATGAATATTTCAACGTATTGGTATTCATTACTTTTTTCTGACATGTTTTTATCTTTGTCTTAATAAATGCCTCTGCAATACCTAAGGCTTTCTTATGCCCATCCCTTATATACTTTTATCTGGTTACTACGTCGGGCGAATGCATTATTCACACAATTTGAAACAGTATCGCGATCCTTTCAGGATGGCCACCATGGTTGCGCATTCTTACTTCCTTAGCCTATTGACGATCTGCTTCGATATCACCAAGAATTATATCCAACTATTTCGAAAAAATAGTTTGGTACACCGTTAAATAAATTTATGGTGTCTCCTAATACACGTAATATACGGTTTTGAGTATAAATTAAAAACATAGAATGCTAATGAATATATTCATAAATATGCTGAACCGGTAAAAATATTTCAAGATACAAATGGGTATAAAATATTGTCTGAGCAAATGGATAAAATCCAGTTGTTCTAATTATGTGCGCTCTACTCAAATATGGCGCCCAAAAATGTATAATGTTTTAATAACTACGGTGGACGAATGCATTATTCACTTAACTTGAAATAATATTGCGATCTTGTCAGGATGACCAGTATGGTTGCGCAATCTATTTTCATTAGCCTATTTATGATCTGTCTTGATATCACCCAGAATTACATTCAACTGCTTCTAAAAAAACAGTTAGGTACACCGATTAATAAATATATGATGTCTTTACAAAACACGGGATATACGGCTCCTTTTTGTAAAAATAATTTTAAATATAAAATGATAATATAATCATAAATATGCCCATCCGGTAAAAATATCGTAAAATGTAAATGTATATAAAGTAAAGTCTGAGCAAATGAATAAAACTTAGTTGTCCCATCCACGTGCGCTCCACTCCAATATGGCGCCCATAAATGTATAAAGTTTTAGTTATTATGTAACAAACGTCTGTTGGGCGCAGAAACATAAAAATTCTTTCCTGTGCGAACAAATCGAACAAAATAGGTGATTAAATACAAAATAAAATACGACTGTTTGTTAAGGACTAAAATGTGAGCTCAGGTGTGATAACATTACAAGGAATCCTTTTAAACACAGTAGTTTCTGGTATTTTTGCTCTACTCCAATATGGCGTCGGTAAAGCATCAAATATTCGAGCTTTCGCGTAATTGACGCCCAGGTGAAAACAATGTGATAGCTCTTAGCGGGCTATTTAAACTGAGTGCAGAACACTGCATCTACACGAACACGGACGCCACGCTACCATGACTGATGTCTTTAAGTAAGTTCCTTTGCTTGCGCTATATACGCTTGTCTTGGACTCTTTCCCCCCCTGCATTCCCTATTTTCTTTTCTTTTTTGACTCTAAGGGGTCGTATACTTTATGGAGGATGTTGTTGATATTCTCAAGCTGTAACAAGATTGCTAAAATAAAATTCTTCATCCTTTACATTACATTCACTCGCAACCGACTAGGGTTTAATATTTATACTCCAAAATTAAGTTGTTAGTTCATTCTCGTAACGCAAAGGGACCCTATTCTGGGGACAGCTTTAAATGATGAAATGTCATTTCTCTCTTAGCAGTCTAGTATGGAGATCAACTTGCACGTGAATCTTGTACTGCATTTTCATTGGTCTAAGTTAGACAGCTATTTGAGAAAACCTTGCATGACATTTTGAATAAAAATAATAATATAAGGGCGTGGCTTGGCGAGCCAAGATGGTGGACGCACCTTGAGAGTGCTCCCGGACCCCTCCGCCATCCGCTCGTAATCCGCCCGTCCAGATGGCCATCCAGCCCTGAGAATCGTCGCCGCTCCAATGCTGCATCCCTAGCTGTGTCCCTGGCTGCGAAGAAGCCCGTGGGTCACCGCCACGCATGGCGGCCTCTCTGCTCTAAGCCGCATCGCCTGCTACCGCCGGACTCTGCCGCCTGGTCTCCTCTCCGGGTAGCTGGGAGAACGGAGGGGCCCCCCTGGGGTCGGAACACCTGGAGGTGGGCCACCGAGTCTGGGGCGCCGCCCGTGTCCTCCCCGCATCGCCAGCTGTGATCCAGTGCAGACGGCCGCGGAGGCCTTACCCTGCCCGCCGGTGCTAGGGAAGAAGCACCCGGCGCAGAGCTGCCCCTCTGCCTGCTTGCTGGGGACACCCATTGCCGCTCTCCGGCACCCCGGCGGCGCTGCCGCAATATCGACCGCCACTTCGGGCGGCGGGGGCTGAGGTCTGACGGCGGTCGGCTCCAGATTGCTGTGGAGTGGCCTGTGTGACCGAGGGTCCAACGATCGACGGACCCAGCGACTGGTGAGTCCCGGCGGCGGAGGGGGTCCTGGGTCAGCTGAGGGGGCCCCCCGCACGTGCGGGCGGCCTGCTGTAGTGTGAGGCCGGGCCCCGGGTGGTACTGTTTGGCTACTGCACGCCGTGTCTCCTCATCTACTGTGCCCCGCGGCCCTTGTTCCGGCCCCCTGGGCCCTGGCTCTGCTTACTGTAGGCGCGCTGGGGCGGACTCTGGACTCCAGGTTGGGGAGGCCTGGAGGGGTGGTGTCGGCCGCGTCCATCGAGCGGCAAGAAGAACCCAGTGAAGACCCTTCCGCCACCCCCTGCTCCCCGGCCCACCTTTGCCTTGCTCGGAGCGGTCCCGGGGCCTACTGGTGTGGCTATCCCCCGGACTGGCCTTGAAGATCCGGCCCGCCCGCTCCACCTCCGGAGGCGGCAGTACCGGGGAGGGGGTGTTCGGCCGTTTCCATCAAACGGCATGAGGAACTGAGTGATGGTCTCCCTCACTGCCCCCCTGGCCTGAATTTTCGGTACCTGCTAGGGATCGTGGTCCCTTTCATACGGAGGCCTGCCACAGACCTCGGATCGGCCTCCCACCGCGCCGTCTCTGGGTGGAGAGAGGGCCCCGGGGGGGTGGAGCCGGCCGCGAACACCGGGCGGCGTGAGGCCTAGAGGCATGCCTCCTTTACCGGCCCCCCGGCTTCTGCCCTGCTCACGCGATGCCCGGTGTGGTCTTTGGGCCCCGAACGCACAGGCCCTGCTGCTGTCTTGGGAGCGGATCTTTGTGCCATTGCCATCGGGGCGCAGTCTTGCCCGGTGGGTGGAACCGACCGCACATATCGAGCGGCGGAGGGCCTCGGGGAGGCCTCCTTCTCCACCTCCAGTTGCCTTTCTGCTCTTGTGCCTTCCGGGGTTGTCCACCGGCCCCCTGCTACGTTAACCTTTTGAGACACCTTTCGGGGCCCCCTGCCCTGTTGGGGGGCACCATGGGCCGAGACAAACCAGCCAAGACCCCGGCCACCCAGACCAAAATGGACCGTTTCACCACTAATGAAAATGGGGCGACCGGGGGAACCGCGGACAGGGATGCCCCGCCGGCGGCGGACTTGTCTACCATCCTTCAGGCTATCCACACCTCGCAATCCTCCGTGGAGGGCAAGATCGCGGAAGTCCGGGTGCACATGACCCTCATCCGGCAAGACCTCCGAAATGCCACGGCCCGGATCAAGGAGACTAAATCCCGAATTTCCACCGTGGAGGAAGACGTCCAACTTAAGGGGCAGGTCGCGCGTCTCCAATCACACACCCAGGAGCTGCACCGGCGGGCCGAAGACGCAGAAAACAGATCGCGCCACAACAACCTTCGCCTGGTGGGCTTTCCGGAGGGGGCGGAACAGGGTCGCACCGCGGACTTCATAGAGAAGTGGTTGAAATCTTGGGTCCCTGAAGGCTCCCTCTCCCCGTGGTTCGCGATCGAGCAGGCCCACCACTCCCTTGCCCCGAAGCCTCCACCGGGAGCGGCACCCAGACCGGTCATGATGCGGATTCTCAACTTTAAGGACTGCGACTCTATCCTGGCTGAAGCCCGCAAACAGCAGCGTCTCAGATATGACAATCACACAATCATGATTTTTCCGGACTACACTCATGAGGTCCAGGGTCAGCGCCGCTCGTTTGGCGAAGTCAAGCAAAAGCTACGTGCCCTTAACATTCAATATAGGCTACTCTTCCCAGCACGCCTGCGAGTGGTGTTCTCCAACAAGACCCTATTCTTTGACTCTCCTGAGGAGGCTTGGACTTGGGCTACGGAGGAGCGTTCCCTTCGGACCAACGACCGGAATCCATCGCCGGTGGTGCGAAGGGTGGATCCGCCCGCCTAGAGACTCCTGCACCCCGGCCTCAGCACAACCGCTCACGTAGGTGCCGTGGCCAGAGGCGAGCCCGCTCAGACACCCCGTTGGGCCCCTCTCTGCAGCCTACGCCGCCCCCTGGAGAACCTCTGGTTGTGAGGCGATCTGGCTCCTCCGGCCGCCTGAACCCTGGGGATGCCTCGCCCTTCATTGCTGGACCTCCCGGACACAGATCTTTCACGTAGCCCGATGCTTCTTAGGGACCCAGCTTGAACTCGTCTCTGCCTGCCGGGCCTGGCTCCGCAGCCGGAGGCGGCGTATCGGTTCATCGTTGCTTTCACTCCCGACGGACTTGATTATGTACATCCTGCTATGAGGAGGGGTCCTCCACACTTCCCCATTCCCAAGCGTTCTATTTTGGTCTCTTGTTAATTCCTCCTTTGTTAGGGCGACAGATGCTTCTGTTCCTGAAGTATAGGGTGGGGGGTGGGGGTCGGGTTAGGGTGGGGGGACCGTTGTCCCGAGTTCTATTTTTTGTTATTTGTTGTTTCTTTGTTTTGTTGCACCAGCGCTCACATGACGCCCTGCTCCACTCCCTGTGGGACACGATGACTCTTCTCTGGGCACCCAACCACGCCTCCTGGCGAACCAGCTCCTGGCCGGGCTTCCCGGTGAGACCTTACCCCCACACTGAGACTGTCTGCCACTATGTCTGACGCACCGCTCCTGGGCGCTTCCCTGCACGTCATGTCCTGGAATGTCAATGGCCTCCTGGACCGCTTCAAGCGAATGGCTGTATTGCGATACGCGCAACGCTTTGGGGCGGATGTCCTACTGTTACAGGAGACACACTTGATGGGTAATCAATGCCCCTTTTTAGCGCGATATGGTTACGACAGGGTTTGGCATTCGGGCTTCACCCGGGGTTCCCGTGGGGTAGCGATCCTGGTGAAACGTTCCCTTCCTTTTGTGGCGGCGTGAGTCATCCACGACGTCCAGGGCACCTTCGTGGCCCTGTCTGGCACTCTGAATGGTGACCCCCTCAACCTGGTATCACTCTACTCTCCCCCATCGATGTTGACAACGACCCTAGCCAACTCCGCCGCCCTCCTGGCTTCTCTGCCCTTGGGCTCTACTTTCCTCGGGGGCGACTTCAATGCGGTCTCCTCCCCTGACTTGGACACGACAGGTCCCCCATCCCATAGTAGACTTGCGCATGCGAGACAGTTGACGAATTGGTCTGAATCACTGGGTCTTTGTGACGCGTGGCGCACCTGGCATCCACGCTCCAAGCAATTCACACATACCTCAGCAGCTCATCACACGCAGGCGCGCATCGATGCGATTTTCGTTCCCTCGACCGATTGCCTCACAGTCCAAGATGTTTCCATCCTCCCTAGAGGTATATCTGACCACTCCCCGGTGATACTTACTACGAGCCCCCCTCCCGCCTCAATGCGTCAGACGTGGAGGTTAAACGCTTGGTTCCTTCAGGACAGGGAGTTCCGGAAGGTGGTGGGACAGGAACTCAAATATTATTTCCAGACCAATGAGGGATCTGTATCTTCACCAGGCCCCCTATGGGAGGCTAGCAAGGCCACGATTAGGGGAGTCGCCAGTGGCAGGCGCAATTGGAGCAAATTATCTTGCGAGAGGCACAGGCTCTACGCCTTGAACAATCCTCCGCTCAGAATCCAGACGCCTCCGAAGTGAGGCTTCTTGCTCATATTCGTGCGGAGCTTCGACAGCTTTCACTAGACGCGGCTAAGCTCCTCTGGCGCTCATCCGTTGCCAGGGTGTATGGCTGGGGTGACAAAAACGGCTCACTGCTACACAGACTAGCCACCTACCCTAGGGCGAACCGTATAATCCCCGAAATCATAACTCAGGAGGGATCGGTGTGCCGCTCCCCAGCGGCGATGGCCCGCGCCTTTGCGTCATACTATCACCAACTATATGCAGCCAAAACTCCAACCCTTTCTCTCTTGGGCTTGTTGGGGGTTGGGAACGGCTACCTACCTCGCCTGGACTCCACTGTGCAGGAGGACCTGGACCGCCCCATCACCCAAGAAGAAATTGGGGAGGCGATCACCCTCACCTCCTTCGGCAAGACGCCGGGCCCGGACGGCCTCCCCCAGGAATACTATGCTCTATATCGTGAAACCCTCGTTCCTTACCTCGCAAGTCTGTTCCGGGAAGCGGCTGAAAAGGGTTCCTTTCCTCCTGAGACGGATATGGCCACCATAGTGGTCCTTCCCAAATCCCAGCCACCCTCGCCACGGTGTACGGACTACCGTCCCATCTCCCTTATCAACACGGAACTGAAGCTGTTTGCCACGGTCCTTGCACAGCGGCTCAAACCCCACTTATCCGCGTTGGTTCACTCTGACCAATGTGGGTTCATGCCCTGGCGTGGTACCCGACACTGTCTCCGGAGGCTGCATTTGGCCCTGGCCCACCGTCACTTGATTACCCCCTATCTAGCGATCCTCCTTGTAGACTTTGAGAAAGCCTTCGACTCGGTGGACTGGGGGTTTATGGAGGACGTCCTTGCCGCGATGGGCTTTGGACCCTGCTTTCGGGGTCTAGTCCGCATTCTATATACCCGCCCGAGGGCACGTGTCCTGGTGAATGGGGCCCTATCGGAACCCTTCTCGGTCTGCAGGGGAACGAGGCAGGGATGCCCTCTTTCCCCCCTGCTATTTGCTCTGGTGATGGAGCCCTTGGCAGCCCTGATACGCTCGAGCGGACACGTGCGGGGTTGTGAGTGGCCCAACACAGAGACGGACAAGATCGCCCTTTATGTGGACGATGTCCTCATTTACTTAGCGGACCCCGCACGGTCAGGTCCTCACTGTCTCCGTATCCTGCCCTCCTTTGAGCGGGCCTCTGGCAAGTCGGTCCTGGTCCCTCTCCACATGTCTAGAGAATGTTTTGATTGGCAGTCCAACATACCGCTCCGCCGCCAATCGTTCAAATACCTGGGGATATGGGTCTCTCCTCCCCGAACTCAGCTGGGCCCTCAATGTTACTCCCCTGGTGAAGAAGGCTAAGGCAGACCTCCAGAAGTGGCGCGCGCTGCCCCTGAACCCCATAGGGAGAGTCCCACTCTTTAAAATGATTCTCCCCAGGTTCCTTTACTTCTTCAAAACACCCCCCTCAGCTTCCCGAGGGCCTGGTTCCGAGAACTAGATAGCATGGCCTCCGGGTTCCTCTGGGGGAAAGGGAGGGCCCGCCTAGCTCTGAGCGTCTGTAGGATCCCTTCCTTCGATGGGGGCCTGGGGATGACTCACTTATATCTATACTATTTAGCCACGCGTCTGCTATCTATACACGACTGGTTCAATGGGGGATGGTCTGATCCGGCATACAGGCTTGAGTTAAGTGAGTTGGGATTGGCCAGAGTTCAGTCGTTGCTATATGGGGAACCTATTCCGTCCCGATTGCCAGAGGTAACGCGTTCCGCGCTACTGGCCTGGCGAGCCGCATTGCGACACACTAAGTGGACACACACATTGACCCAGTGCACGCCCCTGTGGCAGGGTACCTGGCTCAGGGAGGTCAATGGGCTGCAGGGTTTCCGTTCCTGGGACCTTATAGGAATTTCACAATTGGGAGACGTGTGGGTAGGCGACCACATGTGTTCCTTCAAGGACCTTCAAACCAGACACTCCCTGCATCAGTCACAGTTTTACAGGTACCTACAGCTGCGCCATGCTCTTCAAGCACACCTCACGACAGGTACACAGCTTCCTGACCATAGCCCGCCTGAGGCTCAGATTATGCTGGGGGACCTGGGGAAGGGGGGCATTTCTCACATTTACCGAACATTGATCAATAACACCCCCACATCTCTAGATCAGCTTCGTGTTCAATGGGAGGATTGGGTGGGCACTCTGGAGGAGGAAGATTGGTGTGATGCCCTTATGGCCCCCAGGACAGTCACCGCCTCTGCCAAATTGCATATGGTACAGCTATACTATCTACATGCAGCCTACCTGACCCCTGCGCGCCTTCATCGAGCAGGACTTCGCCCGACCCCCGCCTGCACTAGGTGCGGCCATGAGCCAGCTGATTTCTTCCATATGGTATGGGTCTGTCCACGCTTGATGCGGTTCTGGGGGGAAATTGAGGAGGAACTCGCCGAAATACTGGGGTGGGAAATCCCACATGATCCAAAACACACGATTCTAGGCATCACAGACGGGCTAGACGGGACTAGAAACGAGAAACTGTTTTTTACTACGGCAATGGTGGTGGCTAAAAGAGATATAGCGGCCTCCTGGAAGTGCCCTGACCCCCCAAACGTTGGGCGGTGGCGAACCGGGGTTGACTGGTGCGCCACGCAGGAAAAAACCATGTATGAGGCACGTGGGTGTCCTAAGAAATACCCAAGGGTCTGGGGGAAGTGGTTGGGGGGAATGGTTTAGTCTCACCGGGAATGTTCAAATGTATATCGCTTTGTATCCATCCTTCTCTGTAAAATGGGTTAACCAAAACGTTAAATATATTCCTGTGTTATCATGGTGTCGTGATGAATGGCTGGTGCTTTCTGTCAAATCAATAAAAATGTGTTCATCAAAAAAATAATAATAATATAGCAACAGAAAAACTGTAAGCAGTTAGTGGCACATGTAGCTTGCAGAACTAATTTAAACGTTTAAAATATAAAAGGTCTGTAAGAAATTGTTGTCAAAACAACTAAGGGTATTCTTTCCCCATCCTCTTCTCTCTTCTCTCAATAAATAGTTGCTTAGATGATGTTTTTGACCTAAAACTGGTTGACTGCTAACTGCACGAACTGGTTACTAGAAGATAGACTAATATTCAACACTTTACATGATATATCAGGTATGGATACTCCTATGCTCCTGATTAAAACTAATGACTTTTCGTGCACATAGTATATAGTGTAAATAAGTGTCTATTGTGTTTTACTTTATCCAATAGATAAAATCAGAGACCATCTGATTTTAGAAAGAAAAATCTTTTAAGTGAAAGAATACAGTCAAGATTTCCAGACAATGTGTTTTTTGGTAAGAATTGCTAACTTCTCTTGTATAATATAGTAGAATATAGTGCCTGTTATCTAGACACGTGTGTACCCACCCACCGGGAGTATAAACACATATGGTTACAATAAGAAATGAGTATGATTAGGTCATGCTCTGTAACATAAACAAATGCGAATTACAAGTAGGAACTATGGCATATTCTGCAGAAATTTTACTGAACATGGTGTGAAATAGTCACCAACACTTAAGGGAATTAGTTTTATGTAATGTGAATGAATAATTGTAAAATACACTATGAATTTCAAAAAGCTAAAGGTTTTAAAATGTTTGGATAGTAATTTTTTATTGTTGTGTAAATTTTGTAAACTGTAAATTAATTTTGTATATATATACATTGTTTGTAGCCCTGAAGAAGTCCGAGAGGACGAAACGCGTTGGCTACGGTCTTTTTATCTTGCTGAATAAAAGAAGTCACCAATAAAGAATTTGAAGGAACAACTCTGCTGAATTGCCAATTTTGTTGTCTTTTGAAATGAGAATTACAAATGTTAGAACTTGATTAATCACTTTTGTAAAAACTTGAACCGAAATTAATTGTGCTGGACCTTTATGTGGTTTATGGAATTTTGAGATACTCTGTATCTTAGGAGATTTAGGGGTATTGGATCTCCGGTCCTTAGCGCCTTGTGTATCTAAACAGAAATTATTTCACTAAGGATAGGTGCAATCTCTCGCTGCCTCAATCCCCGTTCCATTGTACTATAAGTCTACAAACACTTGAAGATCTCTGGGCACTTCCCCCTCTAACTGGCCATTCCAAATGTAGCAACTGTGTTACTATTGAAAGCAAGGAATTTGTGTTTGATGCCATCAGAATTTCTTTAGAATTTTTTTTTTAATTGTAACTCTTCCAATGTGATTTATGCCGTCTTGTGTCCTTGGAACATGATCTACATTGGCCGAATGACTCAAAAAGCAAGGATTTGCATCTGTCAACATCAAAGCTGTCTCCGCTGCAAGGTTCCAAATTTCCCGCTTGTGGATCACTTCTCTCTGAAGGGACACACAGAGGAGGACATCCCCTGGCAAGTCATCAATGTGGTTAAACCACCACCCAGGGGTGCAGACATCAAGCAAATCCTTAATAAGGAGGAACTAAAGTGGATTATTCGGACCAAGAGCCTATACACAGTTCTAAACCGGAAGGAGGACGGGACCACTCTCAAATAGTCTATAATGAACTTCCAAGAATGATACTGAACCACTGCAACCGGTTCATATATGTAAATACAAATTTGCGCACACTATGCTTTTCACACAGGAATCATGAATGGGACATAATCCTAAGCCTCCGCGCTTCAGTCGGCTCACTTTATCATTGCAAATTTCATAATTGTATTGACGTTGCTCCAAATGATAAATTATTGTTGGTAACATTCAAGGGCTCCCCCACAACATCGATATGTTACTTTCTAAATCTCTCTCAATACTCCTCTCTGTTATGGCCTTAACACTATACTTGTTTCTATTCGTACACACCGTAACCATTGCAAATCTTTAAGTAACATGTTTCTACCAATGCTGTTCCAAAATGATGTATGACTATTTGATAGAGTACTAGTTTTCCCTTTCAACCTCCATATGCTTATATACACCAGCTTTCTGTATATTCTGTAATAATATGGCCGCTACTTTTCACCTGTTTCTCTGCACAGTAATTGGATACTTCGCTGCTGCGTCATCACGTTAGCTGCTCTAAAATGATATATGACTATTTGAAACATTCCACCGATATAGTAATATTTTTCTATTTCTCGTTTTCCCTTTCAACCACGATATGCATTTACACACTAGCTCTCTGAATACTCTGTTACAATATGGCCGCTACTTTTCACCTCTTTCCCTGCACATTAATTGGATACACCGTGACTGCGTCGTCACGTTAGTTTCACCTAAACTCTCTCGCCTTAAATCAGTTCTTCCACTTGCCTTCTCGCTGTTCACAGCGGCTAAACGCTGCAACCCTCCCATAAGGCTGCTCACGCCTATCACGGTAAGAAACACAGGGCACGCAGGGCCATTTCCTTTTTTACATTTTTTAATTTTAAATTTTTTATTTTTGGACAGAGGGTACAAAGCTCATCAAAAGAGTAAAAGAAATACAAAATATTTTAGAGGAAAATATTCATACTCAACATATGAATAAACAAAAATACCTGTACATATATTACATCCAATAAATTAAATACCAAATATATTAAAAAAATTAGTCATACTCAATATATAAATAAACAGAAGTAACTATACATGCGCTACCTCCAAAGAACATCCTAGTTTATTCAAAATATTTCCATATACGTTTCAAATCTTTGCAATGAGCGGATAGTTCTAGTTTTAACTAATGCTCGTTCTCTTTCATAAATGGCTTTCATGAGAGCCAGCCATTGAAATAAAGTAGGAGGATTCGGCGTAATCCATTCTCTCGCTATGCAGAGACGGGTAGCAACTAAAACAATAGATAAAAAGCTCCTGATAGCAAAGTTATCAAACACCTTAAATCCCAACATAATCTCTTTAGCAGTAAAAAATATATTGAATCCTAAGCGTTGACCCACATATTGCGTAACATTCACCCTAAAATCTGATAGCATAGAGCAAGTGTAAAACATATGGAGAATGTCAGCTGCCCTTGGGCCACACTTAGGACATCTTGTTCTATCCACACCAACTCGACCAAATCCCTGTAATGGTGGTTGCCATTTACTGATTCTCTCAGGAGTATGATATAACTTGCAGATAGTACGAAACTGTTGCAGCTTTAAATTGATAGAATGAATAGAATTATTTAATGTATCCAGAGCCAACACAATTTCAGATGTATCCGTAGCCATACCTAGTGTCCGACTCCACTTGTTAGCTAAATGACTAATATCAGCACTTTTCAGATGGCAAAGCTGTAAATATATTGTGCTGATTCTGGCTTTAAGAGCAAGATTTAAAAAGTATGTTAATAGTACATGAGAGTGTGGGAGTTCCAACAGTTGCCGTTTTAGAAAGTAATCTCTAAGTTGCAAATATTTGAAAAATGACTGTTGCGGAAGATCGAAAGAACATTGCAAAGATGCAAAAGTAGAGAAGCCACAGTGATCATACAGCTGGCCCAGTCTTTCAATTCCAAATCATGCCCAACTACAAGCGGTAGAGTCGTGAAATATGCTCGGGAGAGATGGATTGTTCCATAGTTTAAGGTGTTCATGATTGATAATATCTTCAAATGTTAATGATGCATAGTCAAGAATTTCATACCATATACGAACCATATCCCTAATAGTCTTAAAGCGACTCTCTTATAATAATTAGGATCATTAATCCTATACAGAAACATTTTGCTATCTGTACCAAGCGCTAATACAAGGCCAAAGTATGACTGTTTATCGGTTAATAAACTTTGTGAGCGCCCAGCAAATGCTGCCCAAAAATAAAGTATAAAATCAGGAAGTTGTAAACCTCCAAACTTGTAGGGAAATTGTAGGGCCATTTCCATATCTGACGGTTATTCATTTATAACGACCTGCACTTATTCTCGCAGCGCTAGCTCCATTGTATGAAGCTTCGGTTTCCTCAACTGGACCACAAAATACTGCTAAACTCCTTGATCGTAACAATCAAATTCGACTCAAGGGTATGTACCGCTTGTTTTCCTTAGCACTCACAATGCCCTCACTATTGCTTGTATTTCCCCAGCGCTCGCTAATTCGTTTAACTTAATCCTACCGCACTACCAATTTCCATTCTTCTTCTGAGCTCTACCAGTAACGCGGATCGCTTCCTCAAACCGCTCCACATCAGGCAGCATCCAGGATTCTATCTCCATCAATTTTGAGCCTTCGCCTTTTATACAGGCGCTTGGTAAATAACCTACCACTGTATCTCAGTCATTAATTGCAAAGTCAAGGATTCCCTCCTTTCCACAAAACTAGTGCATGGGTTCCTCAAATTAAGCGACATTCACCGGTGGGTACGACCATCCCAAATGCCATTGCATGTCTGTGCAAGTTCATGTCACAATATTTTGAGTACACAACCGTCTATGAAATGCGCTTTTCATCTTCAAGCATGCATCACATCTGATTATAATGCATGCTGAATAAATAAATATTGCTAAGCTCATCAAGCTTCTCTCTCACTATTAGCAAGCAAACACGGATTTTCCATTTTTCTAATAAATATATTCTCATTTTTACTCTTTTCTCCTTCCCCCGTCACCCTCTTCCCACCCTTTCTTCTTTCAGACTCTAACAGGCATCTGTCTCAGGCACTAATTGTCTTGTCCTGAAGATGATCCCAGTACTGTGTTAAAGGGATCGAAACGTCGTCGACTTCTTGCACTCTGACACAACCTTACTGTTCTTATTAGTATGTGCTAGGGTGCTCTAATGTAGTTTTTGCTGGCCTAATTGATGTATTGTTTTTAGGCCACGCTTCTCATAATGCATGAGTTCTTCCCTTTTTTAATGTTGTACATGTCCCCACTTGTATGGGACACAGCACCACCACACCACCACTCAGCACCACCACAGCACCACCACAGCACCACCCCAGCATCACTCAGCACCACCACAGCATCACTCAGCACCACCACAGCATCACTCAGCACCACCACAGCATCACTAAGCACCACCTCAACACCACTCAGCAGCATCACTAAGCACCACCTCAACATCACTCAACACCACCTCAGCATCACTAAGCACCACCTCAACATTAGAATAGGCAGGAAGAAGTTGCCAATATTGCAACGACAAAATAAACGACAAGACCTTTCTTATGTTTATTCTTTTTTTAATTGGGTCATTCAGTTGTACATAATGTCGTCTTAGTTATATATAAAGTAACAAAAATGCTTATAAGTCTTTTTATTATAACTTTTCAACATGCTGCACAGCAGCCACAATGCTCTTAAAAACATTGGCAAAACCAATAGCTCTGCCTAAACACTTATAAGGCCCCAAAGGCGAGACCTATTGGCTAATAGGTCTCGCCTTTGGGACCGTATATGTGTTTAACCAGGTGTCAGTTATGCAGCACAATTGTTGCATGGCTAAACACTTATAAGGTCCCAAAGGCGAGACCTATTGGCTATGCCAATGCTTGTTTTTCCTGCATTTGTTTCCTTGTTCGGGACCATTGTTCTTGTAAAACATTCTGTACCCAAGGTCCATGACCACAATTTGGGTTCCCTTGTTTTTGTAAAACACGTTGTGATGCACTAGACATACAGGCTTGGTCGCCAGGGAGTCTTAACTAAAACACTGGAGCACCATCAAAGTCAGAATACTTCCTCCTGATTTTTTCTCTACAAGCCTGTCACTGCTGCCATCACAGTCCGATACAGCTCTTTGTGGGTAGAGGCAAATTTGGTCACCATGATGTAGTGCTGTGAGACCGAGGTCTCGAGGTGTCAAGGTGCCGAGGGGCTGCCTGCCTTGTGTTAGCTGCCTGTGACGCTTGAGATAGCGCCACTGTGCTCTTCAGTTCTCCTAGGGAGGCTGAGTTCTGGGAATGCGGCAGGGGGTGGCTCAGCAATTGCTGTGGAACTCAGTCTGTTTGGCCATCAGGGAGCACCAGGGTCTTTAGACAAGTAAAACTCATTCACCCTTTTTAATAACTTTGAATGCTAAAACCACATGATTTGTCACCTTCCTTTACAGGGGACAGTAAGGGCCTGATTTAGAGTTTGTCAGACAGATTTTATAGTGTCGCCATGGCGAAGTACTTTATTCCCACTACGGCGAGGAAATTCACCCACCAAATTTGGAGATTTCCGTTGGCCCAGCGGACATCTCTTTTATTTCCAGGATTTAGCGTCATGGCGCTTCCTGTAAATGCATTGAAAGTTTGTGGACAGCTCCTTCAACATTATCAAAAGGGGATTTTGTTTTTGAAAAGAAAAAAAAAACAATGACCCTCCTTACCATGGAAGTTTTCTCCCATGGCATGGGGCTCATTTTCACTCTGCCTTACCGGCAGGTTTTACCTGACAGTGACAGACAGTGAACACTGCCCATGTGTTTACCTACTCTAATTAGAGCGGGTGAACACATGGCCAAACCTCTGACAGCCCTTACTCCATCACTGGTGTATGTAGACGGCAGAGACGTAGTAATCTCCGCCGTCTACAAATTGAAGTTCGACCCGACTCTAAATGAGGTGAGCAGAACTTTGCTTTGGTGGACAGGGTACTTTGTCGCCATTGGAATGGAGTACCCTTGCCGCCAAAGTCTAAACCAAGCTCTAAATTTTCAAAGAAGTCGGCAGCCCAGTGCTGCTGTAAGACGCCGACCAGAGCCCAAAGAGGGATGAAAGTGATCCGAGCAGGTTACGGCTTCTTAGCAGTTTTGAATTTGAATTGCAGAGGGCAGCAGCCGCAGACTACATGCAGACTAACAATTGATTACATTTCAGCTCCTTCAAAAAGTCATGTTTAAGCAATTTTTAGGTCGAGCTTTAACGACAGCGCGCTTGCGCTGCTCGCTCTGCGAGGCATGCAGTAGTAGAGTATGGGGAGACAAGCTGCCCTCACTCTATGCCCATATTTTTCATTGGCTTCTGTCTTTGTCCTTCGTAAATTCTGTCTTCTGATTGATTATGAGGCTTGTTAGTCCCGCCTTATTATGGCCATGTCGTCATTTGTACCCTCCCATGGCTATTGGCCCCTTTACTTCGAGTGTTACACTGTACGGTACGTGTTATTTAGAGCACTATTTTCTCGCACCCCCCGCCCGCACTCCCGCTGTCCGTGCCTTCTCGCCCCCCTGCCTCCCCCCCGCCCGCACTCCCATTTGCAATGCAATAGGTTTCGCGTAAATGCGAGTTCTATTGCATTGCAAATGCTTGCTTGCTTTAGATAGACGTGTAAACAAATGCAAACTATTTCGCCTGCGGTTGCCGCCAGCTCTGACGTGGCAAGTTTCAGCCAGACTTTATTGCAGAGTTTCACTCTGAGCTTCTTCGGGGGCAATGGGATGGGGGCGCCCAATCTGGTAACCAGTGACGAGTGAGACATACTCTAGGCTCCCGGGCACAAATTCTGTGGCACAGCACGTTGTGACATCCAGTAGACAGGTCTGTTGTTATCGCTTTTGATCTCACCGTTCTCTCAAGCAAGTTAGGTTTCATTTCAGTGGCGACGATGCTTTGTACAAGTGTCAGTTGTTCTGTTACCTGAATCCTGCACAGAAAATCACACGAGTTCATTGAAAGTAACATCGGAGTTAATTTGAAAAGCTTTAGTTTTCATTCTGAGATAATTTGAGGCACTGCGCTATCCTGTGACGTGCACTGATTTAAATCAAAATGCTATTGGGAAAGTTGCTGTTATCATCAATTTAGGGAATTCTAAAGTGACACATTTTTTAAGTGTGTGTTGTGTGTTAAAATGTGCAAAGAAGCACTTCAGGCAACGTGCAAGCTATCCCTCATATGATCAAAAAGGAAATGTTATTTAAGAGAACGTCTACACAGAACACAAACACTTAACAGTACTACATATATCGCAACATGTGTAAGAAGTACCGCCCTTAAACGTAAATGTGTCACATTCACATTTGCATCTACCAGGTGTGATGACTCATGTGGCTGCCACATCCACAGCACTGGACTGTCTTTTGCCTTCTGGTCACAGGTTGGAATTCCGTGGGTTTATTAAGCTCCCCTCGAAGACGAACATGCTCTTTACAAATACATACATGTGTTTCTCTGCATACATATTTTTACTCTGAATGATATTGTTATTGTTAGTATGGTCATAGATAAACACACATTCACTTTACACGCCCCCCCACCCCCCCCCCCCGGCCTCTTTCTTAATTCAGACATTTCCAATACAGTTCATATTTAGGAAGACTGTTTTACTCTGATGGAAATACGATCCATCCCGGTGCTCAGCATGTCTTCTTTTTAGCCAAGTGGATTCTATATGGATAATCCCAACTGTGCAGCATTTCTGGACCTTGTGGTAAACGCTGGTGTTTTTGTTTACAAAAGAGAAAACTTTCCTTGACTTCAAATTACTGACGATGGTGATTGTAACACACTTTTTAACATGTATTTTTACTTTTTCAGTATAAATCTAAAAGTATAAGAAATATTTTTGTGGAGGTCGATAGAGTACAATTGAGTTCAAACAAAACACATCTGTAGCAGGTAAGGAGGATGCCAGCATCAACTCCAGCAGGTGCATAGGTCGGAACTGGACACAGACCCAGTGCACAGCAACACATCTGTAGCAGGTAAGGAGGATGCCAGCATCAACTCCAGCAGGTGCCCGGGTCGGAACTGGACAACAGACCCAGTGCATAGCAACACATCCCGCTTCACACAGATTTTGCTACGAGTAGGTGTTACTTGTAAAAGTCCTGGTCACTGCTGGAATTCAGGAGTGAGCCAGGAGCATTGCAAGAGTACGCCAGGAGCATTGCAAGAGTACGCCAGGAGTATTGCAAGGGTAAGCCAGGAGCATTGCAAGAGTAAGCCAGGAGTATTGCAAGGGTACGCCAGGAGCATTGCAAGAGTACGCCAGGAGCATTGCAAGAGTACGCCAGGAGCATTGCAAGAGTACGCCAGGAGCATTGCAAGAGTACGCCAGGAGCATTGCAAGAGTAAGCCAGGAGCATTGCAAGAGTACGCCAGGAGCATTGCAAGAGTACGCCAGGAGCATTGCAAGAGTACGCCAGGAGCATTGCAAGAGTACGCCAGGAGCATTGCAAGAGTACGCCAGGAGCATTGCAAGAGTACGCCAGGAGCATTGCAAGAGTAAGCCAGGAGCATTGCAAGAGTAAGCCAGGAGCATTGCAAGAGTACGCCAGGAGCATTGCAAGAGTACGCCAGGAGCATTGCAAGAGTACGCCAGGAGCATTGCAAGAGTAAGCCAGGAGTATTGCAAGAGTAAGCCAGGAGCATTGCAAGAGTAAGCCAGGAGTATTGCAAGAGTAAGCCAGGAGTATTGCAAGGGTACGCCAGGAGCATTGCAAGAGTAACCCAGGAGTATTGCAAGGGTAAGCCATAGCAAACTCTTTGTGAATCTGGCGTTTAACTTCAAGACCGGATCCTCAGAGGACACCTGCATGTCTATCTCGAGCAAATTGACAACCTTCATAGTTGTAAGAGTCAAAATTGCTTATAGTTTTCACAGCACAGTCATATTCAGGTTTGTTCTCAGTTACTGAGCGGCTGTTTTCTTTGTCAGGATTCTGTAGTGAGGCCAGTTGGAAGCCAAATATTTCCCATTGAAGCACAGCGCACTTCTGTGTCAATCACCAGTTCACAGGCTGGTCACGTGCCAGACAAATACCTCAATTCTTGCATTTTGGAGGAGGCTGATTGGTAATTGAATTTGAAATATTCGATTATATTTACAAATTAGCTCTTTATTAGAAATGCCAGTAATTGTTAGTTTATAGAATCTCCACTATGTCCCCCTTGGGCCCACTGTGGAATGTTCCAAATAAAGGTTCAAAGTCATTATTAGAAATATGATATCTTGCTTATACAGTGGCGTACAGTGCTTGTGATATAATGAAGTCACTGTGTAGCAGCCGTGGATGAAGAAATGATAAGAGAACTGACCAATGTTTCTACTTTGTGGTGTCGCTGGGGGGTGGGTGGTAGGGCCGGTGCCCTATCTCTAATTGTCCTGCCCCCTCCCCGTTCCCCACCACAAGGTGACAGCTGCAGCCAGCAAAAACAGGCATTAACCTCTCCGCCTGGAAAAAGATTATAAAAAGAACATTCCTGCCGCGCAGATTTCTGCTGCAGGTGCATTAACCAAGTAAGCTTCCTTAGACACTAAAAAGTGCAGACTCCTCTTTTCTTCCTTTCTCTCTCCAAAACATCATATGGGAATTGTTGACCCCTGGAGTATTTTCAAGCTATTTACATCTGTAATGAATTGTTCCTGCTGGCAGCTGCTTGGCTCACAATCCGCCTACTGCTTGTGATGGCAACCGCAAGAATGGTAATACAACATTGGCTATTGGTGAGCAAGGTGGCTCAGCGAGTTACATGCTTGTTCCTGATATGTGTCAGTGACCCGGAGGTCACAAGTTCGAATGCGGGCAGCGCTGACAGCCCTTTCAGACCTCTGATGTTGATGAAAAAACCACTGTTGCGCGTGGTTATTTTAATAAAGCCTTTTATGATGACATACCTCAGTTGCCACTGTAATAACGGGCGCCATAAATACTCACTACATTTTTTCACCAGTGAAGGGTGAAATGCTTGGTTACTCCTCCCAGGATTGTATGCAGCCTTGATGCCCATTGGCACCATCTTCATGTGGTGAAATGGCGTGTCATGTTGTGTTTTATGTAACACTTACACTGACCTTGACTGGTAGGTCGCTCCCCCACCACACAGCTCCGTCTGTGTGCCCTGCTGCTGCCCCTGATTGTGCTCGTTTTTCCTTTCTGTGCCCCCTTGCTGCCCCTGATTGTGCTCGTTTTTCCTTTCTGTGCCCCCCTTGCTGCCCCTGATTGTGCTCGTTTTTTTCCTTTCTGTGCCCCCCTTGCTGCCCCTGATTGTGCTCGTTTTTCCTTTCTGTGCCCCCTTGCTGCCCCTGATTGTGCTCGTTTTTCCTTTCTGTGCCCCCTTGCTGCCCCTGATTGTGCTCGTTTTTCCTTCTGTGCCCCCATGCTGCCCCTGATTGTGCTCGTTTTTCCTTTCTGTGCCCCCTTGCTGCCCCTGATTGTGCTCGTTTTTCCTTTCTGTGCCCCCTTGCTGCCCCTGATTGTGCTCGTTTTTCCTTTCTGTGCCCCCTTGCTGCCCCTGATTGTGCTCGTTTTTTCCTTTCTGTGCCCCCTTGCTGCCCCTGATTGTGCTCGTTTTTCCTTTCTGTGCCCCCTTGCTGCCCCTCATTGTGCTAGTTTTTTCCTTTCTGTGCCCCCTTGCTGCCCCTCATTGTGCTCGCTTTTTCCTTTCTGTGCCCCCTTGCTGCCCCTGATTGTGCTCGTTTTCCCTTCTGTGCCTGTTTCCCGCCGCTGCGCCTGCGGCCCCGCCCCTCACTGCCCATTCGCTGCCCCATTCCCTGCTCCTCCCTCCCACCTCCCCATTTATGGCGGCCGCTGTGCGGCCGCGCAGCGCGGCAGTGCCGCTGAGCGCCGAAGGCGCACCTAAGGCAAGCCCGTCTGCACCCATCCGCGCCGTGACCGCGCCCAGCGCCAGACCCCTGGTCCGGGCATCCCCCGCGCCCGCCACATCAACAGACGCCGATACGACGCCAGCACCCTCCACGCACTCAACCCCGGAAAAGATCACGCCTGCTACCAGGCCACCCCGAAGCGCACCCAAGGGCCCTTCACCTGCCGGAACTGCAGCTTCGCCAGCACCCGCCCCGCCAAACCACCGCCCAGGAAAGAACCCAACTACCTCAGATGCATCCTCCTCAACACCCGCTCCGCCCGCAAACACGCCATCGAACTCTGGGACCTTCTCGACTCAACCTCCCCAGACGTCGCATTCCTGACGGAGACCTGGCTGAATCCCGCTTCAGCCCCCGACATCGCCATTGCCATCCCGGACGGATACAAGATCACCCGAAGGGACCGCACCAACGGAGTCGGAGGAGGCATCGCCATCGTCCACAGGAACACCCTCAGAGTCTCAACCAACACCGACGACACCCTCAGCACCGCCGAACACATGCACTTCCAGATCCACACCGATCCCAACACCACCCTCAGAGGAACCCTCATCTACAGACCCCCGGACTCCGACCACAGTTCAGCGATTCCATCGCTGACTTCGTCAGCACACACGCCATCGCCTCCACGGACTACATCCTCCTCGGGGACCTGAACTTCCACCTCGAGAACAACAAGGACACCAACTCCACCACCCTGATCGACAACCTCGCCACCCTCGGACTCAGACAGCTCGTGACTACACCCACCCACGCCGCCGGCCACACGCTGAGACTCCATCTTTCCCGCAAGCCCACACGTCTCCTTCAACCACACCTCCGAACCCCACTGGACTGACCACCACTGCATCCACTTCACCTACAGGAAGCCCACCACGCACCAGCGCACCGAACAAATGCCTCGCCGCTGCTGGAGCAGAGTCACGGAAGACCAGCTAACCACAACCCTCGCCCTGAGCCCACCCGCCGAACCCTCCGACCCCGACACCGCCGCCCGCAACCTCAGACAGTGGATCGACGACTGCGCCAACACCCTCGCCCCGCTCAAGAATCCGCCCAACAGCCACACCAGCAAGAAAGCCACCTGGTTCACCGAAGACCTCCAGGCCTCCAAACGAACATGCCGAAAACTGGAGAAGATCTGGCTCCACGAACGGACAGCGGACAGCTACGCCGCCCACAAGAGCGCCACCCGCAGTCACCATCACCTCATCAGATCCGCCAAAAGGGCCTCACTCAAAGACCGCCTAGACAACAACGCACACAACAGCAAAGAGCTCTTCAACATCGTGAAGGAACTCTCCAACCCCAGCTCCAACACCAACGACATCCAGCCGTCGCGAGACCTGTGCGACTCACTGGCCACCTTCTTCCACCGCAAAATCGCCGACATCCACGACAGCTTCAACACCACGACCGCCCCGGCAACCACCGAGACCACTGCCCCCACAACCACCAACCGCCTGCTCTCCTGGACCAACATCAACGACGACGACACCAGCGAGATCATGAACACCATCCACTCCGGTTCACCGCTAGACCCGTGCCCTCACCACATCTTCAACAAAGCCAGTACAGCCATCGCGCCCCATCTCCGGAAAATAATCAACATCTCCTTCGAGACAGCAACCTTCCCGGAAAGCTGGAAGCACGCCGAGATCACCGCCTTACTCAAGAAACCCAAGGCAGACCCCAAGGACCTCAAGAACTTCCGACCCATCTCTCTGCTCCCGTTCCCGCGAAGGTCACCGAGAAAATCGTCAACAAACAACTGACCCGCTACCTCGAGGAGAACAACATCCTGGACCCTTCCCAGTCCGGCTTCCGCAGCAAGCACAGCACCGAAACCGCCCTCATCGCCGCCACCGATGACATCAGGACCCTGCTAGACAACGGAGAAACAGCAGCCCTCATCCTCCTGGACCTATCAGCCGCCTTCGACACGGTCTGCCACCACACACTCCGAACACGCCTTCACGACGCCGGGATCCAAGAGAAGGCCCTGGACTGGACCACATCCTTCCTTTCCGGCAGAACACAAAGCGTCCGCCTCGCCCCTTCCGATCCAAGGCCACCAAGATCATCTGCGGCGTACCCCAAGGCTCCTCCCTCAGCCCAACGCTGTTCAACATCTACATGGCACCCTCGCCCACGTCGCCCGACAGCACAACCTCAACATCATCTCCTACGCCGACGACACCCAGCTGATCCTCTCCCTCACCAAAGACCCTCACACCGCCAAAGCCCACCTCCACGAAGGAATGAAGGCCGTCGCCGAATGGATGAGGACCAGCCGCCTGAAGCTGAACTCGGACAAGACGGAGGTCCTCATCCTTGGTTCCAACCCTTCAGCCTGGGACGACTCCTGGTGGCCAACATCACTGGGAACAGCCCCGCCACCCACCGACCACGTACGCAACCTAGGGGTCATCCTCGACCCCACCCTCTCCATGACTAAGCAGGTCAACGCCGTTTCCTCATCCTGCTTCAACATCCTCCGAATGCTCCGCAGGATCTTCAAGTGAATCCCCACCGAAACAAGAAAAACAGTCACCCAGGCCCTCGTCACCAGCAGGCTGGACTACAGAAACGCCCTCTACGCAGGAACGACGGCTAAGCTCCTGAGACGGCTGCAACGCATCCAGAACGCCTCTGCACGTCTTATCCTCGACATCCCCCGACGCAGCCACATCACACCCCACCTGAGAGACCTGCACTGGCTCCCTGTCAACAAGAGGATAACCTTCAAGCTCCTCACCCACGCACACAAAGCACTCCACAACTCCGGACCAGCCTACCTCAACAGACGACTCAGCTTCTACACCCCCACCCGCCAGCTCCGCTCGACCAGCCTCGCCCTCGCCACAGTCCCCGCATCCGGAAAACGACCGCCGGCGGCAGATCCTTCTCCCACCTTGCCGCCAAGACCTGGAACACCCTCCCCACCAACCTCCGACAGACCCAAGACCTACTGGCCTTCAGAAGACTCCTCAAGACCTGGCTCTTCGATCAGTAGCAGCACCACCCCCCTCTTCCCCCAGCGCCTTGAGACCCTCGCGGGTATGTAGTGCGCTTTATAAGTGACATGATTGATTGATTGATTGATCCTTATGAAGATTTTTTTTATTTAATTCAGAATTTTTCTAAAGCTCACACTCATCCCCAAAGGGATATTCACGCTCTAGACAAAATGAAGACCAAGAAAGCACCAAACTAAACAAAAGTAGGGAACGGGGGCAGAACATGTGAAGAAGAGACACACCGCTAGCCCGAGAACAGCCATGTTCTCAGTGAGTTCCGAAATACGTAAGTTTGTGCGTCAAACGCAGTTTTAATGGAAGGACATTTCAGTGGATGGCTGCCAAGTAGGTAAAGGGTCGTCGGCCAGTTCTGGCATTCGAGATACATCTCAGGACAATGGTGGCCTGATTGGACGACCTGAGCGCTCTAGAGGGACAGTAAAAACAGACTTTATTCCTGAAGATATTGGCACCTGTATTGTAAACCTCCCAGTGCCAGGGCCGGGGGGGAGCCCAAAGCAGCCCTGACAAGTTAGTAGGACTCCCCCCCCCCCGTGAAGCACTGCAGCTAAACAAACCCGGACCTCAGCACTACTGCTTTAGTCACTGGAGCCCCCACCGCTCCAATCCTGCCTCCCGGGGAACCGCCCGATCCCCGCTACCGCCAGTCCGGCCCCGCCCAGTGCACATGGCAGAGCTATATCAAGTCAAGTCAGTCAATAACAACTTTATTTCGATCAATTTGACCTTAAAAAGTACAGTTTAAAATTATGCACAATTCATTACATCAATTTAAAAAACTAAAAAGAGAGAGAATAAGATACGGATAAGTCCACAAAACAGCATAATTTTAGTAAAACATACAGAGTACGCCGCTTACATCTATACATTTTAATATTTCATAGCAAATATATCTAAAGATAGAAAATGCAGGTTGATACCCTACAGAGAAAAAAACTTCATTGTACATGAGAATGGGTGGAACCCTCATTTATTACTGCTGGTTTGATTTCAGGAGGGCCCTACGAACACTCCACATAGAGAGTAAAAAGCCTGCTACCGAATAAACTATCGGGAGGCTAGTATCCTGTTTCAGTATCCTAAAGGCCTCGGAACAACGTCTAAACCCTAAATTCCTACAAATCTGGGCCAACCAGCGTTTTCTAGCTCTATGATATCCAGGACAACTAAAAAATACATGGAGTACATATTCTGTTGGGCAATCACATGCCGGGCACCCCAGAGTTTGTAGGCTGCCCCAAGTGTTTGTAAAAGATCGAAGGGGCAGAACCCCATATCTGAACTGCAACCAGAGTTTTCTAGCAGTGGGAGGCTTGATATCATTTAAAATTAATTCTAAGCAGTACCTATCCTTAAACTCCAAAAAGGCGAGAGTAAGTTTACCTACAATGGGGTTAGAATGAAACTGAGCCAATTTAAATTCCCCGTAGGAATCCCTCATCGCCCTTTTAGAGATCAAGACACAGGCAACCTCTGGGTCATCCCACAGGTTGCCCCATCCCTGACTGATTAATGTGCGACGCACATAAGACAGCCAAGGTAATTTGCCTGCCCCTGGTAAATTCAAAATCTCTCTCAACTCATCTCTATATGCTGCAAGTTCAGGCGTAACCCACAAACGCCGCCAATATAAAAGGGGTCTAAGGTTAGATTCATCCACTATGGGTCTTACCCCAGATCTAGGCGTAGTGGCGTAAGAGGGGTACTCTGGGGAGATTAAGCAATTGTCTAAAGAAACAGTTTTCTGTCAACGTTAAATTATCAGAGCTACAGTGGCCCCACAATTCTGCCCCATATAGTGCTCCTCCCTTGCTTGGACCTTATAAATTTCTATAGCTGGGCTTATAGGTTTATAGCTTGATTTACAAAAACCTTCATTAAGCCTCCAGCTGATTGCGAGAGCTTAAGTGCTGATTTCTTGATCTGGGCCCCCAACCCATGGAATCTGTAATTGTAATGCCTAAGTAATCAAAAGAGGATACTTTTTCCAGGGGTTTACCATAAAGGGATGGATTAGGTCGGGTGCTTCTCGGGGAATTAAACACCATAAATTTGGTTTTTTGGAGGTTAATTTCTAACCCTCTTTCCCTACAAAATAAATCAAATCTGTTTAAAACCCTCTGTATCCCCGTAGAGTATCGTCAGCAAACATTAAAGCTGGAATTTTACGGTTTGCCAGCTTAGGGATGTCCAGATCTTTTCCACTGAGTAGATAGTCCACTAGCCCATTTATATATAAGCTAAATAGAGTCGGGGCAAGTACACAGCCCTGCCGCACGCCGCTATTTACGGGGATAGGAGCCGTTAAACACCCCTCCTTACCATACCTAACCTGGGCGAAGTTTCCCTCATGTAGGCGCTTTATGGCTTGAGCCAAATATAATGGGACCCCTAGCTCATGTAAAACTGCCCACAACTTCTCTCTGGGGACCAGATCGAACGCAGATCTCAGGTCTACGAAGACCAGGTAGAGGCTGCCACCCTCCAGACACACGATCTTCCAGTATAGCATTTGTAGCCTGAGAATCTGGTCCAGTGTGGACAGTTTTTCCCTGAACCCTGCCTGGAAAATAGTAAGAATGTCATGCTCCTCCATCCAGCTCTGCAATCGGAGCAACAACACCCGCGCAAAGATCTTTTGCGTAATATCTATAAGGCTAATTGGCCTATAATTAATTGGCAACAATGGTGAACCCTTTTTATAAATAGGGATTATTTCTGCTCCTGCCCAACTTGGAGGGATCTCCATACCCTGTAGTATAGCATTAAATAATACCCAAAGGTATGGGGTCCAAACAGTGGGTTCGCTACGAAAAAGATCCCTGGGATCTTATCCAGGCCAGGGCTTTACCTGGTGGTATTCTAGAAAGAGCATAGGTTATTTCTTTGAGGGATATCAGCGGGGTGTCAGCTGGAATTATCGGGGGGGACAAGAGGCCCCCTCCCGCGTGACATGTGTTTTCAACTTGTTCAGCCGATATCTCAAGCCGTGAGTATAGGGACTCAAAATGGTCCCTCCATACACATTCCTCAATTCAGTCAATGGCAGCCAAGCTGGCACTTATGAGACCTCGCCAGTCGTCTCTTTCTCAGGCCTTGGCTGAGCTCCACTGGCTCCCAGTTGTACAGAGGGTGCAATTTAAATCCATGTGTATAGTTTTTAAAGCTCTACATGGCATTGGGCCCAAGCCCTTACAAAGTAGATTTGAATGGTATGTTCCTCTATGCAATCTTTGCTCCTCCTCAGCAAAACTGGTGAGAGTGCCTAGGTTCAGAAAAGTCAGATCTGGTGGAAGAGCTTTCTGCGTTGCAGCAGCTTCGGCGTGGAACAAATTACCAACCGAACTTAGACAGATAGATGATCTATTGTCTTTCAGAAAGAAATTGAAGACCTGGCTCTTTCCCAGGGTATAATATAGTGTTTTTTAACTGTCCCTATATTCTACGATAACTGACCTATGTGCTCAAGCGCCAGGATACCCGTGGGGTTGCAGTGCGCTCTATAAATTTTATATACAATACAATACGATTCCTCCAGATTTGGCTCTATCGGGGATTTTACCTCCCGACTACCTGTGTTAACCACTTTCCATAAAGTTCTCATATCCCTACTGCCCAAAGAGCTTCTCAAGATGTTCCACCTATTGCTTTCCCACCTTTTTTTAGCCTGACCGATACAGGTCTTATAGGCCCCTCTAGATGTTTTAATTAAAGGGCGGTCGTTAGCCTTAATAGGTGCGATCAGAGCTTTTTGGCCTCGCGACATTCGTCACTATACCAAGAGTGGAAAGATTTATTATTCGGCCTTGATTTTTTAAGGGGGAAAAAAAGTCTAAAGTGATATCCAGGAGCCACTTATGATTCTCAGTGGCCTTTATAAAATCGATCCTGTTTCCATTAGTCAATACTGAGTTAGTTGCAGCCTGGAGCACCGGAATAAGAGCCTCATACAGGGAGCCCAGCTTCTCCGGCGTCTGGACAATATCCAGCCAGCGTACTCTCCTCCTACAGTTAGAGAGCGCCAGCCTATCATCAGGCGGGAAATTAATGCTGATTTCTGTCCCAAGATTAGGCCCGTGTAATTCTAAGACAAGAGCATTATGATCGCTATCTTGACGATATAGAACCACTACCATTTCTAATAAAGGTAGAATTACTAGAGTCTGATTGGGTTCTCCCATTGCAAGCCCTTAAAGAATGTTTTAAAACAAGACAATTCATCTGAACCACCAGGGAGACCAGATTTTCACTAGAGGGCACGATGACTCTGGGATAGCCCAATATTTGTTTTCTTCACAAAGGCCATCCATATGCAAACCATCTAGTGGCTCATACTGACAATTAAAATCTCCTCCTACAATTAAAATACAATTGTCTATTATGGTAGTTAAAAAAAAGTTAATTCCTTGAGGGTTTTAGACGTCTGGCCCTGATTAACGGGTCTGGAGTACACATTTAGAAGGGCAATACAAATCTTATGGGAGAAGTGCAGCAGAACACACAGGATATCATTTGAAAAAGTTTCTATCCGCTCTACCGAGCAGCCTGTGTGGACTGCTACCCATGTACTTAAACCTCCCGAAGGTCTCCCTTTCCCCCGATATTGCAGGAATACTAAATGTGGCATAGCCCAATCTTGTAACATCACCTCTAACCCATGTCTCCTGGAACATGCAGATCTCGTATGGGTCAATGAAACTGCCCCACTCGGGGTCTTCCATCTTCCTGTTCAAGCCTGCTACATTCCAGGATAGGATACGCAGCCTTGGATGGTCTAGGGGTATAGTTTTCATTGTTTCTAAATGGGAGGACTGGAGGGTGGGCCCACAGGGTTGCTGGGATGGTTCCATGGCGAGGGTCAGGTTTAGGGTTTTTTGATTATTCCATGGAGGGCCGCTCATGCACCTACGGGATTCCCATTCCCCCGAAGTTGTACAATCCCCTTCGCCATTCTTGAGGTGGTCAATTCTCAATAAAGTTTCACCCAGCTGCACTCCGTGGTCAATGGTTTGTGCCTCAAGTCAATCCACTCCTTCTAGGCTACTAAACCTGTTAGCAGTAGGTATGTTATACAGTTGTTGCCTGGGCCAGCTGTAATCTATAGGTGCTTTATAGTGACTCCTATTTTCGTGTCCCTGAACCCATCCATACTGCCTTGCTTCTACATGAGCCCTCTCAGGAGGATAAAAATAACCCAATGGAAGGGCTATAATAGAGCCCATTTGTCTCCCATCCTCTCTATTTAAAATATCTTGGACAACTCGGGGATTTTTGAAATTGATTACTATACAGTCACCTTTGCTGTCCTTAAGTCTCCGGCCCAACCAGCACACTCTACGAGTGGTTAAAATCTCCTTAGCATCGGCATACCTGAAATGCTTGTGGTTCACTAACCAATGCATACATTTGTTTTTCAGTTCTTGATGTGATTCGTATTGCCCCTTTCGTAGCTCAGGGATGCCTGCCAAAATAAGAACATAAGGGGTTGAGGCGGGTGGTAAATTAATAACAGGAGGGGGAGCATACACATTTGGACTTTCTATATATGTTTGGAAGTCTGCCCCTATCTTGTGATTATTCGGCTCCTGAGGCCTGGCAGGTTGGATGAATGGGGAGATAAACTTCCCCTACTAGTGGAAGCAACAGGAACCCTATTTGGGTTAATTGCATGAGGGTTGGTGGATGTTGTCTCTCAGCAATTAATGCCTGGGTGGGTAGGGGCTCGTTATGTTTAATAATTGGAGTAGCCTTTGTATGGATTACATTTGCCTCATCTCCAGAGCCGAAATCCACTCCAGCAATCCCATCTACTGCCCCCCCATTACTTATCAAGTTTTTAATGTACTTCATCAGATTATCAACCCTTCCCACAAGTGTTTTAAGTTCGTCCCTAATAATCTCCCTCACTTGAATCTGGAGATCCACCACTAGCTTAGTAACCCACACTGGTTGATCATTAGAGGATTCAATACTGTTGGCTATCCCTCCCATCTCAGTAATCTTACCGCCAGTGTTTATTATCGTAGTTCTTTTCTTCCTGGCCCCCAGTTTTGCTTGCTGTTTAAGTCCCCCCTTAGTAGCATTTTGTGTACGCAATTGCCCCCTCAGTTGGATTGGGCTAGCTACTTCAAGTATGGAAATGTGATCCACAGGGGAGTGATGCACTTGGGTTCCTGGGATTTCAACTGGCGATAAAGAGTGGGGCTCTGTCATAGGGATTTCCAGATTGGGGGTTAACGATAGTCATGTCTCTGTCCTTTCAATTTCAGTGGCTACCGCACCTAGAGCCTTCTCCAGCATCCTATCAATAGAGGTCGGTTTGGTTTTAGGTAGAGGGCTAGTGGAGGCCTTTGATTTCTTTTCTGTACAAATACGCCTCCCCATTCTACTACAATAGGGGCAGTTAATTTAACTGAATGCTATAACCAAAGTGTTAAATACAAAGTGCTTCGTGCTAAGTGCTATCTAGAACAAGGCCTTAAAATGTGGCCTAAACCAGTATATAGCAGCAATAAGGATGTAAACATAGACCATAAAATGCAAAAGATGCAAACTATCTATATCAAACCACTAAAAAATAAAAAGATGTAAACTAAAAAGTGCACATATCCACTAAAACCATACATAAAAACAGTTGACTATTAAAAATATTTGTGCGTTAGACCAATAAATACAAGAATAAAAGGAAGGTCCAAGTTCATATGGCAAGATGGAGCAATTGTCCAATAAGGGTATATCATATACCGGCCAAGTCCTGATGGCTACGTGGAGGGATAGAGCAGATGGAAAAGAAACCCACACAATACCTTGCTCTTCCACCTCGAAATGAACTCAAGGAGCCTGAGCCTGCATAAAGGGGAGTTAAAGGTGTGGCCCTGCCCTGCCTCTTCCTGGCGAAGACGGGCGCAGGACGGGCCCGCCCTTGGCCCGGGCTTGGCCCGGGCGCGTCCCGAGCTGCGGGGGTGTTGGCCGCCATTTGTTCAGGCACCGGCTCCAGCACCGGCGCTGAGGTTACGCGATCCGCAAGTGTCACCCAGCGCTTGCTGGGAGTTGTAGGCAATGAGCCGTTCCCCTCATGGCATGGCCCGATGGCTAACAATGGAGATAAGCCGTTCCCCTCGCGGCTATGGCAGCAGCAAAAGCGATAGTTTTGGTGGGAGCATCCGGAATCTTGTCGTGCACTGACCGGCCTCCCCGATTATTTTCCAGGTTTTCAGGAGGATTCAAGGGGATACAGCCGGGGGGTCGGTGCGGGGGCTCATGGGTTTCACTGCACTTGCAGCCGCTTCGTTTCTACTTCTTCTACTGTATTCCTCAGACTTTGCTCTGGAAAACCGGCTGTAAACGGGCTGGGAGACTAAGGTGGCTGGGAGGACACAGCTGCGTCTTGCCCTCGCTATGTCGAGCCGCCGGCAGCTGCCTCGACCCCCCGTACCACTGCGCAGTTCTCAGTCCACCAAGCCCGTTGAGAACCGCACCCGACCAGGACCAGGAAACAGGGGACAGGGTGGGGAACAAGAAGCCGGGTGCACTAGTGGCGGTCTCGTGCTTACCCTCCGCCTCCTGCAACTCCAGCCGCTGCCATCCACAATCCACAGAACCCCCGGGATGCGATGCCTCCAGTATGCGATGCGGAGCCTCAGGTTCCTTGCTGCAGCTCGCTTCCTCTCACTGCTGCTGCTTGACTCGCTCGTCTCGGCTCGCTCGACCTCCAACACCCAGCTACTACACACGACTCTGAAAGGAAACCGCCACTTATATAAAATACCTCTCTTATGTACAGGAAGCCAGTGAAGGGACTTTATGTACAGGAAGCCAGTGAAGGAACTTTATGTACAGGAAGCCAGTGAAGGGACTTTATGTACAGGAAGCCAGTGAAGGGACTATATGTACAGGAAGCCAGTGAAGGGACTTTATGTACAGGAAGCCAGTGAAGGGACTTTATGTACAGGAAGCCAGTGAAGGGACTTTAAGTACAGGAAGCCAGTGAAGGGACTTTATGTACAGGAAGCCAGTGAAGGGACTTTATGTACAGGAAGCCAGCGAAGGGACTTTATGTACAGGAAGCCAGTGAAGGGACTTTATGTGCAGGAAGCCAGTGAAGGGACTATATGTACAGGAAGCCAGTGAAGGGACTTTATGTACAGGAAGCCAGTGAAGGGACTTTATGTACAGGAAGCCAGTGAAGGGACTTTATGTACAGGAAGCCAGTGAAGGGACTTTATGTACAGGAAGCCAGTGAAGGGACTTTATGTACAGGAAGCCAGTGAAGGGACTTTATGTACAGGAAGCCAGTGAAGGGACTTTATGTACAGGAAGCCAGTGAAGGGACTTTATGTACAGGAAGCCAGTGAAGGGACTTTATGTACAGGAAGCCAGTGAAGGGACTTTATGCTTCAGTGTTCTTACAGAAGCTCTGTTGGAAAAATTACAAATCATACAAGCAGCTACAATGTGAATACTTTGCAGCCGTGTGTGAGGAGATAATCAGACATTTCGGCATGTAGGGCATTCCCATAACCAAGCCGACTTTTAGTAAATGCCCGAATTATGATTTTACGGTGACGGATAGGAATTCCACTGAAAATCCTGCGACATGACCACATGATTCCAGGGCACATGATTCCAGGGCACATGATTCCAGGGCAGCTCCCGCACACTGCATTTGCTGGATCTTTCATAGAAATGTACTTATCAACCAAAAAGCCTCCGTGCCAGATTCACAAGGGTAAACCTACACTTTTGTGTAAGTTGACAATTTTTGCAATTCACAGAGCAATTTTCCGTGTAGTATTTTCATGACTCCAATGTCTCCTCATTCGTGGCGGAGATGCCACACATAAGAAGATTGGCAAAAATTGCTTTGTGAGTTGAAAAAAATCGAAACTTACACAAAAGTGTAAGTTTACCTTTGTGAATCGGGCCACACATTCCTATTTGCTTTATTGGGGCTCAGAACCAAATCCAAAGTGTTCGGCCACCAAGTGCGGTTCCAAATAGAGTCAGCCTTTCTAAACAGGAGAACCTCTGTTTTGTTTCCATTAAGTTTCAAGCTTCAAAGCACGAAAGAGGAACACCAGCAAGGCTGCCATACTTCAAGGGTTACTACTTCAGGATCCAGCATGTCAGCCATAAAGCATAGGTAACTCTCCCATCATCAGCAACGCAGTCATAGACCATGGGCCAGTCTTACAAGACCAGCAATGCAGCCATGTGTCAGTGTCAATGCATGTTAAAGAACAGTAGATGTTTCAGCACCCAGGCTAATGTGCTGCATAGCTAAATACATATATAAGGTCCCAAAGGCGAGACCGATTGCATTGCAAATGCTCGTTAATACTGTTCTACCTCTTCCAGAAACCCCATGACCACAAATAGACTTCCTCTGAAGACCGGAGGGCCTGATCTAGAGTTTGGCAAACTGTTGCTCCATCACAAACGGGACGTATATCCCATCTGCCTTATTACAAGTTTCACAGAATATAACTCACTTGTAATATGGCAAAGGGGATATCCGTCACATTTGTGATGTAGTAACCCGTCCATCAAACTCTAAATTGGGCCCTAAGTTTCTAATACATGACTAACTGTCTTCCAGTGATACTTACACCAACTTTTACATCACAAAGGGATGGAGTCAATACACCAAACCCTCATAGGCACTCCTTTTTAAAGACTCCCTGATTGACTCCGTCATCTACATCAACGTATACTGATAATGATCACTTCTATCGCCCCAGTGTAATCACTCCCACTGCAGCAGGGTTTCATCGGATGGAGCTCAAACACTGGAAACGGCATTCACTTTGTAACTGCAAATGCACCGCAGACAAAGCTGTTAGTAAGGTTACAGAAAAACAGTCGTTTTGGACCTTTAACTAGCCCATTTTATAATAGTTGGAAGTTATCTGACAAAGCGTCCTCAATACTTTCTCAAAAAACCACCACAAAAAGGCCTTGCATGCCTCTCTTCCTATAGGGTTTCAACATTCAAAACCTAAAGAAGCAGCTAAGATTCTTAGCTCATCTCACATGCCTAATGAAAATATTAATATTAGGGTAAGCCATTTAAAAGTGTTCAAGAAAAACTCCCTTAAAGCTCTCTTCACAAAGCCGACTGCACACGTAAAGTAACAAAAATAAAACGACCAACACTAAGTGAGACTGTCCTCAAGTTCATTGTATCAATCCAACTCTAGATGACATCCTCGCAAGGAGCTATCATCGACCCATTGTATCAATCCAACTCTAGATGACATCCTCGCAAGGAGCTATCATCGACCCATTGTATCAATCCAACTCTAGATGACATCCTCGCAAGGAGCTATCATCGACCCATTGTATCAATCCAACTCTAGATGACATCCTCGCAAGGAGCTATCATCGACCCATTGTATCAATCCAACTCTAGATGACATCCTCGCAAGGAGCTATCATCGACACTCAATACCTTGTTTCCAGGAAGTAATAACCTAATCAGCTCCGAGAGTTTGTCCTGAATGACTCAGACTTGAAGACGCTGCAGCGCATTACACCATAAATCCATCTCCCAATCCCACACATGCAGCGGAAGATATTATACTAGGTTTGACTAATTCAACACTTTCCGCACCCAGTAAAGCTCTAACTTAACAATTTCACAAGCTAGAGCTGCAGGTCGACTTACTACAATTAATGGCCACTTGTGTCTCCAACATGGATAGTAAAATTAGCAACATAGACACAAATTTGGACAACAAGATTTAATTGCGGCTAAACTGTACCTCTGCATGCACGTCCATTGTGGATGAACTCTGTACACTTCCTCAGGTCTTTCAACGTTTGAGGGGAAATCTGAAATAAGGAAATTCCCCAATACAGAGAGACTACTGGTGGGATACAGCAAGAGGTCACAGTCATGGCTGTAGACTTGCATATCCCAGAGATCTTTAAACAGCAGCGAATGCGGAGAGAACATCATATATCACGACTCTGTGAGAAGGAAGCCAAATTTACTAAACCTTTGAGTAGAAAAGAAAAGAAGAAACTAAAGAAGAAAAACAAGTTAACCAGAAACTTTGCTACCAAAAACCAGTTACCACTTGGTATTATACCAGCCGCGAAGGATGAAAAGGTGTATTCAATATTCAATGTTTTACAATAAACCGTCCGAAAGACATTTTAAGGAAATTACTCCTGATAATGATAAGCCAAATGGAGACCTCTCCGTAGGAATCATATTACGAGATCTCTAATTCATTTTGCATGGAATCATCGTCAGGCTTCTTGATTAACCTTTGAAGACCTATGTTCGTTTTGCTAAACATAACCAGGTCATCGGCGTAGAATAGGTTGGATATCGGCCTTCCCCCTAGTTTTGGTGAATGTGCATCAACTGTATCCAGTTCCAAAGTCAGATCTGAGATTTACAGATTAAAGAGCAGGGGTGGACAGCTCTGCAGCTCCCAGAACATGTTTTCATCAGCAGGTACCAAACTTTCCAGCCGTACTCAGAGGATATCCCAGATCCTGTACAACAAGGCATTCTCCTGTATTTGTGGCTGTGCAGACTTTGATTATATTTCTGTGCTACATATATAGGTGATTCACTCCAAGCCCTTTGTAAACAAACATACCACTGACAAGTTTGAAAAGTCTGCAATATTTATTCATTACGGAGTAACATTCAGCCCAGTAACTCGTCTTTTATCTTATGAACAAAGCATGAAGGTCACAAGACTTAGGACTCCTCCTGAAGCCCAGGGCTGAGGGTAACATGGCACAGTGGAGACCAGTCTGTGGACCCTGTGGAGGGTGTAGCATTAACGGCTTGAGCAGAGTCTTCATCAATATATGATCATGAAAAGGATTTTACCTCTTGCAGTCACTCTCAAACGCAACAACCTACTTCAGTCTTTCATAACATGCCAACATGAGACCCGACATGAGGCTCCTCTAAGTACGCTATGACCCAACATGAGGCTCCCCAGAGTACGCTAAGCCCCGACATGAGGCTCTTCAGAGTACACTAAGACCCGACATGAGGCTCTTCAGAGTACTCTAAGACCCAACATGAGGCTCTTCAGAGTACGCTAAGACCCGACATGAGGCTCCTCAGAGTACGCTAAGCCCCAACATGAGGCTCTTCAGAGTACGCTAAGACCCGACATGAGGCTCTTCAGAGTACGCTAAGACCCGACATGAGGCTCTTCAGAGTAGACTAAGACCCGACATGAGGCTCTTCAGAGTAGACTAAGACCCGACATGAGGCTCTTCAGAGTACTCTAAGACCCAACATGAGGCTCTTCAGAGTACGCTAAGATCCGACATGAGGCTCTTCAGAGTACGCTAAGACCCGACATGAGGCTCTTCAGAGTACTCTAAGACCCGACATGAGGCTCTTCCGAGTACGCTAAGACCCGACATGAGGCTCTTCAGAGTACGCTAAGACCCGACATGCGGCTCTTCAAAGTACTCTAAGAACCAACATGAGGCTCTTCAGAGTACGCTAAGACCCGACATGAGGCTCCTCAGAGTATGCTAAGCCCGAGATGAGGCTACTCAGCGTATGCTGACACCACAACACTTGTTTAAATATCACTCCTGTACACACACTGTGCACAGGCACTCTCTCTGTGCACATACAATGTACACTCACATACCAGTCCACTCACTCCCATTCTCAGTGGATACACAAAGTATTCACACACTGTGCACACATTTGTTCTATTCCACACCATTCTTTCTAAAGGCTGTGCACACTCACGAATTCCATCTACACCCATTAGACATGCTGACATCGTGTGAAGTCAGAACTATGTGCACACTGAGCAGGCAAACATACTTTCTGCAAACTATGCACACTCACAGTCTGTGAACAATTAGTTTATCTGCAGACCCTTGCATTGTCTGCACCTACACAATCACATCTGCAAAATCACATTCTTGCACAATCACATTCTCTGCATAGACTAAGCACATGTGTGTTCTTTGTGTACACACAGACATAAATACAACACATGCCTCTTCTGTGCACTTCATACATGCTCACTGTCTACACACAGAAATGTAAGGGGGTGCTGTATCAGCCAGGCTACAAGTAAACAACATGCCAACTTGCAGAGATAAGACGTTTGTTAGGTTAGCTCAATTGGTTGCTACCTGTCAAGACCACACACTTCTCTCCAGTGATTGAGTGGGGGGGCTCTTTGGCCTTGAAAGCTAACAACCAATGTATGAGTTCGGTCATTAAAAGTATATCTAAAAAAATGCGTGCTTTGTCTTTTAAAAAGCTGCTCTTCATTTTTGTACATGTTATACTCACATGTGTTCTCTACACATCATAAACACTGATATGTTTTGTCAACACACACACTTTGCTCTTTTCGCAATCTCCATCAGTCACTTTAACAAAGTTACAGCCCCTTTTCTGCAACCCAGTAAAATTGTACAATCTATCTCCTCCGCAGCCCTCTGATCCCTCCCCAGTCAAATCAAGGAAGCTCACGATCTAACCGCATGCAACAGGTGGACTGAGTGGGACACAGAAAATAAGTAGAAGGTGCTGGTCCTCATAGCAGCTCCGGCTACTCAACTCTCAGACTTCCCAAGAAAGAAGGCAAAAGTCCAGCCGAGCATTGGAGGTGCAACGGAGCCACCCATGAGAGATGTTCAGGAGGCTTCCTTCTACCTTTTGGTGGATTGAGTGAAGGTTGGTTGGTATTGACTCCTCAGGTGGTGTGCACCAGGTGATGATGCTCTGGAATCCCTGCCGCTGGTAGAGCGGCCAGATGAGGGCTCCCAGAGTGGTCCTAAGGCAGAGAGAGAATTCACCCAGATGGTACGCATGCTGAGGACCTCCAGAAGCCCCCATGCTGGTAAAGCGCACAGGTCAGGGTTCGCTGAGTGGGTCTTTCTACAGAGAGATGGGTCATGCAGGTGATGAGCATGTTAAGGACCTCAAGAAGCCCTCCAGCTAGTAGAGCAACCAGGTGAGGTCTACCAGAATAGTCCTAAGACTGAGAGATAGTTCATGCAGTTGATGAGCACGCCGAGGACCTCCAGAAGCCCTCCAGCTCCTGGAGCAGCCAGGTGAGGTCTCTCATAATGGCCCTAAGACAGAGAGAAGGTTCATGTAGGTGATGCACACGCTGAGGACCTTCAGAAGCCCTCCTGCTGGTAGAGCAGCCAGGTGAGGTCTACCAGAATGGTCCTAAGACTGAGAGATAGTTCATGCAGTTGATGAGCATGCTGAGGACCTCCAGAAGCCCCCATGCTGGAACAGCGCACAGGTCAGGGTTCGCTGAGTGGGTCTTTCTACAGAGAGATGGGTCATGCAGGTGATGAGCATGTTAAGGACCTCAAGAAGCACTCCAGCTAGTAGAGCAGCCAGGTGAGGTCTACCAGAATGGTCTTAAGACAGAGAGATAGTTCGTGCAGGTGATGCACACACTGAGGACCTTCAGAAGCCCTCCTGCTGGTAGAGCAGCCAGGTGAGGTCTCTCACAATGGTCCTAAGACAGAGAGATGGTTCATGCAGGTGGTGCGCATGTTGAGGACCTCCAGAAGCCCTCCTGCTGGTAGACAGCTAGGTGTGGTCTCCTAGAAGGGCCCTAAGACAGAGAGATGGTTCATGCAGGTGGTGCGCATGTTGAGGACCTCCAGAAGCCCTCCTGCTGGTAGAGCAGCCATGTGAGGTCTTCCAGAATGTTCCTAAGACAGAGAGATGGTTCATGCAGGTGATGCGCATGCGGAGGACCTCCAGAAGCCCTAATGCTGGTAGAACGGGCAAATCATGGTTCCTAGACTGGGCCTTTATGCAGAGAGATGGTTCATCCAGGTAGCATGCTTGCTAGTATTCTCCGAAAGCTCTGGAGCATTGTCCAGTTGGGAAGGTCCTAGTCTCACTCCATGGTCCTGCCTCAGCTGGAATGTTCATCAAAGGGGCCAGTCCTAGTAGTGTGTAATGAAATGCTTAGGAATCCCAGCAAGCCCTTCAGCTGAAGTGTATTTTTTTGAGGGGCACACAAATCCTTCAGAAGGAGTGCTTTGGCAGTCTGCTTGCTCAGTTACCCCAAGCAGGGCATCTGCTGTTGGAACCGCTATGTGGGGTCCCCGCCATCTCTACTCTCTCTCTCTTTATATATATATATACACAAATATGTGCGTGCATATGAAACTCATGTACCAGATGGAACATGGTTCACGTGGACATGGTCCAGACAATGTGCACATTCAGGCTCTCCAAGAAGAACTTCTGCTGACACAGCCGCTGGGGGCATTGTGTCTGTCTCTTTCATCATCCTTCTGTCTCTGAAGGTCGTTCACCCGAGGAAAAGTTCATATTGATGAAGGTCTCTCTGCGTGGGTTCTGGGGCACTGGGAAAGTTCACATGGGCCAGACTCGATGGTATGCATGCTGAAGTACTCTGAAAAGTGGTGCTGATGGAGTTAGTCTGTGGTGAGTTTCTAGGGTGAAGGGAATGCTCACATAGGCTGAGTCCCGGCCGTGTGCATGCTAAAGTACTCAGGGAAGCCATTGTGACTGTGGACCTGAGGGGCATGGAGCTGGTAGGGGGGTGGTCTCGTCTCGCCACTGGATGGCTTTAATAACAAAGGAGGCCCCGTCAGCTCAGAAGTGGTGGTAGTTGTGGTGATCACACAGGTGGGACTTGGGTTTAGGTGGGTGTAGTGGAGAGTGGCCGTTGTCTCCTCAGCTGACGCTTTGAAGCCCTGGAAGAACAACCAAATAACAGTCAATTAGCCTTACAAACTCAGAAGACCAGGGCTCAAGCGAATAGATAGATGAAGACATTTCACAAGTTATGCTTGGGGTGAGGACTCCACCCCAATGTCAGTGTACGTTTGGTCGTGTCCTTAAAACCCACACACGTGAGCATGCTTTTTTTTTCAAGCATATTTTTATTGCCATTTAGTTCAATATCCATAAGGAGCATAAACACTAACAATGCTTATCATATCCCAAAAGGCAAAACACATCCAAGGCATATTTAGACTTGCGTTTGCTACTGTTCATCCCTGTACACCATCCCCTGTTTCAAATCGCGGAGCTGTACAAATGTTTTCCAGGATCTGTATATGCGCTGGGTTCGTGCTATCTTACGACTCGCATTTGCGTTACTTAGTATAGTGTTGGGGAGGAGCCAGCCAGTCATGCTCTATAAGTAAGTGTATGAAGGGTGTCCTCTAATATATATCTCGTAGTTTGTAAAAAAAAGGGGAAAAAGAAAGTCAAATGTGTAACTTGTGTAACTAACTAATTAATTTACTAGGTGGTAGGGTCGAGGCTATGTAGTCATGTCAGTAATGCACATTAAGTGTCCAGGGTACGTGAAATATAGGGCGGGCAGAGGTGGGCAGGGGCCAATTGTCTCACGTCAGGTTCCAAGCCAGTGCTGCCCTCTAATCGTGCACTATCCGCACTGGGGGGAAGTAAATGATACATGGGAATAGTACCCTTGTCTGGCCTTTGTCTTTCAGTGTACCGGGGTCAAGTTATGCTAGTGATCTATCTTTAAGCCTACCCAGTGGTGGTCGCCCAGGTGTTCCTTCTCCAACCCTGCTCATCCCTTACCTAAGCAGTGTCGTCATTACCCTCTTCCTCACTGTGATCGCGTTCTGGGTGTTCCCACGCCTCTAAGATCTCTCTCCAGTGCTCTGCTATAGGGCGCTGTCTCAGCCCCCTCATCTCTTCCCTCGCCAGAGCTCTACCCTCAGCCCCGGCCCAATAGGTCACATCCCACTTCCAAGCGTCAATTGTCGGTCCAGTCACAGATTTCCAGGTCTTCGCTATTTGTCTTCTAGCCAGGACCAATGCCAGGTCCAGGAATCTACTGCACACCTTCCGTTTAAGCGGACGGGGGAAAAGCCCCAGCAGGCACACCCCAACTGTGTTTTCCAATGTGTGATCCACTGCTGTCCCCGAAAGCTGCAAAATCTCCTCCCAAAACCCGGAGAGTAAGGCGCAACCCCAAGTCATGTGTACAAATTCTGCATCATCACGGTCGCATCTCTGACATTTACGTGTGTCGCCTCCATAGGCCATTTGAAGTTTATGAGGAGTCATATAGGTCATATGGGTGTAATTGAATTGTATATATTTCAGTCTTGTGTTGCGCAAGACTTTTTTAGGACATGCTAGGATTTTGGCCCATTCCGGGTCTGTGACGTCTTTACCTAAGATGATCTCCCAGCGGTTGCGCAGTTTCGTCAGAGCTGTACAAGCCATCTCCTGTTGCGAGGCGTACAGCCATTTTACCTGGTGTCCTGCTGTGCCCAACGTGAGGACTGAGTGTAATACTACGTGTACTTTAGGCTCTTCCTGGTTCCAGCCCACCAGCTCCCTGAAGGTACGCAGTACAATCTCATAGGTTAAGAATTGGCCTGGCTGCAAGTCATAACTCTCCAATAGGTCCCCAAATGGGGCCAGGTACGAGTGCTGATAGCAGTCTCCCACCGATTCCAGTCCAACCTCGGTCCATGTCATCAGCAGGGGTGGGGTTAGTATCGACCTTGGGTTCCAGTAGGGTAGGCCCACCAATGGTAGGACCGGAGTGTACAAGAGGGTTTCTCCCATCTTAAATCAACAACGTTGCCAGCAGTGTAAGTCTGTAGTTTGTAACAGAGATAGGTGGGGGATATGTACTGTAGGGTCAAGTATTTTAGATAATAGTAAGTCAGTGCAGGTCCCAAGAGCTGTTAGGTCCTTCCCCTCCGGGCCCAAACCCACCAGCCACTGTGCCAACCTTTGCAGCTGGGAGGCCAGGAAATAAAAAACTCGAAGTTTGACACTCCAAGGCCCCCTTCTACTGATGGGCGATGTAAAGTAGCTAAAGCCGCCCGCCGCCTTCACTTCTCCCATTTAAGGTCTTGCAGTAGCACGTCTAATTGTCGGAACCACGAAGCGGGGAGTGTGATGGGAAGGTTAGTAAAAAAATATAATAGGCGCGGCAACAGACCATTTTAGAAAGGGAGACCTGGGCCATGATCGGAAGTTGGCGGGAGCACCAGAAAGGAACGCTTGACCTCAGAGATCTGAGAACCTTTCCGAGGTTACCTTCGCGTAGGTTGTCCAGTGAGTAAAAGACCTGGATTCACAGGTATCAAAAAGTTGAGGGAGCCAGTTAATGTTTTCTACCAGTTACGGGGGCGGGCCGTGTCAGCCAGCACAGGGAAGAGGTAGGTCTTGGTGCGGTAAACTTTGAGTCCGGACTGTGACTCGAACTGTTCCATCAGGGCCATCGCTGTGTTAGTTCCTACAGTTGCATCGTTGAGGTAAATCAGTAAGTCATCAGTGTACAGGGAGATAATATGTGTTCTCCCCCCTAAGGTTATACCGAGCCTTCCGCCTCCACGTCTAAACAGCGCTGCCAGAGGTTCGATCGCCAATGCGAACAGGAGAGGCGATAGTGGGCAACCCTGTTGAGTGCCTCCGAAAATCCGGTATTGCATGGACACCGTTTGGCCCATTTTTACCCTGGCCGCGGGGCGCTCATAAAGTAGCATCACCCATCTTACCCAGCCCTCGCCCAGGCCCATGTGCCTAATAGTTTCAAACAGGTAGTCCCACCGCACTGTGTGGAAGGCCTTCTCAAGATCTATTGACAGAAGGGCCGCTTGTGGCAGTTGTCAGGTGTCTGGGTCATACAACACTGAGTACAGTCTGTGTAAGTTGAACGACATGTTCCTGGCTGGGATAAATACGTTCTGGTCTGTGTGGACCAGGTCCGGCATGTGGGGAAGTAGGCAGAGCGCTAGGGCCTTACTGAGAATTTTAAAGTCCATGTTTAACATGGAAAGTGGCCGGAAATCCATGACCGTCGCCTCTGTCGAGGGCTTCTTGGGGAGTGGCACCACCAATGCATCCCATGATGTTTCGGTGAGGTACCCCAGCTTCAGGGATTCTGCATATACTTTCTCCAACTGTGGCGCAAGCTTTGAGGCATAGATGGAGTAGAATTCAGCCAGGAAGCAATCAGGTCCCGGAGTTTTCGCTGTGGCCATGCTTTTAATTGCCGCCCGAATCTCTTGCACTGTCACTGGTCCTTCCATCGCATCTACTACTTGACTATCAAGTGTCAGAGGGAACAGCGCTCCTAGGAAGTCTCTCTGGTTGTCAGGGGACGACAAGGGTGGGGCCTTATATAGGACTGTGTAATAATCGCTAAATAAGATATTAATGGCCTCAAGGACATAATGTGGAACACCCTCAATGGTTCTGACTTGAGTAATTGGAGATGCATGTGTCTCCCGTCTGATTAGCCACACCAGCAGTCTGTCAGGCCTCCCCTCTTCCTCTTGCACCTTAGTGAGGTAACGTTTGTAGTCATGGCATCTCAGCCATTCGAGGGCTTGGTGGTAAAGTGCACGCGTTTGTTTTAGGGCGGTTAGCGCATCCGAACTGATTCCTTGTTCGTTGGCCATCCTATGTAGGTCACCCTCCAATCTTTCCAATTCCCGATGGAGTTCCCTCTGAGCCCCAATCGATTGTCCCAGGCAGTGCCCCCTCATCAGCACCTTAAACGCTTCCCACTCTACCAGTATGATGGATGCAGTTTGCGTGTTGTTATTGAAATAAGTGTCTATGGCTGTACCTTTGGTCTTCTTGAAGCAAGTATCTTCTAACGCCAATGGGTTTGTTTAGTTGCCATAGTGGAATCGTTGGGCGTGTCCTCAGCGGTTGGAGTATCAACAAGAGAGGGCTATGGTCCGAGAGTGTGCACCCTAGGTATTCCGTGTGGGTAAAAAAGCAGCCCAGGTTGGGTGTGGTCAAAAATAAGGCCAGCCTAGTATGTAATTGATGTAAGGGGGAATAATATGAGTAATCACGAGCTCCTGTGTGTTGTATCCTCCGGGTATCTTCCAGATCCCAGTGTCCCCTCCAATCTCGGAACCACGCTGTTGTACGGTGGGCTTGAGCACTCAGCAATGGGGGGTGTGAGCAATCTATGGTAATGTCTGTGACACAATTAAAGTCGCCTCCCAGAAGTATGTTTGGGGTTAGCACCTCAGCCAGAGGGGACGAAAGGTTCTGGAGGAACAGCACTTGGTCTTGGTTAGGGGCATATGCGCTATCCAATGTAATTTCTTGCCCAGAGAGTCTACCCTTTAGTAGTACATATCTGCCCTCTTTATCTATGAGTGTATGCAAGGGGTCAAATGGGATAACGACTCTCACCGAGATCATCGCGCCCCTTGCATATGTGGAGTAGGAGGTCGCATATATTTGCCCCCTCCATCTCCTCCGTAGTTTCTCCATTTCGCTACGGGTGAAGTGTGTTTACCGGAGGAATGAGATCTGCACTCCTCTCCTGCACAGGTATCTATATATATTGTGGCGCTTAGTGGCTGAACCCATACCTCTAATGTTCCATGTCATTAGTTTCAGTGTGTGTTGGTCTGATGGCATTTTCAAAGGTCTAAGTACTCAGTTCTGTCTCCTCCTCCTACCCTGCCCACTCCCCTCCCCTCGGCCCTGGAAGAAGCAAGCCAGGACCCCACCTGTAAAATAAACAAACAATGAGAACCCCCATAAACAAGAACTCCCCTGTTCCCCGGAGCAGTCTGGCAATGGCCAGCCGCACAAACTGCAAGCAAACTATCTGAATCATAAGGAGGCCCCTTCCATGTCTGGGTGAGTCCTTCCAGGAGGGGCAGGCTATGGCAAGTGGATAACCGTCTGTTTTGTGGCGTTCCTGTATGCAGCACGACCTGCGCCGGCCCTTTTGTCCAGTGGCTCCTGCCTGCTTGTATTTGGGCTATGGCAAGGTGTACAAAGCAAACACAAGGGGCCCGATTCACAGAACTAACTTACGACAAAATCCTAAACTTACTACCATTTTGGTATTCACAGAATTAACTTACTCATTTTGGTATTCACAGAATGAACTTACTCATTTTGGTATTCACAGAAGGCACTTACTCATCAATGAGTAAGTGTTACTCATCAATGAGTAAGTGCCTTCTGTGAATACCAAAATGAGTAAGTTCATTCTGTGAATACCAAAATGAGTAAGTTCATTCTGTGAATACCAAAATGGTAGTAAGTTTAGGATTTTGTCGTAAGTTAGTTCTGTGAATCGGGCCCCAGGAGATGATGGACGGAGCGCTGAAACGTTTCAGACACTCACCCCCAGTCACAGATCTGGGTTGAATCCATCATCGTTCTTTAGCTCACTTCGCCACCCAGTTCAGACACAGCTATATGCAAATCAGTCTTGACCCTGTGCCTCATGGGAACAGTCCAGCCCGAACTGCCAAGCCATGTCTTCCCTGGACCGGAAACAAGCATCCTGGGACCAGTTTCGGGCTAATAGCCCTCATCAGCCAGGCTAGCTTGAATCCAGTGGCAAAGTGAGCAAGGGACCCACGTCTGGACATACCCTGCCAACTTAGGGCGAATAAAGCAAACACAAGGAGATGATGGACGGAGCGCTGAAACGTTTCAGACACTCACCCCCAGTCACAGATCTGGGTTGAATCCATCATCGTTCTTTAGCTCACTTCGCCACCCCAGTTCAGACACAGCTATATGCAAATCAGTCTTGACCCTGTGCCTCATGGGAACAGTCCAGCCCGAACTGCCAAGCCATGTCTTCCCTGGACCGGAAACAAGCATCCTGGGACCGGGTTCGGGCTAATAGCTCTCATCAGCCAGGCTAGCTTGAATCCAGTGGCAAAGTGAGCAAGGGACCCACGTCTGGGCATACCCTGCCAACTTAGGGTGAACAAAGCAAACACAAGGAGATGATGGACGGAGCGCTGAAACGTTTCAGACACTCACCCCCAGTCACAGATCTGGGTTGAATCCATCATCGTTCTTTAGCTCACTTCGCCACCCCAGTTCAGACACAGCTATATGCAAATCAGTCTTGACCCTGTGCCTCATGGGAACAGTCCAGCCCGAACTGCCAAGCCATGTCTTCCCTGAACCGGAAACAAGAATCCTGGGACCGGTTTCGGGCTAATAGCCCTCATCAGCCAGGCTAGCTTGAATCCAGTGGCAAAGTGAGCAAGGGACCCACGTCTGGGCATACCCTGCCAACTTAGGGTGAACAAAGCAAACACAAGGAGATGATGGACGGAGCGCTGAAACGTTTCAGACACTCACCCCCAGTCACAGATCTGGGTTGAATCCATCATCGTTCTTTAGCTCACTTCGCCACCCCAGTTCAGACACAGCTATATGCAAATCAGTCTTGACCCTGTGCCTCATGGGAACAGTCCAGCCCGAACTGCCAAGCCATGTCTTCCCTGGACCGGAAACAAGCATCCTGGGACCGGTTTCGGGCTAATAGCCCTCATCAGCCAGGCTAGCTTGGATCCAGTGGCAAAGTGAGCAAGGGACCCACGTCTGGGCATACCCTGCCAACTTAGGGCGAACAAAGCAAACACAAGGAGATGATGGACGGAGCGCTGAAACGTTTCAGACACTCACCCCCGGTCACAGATCTGTGTTGAATCCATCATCGTTCTTTAGCTCACTTCGCCACCCCAGTTCAGACACAGCTATATGCAAATCAGTCTTGACCCTGTGCCTCATGGGAACACACCAGCTCGAACTGCCAAGACATGTCTTCCCTGGACCGGAAACAAGCATCCTGGGACCGGTTTCGGGCTAATAGCCCTCATCAGCCAGGCTAGCTTGAATCCAGTGGCAACGTGAGCAAGGGACCCACGTCTGGGCATACCCTGCCAACTTAGGGCGAACAAAGCAAACACAAGGTGTTCCATTGTGCCCCAGCACGGGGCTCTTTGCGGAATAGAGTCAGTTCAGTTAAAGGTTGGCAGCTGTTCTGGGGTAACCACCGGCAGTGTGATGCTGTCCACTCAAGAGCTGTCGGATTCTGAGCCTCCAGTCCCCCCAGGTGATCCCGAGCCAAGTACTGATGTGGAGTCAGTCGGTCTCATGATTTCAGCTACCGCCTGCAGGTCTGCGGCTCCCTCCTTCTTGGTCTGGGAGTGGCTAGGTATTTTAGGTGATTTCCGCTTCGAACGGGTCCGTACTCTCTTCCTCGACCTTGTGACCCCGCGTTTATTTTCAGTACTAGGGTACTCAAATTTGTCTCCCGCTTTGTAGGATTCAAGCCATTCCCAAGCTGCCTCCGGATTTTCACAAAAATGCGCCTTCCCATCCAGCATTATACGGAGCATATCAGGAAACATCAAGGAATATTGCAAGCCCTCTTCCCTTAGTGCCTTCCTAATCTCCAGGTATGAAGCCCGCCGTTTCCGTACTTCAGCCGTATAGTCAGGGAAGATAGAGACCCTGCCATTTCTCACCATGAATGAACCGTCCGTGTGTGCCTTCTGCAGGAGGACGTCCCTATCCTTGTAGTGGAGGAGTTTTGCAACCACTGGCCACAGTGGGCGGCCCGGGGCCGGAAGACGCGCGGGGACCCTGTGTGCCCTCTCAAGTGTGTAGAACGGGGAAAGACCCTCTGGTGCCACAACTGCACGGAGCCAGGGTTCTAGGTAGGCGATCATGTCGCTGCCTTCCATTTCCTCTGGCAGTCCAATTATCCACACGTTGTTCCTCCTATTGCGCCCTTCCGCATCTTCGGCCCTGCCATCCAACGTGCAGACCCTTTCGGTGAGCTCTGTGACTTGGCGGGTTAGTTTTCGTTGTGTGGGGGTGTAGCTTGTGATTGAGGCCTCTGCCGTTTTCACCCGTTTGGCTAGCTTGTGGTGTTCAGCACGGAGCAGCCCCAACCCCACCGACACAGTGCTGATGTCCTGGTGGAGGGTGGCTTTGGTGTCTGCAATTGCATCCAATATCTCAATTAATTGCTGCTGCACCGGAACTGTCACTGCCAGTGCACCCATTGGGGCCTGTTGGAGGTCCGCGGTCTCTTCTCCCAGGTCTGGGGGGGCACCCGCTGTCTTCATTCTAGCTTTCCCCATGTTGTCTCTCCCCCCGGGGTGCGGAGCGTCAGGGGCTCAGGTAAGAATGTCTGGGTTAGTGCCGCCGCCCACTCAGAGAGGGAGGTAGGTATGTTCCCCACCCGGGTTGGGACATCTTTCAGCCACCGTGATGGACCCCAATAGTCTTACAGGAAGGATGTGGCGCAGGGGAAGGCTCTGTGTGCAGCCACCGGTGGGGGCATGCATGGGTAGGCTTCAATTTGCCTCCAAGGGTCCAGTCTGACTATCCAGACCCCGCACAAATCATGGAAGGTGAGCTCTCACCTGGGCCTCCACACAGTTCTTATCTGGTGCAGAATCTACCACTCTAGGCCCCAGTATCCTTGCCTCTCCTGTTGTGATATCGGCACCAGCGTCTACAGGCTGCTAAGCGCCTGCAATATAGGCACCCGCAGTCACCCCAGAGGGATAGCAACCAGATTCAGTGCAGTGCAGTGCAGTGCTATCAACGTTACTCTGGTCAGTCCCTTTGCACTGTCCTAATGCAAGGATCCTCATGGGATGCAGCACACAGTCCCACTGCACGTCCCCGGAGGGGCTCCCTAGTGCAGCGCAAAGCTCTCACGTGGGTAGGGTAGGGGCAGTTTGTTTATTGCCCACTCGGTCCTGCAGCTTCTGCGAAGCTCTCCGTGACAGGCTGCCACTACGGTTGAGGTCCTGTAGGCCGCGCCAGGTGGCGAGCCCCACCCCTGTCCCCGAGGGCAGATCCAGATCTCGGGGCGCGATACTCCACTCATCGCAGGGCCCGCAGCGGTCGCCGGATTCTTGCTGTGCCCTCCTCCAGCCAGATCCCCAGCGGGGGACACAGGTCTTGTGTCTTCTCCGCATACACGGGCCCTGGGGTATTTTCTTTGCACGCCCCCAGGGGACCAGGGCTGCAGGTCTGGGCTCACGGCACGCTGATCACGGCTGCCACCTTGTGGTCCGGAGCACCGGCTCCCTCGGGCCTCGTATTGGTGAGCCGCAACCCTCCGTCTCCGCAAAAGTGCCTCATCCAGCCTACCAGGCTCTCCCATCTTATTTTTATTTTTACTTTATTCATAGATTTTGTCATAAGTAACAAGCAAGTTACATCAACGAAAAATTGAACGATAAAAAAGGGAGAAATAAAAAATAACCTGTGATGGACACCAATAGCAACTATAGCATATGACTTGATACACGTTTACAAAGGTTAGGGTAGCACACTTTACAAGCATCTGTACCAGGAACAACTCGATCAGTATGTGACCCAACGAAGGCCTCAACAGACTCGTAAACAATAGGCAGTGACATGGATCTTACATTCAATGCTACATTTTACAAGGATCGCCCAATGCCCCTTCTCCAACAGCGTCCCACCATACCATCTGTGACATGATCCAGCGTATCCCACTGTCCCCCCTCACCTCGACGCGTTCGGTTCTGCTGCAGTTAGATAGCTCTGGTATAGACCCCAAAAACTCTTGGGGCTGCTTTGTGGGGGGAGCAGTTCACTATATAGTTCCGACTGCGTGTTGCAGTATAACATGTCCTTAGACCACTCAGCAACTGTGGGTGCTAGGCCCCGAGCCCATCGCATTGCTACTCTGCGCTTCGCTATGAGTAAGCCCATATCCACTAATTTGCGCGATTCCTTCTGCAGCTGTCTAGAGTGCCCCAGGAGTGCTAGTAATGGGTCAGTTAGGAGAGGGGTGCCTATGATGTCGCTCAACTTTAGGAAAATTAGTCTCCAGAAGTTGGCTATGACTGGACATGACCAAGCTAGGTGCATAAATCCCGCTGGGTTGGTATTGCATCTTTCACACTCAGAGGTGTCTCTAAGGCCATATCCATGTAATCGAGCTGGGGTGTAGTAAGTTCTATTCAGGAACTTAAATTGTATGAGTCTATGTCTACCATAGAGGGAAATGCGTTTCGTGGACTCGCAGCAGTACCACCATGTGGTATCATCAAGGATCGTGTCTAGGTCACTCTGCCACTTCAGTCTAGCCCTAGTGTAGGAGCTTTTAAGTTCTTCCTGCACTAGACTATAAATGATGGATACTGTCTTATTGGGTGAGTCGGTGCGTAATATGTAAGATAGGGGGTGGAACTCAGGTGGCTTGAGTGTGTCCTCACTTAGCAGCCCGCGGAGAGCATGCCGCACTCTGAAGAAGTGGAACCTTGTCAGCGGAGAAGCAGCATGACCCTCTGCTTCAATTTCGGCCCAACTGCGAGCTGCGCCTGCCGTAAATAGGTCCCCAATTTTGGTGACATTGATTGTGCCCATTGCCCTTACAACCTCTTTTTCCCTTCATGTTGGCAACCATTGACACCATTCCAGAGGTGTCAGGGGGGAATACAAAATAGCTCTGCCTGCCTTTTCAGAAGATTGTGTCATGCATGCACCGTTGCGTTGATTGAGTCCAGGGTCCCAGGGCTTCTAGATGGAGGGCAAAACAATGACACCGCCAGGGGATCAGAGGCAGTAGCTACTTTTTCGATTTGTAAGTGTGGGAGAGCTGTGCTCTGGCGAATCCAATGGTAAGCGTGCGAGCACTGCGCTACTCTGTTATAGAGCTCCCGATCAGGAGCGCCTAATCCCCCGTGGTGTAAGGTAGAGTGATAATATCCCACCGAGCTCGGGATTGCTTACCAGCCCAGGCCAGCCTCACCAACAGGGATCTAAGTTGCCTGAAAAAATGCAAGGGGAGGACCATCGGTATATTGAGAAACAGGAAAAGGAATCTAGGCAACACCACCATCTTCATCAGGGAGATACGACCTAATAGCAACAGGAGCAAGCGAATCCAGCGCTCTACCTCTTCCTCCAGCTTCGTGATTGCCCTTCCATAATTCTCTCTAAATACTATCTCTGGGTTCGTATGCACTTGAATACCCAGATAGTGAACTGAGTCTGTGGACCATGAGAGGGGGAAGTCCAACTCAATAGGCTCCATAGCTGGCGTCAGTGGAAATTCAAATTTGTGGACTTATTCCAATTTATCTGAAGGCCAGAAAACTCCCCATATCTAACCACTTCTCTGAGCACTGGGGACAAGTTAGTTTCCGGGTCTCTGATGTATAGGAGTGTATCATCTGCATACGTGGAGACTATTAGTTATATCCCGGGAAGCATATCCTCCTGTGCCCGTAGTATTCCCTAAGGGCACACGCCAGCGGCTCTGCTACTATTGCATATAGAAGTAGTGAAAGCGGGCAACCCTGACGGGTGCCTCTAGTAATCTTGATCGGCGCAGTCACCAAGTGTTAGAAATGGGATTTCTGGTTGGCTAGGTCTTGCGCCTCAGCCAGGCAGAAACCACCACTCTAGTCAGGGCAAGGGAGTTACACGCTGAAGATAACCCCTGCTCACCCCCCTTGGTAGCTTGGCACGAGCAGTCAGGCTTATTCCAGAGGCAATGTGTAAAGCGTTTGCGCAACACACACACAGCAGCAACACACTAGGCACACCACAAAAGAAACTCCACACAAGGTTATATAAAAAATAGCCTTTGTATTATCCAAAACACATTAGAATCATAATCACACATATACACTATGCCAACTGGCACTAGGCAATATTCACAGGGGATTATATACATGACAGGGCCAATCGGGCCACTGTCAGAACCATCACAAGCACAAGTAGTAGAAATAAAACACAACCAGTTACTACTGGTAAAATACTGTACTTAGCATTAGTATTAGCAACATACCCGCATTATGTCTGCATCACATTAGACATAAACACATTATGCGTAAACCTCATAAGCATAAACACATTACGCAACAGGCATAGAACACATGGTGCCTAAGTCACAAGCACAAACACATTATGCATAACATTTGGCATCATCATCAGCATCACACATTATGCAACCTCATAAGCATAAACACATTATGCCATCTCGGTAGGCATCACATTAGGGCCTTGCGACCTACCAACACTGTGGCACCCACCATGACCCCAGGCCAACTGGCCTTTCTCTGGTGCCCAATGCCCTTTGTCCAAAATGTCAGGGCGTAACTCTAAGGCCTTCCAAGTGGCCCTCTGGCTGCCAATGCAGCAAGACACTGTGTGCAATGCGCTGGGGGCGTGGGGTGCGTCTCACCCCTTCTTCAACAAGCAACAAGCAAAATGCCCCGGGTTGCAGCTGCCCGCGCTCTCGCGGTGCAGCTGAGGAATCACTCTGGCACTACCGTGCCTCCTGAGCCCCCACTGGGACTCTGAAAATAATTTGCCCCACGTTGCAGCTGCCCGCTCCCCTGCGGTGCAGCTGAGTGCATCAAGCACGGGCACCACTTGTGCCTGGGGAGCCCCCTTTACTGGGGGCTCGTCTGGTGCCGTTATCCGGCGCCACAATGCGGCAAAGAAGATTAGCCCTGGCACTAACTGTGCCACTGAAGCCCCACTCCGGGACTTCTAAAACGAAATGGCCCCAACGTTGCAGCTGCCCTCCAACAGGCGGGTCAGCTGTGTGAAAACGGCACCAACCGTGTGCCCTGCTTGCCTCCCCTCACCGGGGCTTCTCCTGGTGCCTCCGATCGGCACCAGAAATGTGGCCAAGACCAGATCAGCGCTGGCACTATCTGTGCCCTGAGAGCCCCGTTCACTGGGCTCTGTCTGGTGCAGTCACTCGGCACCAATATCGGTCCACGACACCAGCCCCACTCACCGGGGCAGACCGGCGCCGACTCCAGGCACTGACAATGTGCCTCGGTAGGTCCACAATCACCGGGACCTTCCTTGGCGCCTCCCCTTCTCCGTGGCCTCCACCTAGGACTTCGGCCCGCAGTCCGCGAGGCTCCGGTCCCCTTCCGGGAGGCTCACTACTGCGGAGTAGGCTCCCGCCAACAGTCAGGATTTGCTCCGGCCCCTTCTGGACTCCTCTGGTGCTGCTCCCGGCACCCGCAAGGCTTCGTGGAGCCCCCCTCACCGGGGCTCCTCTGGCCAACGTCGTGGCAGTGGGAAGGCACCAACCGGGTGCCTCAGCCCCTCACCTCACGGAGCGAAGCCTCTGTCGATCCGGGCTTCCCGCGGGCCTCCCCTCACGCTCCTTTCCGGCCCCACCCACAACCAGGCAGGATGCCTGACTTCCGGGCCGGCAGCGCTCTTCTCCGGGACGCTGCTCGCGAAGCGGCGGCCCCCTCAGCAGCATAACAATGCGGGGTGGGCTCCCGCTCCACCACACATGCAGGGTGGGCTCCCGCTTCTTCGGCAAAATGCGGGGTAGGCTCCCGCTCCTCAGGAGCACAATTACAGCGGGGTAGGCTCCCGCTTTCAGATGCACAAACGCGGGGTGGGCTCCCGCTTCCCAGGCATCAAGGTGGGGGAATCCCCACTTCGGGATTCCCTCTAAATAAGTCGCAGCTCAGTGCTGCAGAGCCCCAGCACTCTCCCCGTCCTGGGAGAGAAAGATATAGCCCACAAGGCGCTTAGGCACAGTTCCAGGGGCACAAGGCTGGGCAAAGTAACAGCAGGCAGGCCAGCACACTGGGGCTCCTTGGTCAGCAGACCCCTCCGCTGCCAGGCAGGGCAGCAGGTCAATCCCCAGCGGTGGTCCCTCCTGGCAGGCTGGCAGCCTGCCGGCCGCAAGTCCCAGTAAGCACAAGGAAGCACATTTCATCGGGTCACAGCCCCAGTACTTATACTCCCAATCCTTTGATCTCCTAGGCAGAGAGTGTCTGTGCCCAGCCAGAACCAGTTCTGCCTTCTCTGGTGTGACTTCCTGGCAGGAGGTGGAGACGGCATGATCAGAGGCAGACCAGGCCCTTTGAGGTGCAAGGAAATCTCCTCCCCCTTCCCCAATTGCAGCCCAGGACTATTCAGCCCTTTCCTGACCCACCTAGACTATCTGGAGCCACTCCTGCTCCCCAGCCTTCTGTCATCCAAAACCCAGACAGGCAATCCACATTCCAGCAGAGGCACCCAGGATGACTGAGCAAGAAAATACCTACTTTCTAAAAGTGGTATTTTCAAACACAGAATGTAAAAATCACCTTCACTATAAGATGCATCTTTAGATTCTGAGTTCAGGCATACTAAATTTTACCACGCTGCTCCTCTCATATCAGGAATTACCACTGAAACACTTATCAGGAAATCCCCAATGCATCCCTATGAGAGGGCAGCCTCACAGCAGTGAGAAACCAAAATGGCTGTTTGTCACTACCAGGACATGTCACGCACTTAAGGTACATGTCCTACCTTTTACCTACAATGCACCCTGCCCATAGGGCTAGCTGGGGCCTACCTTAGCGGTGACTGACATGCAGTAAAAGGGGGGTCACAGACATGGCACACACTTTAGGTGCCACGTCACAGCGGCAGTAACACTGCGCGCACACGCCCTGCAATGGCAGAGGCCTGAGACAGGTTTAAAAGGCGACTTCGGTGGGTGGCGCAATCAGCGCTGCAAGCCCACCAGTAGCATTTAATTTACTGGCCCTGGGTATCTGAGATACCACTTTACAAGGGACTGACAGGTAAATTAAATATGCCAAACAGGTGTAGACCAATATTACCATGTTTACCACAGAGAGCACACACACTTTACACTGGACAGCAGTGCTAAAGTGCCCAGAGTCCTAGAACCACCAACACCATGTCAGAAAAAAGGCTAGGAGGAAGGCAAAAAGTTCAGGGATGACCCTGCAAAAAGGGCCAAGTCCAACACCAAGTCTCCCACCCTAATCCTGGCAGATGGCGAATTATATAGCACCCCTACTAATTGCAAGAAGACTTCCCCAACACCCATTCTTCTCAATACAGTGGACATGAAGGTCCATTCAACAGAGTCGAAGGCCTTCTCTGCATCCAGGAAGACCGCTGCAGCCTTGGTCTGTGGCTTCGTATGTTGAATCACGCCGAACACCGTACGCAGGTTGTATGTCAGATTACGCCCCGGAACAAATCCCGCTTGTTCTGTTCCAACCAGTTGAGGAACCAAAGGGGCCAAGCGGTTGGCCAGAATTTTAGCAAAAAGCTTGGTGTTCACATTGAGTAGGGACAGCGGTCTGTACGAGGAGCATTCATTGGGCGGTTTGCCTGGTTTAAGCAGTGTTGCAATCCAGGCCTCCCGCATAGAAGGGAGCATCTCGCCACTTTCGCCCATTTCCTTAAACAAAGTGATCAAGTGTGGGACCAGGAGTTCCTTGAATTCCTTGTAAAATGCGACGGTTAGGCCATCCAGCCCTGGTGCACTACCAGAGCGCATCGTATTCAAAGCGGTGAGAACTTCCCAGGCATCCAGCGGTCTCATTAGGTACTCCCTGTGCTCGTCCGTCAACCATGGTAATTTAATATGCTCCATATAGTCTAGAATGGCAGCAGCATCAGTCGATGTCCTGGAGCGGTATAGTTCCGAATAATACTGACTAAATCTATCTGCTATAGAGGTGGGATCTCTCAGTACCTCGCCAGAATCATCGTGTAGTTCCGTCACCACTGTCACCTCTCTTCTGCTACGTGCCAAAGAAGCCAAGGTTGCCCCGGGACGCTCACACTCTCCATATGTTTTGGGAACAGCATATTTCCCCATGTGCTTTATCTCATTGTCAGCTGTTTCATGGTATTCTTCGAGTGTCTTCCTAAGTTCCTCTGTGGTCTGATCGTCCCCCCCTGCCTGAGTCGTTCGCTCGAGCTCAGTTAGTCTACCCTCAAGAAATTTCAACCTATCTCTAAGCGAGCGGAGGACCCCTGAGTGTTTTGAGATGGCAATCCCTCGGACATAAACATTAAAGGTTTCCCACACCGTAGCAAAGCTACTGACCGAGCCTATGTTGATTTCAAAGAAAGATTCTATGGCTTCCAAAATCTCGGACTTAAAACATTATCTAATAATGAATATGGCAGAAATCGCCAGATGAATGGAGCTGGTCTTTTCTGCGGACATTCTATGTCCAGCTGTATAGGTGAGTGATCCGAGTATGAACGGGGGTGAATGACACAATCAAGAACATGCACAACCAGTAATCTATTCTAGTGTGCAGATTGTAAGGAGCCGAGTAGTGAGTGAAGTCACACAAACTAGGTGAACGTGTGCGCCATATATCCACCATGTCTAATTGAGTAATACAGTCTATGATAGATTTGGCAGCCGCCGACAGCCGTCGAGGTGGACCATCAGAGCGATCCAACATCAGGTCAAGTACACAATTGAAATCTCCGCCACAGAGTTGCGGGAGCAAGGGGCACCACTGAATACGCCCCCGTAGATCTCTGTAGAATTGTGGATTATCAAAGTTAGGGCCATAGATGTTGGCAATTAGTATATCCAGTCCTCGGCCCTTACATCTAGAGATAACATACCTACCCTCCGTGTCTGTATCAACGGCCTCTAATGTGATACCTGATTTAGGGTTAACCCAAGTTAAAACTTCTCTTGCATGTGTGGAATAGCCAGCAGCATGAAAGGGGCCATGTAAGCATCTGGGAGTGAGTAACCTGCTGTCCAGGGGCAAGTGAGTCTCCTGCAAGAGAGCAACATCTACACTATGCCTGGTGAGGTACGCCAGCACCCTACATAGTTTTCTAAAGTCATTGAGTCCCCTAACGTTCCATGTTAGGAATCGCATCTTACTACCTTGGTACAGAACTACAGCTTGGTATCATATCTGTATACACCTTTGCTATGACAGCTTTGCTGCCCTGTGAATATATCATTCGGTAAACGCTTTTGGTGAGATAGTTGAATATACAATAAATATTGTGTCCAAAATAACAGACCCTTAAGTCCCCCTCCCCCCCACGCCATGCTTCCCCCAACTTGTCATGGTCGAAAAAAAACCTTTCCCGCATTTCAAAACATAACTGGCCTGGTGCCATAAAGTGAGTGACACACAGAGGAGGATATTACCTTTGCGCCGCCTAGTATCTCTTCTTAGCAGAGATCTAGTAATGCCATCAGAACGTAGAATATTCTTATAGAGAATGTAGGTTACGACTAATTGCACTGCTAGTATCAAGACCCGCTGCCCCCGTCCCGCGTGAAGCCCGTCGGACTGTAACTGGGCAGTGAGAATCCTCATAAGTTACAAAGTCTCGTTGGGTCTGCCGGAATCTGTCGGATGCATTTCTTTATGCTCGATTGGCAATGTCTCAATGTTCCCCCAGGGGCCAAGGAGCAGACCTCCCCAGCATGGCAACACAAATGTTAAGGACACGCAACACCTACCCCTCGAAGGTCTCACCAGAGTTCGTGTGCGGCACTGTGTTAGTCCTGCTCCTCCATGCTGCCTCCGGCGGACGCAGAAAGTTTCTCCGTCTCGCTGCACCTCCTGTCAGTCTTAGTGTAGTCTTTGAGGGCCGCCTGCAAAGACTTGGGGTCCAAGAAAATCCACGATTTGCCATTCAGATTCAACCTTAGTCTGGCGGGATAGAGCATTGCATATTCAAGATTGTATTCACGACGTTTACGCTTCAGTGGGGTCAATTGACGTCTGGCTTCCTGTACCCTCGAAGTGAAGTCCGGAAACAGCGAAATTGAGGAGCCCTCGAACTGCAGCTCTCTTTTCTCTCTGGCCTGCCTCAGTGCGGCATCCCTATCTCTATAATTCAATAGTTTAGTGATGATTGGGCGAGGCACAGCCCCCAGCGGTGGTCTAGGGCCCAGGGAGCGGTGAGCGCGCTCAACTACAAGCATTGGGGAGAAGACATCACGGCTCAGTAGTGTTACCAGTAGTTTCTCCACAAACAACTCCATGTTGCCCGTGGGCGCAGTTTCCGGAAGGCCAGTGATGCGAATATTACTTCTTCGTGATCTGGCTTCCAAGTCTTCAGCCCTATCCTGCAGGGCAGCTAGGATTCTCCCCATTTTCTTTTGAGCCACGTCTGTCTCCATATGAGACTCTTCAATCTCCGTGACGCGGCGTTCCGCCATGTCGCGGCGCTCGGCATGCTTATCAATCCTCTCCGACATACGATCCATACAGTAAGACAATGAATCAATTTTGCCGTCTATGGTGGAGAGGCTTTTCTGCATTGCCGACAAGATTTGGCGTATGTCTTCAGATGATTCCTGTGTCTCATCAGTCTGATTTTGTGGGGCATGAGCCTCACCTGCCTCTTTATACCTTGACTTGCGTTGCACAAACTGCAGCTTAGATTGTGATTTATTAACATTGCCCATTTCTACAGGGAGTGGGGGGCCCAACTGAGGTATTCCTCAGTAACTGCCTCTTCAAAATATCTCAGTCCCACTGAGTCAAGCAGCGCTGGAGAGATCAGCCCGGACAATATTTGAGGTACAGGGGCAGCTGCGTTATGTATTGCTGAATGCAGGCAGTAAATCCTCTGATCGTGTCCCAGAGGGCCCCCGTTTGCTAAGGGAGAGCTAGTGGCCTGTCTACAAGGCAATCTCAGTGATAGTGCCCAGCCGGTAGGGAGAAATGCACCCACCCACCGCAAGCCACACGTGAATAGCCAACCTGCTTGTAGGCGAACAGAAGTAGTCCCCTGTCAGTCCGAGGCGTAAGCTAATGACTCCTCTGCCGGTCCAGCATGGGTGCGGGTCTAGGCGCTATGTTTCTGACTGTCTGCAGGTCGAGATAGGCACTCCTGTAAGCCCCCGCAGGGCCGCTGGTTTGACCCGCGTAGCAGTGCGCGTGGCAGCTCGTCCAAATCACTCCTCACTTGCCCCCACAGGCCACTGAGTTCCTGCCCCAGCGGTACGCACCCTGCGTGGCAGCAATCTCGGTCCCCAGCAGGTGCAAATGTAAGGCCAAGTCCTCAGCACACGAAGCGTGGCGACAGGGCTAGCCCGGCCGCTTCTGGCAGGTGTGCGCTTTGAATCAAATGAGCGGGGAGGCAGGCCCAGGCCACGCACCCTCCACCTCCAGGCGTCAGCAATCCAGCATGGAGCACTCGCAGGCAGAAGAGGCGCAGGTCCAGCGTGCCCCCCCAGGCAGCACGCCCCCACGGACACAGTTCTTAAGGGGGGTAGGGCGGCGGCAGGGCAGTGAAGCAGGCTATTCGAATACTAGGCACCCCTCACCTTGGCTGTATCGGGGTCGCTCGGCGCTCCCAGTATCGCCGGTGGTCGCACCTCGGTGTCCAGGATGGCTCCGCCGGAGCAGGTAAGGGATGGCACACGCTCCCCCAGGCCGTCGGCTGGTTCCGATCAGCGTTCCCTCCGACTCCGGGCAGCAGCAGCACAACGCGGGCGCTCCTCGGCTCAGAGGACCCACAAACAGCACGCCAGCTAGGCCGCATGCCGAACACCCACAGCTTCTCAGGGCAGGCGGGCGGCGGCAGCCCATGCGAGTCGGCAATCCGAATACAGGCCTCCTCTCTCCCCAGCAGTCAGGAAGTCCGTCCGGCACCGCAGGGTCCACCAGCCGCTATGCCGCTCTGCCGATCTCGTGCAGGCCGCAGCGCCCATACCGTGCAGGCTGCTCACTGCTCTAACGCCTCCGCTCGCCCCAGGGGGTCAATATTCGACATGCAGGGAGTCGATCAATCACATTTCAGGTGGGCTTCTCAGCACAAGTCTCTGTTCATGTCGATGTGTGCTCTGGAGTCAGGATTCCTTAAGGATATTCGTGATGGCTTGCGGAGCGCGCTCAAGACGCGGCCATCTTGTGCTCAGGCAAGCTCCCCCCCCCTCGGCTCTCCCATCTTCAGAGGTTTTCCTCCAGTACCGGGGAACGCAGGCCGGGACCTATGGCAGGCAGGATAATCGAAGGCCCGGCGCGGAGCAGCAAGCTCAAGCGTCTGCCATCAGTGGCTTCCAAGCCACGCCCCCATATGTGAGCATGCTTGTGAGTGAACACACACTGCTGCTTCTCTCTCAATCTCCCCCACACACACACATACATACACATCCAGATACACATATTGCTATCTCTCTGAAGCCAGAATTATTTATACTAACCGTGCCAAAGTCCCCACTGGCATTGGGGATTGAAAAGAGCTCTGTGAAGTTCGGCACAGAGTCGCTGATAAAGTTAACATTTCCATAGACGTGGTGAGGAAACTTCTCGGCACTCTCCTCCACAATGCCAATCTGCGACGTGCGCACATGGTAAGGGAAGTTCTTGTTGGCTGCTGAAGGGCGAGTGATGATCTAGAAAAGAGAAAGAGCATGAGAGTAAAGTCACAAACACACTGATCACTTGGTGGTGAGACACGAGGGCAGTCATCCTTACTAAGACATATAAACAACATGTCAATGAGGGAAACATCTATTACAACACAGGCATTACATCGTAGTGCCTTTACAACGCAGTTAGTACGACGACTGCAATGTTACCACAAGTTCCATTACAACGCAAGTCATTACAAAGACTTGCTTTAGGGAATGCAATGTTGGACTGGTGTTTGTAGGAAGGTAGGTTACCCCCACTTTTTTCCTGGTGTTTTGCTGGTTTTTGACTAGTCTGACTGGGATCCTGCTAATCAGGACCCCAGTCTATCTGCTTTCTCCCTAAAGTGGTTGTGTAATGAACTTTGGTACACTCCAGATTGGATACTGGGGTACCCTTATAAGTCCCTAGAATATGGGACACCATGTACCTTGGACATAGGTACCCCAGAGGCCTCCCATGGGCTGAAGCATGTATTATGCCACTTATGAGAGGCCATTCAAAATTACACGACTAGCCTGCTACAGCAGACTGTGTAAGCTGGTGCTTGCACCACTTACTTAAGATATAGGTTCACTATATCTATCTAAATCACTACACTTAAAAACCTATCAGTCACCCCTATGGCAGGCCTTATCAATCCTGAAGGCAGGGTGCTGGGTTTTACGTGAGAGGGTGCCCCTGCATGAGCAGAGCCCCTCTACAGCCTTCGGAGACCATTCTCTGGGGTTGTCTGTGATGCAGCCAGACATATAGGTCTAAGGGCATTATAACCTCGCGGTAAATGCTAACTTTAAAACGGCTGCTTAGAAACATGTTGTGTTTGGTGTCAAACACCTTGGAATCATACCTCCACACCAGTAACTGGTGTGGGAGGTATGATTCCACCCTTGTAGAACTACTACTATGGGTCACCGGTGGAAAACGACCTTTACAGCGCGGTCAAAACACTGCAATACATTTACTTCGCTGTCATTACAACGCAAGTCGTTACAACGACTTGCGCTAGATGGCGCTCTAGACCAAGGAATAGTGTGATTTACTATTCCAACACCTTCCCTACTGTTACGTAGGCTGGAGTTGGAATAGTAAATCATACTATTCCTAAGTCCAGAGCCCTCCAGCGCAAGTCGTTGTAACGACTTGCATTGTAAAAACTGAGATGTAATGTACCGCGATCTAAATCATCGCGTTGTATCGTCATACATTCGTCACCGGTCTACCCGGTACCAGCTTTCTCGACCTGGGCAGCACAAAATGGATGCTGCCAGCCACAGACACGAGTCTGACCTCCTGCTGCTGAGCCAAGCTCGAGCAGAGGAAGGCCTGACAATAGGTTTCCTGTCACAGGAAGGTGTGACCACCTCCCAGACAGGGTTTAGTGTATTGGGGCTGGGTGGGTGCACTCTTAGAGTGCCAGAAAGACTGCACTGGGGGCACATTTGGTGTCCCCGTGCATAGTCCAGCTCAAACCAGTTCTGGGAGCCATTGGCTCCTACTCTGGCGCGAAACTGGACAAAGGACATGGGTGTAGCCACCCCTCAGTCCTGCCCCTCCCCTAGGAGGGTCCCCAGAGTCCGTCCAACCCCTTCCCTGGGTATAAAGTGGGAAACCTGACCACAGGACTTTAGATTATACCTGCACAAGACTCTGCAAAGAAACCAAGTACTTCGACGGTCTACACTTTGCTGGACGACAGAAGAATCTCCCTTGTAGTAAAGGAGTTACTCCCCTGTAGCAGCAGGCACCTAAGCGCATCTGACCGGCTTGCATCTCCAGAGCTCCTGCGGACTCCGAAGATTTCTGCAACACAGGAGGTAGGTTCCCAAAGGTCCCCGAGGTAGATCTGACCTCTCAGCGATTCTGAGACCAGTATCCCTCGTGGGGGCCGTGCAACCCGTACCCCTGTGCACCGCGTCTATTTTCAAGTGCATATGCTTGTTGGCGATCCCTGAGCTTGTGCATTGAACTACGTGTACTCCTGACTCCGAGCAACATTTGCACTGAAGATATCCGGCTTCCACTCCACGAGGCCGGATATGTTTGTTCTTGGGCTTCCCTGGTTGCTCCAGACGTGCCCTGACTCTCCATTCCTTGGAGAGTCCCCTGGACCTTGCTGGTCCACACCGTAACCTGTTTCCTCTGTCTGCGTGGGTTGCCGTTGCCAAGGCTTGTTGGTGCTCCCGCCAGACACTGACCCCTCAGCTCTCGACATCCTTCGTGGGACAGCTCACATCCGGACCCTGGTCGTCATGGGCATCTCCTGGTCCCCGTGGCTGCAGAGACAAACATCCTTTCTCTTCACCTGAAGCACCCGACATCGGTGGGCATTCGACTACCGAGCCCCTGGTCACCTGAAGTGACCCAGACTCTGTCCCCTCTGTTTTCAGGTTCTTCTCACCTCGGATCCAGGCTTGGATTCCACCAGACACTCTTCGCCTTCCTGGCAGCAGTACTTTCTTGCAGCTCTCCATTGAAAACAACTGAGGTTTCCGATACCACTTGACCCCTATGCACCCGGCTCCTCTGGGATAGGTAACTCGGGTACCTCGGTACTCACAAGGGTGCTGGCCTTAGAACCTCTTATGTTCCAAAGGGTTTGCTTGAAGTCCTCGTAGAAGTGTCCTTAAACTGTAATTTTCCAACCACGACTTTCCCATAGAGTTGCACGGAGCACCCGGTCGTGTTTCCTCACTGCACCCGTCCTCCGTGGGCGCCCTGTGTCTCTGCCTTGGGTGGTTCCTTGGGGTCCCAGCGATTCTACGTGCTCTAGGCATTGTGTCTATTGAAGTCGTTGTTGTTATACCATTTTTTTAGTATATGGTTCGGTCTCCCCCTGGAGCCCGTTGTACATTTTGCTACTTACGTATGTTCTATTGATTAAGTATTGTGGGCTTTGTGTTCTAATCTCGTGTAGAGGTTAGTAGAGAGTGTTTTAGTAATAAATACATATTTTTACATAACACTTGTGTGGTTCTCCTTTTCATTTCATTTAGTCATTCAGGAGGTGATATTCTGGTAAAACAAGCTGCTTTACATTCCTTCAAGATTAAGCCTGAAGGCTGCTCTCCACAGCTACCACTAGGATAGCTTTCTAAAGGTTATCTTTGACCTCATACATCATAAGGGTCGTTTGGACTGGTGCAAGGTGCCCACTTTAATTAGTGGACAGCATATACCAGGCCAACTTCTCACAGTGTTGGATTTTAAGTCCAACACCTACCCTACTGATACACAGACTGGAGTTGGAATCGTAATTTAAACTATTCCAAAGTCCAGCACTTCCCTAAAGCAAGTCGTTGTAATGACTTGCGTTGTAATGCAACTCGTAGTAACGACACAGTTGTGGTACTGACTACGTTGTTAAGCGACGCATGGTTTTGGCATGCATCATAACAGATGCTATTCTGTCAATGATCGAGAGAGAGGAACCTACATACCTGATGAGTGAGCAAGATGAAGAGCAGCAATCAATAAAAAGGCACAAGAGCATCAGGGTTTTTAAAAACTGATCACTATTCCGTAGGAGCCACAAGTCACACAAAGGCTGAGGAAGAGGGAAGTAATTTAATGGGATGCAGCGGAGTGTGGATGAAAAAGGCCATGGAACTCATGAACTCACATTAAAAAGAGGGAAGGGAGGTGGGGATAAGAAAAAGAGAGCAGTTAAATGAAACAAGTGATAAGTTTCTTATGGTGGAAAAGAGAGAAGAAGGAAAGGGGAATGAGAGTGAGGATGAGGACACAGTCATGGAAGGCTCCATAAGAGCGTTTCTATCAGGACTGAAGTGAGTCTGTTGGGAGTGAGTCTGTCAGGATCAGAGTGAAGAAGTGGAGAGTGGGTGAAGAGGGCGAAGCGACGAAGAACTATTAACAATAAATTATAGAGGCTTGTTCGATGAAAAAAATATGCTTGCGAGACAAGTAATATAATTATTAATTAATAATTAATATAATAATTGATTCATATGGTAGGAAGAACATCTCCTCTTACAAACATGACATTGGCGGGTTGAATGAGTCTCAAAATGCTGCTTGGCTACAGGGAGGGCTGGCTCTTCAGTCAGGGTCAGTATAAGAAGCCCTGCCATGTCCCTTCTCGGAGCATCAGATTCCAGAAATACGTGAAAGTGAGGCACCACATGGCGAGATACAGGGAAAAGACGTAGTACAAGATGCAGAAAGTTACAGAAGAGGAACTGGTAGGGGGAGGCATGCAGGACTAAAGGGAGGAGTCAGGCAGCGAAAACATTAGTCATGAAAGCGAAATGTAATTGGTAAGAAGAGGATAACAGGAGGAGCGAGGAGGGATTCACGCAACACACGGGCGAGGCCAGTAACATGGGAGAAGGGTTGTGATTCATCAGGAAAGCTGAAGGAAATCAGATCAAGAGTCTAACTCATGAAAAACATCAAGCATTGCTGGCCCTAAAAAGGAGCATTTTGGGTCCCAGTCTAGTAGTTACAGCTAGGTACTCATTCTAAGGTACTGATGCTGAGGTACTCATGCTGCAGAAAGTCCAGACAGTGGAAGCAATCCAGATCCGGGGGAAACGAGACTCCGATTCAAAGACACTTAAAAGTAACAAAGGAAGGAGCATGGAGGGAAAACCCATGTGTACAAAATTAGAGGCCCAATAGCAATGGATGGGAATTGTGTCCTTAATGAAGGATAAAGGCCCAGGAGAGGTAGTCAATGAATGTCTTCCTCCGAGGGTTGGGGAGGATACTGAGAAAAGATTTGCAGCTTTTCAATGATGGTCATATATGCAGTGCACGGCTGAAAAGTGTAGGAGTGCTGTGCAAGCAAGACAACGCAGAGGGTTACTAGGTTACTAGGTTTGGGTCTCAACATACATATGACAGAACACATACAGAATCAGTCACACAAATCCAGGAAGTTAAAGATACTGAGAAAAGACTTGCAGCCTTTCAATGATGGTCATATATGCAACTCTAAGCCGGAAAGTATGGGAGTTCTTCTATACACGCAAGACATCCGTACTAGGTAGTAAGCAGACAATCTACAATCAGACACATTGTAATCTTTACATCCGGAAAGAGATCCCCAACCTTGTGTGGTACAATGAGGGAAGGGGGAGGGTGGCAGGATGCAATAATGGGCGAGGGGTTGTAGGACAACAATGGATTCAATAAACGGAGGGATGGGCACACACACAATTCGGGGCACAGATCCAGAGGGTTAAAGATACTGAGGACATTGCAAGACTGCAGCGTTTTAACGAGGATCCTATTCGAAGCTGAGTTGGAAAGTATGGGAGTCTTGTGCACCAGTGATGACAGAGGGGGCGTACTTTGGTTAGGGTAGAGGGGAAAGTTGGTTTAATACAGAACGCATGTAAAGGATTGTTGTGGGTGGGAGATTCTGGCTGGAAGAAGGACGAAAGGACACTCATCTAAATAGAGTACAGAAGCCAAGTAGGTGTCTACCACAAACTGCATTCATAAATCACTCCGCACCCGTCCTCACTGACCGCGTGCTGGATACACAGGAGGGAAGATCTGCAGATCCATCCACTCTTGTTCAGATACCCACAGTGCCTTTGTCTAGTAGTGTAACCCAAACTTCATCAAGGTAAGGCAGCGGTATCTAAGATACCGCTCACTGCCTGACCTTGGTGAAGTTTGGGTTGGACTACTAGACGCACCGTGGTAGGAGCAGACCCTACTCAGAGACGCCTCACAGCACCAGCACAAGCGACATCTTGATGGTGAAGAAAGTATTTAAACTTCCGCTTGCATCACTCTATACAGGAGGAGCAGTGTGCTTTGTGTAGCGTACTCACATTCACCGCTCTGCCACTCACCAAGAAGACAGCGTGCGCGTACAGGTGGATGCCCAGCTGGATACCGTTGACTATCTTCTCTCGTGCCCACTTGGGAATTCCAAAGTTTGCAATCAGCGCCATCACAGGAACAGCGAAGAACCTGAAAGGCAAACAAGTCGCAAATCAATAGGAGACGGGACGCAACGAGAGAAAACCACAGATAGACGAAGATGTGTCTGGCTCTACAAGAAGCTTAGGATTAAACATGACCCTAAGTCAGTGAGTGAGGAGGCGACATGTCATCAGCTCAGCGCTCTTCAGTGGTGAAAGATCTTGTTTTAGGCGCTGTCTTAGTCCAGTCTGAAGATGACCACGGGCTGCACCTCAGTGCAAGGGTCTGACACTGGGTTGAGATGTTCTTCAAGCAGGTGAGTCTCAGAACTGCGTCCTTCACTACACTTTCAACTGTGAGGTCAGTCTGCATGCAACTGTTCAGAAAAATGACAACAAGTAATTTCACAACAATGATGGGTTGGAGAGATTCCAAACTCACTACGTGCGACATCCAGTACTAAACAAAGGGGTTGGATGGCAAAGAGGAGAGGAGTAGATACCCCATCCTTTGAAGGTTGTGCATCATATATTGATGAGACATTCAGCTCTGGCTTGTACGTGGGCAGTCAGTGAGGAGGCCGAAACCTTGTTCTCTTGTTACCCCATGCTGAAGCCGACTGTCATAAGCGTATTGATGGAGACAGGTTCAAGCTTCTTATCTGCTCTCCTCAGGCCTTCATCTATTTGGTGGTAGGAAAGGATACATTTTTGGGGAACCCACTCTTTATGGGATCTTGAGGAAACTTTGAGTCATAAATCTTTGCCAGCATTACACTGTCCTGTAGCAGCACAGGGAACCACTGAAGAACCATTCATTCCTTCTCACAGCTCAGCTGCATGATGTGCAGAGGACTCTTGTGGTCCCATGCACCACACAACACTGAGCAGTCTTAGAGGAGGAGCAGACAAACCTCTCAGTGGTCATGGATGTGAGTTGCAGTGCTTAATTAGAGCCAGTGGTTGCAGGTGGGGCCCACTGGCACTCTTTTTTGGCAGACCAAAATGTATTTTTAATCATTAGACTTTTACCCGGAGCAAGATGGAGAGAGGCGGGGAAAGGAGGAGAAAGAGAAAGATGGGAAAACAGTGACAAAGGAAGAACGCAGGATAAAAACAACCTGCAAGAGTGAGATAAAGGGGCAGGGAGAAGATATTGGTGGAAAGAAAGAGGCATGAGTTGGAATCAAGACTATAGAGTGTTGGTATTTGGCAACCCTGACATTTAGCAGTGGCGCCGGCAGACTTCTGATAAACATTTAGGTCCCGGCACTTATTCTTTTATGACATAAGCACTGGTGAGACACCTGGAGAATGACAGTCTCACTGCAGCCTCATCTGAAGACTGACTGGTGCACGATATTTTAGCACATATTATTTCCAAAGTGAAGTCTTCAGGTAAGGATCCACTCAGCTCCTATTCGGTTTTGCTAAGAATTAGTAGCATTTCACTGGATAGTAAGAGTCCGATGGACCATCTGACATCTACTTTGGTAGGCTGTCAGTCTTCACTATATCAACAATGACCTGATTGTGCTCGAACACTTATTTTCTGAAGGTCCTGTAGGCCAGGTAATCATATCAAAGGCCTTTCCATAACCAAAGTGGTCTATAACATTGTATTTCCTTTTTAACCTGAGTGGGCTCATGGCATCCAATAAAGTAGGCTTATTTGCCAGGAGTCCCAACTCATTTAAGCTTGGTGAAGCGAGTTTATGTTCTTTTTTCACTATGGGGTCTCAGAGGGACAGAACAAAATAAGACACTGTTTGTGCATTTGTTCACACCTTCCTTCTTTTTTTATCTTCTTTCCTCACTTTCTAAAATTGCATTTGACATATATTTTACTATTCACGGTCAAAGAAAGTCAACAATGATGATAAAAACGTGAGCAAACTGGTGTGTACCTACCAGCAGCTCTCAGGGTGATGCTTATGTGAGGTACTTTCTGGCCTTTCACCTATTTTTCCTCCCTTTTTTCTACCTTGTACACACCATTTAGTGGGGGTATTAAGTTGGTAGATTGACAAACACTGAAATTTGGACATTGGGGTCCGGCTGTGAATGGTACTCTTTAGATGCCAGCCGTTGGACAGAGATATGATTACCTGGCCTACAGGACCTTCAGAAAATAAGTGTTCGAGCGCAATTAGGTCATTGTTGATATAGTGTTATTATGAGTGAAGGGCGACCTGATTGATTATTCCCTCTTAAGCTCCTTATTGTTGATGAAGGCAATCAATCTGCCCGCAGGCTCATGGCGATACAGAGGCAGAGGCATAAATGACAGAGAGCCGCAACAGCCTAGTCTTTGGAAGATATTTTTTGAATGACCTATGTAGCGGGACAATTATTAGATCATTTCTATGCACCAGCCCATTTTTGAAAGTTTTCAGGTATTGGTGCTGAGGCTTTTTGATAACTTATATGGAGATTGTATTTGGACAAACCTAGATGTGTGAGAGGATGAGACGTAAAGTCTGCAGAGTTGACCGATTTCTCTTGGTCCTGCTTAGAGCTCAGAGAATACCTCTGGAGATCAGAGGTTAGAGAAGACCTCTGAAGATCAGAGGTTAGAGAAGACCTCTGAAGGTCAGAGGTTAGAGAAGACCTCTGGAGAGCGGAGGTTAGAGAAGACCTAGAGAGATCAGAGTCAGAGACTAGAGAAGATCTCTGGAGAACAGAGTCAGAGGTTAGAGAAGACCTCTGGAGAGCGGAGGTTAGAGTAGGCATCTGGAGGGTGGAGCTTATAGAAAGAATCTGGAAAGCAGAGTTTAGAGAAAACCTCAGAGAAGACTTCTGTAAGGTGAAGCTTACGGAAGGCATCTGGGGCAGAGCTTAGTGAACCGCTCTTGGGATGAACGCTAGACAAGACCTCTAGAGGGTGGAGTTTCGAGAAGACCTTTGGAGATAAGAGCTTAGAGAATAGCTCTGGAGATCAGAAGTTAGAGAAAACCTCTTGAGGTGTAGCATAGAGAAGGCATCTGGGGGCTGAGCTTAGTGAAGCACTCTTGGGGTGGACCTTAGACAAGACCTTTGGAGGGCAGAGATTAGAAAATAGCTCAGGAGATCAGAGCTTAGAGAAGAACTCTGGAGGACAGAGATTACAGAAGGCCTCTGGAGGGCAGAATTTAGAGAATAGCCCTGAAGATCAGAGCTTAGAGAAGAATTCTCGAGAGTGCAGCTTAGAGAAGGCCTCTGGAGGGCACAGCTTAGAGAAGGCTTAGAGAAGAACTCTGGAGGGCGGAGCTTATAGAATGCAGCTGAGGGCGGAGTATAGAGAAGGTGTCTGGAGGGAGAAGCTTAGAGGAGGTAGTTCGAGGGCAGAGCTTAGAGAAGGCGTATGGGGGTGCAGTTTACATTGGGCCTCTGGCGGGTGCAGCTTAAAGAAGGCATCTGGATGGCAGAGCTTAGAGAAGAACTCTGGAGGGCGGAGCTTAGAGAAGGCAGCTGAAGGGTGGAGCTTAGAGAAAGCAGCTGGATGGAGGAGCTTAGAGAAGCCCTCAGAGAAGATTGCTGAGGGCGGACCTTAGAGAAGACATCAGAGAAGACATCTGGAGAGTGGAGCTTAGTGAAGACCTCTTGGGGCAGAACTTAGTGAATATCTCGTGGGGCAGAGTTTAGAGAAGACCCCTGGAGGGAGGAGATTAGAGAAGGCCTCTGGAGGGAGGAGATTAGAGAAGACCTCTGGAGGGAATAGATATTAGAGAAGGCCTCTGGAGGAAGGAGATTAGAGAAGACCTCTGGAGGGAGGAGCTTTAGAAGGCCTCTGGAGGGCAGAGCTTAGAGAATAGCTCTGACGATCAGAGCTTAAAGAAGAACTCTGGAGGGCGGAGCATACAGGAGGCCTCTGGAGGGTGGAGTTTAGAGAATAGCTCTGAAGATCAGAGCTTAGAGAAGGCCTCTGGAGGACACAGTCTAGACAAGGCTTAAAGAAGATCTCTGGAGGGTTGAGCTTAGAGAAGGCAGCTGAGGGCGGAGCTTAGAGAAGGTGTCTGGAGGGCAGAGCTTAGAGAAAGCAGTTCGAGGGCGGAGTTTAGAGAAGCCCTCAGTGAAGATTTCTTAGGGCGGCACCTTAGAGAAGACATCAGAGAAGACATCTGGAGAGTGGGGCTTAGTGAAGACCTGTTGGGGCAGAATTTAGAGAAGACCTCTGGAGTGAGGAGATTAGAGAAGGCCTCTGGAGGGAGGATATTAGAGAAGACCTCTGGAGGGAGGAGATTAGAGAAGGCCTCTAGAGGGAGGAGATTAGAGAAGACCTCTGCGAAGAGGAGATTAGAGAAGACCTCTGGAGGGAGGAGATTAGAGAAGACCTCTGGATGGAGGAGATTAAAGAAGAACTCTGGAGGGAGGAGATTAGAGAAGACCCCTGGAGGCAGGGATTAGAGAAGACCTCTGGATGGAGGAGATTAAAGAAGACCTCTGGAGGGAGGAGATTAGAGAAGACCCCTGGAGGCAGGGATTAGAGAAGACCTCTGGATGGAGGAGATTATAGAAGACCTCTGGAGGGAGGAGATTAGAGAAGACCCCTGAGGCAGGGATTAGAGAAGACCTCTGGCGGGAGGAGATTAAACAAGGCCTCTGGACAGAGGAGATTAGAGAAGGCCTCTGGAGGGAGGAGATTAGAGAAGACCTCTGGAGGGAGGAGATTAGAGAAGACCTCTGGAGGGAGGAGACTAGTGAAGGCCTCTGGAGGGAGGAGATTAGAGAAGACCTCTGGAGGGAGGAGATTAGAGAAGGCCTCTGGAGGGAGGAGATTAGAGAAGGCCTCTGGAGGGAGGAGATTAAAGAAGACCTCTGGAGGTAGGAGATTAGAGAAGACCTCTGGAGGGAGGAGATTAGAGATGGCCTCTGGAGGGAGGAGGTTAGATTAAACCTCTGGAGGGAGGAGATTTGAGAAGACCTCTGGAGAGAGGAGGTTAGAGAAGGCCTCTGGAGGGAGGAGATTAGAGAAGACCTCTGGAGGGAGGAAATTAGACAAGACATCTGGAGGGAGGAGATTAGAGAAGGCCTATGGTGAACCGCTTGGAGCTCCTCTATTAACTGGTTGCTTTTAAAAAGGCTCAAAACGAATTCAATGCGCTACTAGTGAGCTCTAAAATCTTGTACTTCTCAAGAGTGAAAACTAAGCATCAAGATGTCACACGACCTTGAATGGCTAACAATACACAGAGAGTCATCTCAGTGAAAAGATAAACAAAATCACAAAAATACATGTAAAATGAATGGAGTGACACCAGAACCTCACTCAAGTAGAGTGTTGGCATACAAAAACTAAAATATTTGAGCAGCAGCCAAATGTGTCCTCCCATCATCTGAGGGGATCAGTGGGAGGCCTGCGGTGGTGCTGCATCTGGAAGCCTCTACAGCTTCCAAGATCTGCTTCGCACACAGCACAGTTATGAACTGAGACATTTTTAGATTTCAGGTTTTAGCTTATCCTACAAGTGTGACATTTATGCTGCTGTGAGTGAGAGCTCAACCCGACATCCAAATGTGTGAGTCTCACTCACAATGTGTGAGGATTGAAGTCTTGCCAATTAGTTTTACAGGCCATGATGTGAAATTTTTCAACACATTAATTCGATGATGATGCCCTCACACTGGTTCATAAGGGATTTATCTTCACTGTGAAAAGTGCAATCCATATACACATGCACAAACACAACCATATACCCACACACACACACGCACACACCCACCCACACACACAGACACACATCTTCCAGTCTCTACTCTCTCCTACTATCTACTTCTAAGAGGCCTTCCAGTGGCAGGAAGGAAGAGGGAAGCATTAGAAAGGGAAGAAATACTTCTAGACTATACCACAAACATAGAAGATGTACTCCCCACCAGAGCAGTGGAGTAGGAACTGCAGGGAATTCAGATAAGAAGCACTCAGGCACTGACATGATGAGAGAGTTTCTCATCCTGACCAGACAGCCCCCAACCCCCTGTTGCCCCATCACATACCAGAGCGTGTAAGCAGCAAAAAATGGTACGTAGAAGGCCTGTTTCTCTGGGTACTGCTTCAACGTGATGAGGATGGCGTAGCAGAACCAGATGTAGGCGATGAACTGCAGCGCAATATTGCCATATCCTGCAGGGGACTCGTAGGTGTACAGCACCTGTGCTGGGTCAAAAAACTGTCCCGGGGCAGAAACCCAAGAGACAGGGGCAAGGGCAAAAGAAGCGAGGAACAGTCGAGGGGGAAAAATGGGGTAAACAGTAGGAGAGAGAAGGAGAAAGAAACGGGAGCATGAAGATCCAATTAATATTAACAATGTATTTATTTTTAGCGTGTGGTACTACATTTTTATAATTTCTTAGTACTTTAATTAACAGGTGTACCTAGAAGCAATACAATGACATTCAATTTATGAACCTTATTTTGATGAGGGGCTGAGTCAGCCCTGAAGCGATTTATACCTATGATCTGAGATTTACAATTAGGATTACCAGTTGACGCCATGACATTAGGAACAGACTTTTCTAAGTCTGGGCTTTCCTTTAGTAACTATTGCAACCTGAGATTTGTATTCCTAGTTCACATCATCTGTACCAACAACACTAACACACCTTTGAAAAATGTAAATAAGCATTGGCAATGCCAAAAGGTCTGTCTTTAAAGGAATGTTGTATGGTATTGTGAAGCATTACAGGTAAAAAGCATGGCAATGAATATGAATTTGTGTGGAAACATAAGACTGTAGAATAACATTGGTGTATTTTAAAAGGTCAGATGACAATTGCACTTTCAAACCAGGCCTAAAAATCCAGTAGGTTAATGATTACCCTCCTCCCATCTGTGCTGAACGTTCAAGCTCAGGCAGCTGGATAAATAAACAAAATGATGACAGCTTCAGGGAGAGCTAGCACTTTTTTGTGTGAAAGCATACAACTTCTGCCCAATTGAAACATCTACTCCTGGCTCCCAACATGTGGGCGGAGCCAAAGCCCCTCTCTAGTGATGCTCACTTAATTGTATGGCAACAGCTGCGCTGCCCAGCCAGACCATACCAATAGAGAAGTCAACGGTTGCAACATTGTAACCCTCTTACAGGGATTAATATGGTAACCATGGTTACAGAGAGATTCCCTTTAACTCACTCAGATCTCGTGTCACTAAAATGAACTACAGTGAACAGGATAGATACCCTTCCTCACCTGGGCCTCGTGAATGAACAGTACTGTGTGCGTCATGGTGTACAGCGTCATGTAGACGGACAGCTTGATGGAGCCCATGCGGCTGATGCGTCCCCTGTAGGAGGAGAGACAGCGGGTCAAAAAGGATTCTACTTACATAGAGGGAGACAACACCTGGTGGCAAAGATCAAAGGAACAATGGAGGGAGAGAAGACAAACAATTTAAAGAAAGGAAATTGGAAGATAGGGTTTAAGTATCCAGGGGGCTCTGACCCTTGTGAGGGACAGAGTGTGATCATAGGGAACAGAGAGTAATCAGTGGCAGTGCAAGCTTCCTTCAAATAGAGGTACAGCAGAGCCAGCAGCAGTGCAAGCTTCCTTCAAATAGAGGTACAGCAGAGCCAGCAGCAGTGCAAGCTTCCTTCAAATAGAGGTACAGCAGAGCCAGCAGCAGTGCAAGATTCCTCACAGGGAGGTACGGCAGAGGCAGCAGCAACGCAAGCTTCCATCATATACAATGAACAGGTACACAGTGGCAAGTGCAGTGCAAGTTTCATCAAACAGAGGTACAGCAGAGGCAGCAGTGCAAACTTCCCTTGTACACAAAGAGGTACAGAGCATTGCAAGCTTCCTCATACAGAGGTATAGCAGAGGCAGCAGCAGTGAAAGCTTCCTCACACAGAGGTGTATCAGAAGCAGCAGCAGTGTAAGCTTCCCTCGTAAACAAAGATGTACAGCAGAGGCCGGAGCAGTGCAAGCTTCCTCCCACAGAGGTACAGCAGAGGCAGCATTGGTGCAGGCCTCCCTCATACACAAAGATGTACAGCAGAGGCAGGGGCAGTGCAGGCTTGCTCACACAGAGGTACAGCAGAGGCAGCAGTGCAAGCTTCCCTTGTACACAAAGAGGTATAGAGCAGTGCATGCTTTCCCCACTCACAGAAGAGGTGCAGTCTGACTCTACATGTCTCTTCCTTACCTGGTGACAGTGAATCCTTTGCCCAAAAGAATCAGCATCAGCAAAAACATGAGGAAACTGGCTGAGAACAGGAGCTTCGCTGTGAGAAGAAAAGCAACAGTATTCAACAATCAGATTAAAAAAGTAGATAAGTGCTTGTGAGCAGTCGGGTATGGGGAGATGAACATGGGTAGTATGCACTGCAATACACTGGTGACGGTGAGCATATGCACTGTATACTGCACCAGAGCATGTGCACTATGTGCTGCATGCTGCACTAGACAGGAGGTGCTGAGTGTGAGACGTTGGCCTGGTATATGCTGTCCACTAATTATAGTGGGCACCTTGCACCAGTCCAAACAACCCCTTATTGGAGATAGGTTAAAGACAACCTTTATTGAAAGCTATCCTAGTGGTAGCTATGGAGAGCAGCCTTCAGGCTAAGTCTTGAAGGAATGTATAGCAGCTTGTTTTACCAGTCTATAATCTCTTGAGTGACCAAATGAAAGAGGACCACACCAGGTATATATTTAAAATATATGTATTTAGTCTTAAACACACCCCTCTAGTCTCTTTATGAGGCTAGAGTTTGAAGTACATACGTTACAAGTCAGTTATCAACAGTAATAGCACAAATACACGTTTGAGCCCTAGGGGCGTACCAAACCATATACCAATAAAGTGGTATAAGAACCACGACTGAGCTAGACACAAGGCCTAGAGCCTGTAGAAGTGCTTGGACCACAAGGAACCACCCAAGGTAGTGACACAGGGGACCCACGGGGGACGCGTGCAGTGTGAGAACACAGCCGCGAGCCGCCGTTGACTTCTATGGGGAATGTCGCGGTTGGAGTTTTAAAGAAAAGGGACACTTAGAGGAGGACTTGGAGCAAACCCTTTAGAACTAGGTTGTTCTAGAGTCTATACCCACGGGAGCACCGGAGTACTCGAGTTACCTCACCCAGGGAAGCCGGGTGTATAGGTGTCTTTCGGGGTCGGGTTTCGTCGTCGTTTTCAATGGCGATCTGCTGCAAAGTGCTGCTGGCGACCAAGTCGAAAGTGTTCGGGTGGATCCAAAGGTGGATCGAAGATCTGAAGAACCTGAAAGCAGAGGTGACAGAGTCTGGGTCACTAGCCAGTGACCAGGAAGGCGATGAGCAGATGCCCACCAATGTCGGGTGCTTCAGGTATGTTGACGGTCATCTTGACTCTTCAGCCACGAGGTCCAGGAGGCGTCGACGACAACCAGGAGCTGGATTCGAGCTGTCCCACGACATCTGTCGATTGCAGGGGTGTCGGCGACCGGATTGGACCCAACAAGCCTTGGCAACGGCAAGTCTCGTGGAAATAGAAAAAGGACGTTGATGCAGACCAGCAAGGTATGGGGGACTCAGCCAGCGAAGATAAGTCAGGGCACGTCTGGAGCAACCAGAGAATCCCAATTAAAAGAAGAGTTGCCTTCGGGAGGGCCCACTAGCCAATGGACTAGCGACCGCGAAGGAGCCTCGAGTGGACGCACTTGGAGCTGGCTCACAGGACACTCGTGGAGTGGAGGCCAGTGATCTTTGGTGCAGTCGGTGCTGGAGGCGGGGGCTACTCGGAGCCCAAAGCACAACTTCGTGGGAGCCCAGGAAGAGGATGCACTTGCAAAAGTTCTCGGTGTCCAGGGGTCACGGTTCCACGTTACCCACGACAGCTACGGGCTTCAGCTTTGCTGGGGACTCAGGGCAGCCTCGGGGAAGTCTGGAAATCTACCTCTGGTGATGCAAAGACTTCGGCGTCCGGCGGGAGCTTCAGCGATGCAGACCGGACAATTGCTTCTTCGGTGCCTGCCAAGCAGAGGAGTCACTCCTTGACCCCAAGGGAGATTCTTCAGTCCTCTAATCTTAAAGTAGAGCGTCGAAGGTCCAGGATTCTGTATCAGAGTTTCGTCCAGGTAAATCTAAAGTCCTAAGGACAGGGTCCCATACTTATACTAAGTTAGGGGGTTGGACATACTCTGGGGACCCACCTATGGGAGGGTCAGGGAAGAGGGGTGGTTACACCCATTCCCTTTGTCCAGTTTCGCGCCAGAGCAGGGGCAGGTAGCCCCTGCAACCGGTTTGAACTGGCATATGCACAGGGACACCAAGTGTGCCCCCAGTGCAGGACTTCTGAGCACCAGAGGGTGCTCCCGCCCAGCCCCAATACACACTATCCTGTCTAGGGAGGTGGTTACACCTCCCTGCAAGAGGAAACCTATTGTCCAGGCCTCCCCTGCTGGAGTTTCAGTCAGCAGCAGGAGGCCAGACCCGTGTCTGTGGCAGCGGCATCCATTTTGTGATGCCAGGGCTCTGGAAAGAAGTTACCGGGCAGCCCGGTGTGTACATGTCTCTCCCTCTAGAAGGGTGGAATGCTACCCCCGCCGCCAGGACTGGCGGGGAGAGGTAGTATTCTAAGATGTTTGACACCAAACACGACATGTTTTGGTGCAGCCAGTCCAAAGTTAGCATTGTACCGCGAGGATATAATGCGCTTAAGAGTATATGGTCAGGCTGTACCACAAACAGCATCAGAGGAGGGACTCCGAACGCTGTAGAGGGGCTCTGCTCATGCAGGGGCACCCTCTCACATAAGAACCAAGCACTCTGCCTTCAGGATTGGTAAGGCCTGCCATAGGAGTGACTTATAGGTTTATATGTGTGTGCAATGGTAGTGATATAGGTAGCCTATACCACTGTAAGGGGTGCATGCACCACCTTACCCAGGCTGCAGTAGCAGACCTGTGGTGTCATTTTGGATGGCCTTCCAGGGGTGGCATAATACATGCTGCAGCCCCTGGTAGGCCTCTGAGGTACCTATGCCCTGGGTACATAGTATACCATATACTAGGGACTTATAAGGGCACTCCAAATTCCAATCAGAGATGTGCCTAAGGCACATGGAAACCATTTTAGAGAGGAAGCAGCTAGGCTGGGGTTCTGATTAGCAGGGCCCCAGCCAGACTAAAGTCGAAAAACAGTGAAGCATCAGCAAAAAGTGGGGGTACCCATGTGAAGCAGATCCTACTCTCCTACACCGAGTATGCGCTGCATGTAGGAAAGAAGGAGCTTTCTGACATGGGTGCCAGTGTGTTTAGACTGTAGTTCACTGGGATCCTGCTCACCAGGACCCCAGTGTCGGTGCTCTCTCCCCTAAATTGGTTTAGTAAGTGCTTTGTACACCCCACAATTGGCATACTGGTGTACCATTGTAAGTCCCTAGTACATGGTACTAAGGTACCCAGGGCATTTTATACACCAGGGGTCTCCCATGGGCTGCAGCATGTATTGTGCCACCCATGAGAGACCACTCAAACTGTCAGCAGAGCTACCATTGCAGCCTGCGTGAAATGGTGCATGCACTCTTCACTTTAGAAATAAGATTTCCTTTATATCCCTGTCACTACAATTAAACCCAGAGGCACCCCTACAAATCCCGGACTCCATTTTCTGGGCTTTGTAAGCGCGGGGAAGCCATTTTAAGGTATGTAGTGGACACTGACAAACTCGAGATGTCAACTACATAATGGCTTCACCGAACCTGGGCATGTTTGGTAACAAACATTTTGGAACTATGCAACTACGCAGATTCTAGTGTTAGTTACATGATACCATGTACAGGGGGCTCTTTAGAGGGCCCCCCATGTCTACCTGTGTAGCCTTGCGGGGTCTGCCTGCAAGCCAGTGCTGCGGCGGACCCCAGACACTGTTCTGCCCCCTTGCTGATGAGCCTAACGCAGGCAGGGAAAAGCAGAACAAAGAATTTCCTGTAGAGGAGAGGTGTAGCCACCTCTCCTTTAGAAATAGGTGCCTCAGTGTTAGGGTGGGGGTGCTCTGCGCGCCTCCAGACTACTTTAAAGGGCACATTTGGTACATTCCTTGCATAACCCTGTTTGCCCAGTCCAGGAGACCTTGGCTCCCACTCTGCCGCAAAACCACATAAAGGACAGGGGAGTGACTACTCCCCCAGTCCAGCTCCTCCCCCGAAGGAGGTGCCCAGAGCTCTGCCAGGAGGCCACTTGATTCTGCCATGTTGGAAGCAAGATAAGCAGAGGCCCCTAGGAGCATCTGACTGGTCGGTCCACCTGACCCCCGCCCCACTGATAAGTGGGCCATTGCAGAAGCTGCCCGACCCCCTTCCTGAGTTACTTAAGGGCTCCCCTGAGGGTGGGATCCTAGATTCATATTGACAAGGATTCCGCTGCAAGACTCGTCTTCAGGATCCTCCAAAAAGACTCTTCTGCTGCTGGATACTGGACTCTGCTGTTGGGCTGGGCCGGACCCAAGACAAGACTGCTTCTAGTAGGAAGGCTCCTACTGCAACTTTGTCTCTGTGCTTTGCAACCATCCTGCTACATCCATGGCCGTGCATCTCCCAGAATCACAAAGCCTCTGTGTGCATTAAGGACAGCTGGAAGGACTCTCCCTTGGAGTGAAGGAGTCACTCCCCTGCAGCCACAGGCACTTTGATGACGACAACCAGCCTGTGGATCCTCCTGTACCATGGACTCTTCAAGGCTCTACAACACAGGTGGTGGTTTGGTGACTCCCGAGGCCTGACCTGTCATGTGCAATTTGGAAGGCTCCAATCCCTCAGGGAGCTGCTGGAACCGAATCCCTATGCACCGCGTCTTTTTGCCATTACTAAGGCTTGTTGGCTCTCCAGTCTGAAGTTCTTCGAGCTCCAAGAAGCCCCAACCTCAAGAATCACTGTGCTGCAGAAGCAACGTCCTCACTACCTCTTCTGTGACGTGGGCCTCCATCTTCGTTGTGCTGCTGGGGCCTCCCTGCGACTCCCTGTGCCTGCTGCCAGAGGGTCCCTTCGGGGGCTTCCATCAATTACTGCTGGCTTGCCTGCTTGCTGAAGGTCGGCCCTAACTTACCTGTGGTGGATGAGTTCCCTAGACCTTGCTGGTCTTCCTTTCTGCAACTCTTCCTGCAACACATCTTCTGCATTTGACAAGGCTTGTTGGTGGCCCTGCTGGCCACTGACCATCCTGCAATTAGTCGAACATCGTGGGACAGCTCGTGGATGGCTCCATCATCGCCTGGTCTCCACAGCTGCAACTCCAAGACCTCCATACTACCGTGAAGTACCCCCAAGAAGGATAGCCATTGTGCTCCTGCACCTCTGGGACGACTCCAGGTGGCTTGGACTCAGTCTCCTCTCTCCTCGCGTGCTCCTGGTCCAGAATCCATGCCTGGGTTCCACCGACCGGGTCCACGGATCACGGTAGCGGCTAGATATCCGAAGATCCCCATTGACTTCAACGGGCAGTTCCGAAACCACTTCACACCTATGCATCTAAGCTCCCTGGTGTAGGTATCCTGCTTCTCTGGGTATCCACGGGTGGGGGTGGTCTCCAACCTCCTTGGTTCCAAAGGGTTTCCTCGGGGTCCTCTGGGAAGGATCTTGAATCCTGAAAATCCTTACTGTGACTTCCCCATGTTGTTCTATGGACTCTAACTTGGGGTATCACCTCTGCACCCGGATGCCTAGAGAGTCCTAGTTACTTACCTTTGGTGGTTCTGTGCTTTCCCTAGCCTACAAATCCTTGGGTGGTAGTCTTGGTTAGGTACCCCTTTCGCATTCCATTTATTTAGTATATGGTTTAGCTCCCCCATGGGGGCCCATGTGTTTTTATGTGCTTACGTACCTGTTTGGTGATGTATTTGTTGTGTATGCATATCTCCGGGTAGGAGATATACCAAAGTAGTGACTGGTGTTGTAATAAATAGTACCTATTTTTCTAACACTGGTGTGGTTCATTTCTGTGTGACTCTCACTGACTGACTTATGTGGTAAACGCACCCGCTTTACACCCTCCTGTATAAGCCGTAGCTGCTCTCCACTTGAAAGCTTTGGTTATCAGAGACCTCTTAGAGTATCTCTAAGGGTTGCCTGGACTCAGTGCAGGGTGTATCACCAATAGGTGTACAGCATATGCTTAACCAGCCTCCTACACTGCAAAGCACGGGTGGTGTATGCTGCACCAGAGAATGTGTCCTGTATGCTGCACCAGACAGGAGGGGCTGAGTATGAGCTGCAGTGCATGGGGGCTGTATGCAGCATCAAATCGGAGGCGCTGAGTTTGTGCTGCAGTGCATGGGTGCTGTATGCTGCATCAGACAGGAGGGGCTGAGTTTGTGCTGCAGTGCATGGGTGCTGTATGCTGCATCAGACAGGAGGTGTTGAGTTTCTGCTGCAGTGCGTGGGTGCTGTAGGCTGCATCAGGCCTGAGGCGCTGAGTTTGTGCTGCAGTGCATGGGTGCTGTATGCTACATCAGACCAGAGGTGCTGAGTTTCTGCTGCAGTGCATGGGTGCTGTATGCTGTATCAGACAGGATGGGCTGAGTTTGTGCTGCAGTGCATGGGTGCTGTATGCTGCATCAGACAGGAGGCGCTGAGTATGAGCAGCAGTGCATGGGTGCTTCATGCTGCATCAGACCAGAGGTGCTGAGTTTCTGCTGCAGTGCATGGGTGCTGTATGCTGCATCAGACAGGAGGGGCTGAGTTTGTGCTGCAGTGCATGGGTGCTCTATGCTGCATCAGACCAGAGGTGCTGAGTTTCTGCTGCAGTGCATGGGTGCTGTATGCTACATCAGACCAGAGGTGCTGAGTTTCTGCTGCAGTGTATGGGTGCTGTATGCTGCATCAGGCCTGAGGCGCTGAGTTTCTACTGCAGTGCATGGCTGCTGTATGCTACATCAGACCAGAGGTGCTGAGTTTCTGCTGCAGTGCATGGATGCTGTATGCTGTATCAGACAGGATGGGCTGAGTTTGTCCTGCAGTGCATGGGTGCTGTATGCTGCATCAGGCCAGAAGCACTGAGTTTCTGCTGCAGTGCATAGGTGCTGCATGCTGAATCAGACAAGAGGCGCTGAGTATGAGCTGCAGTGCACGGGTGCTGTATGCTGCATCAGACAGGAGGTGTTGAGTTTCTGCCTCAGTGCATGGGTGCTGTATGCTGCATCAGGCCTGAGGCGCTGTGTTTGTGTTGCAGTGCATGGGTGCTGCATGTTGCATCAGACAGGAGGCGCTGAGTATAAGCTGCAGTGCATGGGTGCTGTATGCTGCATCAGACAGGAGGTGTTGAGTATGAGCTGCAGTGCATGGGTGCCGTATGCTGCATCAGACAGGAGGTGTTGAGTTTCTGCTTCAGTGCATGGGTGCTGTATGCTGCATCAGACCAGAGGTGCTGAGTATGAGCTGCAGTGCATGGGGGCTGTATGCAGCATCAAATCGGAGGCACTGAGTTTGTGCTGCAGTGCATGGGTGCTGTATGCTGCATCAGACAAAAGGGGCTGAGTTTGTGCTGCAGTGCATAGGTGCTGTATGCTGTATCAGACAGGAGGTGTTGAGTTTCTGCTGCAGTGCATGGGTGCTGTATGCTGCATCAGACCAGAGGTGCTGAGTTTCTGCTGCAGTGCATGGGTGCTGTATGCTGTATCAGACAGGATGGGCTGAGTTTGTGCTGTAGTGCATGGGTGCTGTATGCTGCATCAGGCCAGAAGCACTGAGTTTGTGCTGCAGTGCATAGGTGCTGCATGCTGCATCAGACAAGAGGCGCTGAGTATGAGCTGCAGTGCACGGGTGCTGTATGCTGCATCAGACAGGAGGTGCTGAGTTTTTGCCTCAGTGCATGGGTGCTGTATGCTGCATCGGACCTGAGGCGCTGTGTTTGTGTTGCAGTGCATGGGTGCTGCATGTTGCATCAGACAGGAGGCGCTGAGTATATGCTGCAGTGCATGGGTGCTGTATGCTGCATCAGACAGGAGGCGCTGAGTTTGTGCTGCAGTGCATGGGTGCTGTATGCTGCATCAGACAGGAGGGGCTGAGTTTGTGCTGCAGTGCATGGGTGCTGTATGCTGCATCAGACAGGAGGCGCTGAGTATGAGCTGCAGTGCATGGGTGCTGTATGCTGCATCAGACAGGAGGGGCTGAGTTTGTGCTGCAGTGCATGGGTGCTCTATGCTGCATCAGACCAGAGGTGCTGAGTTTCTGCTGCAGTGCATGGGTGCTGTATGCTGCATCAGACAGGAGGCGCTGAGTATGAGCTGCAGTGCATGGGTGCTGTATGCTGCATCAGACAGGAGGGGCTGAGTTTGTGCTGCAGTGCATGGGTGCTCTATGCTGCATCAGGCCTGAGGCGCTGAGTTTCTGCTGCAGTGCATGGGTGCTGTATGCTACTTCAGACCAGAGGTGCGGAGTTTCTGCTGCAGTGCATGGGTGTTGTATGCTGCATCAGGCCTGAGGGGCTGAGTTTCTGCTGCAGGGCATGGGTACTGTATGCTACATCAGACCAGAGGTGCTGAGTTTCTGCTGCAGTGTATGGGTGCTGTATGCTGTATCAGACAGGATGGGCTGAGTTTGTGCTGCAGTGCATGGGTGCTGTATGCTGCATCAGACAGGAGGCGCTGAGTTTGTGCTGCAGTGCATGGGTGCTGTATGCCGCATTAGACAGGAGGGGCTGAGTTTGTGCTGCAGTGCATGGGTGCTGTATGCTGCATCAGACAGGAGGCGCTGAGTATGAGCTGCAGTGCATGGGTGCTGTATGCTGCATCAGACAGGAGGGGCTGAGTTTGTGCTGCAGTGCATGGGTGCTCTATGCTGCATCAGACAGGAGGCGCTGAGTATGAGCTGCAGTGCATGGGTGCTGTATGCTGCATCAGACAGGAGGGGCTGAGTTTGTGCTGCAGTGCATGGGTGCTCTATGCTGCATCAGACCAGAGGTGCTGAGTTTCTGCTGCAGTGCATGGGTGCTGTACGCTGCATCAGACAGGAGGCGCTGAGTTTGTGCTGCAGTGCATGGGTGCTGTATGCCGCATCAGACAGGAGGGGCTGAGTTTGTGCTGCAGTGCATGGGTGCTGTATGCTGCATCAGACAGGAGGCGCTGAGTATGAGCTGCAGTGCATGGGTGCTGTATGCTGCATCAGACAGGAGGGGCTGAGTTTGTGCTGCAGTGCATGGGTGCTCTATGCTGCATCAGACCAGAGGTGCTGAGTTTCTGCTGCAGTGCATGGGTGCTGTATGCTGCATCAGACAGGAGGAGCTGAGTATGAGTTGCAGTGCATGGGTGCTGTATGCTGCATCAGACAGGACGGGCTGAGTTTGTGCTGCAGTGCATGGGTGCTGTATGCTGCATCAGACAGGAGGTGTTGAGTTTCTGCTGCAGTGCATGGGTGCTGTATGCTGCATCAGACAAGAGGTGCTGAGTTTCTGCTGCAGTGCATGGGTGCTGTATGCTGTATCAGACAGGATGGGCTGAGTTTCTGCTGCAGTGCATGGGTGCTGTATGCTGCATCAGGGCAGAAGCACTGAGTTTGTGCTGCAGTGCATAGGTGCTGCATGCTGAATCAGACAGGAGGCGCTGAGTATGTGCTGCAAAGCATGGGTGCTATAGGCTGCATGAGACAGGAGGGGCTGGGTTTCTGCTGCAGTGCATGGGTGCTGTATACTGCATCAGACCAGAGGCCCTGAGGTTCTGCTGCAATGCATGGGTGCTGTATGCTGCACTAGACAGGAGGCTCTGAGGATGTGCTGCAGTGTATGGCTGATGTATGCTGCACGACAAAGGAGGTGCTGAGTTTGTGCTGCAATGCATGGGTGCTATATACTGCTCCAGGCAGGAGGCTCCGAGTATGTGCTGCAATGCATGGGTGCTATAGGCTGCACGAGACAGGAGAGGCTGAGTATAAGCTGCAGTGCATGGGTGCTGTATGCTGCACCAGTCAGGAGGCTCTGTGTATGAGCTGCAGTGCATGGGTGCTGTATGCTGCACCAGCCAGGAGGCTCTCTGTATGAGCTGCAAAGCATGGGTGCTATAGGCTGCACGAGACAGGAGGGGCTGAGTTTCTGCTGCAGTGCATGGGTGCTGTATGCTGCATCAGACCAGAGGACCTGAGGTTCTGCTGCAGTGCATGGGTGCTGTATGCTGCACCAGACATAAAGCTTTGAGTTTGTGCTGCAATGTATGGGTGCTGTTTGTTGCAGCAGACAGTAGGCCCTAAGCATGTGTACTAGATGCCTCAGTGCATGGGTGCTGTATGCTGCTCCAGGCAGGATGCTCTGAGTATGTGCTGCAGTGTATGGCTGCTGTATGCTGCACGAGACAGGAGGTGCTGAGTTTGCTGCAATGCATGGGTGCTGTATGCTGCACCAGCCAGGAGGCTCTGTGTATGAGCTGCAGTGCATGGGTGCTGTATGCTGCACCAGCCAGGAGGCTCTGAGTATGTGCTGCAAGGCAGGGGTGCTGTATGCTGCACTAGACAGGAGGCTCTGTATATGAGCTGCAAAGCATGGGTGCTATAGGCTGCACGAGACAGGAGAGCTGAGTATAAGCTGCAGTGCATGGGTGCTGTATGCTGCACCAGCCAGGAGGCTCTGAGTATGTGCTGCAGGGCATGGGTGCTGTATGCTGCACTAGACAGGAGGCTCTGTGTATGAGCTGCAAAGCACGGGTGCTATAGGCTGCACGAGACAGGAGGGGCTGAGTTTCTGCTGCAGTGCATGGGTGCTGTATGCTGCATCAGACCAGAGGCCCTGAGGTTCTGCTGCAGTGCATGGGTGCTGTATGCTGCATCAGACAGGAGGTGTTGAGTTTCTGCTGCAGTGCATGGGTGCTGTATGCTGCATCAGACAGGAGGTGTTGAGTTTCTGCTCCAGTGCATGGGTGCTGTATGCTGCATCAGACAAGAGGTGTTGAGTTTTTGCTGCAGTGCATGGTTGCTGTATGCTGCATCAGACAGGAGGTGTTCTGTTTTTGCTGTAGTGCATGGGTGCTGTATGCTGCCACAGACAGGAGGCTCTGAGTATGTGAGTCAAAGCATAGGCGCAGTATGCTGCATCAGACCGGTGGTGCTGAGTATGTGCTCCAGTGCATGGGCACTGTATGCTGCACTAGACAGGAGGTACTGAATATGTATGGCAAAGCATGGGTGCTGTGTGCTTTACCAGACAGGAGGCTCTGAGTATCTCCTGTAAGGCATGGGCGCATTATGATGCACCAGACAGGAGGCGCTGTTTATGTGCTGCAGTGCATGGGTGCTATATGCTGCACCAGACATAACGCTTTGAGTTTGTGCTGCAGTGCATGGGTGCTGTTTGTTGCAGCAGACAGTAGGCGCTAAGCATGTGCACTATATGCCTAAGTGCATGGGTGCTGTATGCTGCATCAGACAGGAGGCGTTGAGTTTCTGCTGCAGTGCATGGGTGCTGTATGCTGCTTCAGACCAGAGGTGCTGAGTTTCTGCTGCAGTGCATGGGTGCTGTATGCTGTATCAGACAGGATGGGCTGAGTTTGTGCTGCAGTGCATGGGTGCTGTATGCTGCATCAGGCCAGAAGCACTGAGTTTGTGCCGCAGTGCATAGGTGCTGCATGCTAAATCAGACAAGAGGCGCTGAGTATGAGCTGCAGTGCACGGGTGCTGTATGCTGCATCAGACCAGAGGTGCTGAGTATGAGCTGCAGTGCATGGGGGCTGTATGCAGCATCAAATCGGAAGCGCTGAGTTTGTTCTGCAGTGCATGAGTGCTGTATGCTGCATCAGGCCAGAAGCACTGAGTTTGTGCTGCAGTGCATAGGTGCTGCATGCTGAATCATACAAGAGGCACTGAGTATGAACTGCAGTGCATGAGTGCTGTATGCTGCATCAGACAGGAGGTGTTGAGTATGAGCTGCAGTGCATGGGTGCTGTATGCTGCATCAGACAGGAGGCGCTGAGTATGAGTTGCAGTGCATGGGTGCTGTATGCTGCATCAGACAGGAGGTGTTGAGTATGAGATGCAGTGCATGGGTGCTGTTTGCTGCATCAGATAGGAGGTGTTGAGTATGAGCTGCAGTGCATGGGTGCTGTATGCTGCATCAGACAGGAGGAGCTGAGTATGAGTTGCAGTGCATGGGTGCTGTATGCTGCATCAGACAGGAGGGGCTGAGTTTGTGCTGCAGTGCATGGGTGCTGTATGCTGCATCAGACAGGAGGTGTTGAGTTTCTGCTGCAGTGCATGGGTGCTGTATGCTGCATCAGGCCAGAAGCACTGAGTTTGTACTGCAGTGCATAGGTGCTGCATGCTGAATCAGACAAGAGGCGCTGAGTATGAGCTGCAGTGCATGGGGGCTGTATGCAGCATCAAATCGGAGGTGCTGAGTTTGTGCTGCAGTGCAAGGGTGCTGTATGCAGCATCAGACAGGAGGGGTTGAGTCTGTGCAGAAGTGCATGGGTGCTGTATGCTGCATCAGACAGGAGGGGCTGAGTTTGTGCTGCAGTGCATGGGTGCTGTATGCTGCATCAGACAGGAGGTGTTGAGTTTCTGCTACAGTGCATGGGTGCTGTATGCTGCATCAGACCAGAGGTGCTGAGTTTCTGCTGCAGTGCATGGGTGCTGTATGCTGTATCAGACAGGATGGGCTGAGTTTGTGCTGCAGTGCATGGGTGCTGTATGCTGCATCAGGCCAGAAGCACTGAGTTTGTGCTGCAGTGCATAGGTGCTGCATGCTGAATCAGACAAGAGGCGCTGAGTATGAAATGCAGTGCACGGGTGCTGTATGCTGCTTCAGACAGGAGGTGTTGAGTTTCTGCCTCAGTGCATGGGTGCTGTATGCTGCATCAGGCCTGAGGCGCTGTGTTTGTGTTGCAGTGCATGGGTGCTGCATGTTGCATCAGACAGGAGGCGCTGAGTATAAGCTGCAGTGCATGGGTGCTGTATGCTGCATCAGACAGGAGGTGTTGAGTATGAGCTGCAGTGCATGGGTGCTGTATGCTGCATCAGACAGGAGGTGTTGAGTTTCTGCTGCAGTGCATGGGTGCTGTATGCTGCATCAGACCAGAGGTGCTGAGTATAAGCTGCAGTGCATGGGGGCTGTATGCAGCATCAAATTCGAGGTGCTGAGTTTGTGCTGCAGTGCATGGGTGCTGTATGCAGCATCAGACAGGATGGGCTGAGTTTGTGCTGCAGTGCATGGGTGCTGTATGCTGCATCAGACAGGAGGTGTTGAGTTTCTGCTGCAGTGCATGGGTGCTGTATGCTGCATCAGACCAGAGGTGCTGAGTTTCTGCTGCAGTGCATGGGTGCTGTATGCTGTATCAGACAGGATGGGCTGAGTTTGTGCTGCAGTGCATGGGTGCTGTATGCTGCATCAGGCCAGAAGCACTCAGTTTGTGCTGCAGTGCATAGGTGCTGCATGCTGAATCAGACAAGAGGCACTGAGTATGAGCTGCAGTGCACGGGTGCTGTATGCTGCATCAGACAGGAGGTGTTGAGTTTCTGCCTCAGTGCATGGGTGCTGTATACTGCATCAGACAGGAGGTGTTGAGTTTCTGCTGCAGTGCATGGGTGCTGTATGCTGCATCAGACAGGAGGTGTTGAGTTTCTGCTGCAGTGCATGGGTGCTGTATGCTGCATCAGACAGGAGGTGTTGAGTTTCTGCTGCAGTGCATGGGTGCTGTATGCTGCATCAGACAGGAGGTGTTGAGTGTCTGCTGCAGTGCATGGTTGCTGTATGCTGCATCAGACAGGAGGTGTTCCGTTTTTGCTGCAGTGCATGGGTGCTGTATGCTGCCGCAGACAGGAGGCTCTGAGTATGTGAGTCAAAGCATAGGCGCAGTATGCTGCATCAGACCGGTGGTGCTGAGTATGTGCTGCAGTGCATGGGCACTGTATGCTGCACTAGACAGGAGGCACTGAATATGTACGGCAAATCATGGGTGCTGTGTGCTTTACCAGACAGGAGGCTCTGAGTATCTCCTGTAAGGCATGGGCGCATTATGATGCACAAGACAGGAGGCACTGTTTATGTGCTGCAGTGCATGGGTGCTATATGCTGCACCAGACATAACGCTTTGAGTTTGTGATGCAGTGCATGGGTGCTGTTTGTTGCAGCAGACAGTAGGCGCTAAGCATGTGCACTATATGCCTAAGTGCATGGGTGCTGTATGCTGCATCAGACAGGAGGTGTTGAGTTTCTGCCTCAGTGCATGGGTGCTGTATGCTGCATCAGGCCTGAGGCGCTGTGTTTGTGTTGCAGTGCATGGGTGCTGTATGCTGTATCAGACAGGATGGGCTGAGTTTGTGCTGCAGTGCATGGGTGTTGTATGCTGCATCAGACAGGAGGGGCTGAGTTTGTGCTGCAGTGCATGGGTGCTGTATGCTGCATCAGACAGGAGGTGTTGAGTTTCTGCTGCAGTGCATGGGTGCTGTATGCTGCATCAGACCAGAGGTGCTGAGTTTCTGCTGCAGTGCATGGGTGCTGTATGCTGTATCAGACAGGATGGGCTGAGTTTGTGCTGCAGTGCATGGGTGCTGTATGCTGCATCAGGCCAGAAGCACTGAGTTTGTGCTGCAGTGCAAAGGTGCTGCATGCTGAATCAGACAAGAGGCGCTGAGTATGAGCTGCAGTGCACGGGTGCTGTATGCTGCATCAGACAGGAGGTGTTGAGTTTCTGCCTCAGTGCATGGGTGCTGTATGCTGCATCAGGCCTGAGGCGCTGTGTTTGTGTTGCAGTGCATGGGGGCTGTATGCAGCATCAAATCGGAGGCGCTGAGTTTGTGCTGCAGTGCATGGGAGCTGTATGCAGCATCAGACAGGAGGGGTTGAGTCTGTGCTGCAGTGCATGGGTGCTGTGTGCTGCATAAGACAGGAGGGGCTGAGTTTGTGCTGCAGTGCATGGGTGCTGTATGCTGCATCAGACAGGAGGTGTTGAGTTTCTGCTGCAGTGCATGGGTGCTGTATGCTGCATCAGACCAGAGGTGCTGAGTTTCTGCTGCAGTGCATGGGTGCTGTATGCTGTATCAGACAGGATGGGCTGAGTTTGTGCTGCAGTGCATGGGTGCTGTATGCTGCATCAGGCCAGAAGCACTGAGCTTGGGCTGCAGTGCATAGGTGCTGCATGCTGAATCAGACAAGAGGCGCTGAGTATGAGCTGCAGTGCACGGGTGCTGTATGCTGCATCAGACAGGAGGTGTTGAGTTTCTGCCTCAGTGCATGGGTGCTGTATGCTGCATCAGGCCTGAGGTGCTGTGTTTGTGTTGCAGTGAATGGGGGCTGTATGCAGCATCAAATCGGAGGCGCTGAGTTTGTGCTGCAGTACATGGGTGCTGTATGCAGCATCAGACAGGAGGGGTTGAGTCTGTGCTGCAGTGCATGGGTGCTGTATGCTGCATCAGGCCTGAGGCGCTGTGTTTGTGTTGCAGTGCATGGGTACTGCATGTTGCATCAGACAGGAGGCGCTGAGTATAAGCTGCAGTGCATGGGTGCTGTATGCTGCATCAGACAGGAGGTGTTGAGTATGAGCTGCAGTGCATGGGTGCTGTATGCTGCATCAGACAGGAGGTGTTGAGTTTCTGCTGCAGTGCATGGGTGCTGTATGCTGCATCAGACCAGAGGTGCTGAGTGTTGAGCTGAGGTGCATGGGGGCAGTATGCAGCATCAAATCGGAGGCGCTGAGTTTGTGCTGCAGTGCATGGGTGCTGTATGCAGCATCAGACAGGAGGGGCTGAGTTTGTGCTGCAGTGCATGGGTGCTGTATGCTGCATCAGACAGGAGGTGTTGAGTTTCTGCTGCAGTGCATGGGTGCTGTATGCTGCATCAGACCAGAGGTGCTGAGTTTCTGCTGCAGTGCATGGGTGCTGTATGCTGTATCAGACAGGATGGGCTGAGTTTGTGCTGCAGTGCATGGGTGCTGTATGCTGCATCAGGCCAGAAGCACTGAGTTTGTGCTGCAGTGCATAGGTGCTGCATGCTGAATCAGACAAGAGGCGCTGAGTATGAGCTGCAGTGCACGGGTGCTGTATGCTGCATCAGACAGGAGGTGTTGAGTTTCTGCCTCAGTGCATGGGTGCTGTATGCTGCATCAGGCCTGAGGTGCAGAGTTTGTGTTGCAGTGCATGGGTGCTGTATCCTGCATCAGACAGGAGGTGTTGAGTTTCTGCTGCAGTGCATGGGTGCTGTATGCTGCATCAGACAGGAGGTGTTGAGTTTCTGCTGCAGTGCATGGGTGCTGTATGCTGCATCAGACAGGAGGTGTTGAGTTTCTGCTGCAGTGCATGGGTGCTGTATGCTGCATCAGACAGGAGGTGTTGAGTGTCTGCTGCAGTGCATGGTTGCTGTATGCTGCATCAGACAGGAGGTGTTCTGTTTTTGCTGCAGTGCATGGGTGCTGTATCAGACAGGATGGGCTGAGTTTGTGCTGCAGTGCATGGGTGCTGTATGCTGCATCAGGCCAGAAGCACTGAGTTTGTGCTGCAGTGCATAGGTGCTGCATGCTGAATCAGACAAGAGGCGCTGAGTATGAGCTGCAGTGGACGGGTGCTGTATGCTGCATCAGACAGGAGGGGTTGAGTCTGTGCAGAATTGCATGGGTGCTGTATGCTGCACCAGACAGGAGGCTCTGAGTATCTCCTGTAAGGCATGGGCGCATTATGATGCACCAGACAGGAGGCGCTGTTTATGTGCTGTGCTGCAGTGCATGGGTGCTGTTTGTTGCAGCAGACAGTAGGCGCTAAGCATGTGCACTATATGCCTAAGTGCATGGGTGCTGTATGCTGCATCAGACAGGAGGCGTTGAGTTTCTGCTGCAGTGCATGGGTGCTGTATGCTGCTTCAGACCAGAGGTGCTGAGTTTCTGCTGCAGTGCATGGGTGCTGTATGCTGTATCAGACAGGATGGGCTGAGTTTGTGCTGCAGTGCATGGGTGCTGTATGCTGCATCAGGCCAGAAGCACTGAGTTTGTGCTGCAGTGCATAGGTGCTGCATGCTAAATCAGATAAGAGGCGCTGAGTATGAGCTGCAGTGCACGGGTGCTGTATGCTGCATCAGACAGGAGGCGCTGAGTTTGTGCTGCAGTGCATGGGTGCTGTATGCTGCATCAGACAGGAGGGGCTGAGTTTGTGCTGCAGTGCATGGGTGCTGTATGCTGCATCAGACAGGAGGCGCTGATTATGAGCTGCAGTGCATGGGTGCTGTATGCTGCATCAGACAGGAGGGGCTGAGTTTGTGCTGCAGTGCATGGGTGCTCTATGCTGCATCAGACCAGAGGTGCTGAGTTTCTGCTGCAGTGCATGGGTGCTGTATGCTGCATCAGACAGGAGGCGCTGAGTATGAGCTGCAATGCATGGGTGCTGTATGCTGCATCAGACAGGAGGGGCTGAGTTTGTGCTGCAGTGCATGGGTGCTCTATGCTGCATCAGGCCTGAGGCGCTGAGTTTCTGCTGCAGTGCATGGGTGCTGTATGCTACATCAGACCAGAGGTGCTGAGTTTCTGCTGCAGTGCATGGGTGTTGTATGCTGCATCAGGCCTGAGGGGCTGAGTTTCTGCTGCAGTGCATGGGTACTGTATGCTACATCAGACCAGAGGTGCTGAGTTTCTGCTGCAGTGCATGGGTGCTGTATGCTGTATCAGACAGGATGGGCTGAGTTTGTGCTGCAGTGCATGAGTGCTGTATGCGGCATCAGGCCAGAAGCAGTGAGTTTGTGCTGCAGTGCACAGGTGCTGCATGCTGTATCAGACAGGAGGCGCTGCGTTTGTGCTGCAATGCATGGGTGCTATATGCTGCTCCAGGCAGGAGGCTCTGAGTATGTGCTACAGTACATGGGTGCTGTATGCTGCATCAGACAGGAGGCGCTGAGTATGAGCTGCAAATCATGGGTGCTGTATGCTGCTCCAGGCAGGAGGCTCCAAGTATGTGCTGAAATGCATGGGTGCTATATGCTGCACAAGACAGTAGGTGCTGAGTTGTGCTGCAATGCATGGGCGCTGTATGCTGCACCAGACTGGAGGCTCTGAGTATGTGCTGCAAAGCATGGGTGCTATATGCTGCTCCAGGCAGGAGGCTCTGAGTATGTGCTACAGTACATGGGTGCTGTATGCTGCATCAGACAGGAGGCGCTGAGTATGAGCTGCAAATCATGGGTGCTGTATGCTGCTCCAGGGAGGAGGCTCCAAGTATGTGCTGAAATGCATGGGTGCTATATGCTGCACAAGACAGTAGGTGCTGAGTTGTGCTGCAATGCATGGGCGCTGTATGCTGCACCAGACTGGAGGCTCTGAGTATGTGCTGCAAAGCATGGGTGCTATAGGCTGCACGAGACAGGAGAGCTGAGTATAAGCTGCAGTGCATGGGTGCTGTATGCTGCACCAGCCAGGAGGCTCTGAGTATGTGCTGCAGGGCATGGGTGCTGTATGCTGCACTAGACAGGAGGCTCTGTGTATGAGCTGCAAAGCACGGGTGCTATAGGCTGCACGAGACAGGAGGGGCTGAGTTTCTGCTGCAGTGCATGGGTGCTGTATGCTGCATCAGACCAGAGGCCCTGAGGTTCTGCTGCAGTGCATGGGTGCTGTATGCTGCATCAGACAGGAGGTGTTGAGTTTCTGCTGCAGTGCATGGGTGCTGTATGCTGCATCAGACAGGAGGTGTTGAGTCTGTGCTGCAGTGCATGGGTGCTGTATGCTGCATCAGACAGGAGGTGTTGAGTTTCTGCTCCAGTGCATGGGTGCTGTATGCTGCATCAGACAAGAGGTGTTGAGTTTTTGCTGCAGTGCATGGTTGCTGTATGCTGCATCAGACAGGAGGTGTTCTGTTTTTGCTGTAGTGCATGGGTGCTGTATGCTGCCACAGACAGGAGGCTCTGAGTATGTGAGTCAAAGCATAGGCGCAGTATGCTGCATCAGACCGGTGGTGCTGAGTATGTGCTGCAGTGCATGGGCACTGTATGCTGCACTAGACAGGAGGTACGGAATATGTATGGCAAAGCATGGGTGCTGTGTGCTTTACCAGACAGGAGGCTCTGAGTATCTCCTGTAAGGCATGGGCGCATTATGATGCACCAGACAGGAGGCGCTGTTTATGTGCTGCAGTGCATGGGTGCTATATGCTGCACCAGACATAACGCTTTGAGTTTGTGCTGCAGTGCATGGGTGCTGTTTGTTGCAGCAGACAGTAGGCGCTAAGCATGTGCACTATATGCCTAAGTGCATGGGTGCTGTATGCTGCATCAGACAGGAGGCGTTGAGTTTCTGCTGCAGTGCATGGGTGCTGTATGCTGCTTCAGACCAGAGGTGCTGAGTTTCTGCTGCAGTGCATGGGTGCTGTATGCTGTATCAGACAGGATGGGCTGAGTTTGTGCTGCAGTGCATGGGTGCTGTATGCTGCATCAGGCCAGAAGCACTGAGTTTGTGCCGCAGTGCATAGGTGCTGCATGCTAAATCAGACAAGAGGCGCTGAGTATGAGCTGCAGTGCACGGGTGCTGTATGCTGCATCAGACCAAAGGTGCTGAGTATGAGCTGCAGTGCATGGGGGCTGTATGCAGCATCAAATCGGAAGCGCTGAGTTTGTTCTGCAGTGCATGAGTGCTGTATGCTGCATCAGGCCAGAAGCACTGAGTTTGTGCTGCAGTGCATAGGTGCTGCATGCTGAATCATACAAGAGGCACTGAGTATGAACTGCAGTGCATGGGTGCTGTATGCTGCATCAGACAGGAGGTGTTGAGTATGAGCTGCAGTGCATGGGTGCTGTATGCTGCATCAGACAGGAGGCGCTGAGTATGAGTTGCAGTGCATGGGTGCTGTATGCTGCATCAGACAGGAGGTGTTGAGTATGAGATGCAGTGCATGGGTGCTGTTTGCTGCATCAGACAGGAGGTGTTGAGTATGAGCTGCAGTGCATGGGTGCTGTATGCTGCATCAGACAGGAGGAGCTGAGTATGAGTTGCAGTGCATGGGTGCTGTATGCTGCATCAGACAGGAGGGGCTGAGTTTGTGCTGCAGTGCATGGGTGCTGTATGCTGCATCAGACAGGAGGTGTTGAGTTTCTGCTGCAGTGCATGGGTGCTGTATGCTGCATCAGGCCAGAAGCACTGAGTTTGTACTGCAGTGCATAGGTGCTGCATGCTGAATCAGACAAGAGGCGCTGAGTATGAGCTGCAGTGCATGGGGGCTGTATGCAGCATCAAATCGGAGGTGCTGAGTTTGTGCTGCAGTGCAAGGGTGCTGTATGCAGCATCAGACAGGAGGGGTTGAGTCTGTGCAGAAGTGCATGGGTGCTGTATGCTGCATCAGACAGGAGGTGTTGAGTTTCTGCTACAGTGCATGGGTGCTGTATGCTGCATCAGACCAGAGGTGCTGAGTTTCTGCTGCAGTGCATGGGTGCTGTATGCTGTATCAGACAGGATGGGCTGAGTTTGTGCTGCAGTGCATGGGTGCTGTATGCTGCATCAGGCCAGAAGCACTGAGTTTGTGCTGCAGTGCATAGGTGCTGCATGCTGAATCAGACAAGAGGCGCTGAGTATGAAATGCAGTGCACGGGTGCTGTATGCTGCTTCAGACAGGAGGTGTTGAGTTTCTGCCTCAGTGCATGGGTGCTGTATGCTGCATCAGGCCTGAGGCGCTGTGTTTGTGTTGCAGTGCATGGGTGCTGCATGTTGCATCAGACAGGAGGCGCTGAGTATAAGCTGCAGTGCATGGGTGCTGTATGCTGCATCAGACAGGAGGTGTTGAGTATGAGCTGCAGTGCATGGGTGCTGTATGCTGCATCAGACAGGAGGTGTTGAGTTTCTGCTGCAGTGCATGGGTGCTGTATGCTGCATCAGACCAGAGGTGCTGAGTATAAGCTGCAGTGCATGGGGGCTGTATGCAGCATCAAATTCGAGGTGCTGAGTTTGTGCTGCAGTGCATGGGTGCTGTATGCAGCATCAGACAGGAGGGGCTGAGTTTGTGCTGCAGTGCATGGGTGCTGTATGCTGCATCAGACAGGAGGTGTTGAGTTTCTGCTGCAGTGCATGGGTGCTGTATGCTGCATCAGACCAGAGGTGCTGAGTTTCTGCTGCAGTGCATGGGTGCTGTATGCTGTATCAGACAGGATGGGCTGAGTTTGTGCTGCAGTGCATGGGTGCTGTATGCTGCATCAGGCCAGAAGCACTCAGTTTGTGCTGCAGTGCATAGGTGCTGCATGCTGAATCAGACAAGAGGCACTGAGTATGAGCTGCAGTGCACGGGTGCTGTATGCTGCATCAGACAGGAGGTGTTGAGTTTCTGCCTCAGTGCATGGGTGCTGTATGCTGCATTAGACAGGAGGTGTTGAGTTTCTGCTGCAGTGCATGGGTGCTGTATGCTGCATCAGACAGGAGGTGTTGAGTTTCTGCTGCAGTGCATGGGTGCTGTATGCTGCATCAGACAGGAGGTGTTGAGTTTCTGCTGCAGTGCATGGGTGCTGTATGCTGCATCAGACAGGAGGTGTTGAGTGTCTGCTGCAGTGCATGGTTGCTGTATGCTGCATCAGACAGGAGGTGTTCCGTTTTTGCTGCAGTGCATGGGTGCTGTATGCTGCCGCAGACAGGAGGCTCTGAGTATGTGAGTCAAAGCATAGGCGCAGTATGCTGCATCAGACCGGTGGTGCTGAGTATGTGCTGCAGTGCATGGGCACTGTATGCTGCACTAGACAGGAAGCACTGAATATGTACGGCAAATCATGGGTGCTGTGTGCTTTACCAGACAGGAGGCTCTGAGTATCTCCTGTAAGGCATGGGCGCATTATGATGCACAAGACAGGAGGCACTGTTTATGTGCTGCAGTGCATGGGTGCTATATGCTGCACCAGACATAACGCTTTGAGTTTGTGATGCAGTGCATGGGTGCTGTTTGTTGCAGCAGACAGTAGGCGCTAAGCATGTGCACTATATGCCTAAGTGCATGGGTGCTGTATGCTGCATCAGACAGGAGGTGTTGAGTTTCTGCCTCAGTGCATGGGTGCTGTATGCTGCATCAGGCCTGAGGCGCTGTGTTTGTGTTGCAGTGCATGGGTGCTGTATGCTGTATCAGACAGGATGGGCTGAGTTTGTGCTGCAGTGCATGGGTGTTGTATGCTGCATCAGACAGGAGGGGCTGAGTTTGTGCTGCAGTGCATGGGTGCTGTATGCTGCATCAGACAGGAGGTGTTGAGTTTCTGCTGCAGTGCATGGGTGCTGTATGCTGCATCAGACCAGAGGTGCTGAGTTTCTGCTGCAGTGCATGGGTGCTGTATGCTGTATCAGACAGGATGGGCTGAGTTTGTGCTGCAGTGCATGGGTGCTGTATGCTGCATCAGGCCAGAAGCACTGAGTTTGTGCTGCAGTGCAAAGGTGCTGCATGCTGAATCAGACAAGAGGCGCTGAGTATGAGCTGCAGTGCACGGGTGCTGTATGCTGCATCAGACAGGAGGTGTTGAGTTTCTGCCTCAGTGCATGGGTGCTGTATGCTGCATCAGGCCTGAGGCGCTGTGTTTGTGTTGCAGTGCATGGGGGCTGTATGCAGCATCAAATCGGAGGCGCTGAGTTTGTGCTGCAGTGCATGGGAGCTGTATGCAGCATCAGACAGGAGGGGTTGAGTCTGTGCTGCAGTGCATGGGTGCTGTGTGCTGCATCAGACAGGAGGGGCTGAGTTTGTGCTGCAGTGCATGGGTGCTGTATGCTGCATCAGACAGGAGGTGTTGAGTTTCTGCTGCAGTGCATGGGTGCTGTATGTTGCATCAGACCAGAGGTGCTGAGTTTCTGCTGCAGTGCATGGGTGCTGTATGCTGTATCAGACAGGATGGGCTGAGTTTGTGCTGCAGTGCATGGGTGCTGTATGCTGCATCAGGCCAGAAGCACTGAGCTTGGGCTGCAGTGCATAGGTGCTGCATGCTGAATCAGACAAGAGGCGCTGAGTATGAGCTGCAGTGCACGGGTGCTGTATGCTGCATCAGACAGGAGGTGTTGAGTCTGTGCTGCAGTGCATGGGTGCTGTATGCTGCATCAGACAGGAGGTGTTGAGTTTCTGCTCCAGTGCATGGGTGCTGTATGCTGCATCAGACAAGAGGTGTTGAGTTTTTGCTGCAGTGCATGGTTGCTGTATGCTGCATCAGACAGGAGGTGTTCTGTTTTTGCTGTAGTGCATGGGTGCTGTATGCTGCCACAGACAGGAGGCTCTGAGTATGTGAGTCAAAGCATAGGCGCAGTATGCTGCATCAGACCGGTGGTGCTGAGTATGTGCTGCAGTGCATGGGCACTGTATGCTGCACTAGACAGGAGGTACGGAATATGTATGGCAAAGCATGGGTGCTGTGTGCTTTACCAGACAGGAGGCTCTGAGTATCTCCTGTAAGGCATGGGCGCATTATGATGCACCAGACAGGAGGCGCTGTTTATGTGCTGCAGTGCATGGGTGCTATATGCTGCACCAGACATAACGCTTTGAGTTTGTGCTGCAGTGCATGGGTGCTGTTTGTTGCAGCAGACAGTAGGCGCTAAGCATGTGCACTATATGCCTAAGTGCATGGGTGCTGTATGCTGCATCAGACAGGAGGCGTTGAGTTTCTGCTGCAGTGCATGGGTGCTGTATGCTGCTTCAGACCAGAGGTGCTGAGTTTCTGCTGCAGTGCATGGGTGCTGTATGCTGTATCAGACAGGATGGGCTGAGTTTGTGCTGCAGTGCATGGGTGCTGTATGCTGCATCAGGCCAGAAGCACTGAGTTTGTGCCGCAGTGCATAGGTGCTGCATGCTAAATCAGACAAGAGGCGCTGAGTATGAGCTGCAGTGCACGGGTGCTGTATGCTGCATCAGACCAGAGGTGCTGAGTATGAGCTGCAGTGCATGGGGGCTGTATGCAGCATCAAATCGGAAGCGCTGAGTTTGTTCTGCAGTGCATGAGTGCTGTATGCTGCATCAGGCCAGAAGCACTGAGTTTGTGCTGCAGTGCATAGGTGCTGCATGCTGAATCATACAAGAGGCACTGAGTATGAACTGCAGTGCATGGGTGCTGTATGCTGCATCAGACAGGAGGTGTTGAGTATGAGCTGCAGTGCATGGGTGCTGTATGCTGCATCAGACAGGAGGCGCTGAGTATGAGTTGCAGTGCATGGGTGCTGTATGCTGCATCAGACAGGAGGTGTTGAGTATGAGATGCAGTGCATGGGTGCTGTTTGCTGCATCAGACAGGAGGTGTTGAGTATGAGCTGCAGTGCATGGGTGCTGTATGCTGCATCAGACAGGAGGAGCTGAGTATGAGTTGCAGTGCATGGGTGCTGTATGCTGCATCAGACAGGAGGGGCTGAGTTTGTGCTGCAGTGCATGGGTGCTGTATGCTGCATCAGACAGGAGGTGTTGAGTTTCTGCTGCAGTGCATGGGTGCTGTATGCTGCATCAGGCCAGAAGCACTGAGTTTGTACTGCAGTGCATAGGTGCTGCATGCTGAATCAGACAAGAGGCGCTGAGTATGAGCTGCAGTGCATGGGGGCTGTATGCAGCATCAAATCGGAGGTGCTGAGTTTGTGCTGCAGTGCAAGGGTGCTGTATGCAGCATCAGACAGGAGGGGTTGAGTCTGTGCAGAAGTGCATGGGTGCTGTATGCTGCATCAGACAGGAGGTGTTGAGTTTCTGCTACAGTGCATGGGTGCTGTATGCTGCATCAGACCAGAGGTGCTGAGTTTCTGCTGCAGTGCATGGGTGCTGTATGCTGTATCAGACAGGATGGGCTGAGTTTGTGCTGCAGTGCATGGGTGCTGTATGCTGCATCAGGCCAGAAGCACTGAGTTTGTGCTGCAGTGCATAGGTGCTGCATGCTGAATCAGACAAGAGGCGCTGAGTATGAAATGCAGTGCACGGGTGCTGTATGCTGCTTCAGACAGGAGGTGTTGAGTTTCTGCCTCAGTGCATGGGTGCTGTATGCTGCATCAGGCCTGAGGCGCTGTGTTTGTGTTGCAGTGCATGGGTGCTGCATGTTGCATCAGACAGGAGGCGCTGAGTATAAGCTGCAGTGCATGGGTGCTGTATGCTGCATCAGACAGGAGGTGTTGAGTATGAGCTGCAGTGCATGGGTGCTGTATGCTGCATCAGACAGGAGGTGTTGAGTTTCTGCTGCAGTGCATGGGTGCTGTATGCTGCATCAGACCAGAGGTGCTGAGTATAAGCTGCAGTGCATGGGGGCTGTATGCAGCATCAAATTCGAGGTGCTGAGTTTGTGCTGCAGTGCATGGGTGCTGTATGCAGCATCAGACAGGAGGGGCTGAGTTTGTGCTGCAGTGCATGGGTGCTGTATGCTGCATCAGACAGGAGGTGTTGAGTTTCTGCTGCAGTGCATGGGTGCTGTATGCTGCATCAGACCAGAGGTGCTGAGTTTCTGCTGCAGTGCATGGGTGCTGTATGCTGTATCAGACAGGATGGGCTGAGTTTGTGCTGCAGTGCATGGGTGCTGTATGCTGCATCAGGCCAGAAGCACTCAGTTTGTGCTGCAGTGCATAGGTGCTGCATGCTGAATCAGACAAGAGGCACTGAGTATGAGCTGCAGTGCACGGGTGCTGTATGCTGCATCAGACAGGAGGTGTTGAGTTTCTGCCTCAGTGCATGGGTGCTGTATGCTGCATTAGACAGGAGGTGTTGAGTTTCTGCTGCAGTGCATGGGTGCTGTATGCTGCATCAGACAGGAGGTGTTGAGTTTCTGCTGCAGTGCATGGGTGCTGTATGCTGCATCAGACAGGAGGTGTTGAGTTTCTGCTGCAGTGCATGGGTGCTGTATGCTGCATCAGACAGGAGGTGTTGAGTGTCTGCTGCAGTGCATGGTTGCTGTATGCTGCATCAGACAGGAGGTGTTCCGTTTTTGCTGCAGTGCATGGGTGCTGTATGCTGCCGCAGACAGGAGGCTCTGAGTATGTGAGTCAAAGCATAGGCGCAGTATGCTGCATCAGACCGGTGGTGCTGAGTATGTGCTGCAGTGCATGGGCACTGTATGCTGCACTAGACAGGAAGCACTGAATATGTACGGCAAATCATGGGTGCTGTGTGCTTTACCAGACAGGAGGCTCTGAGTATCTCCTGTAAGGCATGGGCGCATTATGATGCACAAGACAGGAGGCACTGTTTATGTGCTGCAGTGCATGGGTGCTATATGCTGCACCAGACATAACGCTTTGAGTTTGTGATGCAGTGCATGGGTGCTGTTTGTTGCAGCAGACAGTAGGCGCTAAGCATGTGCACTATATGCCTAAGTGCATGGGTGCTGTATGCTGCATCAGACAGGAGGTGTTGAGTTTCTGCCTCAGTGCATGGGTGCTGTATGCTGCATCAGGCCTGAGGCGCTGTGTTTGTGTTGCAGTGCATGGGTGCTGTATGCTGTATCAGACAGGATGGGCTGAGTTTGTGCTGCAGTGCATGGGTGTTGTATGCTGCATCAGACAGGAGGGGCTGAGTTTGTGCTGCAGTGCATGGGTGCTGTATGCTGCATCAGACAGGAGGTGTTGAGTTTCTGCTGCAGTGCATGGGTGCTGTATGCTGCATCAGACCAGAGGTGCTGAGTTTCTGCTGCAGTGCATGGGTGCTGTATGCTGTATCAGACAGGATGGGCTGAGTTTGTGCTGCAGTGCATGGGTGCTGTATGCTGCATCAGGCCAGAAGCACTGAGTTTGTGCTGCAGTGCAAAGGTGCTGCATGCTGAATCAGACAAGAGGCGCTGAGTATGAGCTGCAGTGCACGGGTGCTGTATGCTGCATCAGACAGGAGGTGTTGAGTTTCTGCCTCAGTGCATGGGTGCTGTATGCTGCATCAGGCCTGAGGCGCTGTGTTTGTGTTGCAGTGCATGGGGGCTGTATGCAGCATCAAATCGGAGGCGCTGAGTTTGTGCTGCAGTGCATGGGAGCTGTATGCAGCATCAGACAGGAGGGGTTGAGTCTGTGCTGCAGTGCATGGGTGCTGTGTGCTGCATCAGACAGGAGGGGCTGAGTTTGTGCTGCAGTGCATGGGTGCTGTATGCTGCATCAGACAGGAGGTGTTGAGTTTCTGCTGCAGTGCATGGGTGCTGTATGTTGCATCAGACCAGAGGTGCTGAGTTTCTGCTGCAGTGCATGGGTGCTGTATGCTGTATCAGACAGGATGGGCTGAGTTTGTGCTGCAGTGCATGGGTGCTGTATGCTGCATCAGGCCAGAAGCACTGAGCTTGGGCTGCAGTGCATAGGTGCTGCATGCTGAATCAGACAAGAGGCGCTGAGTATGAGCTGCAGTGCACGGGTGCTGTATGCTGCATCAGACAGGAGGTGTTGAGTTTCTGCCTCAGTGCATGGGTGCTGTATGCTGCATCAGGCCTGAGGTGCTGTGTTTGTGTTGCAGTGAATGGGGGCTGTATGCAGCATCAAACCGGAGGCGCTGAGTTTGTGCTGCAGTACATGGGTGCTGTATGCAGCATCAGACAGGAGGGGTTGAGTCTGTGCTGCAGTGCATGGGTGCTGTATGCTGCATCAGGCCTGAGGCGCTGTGTTTGTGTTGCAGTGCATGGGTGCTGCATGTTGCATCAGACAGGAGGCGCTGAGTATAAGCTGCAGTGCATGGGTGCTGTATGCTGCATCAGACAGGAGGTGTTGAGTATGAGCTGCAGTGCATGGGTGCTGTATGCTGCATCAGACAGGAGGTGTTGAGTTTCTGCTGCAGTGCATGGGTACTGTATGCTGCATCAGACCAGAGGTGCTGAGTGTTGAGCTGCAGTGCATGGGGGCAGTATGCAGCATCAAATCGGAGGCGCTGAGTTTGTGCTGCAGTGCATGGGTGCTGTATGCAGCATCAGACAGGAGGGGCTGAGTTTGTGCTGCAGTGCATGGGTGCTGTATGCTGCATCAGACAGGAGGTGTTGAGTTTCTGCTGCAGTGCATGGGTGCTGTATGCTGCATCAGACCAGAGGTGCTGAGTTTCTGCTGCAGTGCATGGGTGCTGTATGCTGTATCAGACAGGATGGGCTGAGTTTGTGCTGCAGTGCATGGGTGCTGTATGCTGCATCAGGCCAGAAGCACTGAGTTTGTGCTGCAGTGCATAGGTGCTGCATGCTGAATCAGACAAGAGGCGCTGAGTATGAGCTGCAGTGCACGGGTGCTGTATGCTGCATCAGACAGGAGGTGTTGAGTTTCTGCCTCAGTGCATGGGTGCTGTATGCTGCATCAGGCCTGAGGTGCAGAGTTTGTGTTGCAGTGCATGGGTGCTGTATCCTGCATCAGACAGGAGGTGTTGAGTTTCTGCTGCAGTGCATGGGTGCTGTATGCTGCATCAGACAGGAGGTGTTGAGTTTCTGCTGCAGTGCATGGGTGCTGTATGCTGCATCAGACAGGAGGTGTTGAGTTTCTGCTGCAGTGCATGGGTGCTGTATGCTGCATCAGACAGGAGGTGTTGAGTGTCTGCTGCAGTGCATGGTTGCTGTATGCTGCATCAGACAGGAGGTGTTCTGTTTTTGCTGCAGTGCATGGGTGCTGTATCAGACAGGATGGGCTGAGTTTGTGCTGTAGTGCATGGGTGCTGTATGCTGCATCAGGCCAGAAGCACTGAGTTTGTGCTGCAGTGCATAGGTGCTGCATGCTGAATCAGACAAGAGGCGCTGAGTATGAGCTGCAGTGGACGGGTGCTGTATGCTGCATCAGACAGGAGGGGTTGAGTCTGTGCAGAATTGCATGGGTGCTGTATGCTGCACCAGACAGGAGGCTCTGAGTATCTCCTGTAAGGCATGGGCGCATTATGATGCACCAGACAGGAGGCGCTGTTTATGTGCTGTGCTGCAGTGCATGGGTGCTGTTTGTTGCAGCAGACAGTAGGCGCTAAGCATGTGCACTATATGCCTAAGTGCATGGGTGCTGTATGCTGCATCAGACAGGAGGCGTTGAGTTTCTGCTGCAGTGCATGGGTGCTGTATGCTGCTTCAGACCAGAGGTGCTGAGTTTCTGCTGCAGTGCATGGGTGCTGTATGCTGTATCAGACAGGATGGGCTGAGTTTGTGCTGCAGTGCATGGGTGCTGTATGCTGCATCAGGCCAGAAGCACTGAGTTTGTGCTGCAGTGCATAGGTGCTGCATGCTAAATCAGATAAGAGGCGCTGAGTATGAGCTGCAGTGCACGGGTGCTGTATGCTGCATCAGACAGGAGGCGCTGAGTTTGTGCTGCAGTGCATGGGTGCTGTATGCTGCATCAGACAGGAGGGGCTGAGTTTGTGCTGCAGTGCATGGGTGCTGTATGCTGCATCAGACAGGAGGCGCTGAGTATGAGCTGCAGTGCATGGGTGCTGTATGCTGCATCAGACAGGAGGGGCTGAGTTTGTGCTGCAGTGCATGGGTGCTCTATGCTGCATCAGACCAGAGGTGCTGAGTTTCTGCTGCAGTGCATGGGTGCTGTATGCTGCATCAGACAGGAGGCGCTGAGTATGAGCTGCAATGCATGGGTGCTGTATGCTGCATCAGACAGGAGGGGCTGAGTTTGTGCTGCAGTGCATGGGTGCTCTATGCTGCATCAGGCCTGAGGCGCTGAGTTTCTGCTGCAGTGCATGGGTGCTGTATGCTACATCAGACCAGAGGTGCTGAGTTTCTGCTGCAGTGCATGGGTGTTGTATGCTGCATCAGGCCTGAGGGGCTGAGTTTCTGCTGCAGTGCATGGGTACTGTATGCTACATCAGACCAGAGGTGCTGAGTTTCTGCTGCAGTGCATGGGTGCTGTATGCTGTATCAGACAGGATGGGCTGAGTTTGTGCTGCAGTGCATGAGTGCTGTATGCGGCATCAGGCCAGAAGCAGTGAGTTTGTGCTGCAGTGCACAGGTGCTGCATGCTGTATCAGACAGGAGGCGCTGCGTTTGTGCTGCAATGCATGGGTGCTATATGCTGCTCCAGGCAGGAGGCTCTGAGTATGTGCTACAGTACATGGGTGCTGTATGCTGCATCAGACAGGAGGCGCTGAGTATGAGCTGCAAATCATGGGTGCTGTATGCTGCTCCAGGCAGGAGGCTCCAAGTATGTGCTGAAATGCATGGGTGCTATATGCTGCACAAGACAGTAGGTGCTGAGTTGTGCTGCAATGCATGGGCGCTGTATGCTGCACCAGACTGGAGGCTCTGAGTATGTGCTGCAAAGCATGGGTGCTATATGCTGCTCCAGGCAGGAGGCTCTGAGTATGTGCTACAGTACATGGGTGCTGTATGCTGCATCAGACAGGAGGCGCTGAGTATGAGCTGCAAATCATGGGTGCTGTATGCTGCTCCAGGCAGGAGGCTCCAAGTATGTGCTGAAATGCATGGGTGCTATATGCTGCACAAGACAGTAGGTGCTGAGTTGTGCTGCAATGCATGGGCGCTGTATGCTGCACCAGACTGGAGGCTCTGAGTATGTGCTGCAAAGCATGGGTGCTATAGGCTGCACGAGACAGGAGAGCTGAGTATAAGCTGCAGTGCATGGGTGCTGTATGCTGCACCAGCCAGGAGGCTCTGAGTATGTGCTGCAGGGCATGGGTGCTGTATGCTGCACTAGACAGGAGGCTCTGTGTATGAGCTGCAAAGCACGGGTGCTATAGGCTGCACGAGACAGGAGGGGCTGAGTTTCTGCTGCAGTGCATGGGTGCTGTATGCTGCATCAGACCAGAGGCCCTGAGGTTCTGCTGCAGTGCATGGGTGCTGTATGCTGCATCAGACAGGAGGTGTTGAGTTTCTGCTGCAGTGCATGGGTGCTGTATGCTGCATCAGACAGGAGGTGTTGAGTCTGTGCTGCAGTGCATGGGTGCTGTATGCTGCATCAGACAGGAGGTGTTGAGTTTCTGCTCCAGTGCATGGGTGCTGTATGCTGCATCAGACAAGAGGTGTTGAGTTTTTGCTGCAGTGCATGGTTGCTGTATGCTGCATCAGACAGGAGGTGTTCTGTTTTTGCTGTAGTGCATGGGTGCTGTATGCTGCCACAGACAGGAGGCTCTGAGTATGTGAGTCAAAGCATAGGCGCAGTATGCTGCATCAGACCGGTGGTGCTGAGTATGTGCTGCAGTGCATGGGCACTGTATGCTGCACTAGACAGGAGGTACGGAATATGTATGGCAAAGCATGGGTGCTGTGTGCTTTACCAGACAGGAGGCTCTGAGTATCTCCTGTAAGGCATGGGCGCATTATGATGCACCAGACAGGAGGCGCTGTTTATGTGCTGCAGTGCATGGGTGCTATATGCTGCACCAGACATAACGCTTTGAGTTTGTGCTGCAGTGCATGGGTGCTGTTTGTTGCAGCAGACAGTAGGCGCTAAGCATGTGCACTATATGCCTAAGTGCATGGGTGCTGTATGCTGCATCAGACAGGAGGCGTTGAGTTTCTGCTGCAGTGCATGGGTGCTGTATGCTGCTTCAGACCAGAGGTGCTGAGTTTCTGCTGCAGTGCATGGGTGCTGTATGCTGTATCAGACAGGATGGGCTGAGTTTGTGCTGCAGTGCATGGGTGCTGTATGCTGCATCAGGCCAGAAGCACTGAGTTTGTGCCGCAGTGCATAGGTGCTGCATGCTAAATCAGACAAGAGGCGCTGAGTATGAGCTGCAGTGCACGGGTGCTGTATGCTGCATCAGACCAGAGGTGCTGAGTATGAGCTGCAGTGCATGGGGGCTGTATGCAGCATCAAATCGGAAGCGCTGAGTTTGTTCTGCAGTGCATGAGTGCTGTATGCTGCATCAGGCCAGAAGCACTGAGTTTGTGCTGCAGTGCATAGGTGCTGCATGCTGAATCATACAAGAGGCACTGAGTATGAACTGCAGTGCATGGGTGCTGTATGCTGCATCAGACAGGAGGTGTTGAGTATGAGCTGCAGTGCATGGGTGCTGTATGCTGCATCAGACAGGAGGCGCTGAGTATGAGTTGCAGTGCATGGGTGCTGTATGCTGCATCAGACAGGAGGTGTTGAGTATGAGATGCAGTGCATGGGTGCTGTTTGCTGCATCAGACAGGAGGTGTTGAGTATGAGCTGCAGTGCATGGGTGCTGTATGCTGCATCAGACAGGAGGAGCTGAGTATGAGTTGCAGTGCATGGGTGCTGTATGCTGCATCAGACAGGAGGGGCTGAGTTTGTGCTGCAGTGCATGGGTGCTGTATGCTGCATCAGACAGGAGGTGTTGAGTTTCTGCTGCAGTGCATGGGTGCTGTATGCTGCATCAGGCCAGAAGCACTGAGTTTGTGCTGCAGTGCATAGGTGCTGCATGCTGAATCAGACAAGAGGCGCTGAGTATGAGCTGCAGTGCATGGGGGCTGTATGCAGCATCAAATCGGAGGTGCTGAGTTTGTGCTGCAGTGCAAGGGTGCTGTATGCAGCATCAGACAGGAGGGGTTGAGTCTGTGCAGAAGTGCATGGGTGCTGTATGCTGCATCAGACAGGAGGGGCTGAGTTTGTGCTGCAGTGCATGGGTGCTGTATGCTGCATCAGACAGGAGGTGTTGAGTTTCTGCTACAGTGCATGGGTGCTGTATGCTGCATCAGACCAGAGGTGCTGAGTTTCTGCTGCAGTGCATGGGTGCTGTATGCTGTATCAGACAGGATGGGCTGAGTTTGTGCTGCAGTGCATGGGTGCTGTATGCTGCATCAGGCCAGAAGCACTGAGTTTGTGCTGCAGTGCATAGGTGCTGCATGCTGAATCAGACAAGAGGCGCTGAGAATGAAATGCAGTGCACGGGTGCTGTATGCTGCTTCAGACAGGAGGTGTTGAGTTTCTGCCTCAGTGCATGGGTGCTGTATGCTGCATCAGGCCTGAGGCGCTGTGTTTGTGTTGCAGTGCATGGGTGCTGCATGTTGCATCAGACAGGAGGCGCTGAGTATAAGCTGCAGTGCATGGGTGCTGTATGCTGCATCAGACAGGAGGTGTTGAGTATGAGCTGCAGTGCATGGGTGCTGTATGCTGCATCAGACAGGAGGTGTTGAGTTTCTGCTGCAGTGCATGGGTGCTGTATGCTGCATCAGACCAGAGGTGCTGAGTATAAGCTGCAGTGCATGGGGGCTGTATGCAGCATTAAATTCGAGGTGCTGAGTTTGTGCTGCAGTGCATGGGTGCTGTATGCAGCATCAGACAGGAGGGGCTGAGTTTGTGCTGCAGTGCATGGGTGCTGTATGCTGCATCAGACAGGAGGTGTTGAGTTTCTGCTGCAGTGCATGGGTGCTGTATGCTGCATCAGACCAGAGGTGCTGAGTTTCTGCTGCAGTGCATGGGTGCTGTATGCTGTATCAGACAGGATGGGCTGAGTTTGTGCTGCAGTGCATGGGTGCTGTATGCTGCATCAGGCCAGAAGCACTCAGTTTGTGCTGCAGTGCATAGGTGCTGCATGCTGAATCAGACAAGAGGCACTGAGTATGAGCTGCAGTGCACGGGTGCTGTATGCTGCATCAGACAGGAGGTGTTGAGTTTCTGCCTCAGTGCATGGGTGCTGTATGCTGCATCAGACAGGAGGTGTTGAGTTTCTGCTGCAGTGCATGGGTGCTGTATGCTGCATCAGACAGGAGGTGTTGAGTTTCTGCTGCAGTGCATGGGTGCTGTATGCTGCATCAGACAGGAGGTGTTGAGTTTCTGCTGCAGTGCATGGGTGCTGTATGCTGCATCAGACAGGAGGTGTTGAGTGTCTGCTGCAGTGCATGGTTGCTGTATGCTGCATCAGACAGGAGGTGTTCCGCTTTTGCTGCAGTGCATGGGTGCTGTATGCTGCCGGAGACAGGAGGCTCTGAGTATGTGAGTCAAAGCATAGGCGCAGTATGCTGCATCAGACCGGTGGTGCTGAGTATGTGCTGCAGTGCATGGGCACTGTATGCTGCACTAGACAGGAGGCACTGAATATGTACGGCAAATCATGGGTGCTGTGTGCTTTACCAGACAGGAGGCTCTGAGTATCTCCTGTAAGGCATGGGCGCATTATGATGCACAAGACAGGAGGCACTGTTTATGTGCTGCAGTGCATGGGTGCTATATGCTGCACCAGACATAACGCTTTGAGTTTGTGATGCAGTGCATGGGTGCTGTTTGTTGCAGCAGACAGTAGGCGCTAAGCATGTGCACTATATGCCTAAGTGCATGGGTGCTGTATGCTGCATCAGACAGGAGGTGTTGAGTTTCTGCCTCAGTGCATGGGTGCTGTATGCTGCATCAGGCCTGAGGCGCTGTGTTTGTGTTGCAGTGCATGGGTGCTGTATGCTGTATCAGACAGGATGGGCTGAGTTTGTGCTGCAGTGCATGGGTGTTGTCTGCTGCATCAGACAGGAGGGGCTGAGTTTGTGCTGCAGTGCATGGGTGCTGTATGCTGCATCAGACAGGAGGTGTTGAGTTTCTGCTGCAGTGCATGGGTGCTGTATGCTGCATCAGACCAGAGGTGCTGAGTTTCTGCTGCAGTGCATGGGTGCTGTATGCTGTATCAGACAGGATGGGCTGAGTTTGTGCTGCAGTGCATGGGTGCTGTATGCTGCATCAGGCCAGAAGCACTGAGTTTGTGCTGCAGTGCAAAGGTGCTGCATGCTGAATCAGACAAGAGGCGCTGAGTATGAGCTGCAGTGCACGGGTGCTGTATGCTGCATCAGACAGGAGGTGTTGAGTTTCTGCCTCAGTGCATGGGTGCTGTATGCTGCATCAGGCCTGAGGCGCTGTGTTTGTGTTGCAGTGCATGGGGGCTGTATGCAGCATCAAATCGGAGGCGCTGAGTTTGTGCTGCAGTGCATGGGAGCTGAATGCAGCATCAGACAGGAGGGGTTGAGTCTGTGCTGCAGTGCATGGGTGCTGTGTGCTGCATCAGACAGGAGGGGCTGAGTTTGTGCTGCAGTGCATGGGTGCTGTATGCTGCATCAGACAGGAGGTGTTGAGTTTCTGCTGCAGTGCATGGGTGCTGTATGCTGCATCAGACCAGAGGTGCTGAGTTTCTGCTGCAGTGCATGGGTGCTGTATGCTGTATCAGACAGGATGGGCTGAGTTTGTGCTGCAGTGCATGGGTGCTGTATGCTGCATCAGGCCAGAAGCACTGAGCTTGGGCTGCAGTGCATAGGTGCTGCATGCTGAATCAGACAAGAGGCGCTGAGTATGAGCTGCAGTGCACGGGTGCTGTATGCTGCATCAGACAGGAGGTGTTGAGTTTCTGCCTCAGTGCATGGGTGCTGTATGCTGCATCAGGCCTGAGGTGCTGTGTTTGTGTTGCAGTGAATGGGGGCTGTATGCAGCATCAAATCGGAGGCGTTGAGTTTGTGCTGCAGTACATGGGTGCTGTATGCAGCATCAGACAGGAGGGGTTGAGTCTGTGCTGCAGTGCATGGGTGCTGTATGCTGCATCAGGCCTGAGGCGCTGTGTTTGTGTTGCAGTGCATGGGTGCTGCATGTTGCATCAGACAGGAGGCGCTGAGTATAAGCTGCAGTGCATGGGTGCTGTATGCTGCATCAGACAGGAGGTGTTGAGTATGAGCTGCAGTGCATGGGTGCTGTATGCTGCATCAGACAGGAGGTGTTGAGTTTCTGCTGCAGTGCATGGGTGCTGTATGCTGCATCAGACCAGAGGTGCTGAGTGTTGAGCTGCAGTGCATGGGGGCAGTATGCAGCATCAAATCGGAGGCGCTGAGTTTGTGCTGCAGTGCATGGGTGCTGTATGCAGCATCAGACAGGAGGGGCTGAGTTTGTGCTGCAGTGCATGGGTGCTGTATGCTGCATCAGACAGGAGGTGTTGAGTTTCTGCTGCAGTGCATGGGTGCTGTATGCTGCATCAGACCAGAGGTGCTGAGTTTCTGCTGCAGTGCATGGGTGCTGTATGCTGTATCAGACAGGATGGGCTGAGTTTGAGCTGCAGTGCATGGGTGCTGTATGCTGCATCAGGCCAGAAGCACTGAGTTTGTGCTGCAGTGCATAGGTGCTGCATGCTGAATCAGACAAGAGGCGCTGAGTATGAGCTGCAGTGCACGGGTGCTGTATGCTGCATCAGACAGGAGGTGTTGAGTTTCTGCCTCAGTGCATGGGTGCTGTATGCTGCATGAGGCCTGAGGTGCAGAGTTTGTGTTGCAGTGCATGGGTGCTGTATCCTGCATCAGACAGGAGGTGTTGAGTTTCTGCTGCAGTGCATGGGTGCTGTATGCTGCATCAGACAGGAGGTGTTGAGTTTCTGCTGCAGTGCATGGGTGCTGTATGCTGCATCAGACAGGAGGTGTTGAGTTTCTGCTGCAGTGCATGGGTGCTGTATGCTGCATCAGACAGGAGGTGTTGAGTGTCTGCTGCAGTGAATGGTTGCTGTATGCTGCATCAGACAGGAGGTGTTCTGTTTTTGCTGCAGTGCATGGGTGCTGTATCAGACAGGATGGGCTGAGTTTGTGCTGCAGTGCATGGGTGCTGTATGCTGCATCAGGCCAGAAGCACTGAGTTTGTGCTGCAGTGCATAGGTGCTGCATGCTGAATCAGACAAGAGGCGCTGAGTATGAGCTGCAGTGGACGGGTGCTGTATGCTGCATCAGACAGGAGGGGTTGAGTCTGTGCAGAATTGCATGGGTGCTGTATGCTGCACCAGACAGGAGGCTCTGAGTATCTCCTGTAAGGCATGGGTGCATTATGATGCACCAGACAGGAGGCGCTGTTTATGTGCTGTGCTGCAGTGCATGGGTGCTGTTTGTTGCAGCAGACAGTAGGCGCTAAGCATGTGCACTATATGCCTAAGTGCATGGGTGCTGTATGCTGCATCAGACAGGAGGCGTTGAGTTTCTGCTGCAGTGCATGGGTGCTGTATGCTGCTTCAGACCAGAGGTGCTGAGTTTCTGCTGCAGTGCATGGGTGCTGTATGCTGTGTCAGACAGGATGGGCTGAGTTTGTGCTGCAGTGCATGGGTGCTGTATGCTGCATCAGGCCAGAAGCACTGAGTTTGTGCTGCAGTGCATAGGTGCTGCATGCTAAATCAGATAAGAGGCGCTGAGTATGAGCTGCAGTGCACGGGTGCTGTTTGCTGCATCAGACAGGAGGCGCTGAGTTTGTGCTGCAGTGCATGGGTGCTGTATGCTGCATCAGACAGGAGGGGCTGAGTTTGTGCTGCAGTGCATGGGTGCTGTATGCTGCATCAGACAGGAGGCGCTGAGTATGAGCTGCAGTGCATGGGTGCTGTATGCTGCATCAGACAGGAGGGGCTGAGTTTGTGCTGCAGTGCATGGGTGCTCTATGCTGCATCAGACCAGAGGTGCTGAGTTTCTGCTGCAGTGCATGGGTGCTGTATGCTGCATCAGACAGGAGGCGCTGAGTATGAGCTGCAATGCATGGGTGCTGTATGCTGCATCAGACAGGAGGGGCTGAGTTTGTGCTGCAGTGCATGGGTGCTCTATGCTGCATCAGGCCTGAGGCGCTGAGTTTCTGCTGCAGTGCATGGGTGCTGTATGCTACATCAGACCAGAGGTGCTGAGTTTCTGCTGCAGTGCATGGGTGTTGTATGCTGCATCAGGCCTGAGGGGCTGAGTTTCTGCTGCAGTGCATGGGTACTGTATGCTACATCAGACCAGAGGTGCTGAGTTTCTGCTGCAGTGCATGGGTGCTGTATGCTGTATCAGACAGGATGGGCTGAGTTTGTGCTGCAGTGCATGAGTGCTGTATGCGGCATCAGGCCAGAAGCAGTGAGTTTGTGCTGCAGTGCACAGGTGCTGCATGCTGTATCAGACAGGAGGCGCTGCGTTTGTGCTGCAATGCATGGGTGCTATATGCTGCTCCAGGCAGGAGGCTCTGAGTATGTGCTACAGTACATGGGTGCTGTATGCTGCATCAGACAGGAGGCGCTGAGTATGAGCTGCAAATCATGGGTGCTGTATGCTGCTCCAGGCAGGAGGCTCCAAGTATGTGCTGAAATGCATGGGTGCTATATGCTGCACAAGACAGTAGGTGCTGAGTTGTGCTGCAATGCATGGGCGCTGTATGCTGCACCAGACTGGAGGCTCTGAGTATGTGCTGCAAAGCATGGGTGCTATATGGTGCACTAGAAAGAAGATGCCGCGATGGTGCACTATGTGCTTCACTGTACCAGTAACAGACAGCCTGGGCGCTATATGCTGCAAGAGACAGGAGGTGCTGAATTTGTGCTGCAATGCATGGGTGCTATATGCTGCTCCAGGCAGGAGGCTCCGAGTATGTACTGCAGTGCATGGGCGCTGTATGCTGCATCAGACAGGAGGGGCTGAGTTTGTGCTGCAGTGCATGGGTGCTGTATGCTGCATCAGGCCAGAAGCACTCAGTTTGTGCTGCAGTGCATAGGTGCTGCATGCTGAATCAGACAAGAGGCACTGAGTATGAGCTGCAGTGCACGGGTGCTGTATGCTGCATCAGACAGGAGGTGTTGAGTTTCTGCCTCAGTGCATGGGTGCTGTATGCTGCATCAGACAGGAGGTGTTGAGTTTCTGCTGCAGTGCATGGGTGCTGTATGCTGCATCAGACAGGAGGTGTTGAGTTTCTGCTGCAGTGCATGGGTGCTGTATGCTGCATCAGACAGGAGGTGTTGAGTTTCTGCTGCAGTGCATGGGTGCTGTATGCTGCATCAGACAGGAGGTGTTGAGTGTCTGCTGCAGTGCATGGTTGCTGTATGCTGCATCAGACAGGAGGTGTTCCGTTTTTGCTGCAGTGCATGGGTGCTGTATGCTGCCGGAGACAGGAGGCTCTGAGTATGTGAGTCAAAGCATAAGCGCAGTATGCTGCATCAGACCGGTGGTGCTGAGTATGTGCTGCAGTGCATGGGCACTGTATGCTGCACTAGACAGGAGGCACTGAATATGTACGGCAAATCATGGGTGCTGTGTGCTTTACCAGACAGGAGGCTCTGAGTATCTCCTGTAAGGCATGGGCGCATTATGATGCACAAGACAGGAGGCACTGTTTATGTGCTGCAGTGCATGGGTGCTATATGCTGCACCAGACATAACGCTTTGAGTTTGTGATGCAGTGCATGGGTGCTGTTTGTTGCAGCAGACAGTAGGCGCTAAGCATGTGCACTATATGCCTAAGTGCATGGGTGCTGTATGCTGCATCAGACAGGAGGTGTTGAGTTTCTGCCTCAGTGCATGGGTGCTGTATGCTGCATCAGGCCTGAGGCGCTGTGTTTGTGTTGCAGTGCATGGGTGCTGTATGCTGTATCAGACAGGATGGGCTGAGTTTGTGCTGCAGTGCATGGGTGTTGTATGCTGCATCAGACAGGAGGGGCTGAGTTTGTGCTGCAGTGCATGGGTGCTGTATGCTGCATCAGACAGGAGGTGTTGAGTTTCTGCTGCAGTGCATGGGTGCTGTATGCTGCATCAGACCAGAGGTGCTGAGTTTCTGCTGCAGTGCATGGGTGCTGTATGCTGTATCAGACAGGATGGGCTGAGTTTGTGCTGCAGTGCATGGGTGCTGTATGCTGCATCAGGCCAGAAGCACTGAGTTTGTGCTGCAGTGCAAAGGTGCTGCATGCTGAATCAGACAAGAGGCGCTGAGTATGAGCTGCAGTGCACGGGTGCTGTATGCTGCATCAGACAGGAGGTGTTGAGTTTCTGCCTCAGTGCATGGGTGCTGTATGCTGCATCAGGCCTGAGGCGCTGTGTTTGTGTTGCAGTGCATGGGGGCTGTATGCAGCATCAAATCGGAGGCGCTGAGTTTGTGCTGCAGTGCATGGGAGCTGTATGCAGCATCAGACAGGAGGGGTTGAGTCTGTGCTGCAGTGCATGGGTGCTGTGTGCTGCATCAGACAGGAGGGGCTGAGTTTGTGCTGCAGTGCATGGGTGCTGTATGCTGCATCAGACAGGAGGTGTTGAGTTTCTGCTGCAGTGCATGGGTGCTGTATGCTGCATCAGACCAGAGGTGCTGAGTTTCTGCTGCAGTGCATGGGTGCTGTATGCTGTATCAGACAGGATGGGCTGAGTTTGTGCTGCAGTGCATGGGTGCTGTATGCTGCATCAGGCCAGAAGCACTGAGCTTGGGCTGCAGTGCATAGGTGCTGCATGCTGAATCAGACAAGAGGCGCTGAGTATGAGCTGCAGTGCACGGGTGCTGTATGCTGCATCAGACAGGAGGTGTTGAGTTTCTGCCTCAGTGCATGGGTGCTGTATGCTGCATCAGGCCTGAGGTGCTGTGTTTGTGTTGCAGTGAATGGGGGCTGTATGCAGCATCAAATCGGAGGCGCTGAGTTTGTGCTGCAGTACATGGGTGCTGTATGCAGCATCAGACAGGAGGGGTTGAGTCTGTGCTGCAGTGCATGGGTGCTGTATGCTGCATCAGGCCTGAGGCGCTGTGTTTGTGTTGCAGTGCATGGGTGCTGCATGTTGCATCAGACAGGAGGCGCTGAGTATAAGCTGCAGTGCATGGGTGCTGTATGCTGCATCAGACAGGAGGTGTTGAGTATGAGCTGCAGTGCATGGGTGCTGTATGCTGCATCAGACAGGAGGTGTTGAGTTTCTGCTGCAGTGCATGGGTGCTGTATGCTGCATCAGACCAGAGGTGCTGAGTGTTGAGCTGCAGTGCATGGGGGCAGTATGCAGCATCAAATCGGAGGCGCTGAGTTTGTGCTGCAGTGCATGGGTGCTGTATGCAGCATCAGACAGGAGGGGCTGAGTTTGTGCTGCAGTGCATGGGTGCTGTATGCTGCATCAGACAGGAGGTGTTGAGTTTCTGCTGCAGTGCATGGGTGCTGTATGCTGCATCAGACCAGAGGTGCTGAGTTTCTGCTGCAGTGCATGGGTGCTGTATGCTGTATCAGACAGGATGGGCTGAGTTTGTGCTGCAGTGCATGGGTGCTGTATGCTGCATCAGGCCAGAAGCACTGAGTTTGTGCTGCAGTGCATAGGTGCTGCATGCTGAATCAGACAAGAGGCGCTGAGTATGAGCTGCAGTGCACGGGTGCTGTATGCTGCATCAGACAGGAGGTGTTGAGTTTCTGCCTCAGTGCATGGGTGCTGTATGCTGCATCAGGCCTGAGGTGCAGAGTTTGTGTTGCAGTGCATGGGTGCTGTATCCTGCATCAGACAGGAGGTGTTGAGTTTCTGCTGCAGTGCATGGGTGCTGTATGCTGCATCAGACAGGAGGTGTTGAGTTTCTGCTGCAGTGCATGGGTGCTGTATGCTGCATCAGACAGGAGGTGTTGAGTTTCTGCTGCAGTGCATGGGTGCTGTATGCTGCATCAGACAGGAGGTGTTGAGTGTCTGCTGCAGTGCATGGTTGCTGTATGCTGCATCAGACAGGAGGTGTTCTGTTTTTGCTGCAGTGCATGGGTGCTGTATCAGACAGGATGGGCTGAGTTTGTGCTGCAGTGCATGGGTGCTGTATGCTGCATCAGGCCAGAAGCACTGAGTTTGTGCTGCAGTGCATAGGTGCTGCATGCTGAATCAGACAAGAGGCGCTGAGTATGAGCTGCAGTGGACGGGTGCTGTATGCTGCATCAGACAGGAGGGGTTGAGTCTGTGCAGAATTGCATGGGTGCTGTATGCTGCACCAGACAGGAGGCTCTGAGTATCTCCTGTAAGGCATGGGCGCATTATGATGCACCAGACAGGAGGCGCTGTTTATGTGCTGTGCTGCAGTGCATGGGTGCTGTTTGTTGCAGCAGACAGTAGGCGATAAGCATGTGCACTATATGCCTAAGTGCATGGGTGCTGTATGCTGCATCAGACAGGAGGCGTTGAGTTTCTGCTGCAGTGCATGGGTGCTGTATGCTGCTTCAGACCAGAGGTGCTGAGTTTCTGCTGCAGTGCATGGGTGCTGTATGCTGTATCAGACAGGATGGGCTGAGTTTGTGCTGCAGTGCATGGGTGCTGTATGCTGCATCAGGCCAGAAGCACTGAGTTTGTGCTGCAGTGCATAGGTGCTGCATGCTAAATCAGATAAGAGGCGCTGAGTATGAGCTGCAGTGCACGGGTGCTGTATGCTGCATCAGACAGGAGGCGCTGAGTTTGTGCTGCAGTGCATGGGTGCTGTATGCTGCATCAGACAGGAGGGGCTGAGTTTGTGCTGCAGTGCATGGGTGCTGTATGCTGCATCAGACAGGAGGCGCTGAGTATGAGCTGCAGTGCATGGGTGCTGTATGCTGCATCAGACAGGAGGGGCTGAGTTTGTGCTGCAGTGCATGGGTGCTCTATGCTGCATCAGACCAGAGGTGCTGAGTTTCTGCTGCAGTGCATGGGTGCTGTATGCTGCATCAGACAGGAGGCGCTGAGTATGAGCTGCAATGCATGGGTGCTGTATGCTGCATCAGACAGGAGGGGCTGAGTTTGTGCTGCAGTGCATGGGTGCTCTATGCTGCATCAGGCCTGAGGCGCTGAGTTTCTGCTGCAGTGCATGGGTGCTGTATGCTACATCAGACCAGAGGTGCTGAGTTTCTGCTGCAGTGCATGGGTGTTGTATGCTGCATCAGGCCTGAGGGGCTGAGTTTCTGCTGCAGTGCATGGGTACTGTATGCTACATCAGACCAGAGGTGCTGAGTTTCTGCTGCAGTGCATGGGTGCTGTATGCTGTATCAGACAGGATGGGCTGAGTTTGTGCTGCAGTGCATGAGTGCTGTATGCGGCATCAGGCCAGAAGCAGTGAGTTTGTGCTGCAGTGCACAGGTGCTGCATGCTGTATCAGACAGGAGGCGCTGCGTTTGTGCTGCAATGCATGGGTGCTATATGCTGCTGCTCCAGGCAGGAGGCTCTGAGTATGTGCTACAGTACATGGGTGCTGTATGCTGCATCAGACAGGAGGCGCTGAGTATGAGCTGCAAATCATGGGTGCTGTATGCTGCTCCAGGCAGGAGGCTCCAAGTATGTGCTGAAATGCATGGGTGCTATATGCTGCACAAGACAGTAGGTGCTGAGTTGTGCTGCAATGCATGGGCGCTGTATGCTGCACCAGACTGGAGGCTCTGAGTATGTGCTGCAAAGCATGGGTGCTATATGGTGCACTAGAAAGAAGATGCCGCGATGGTGCACTATGTGCTTCACTGTACCAGTAACAGACAGCCTGGGCGCTATATGCTGCAAGAGACAGGAGGTGCTGAATTTGTGCTGCAATGCATGGGTGCTATATGCTGCTCCACGCAGGAGGCTCTGAGTATGTGCTGCAGTACATGGGTGCTGTGTGCTGCACCAGCGAGGAGGCTCTAAGTATGAGCTGCAGTGCATGGGTGCTATATGCTGCACGAGACAGGAGGTGCTGAGTTTGTGCTGCAATGCATGAGTGCTATATACTGCTCCAGGCAGAAGGCTCCAAGTATGTGCTGCAATGCATGGGCGCTGTGTGCTGCACCAGACAGGAGGCTCTGAGTATGTGCTGCAAAGCATGGGTGCTGTATGGTGCACTAGAAAGAAGATGCCGCGATGGTGCACTATGTGCTTCACTGAACCAGTAACAGACAGCATGGGCGCTACATGCTGCAAGAGACAGGAGGTGCTGAGTTTTTGCTGCAATGCATGGGTGCTGTATGCTGCTCCAGGCAGGAGGCTCCACGTATGTGCTGCAATGCATGGGCGCTGTGTGCTGCACCAGACAGGAGGCTCTGAGTATGTGCTACAAAGCATGGGTGCTGTATGGTGCACTAGACAGGAGATGCCGCGAATGTGCACTGTGTGCTTCACTGTACCAGTAACAGACAGCATGGGCGCTATATGCTGCAAGAGACAGGAGGTGCTGCGTTTGTGCTGCAATGCATGGGTGCTATATGCTGCTCCAGGCAGGAGGCTCCGAGTATGTGCTGCAGTACATGGGTGCTGTATGCTGCATCAGACACGAGGCGCTGAGTAAGAGCAGAAAATCATGGGTGCTGTATGCTGCTCCAGGCAGGAGGCTCCGAGTATGTGCTGCAATGCATGGGTGCTGTATGCTGCTCCAGGCAGGAGGCTCCAAGTATGTGCTGCAATGCATGGGCGCTGTGTGCTGCATCAGACCAGAGGTAAAAATACGGTCTACTCGTAGTGGTGTTCAACCTCTTGACCCTACTCCATTAGCTGACTATAATCCTTTCAGCATTCTTCAAGAGAATATGGCGGGCTTGGAATCAGGTCAGTCGTCCTCCACCACAAGTGGTGCGCCATCCAACACGCCTCGTCGTGCTTCTAAACCGATATCTAAATTACCATCCTCTTCGGCATCCTCGTCAGGTAAACGAGTTAAGAAGGACCCATCTTCTCCTACTACCTCTCAGTCACCATTATCTATGGAGTTAATCCTTGAGGAAATACGTGCGCTCAAACCATACATGGAAGAAACAAATGTTCGCCTCCAGAATCTCGATGACAAATGGTCCAACATGGAGCAAAAAATTAATCAGATAGAAATTCGAGTAGACTCTGTTCAATCTGTTGTGAACCAAGTGCCTTCTATAAATATGGAGATTTCACAACTTAAACAAGTGTAAAACCTTGAAAACAGTAATAGGCGCAACAGCCTACGTATTTATGGCCTTGTGGAGGGTCTTGAAGGCCCCAATCCTCTTTCCATCTTTCAGTCTTTTTTCCCGAAAATTCTTGGTTTTCCTGACTCTCCAGCATTGAATATCCAAAGAGCACATCGTTTAGGGCATGGCCCACGATCATTATCTCCGCCAACTAAACCAAGAGGTGTTATTTTGTATTTTTTGGAATACACTGACTTACTTAAGGTTTTACAAGCTGCAAAACTTAAAGGCAAAATCCCTTGGCAAGGATCCACTCTTTTCTTCTCTCAAGACTACGCAAATGCAACGGCAGATTGACATAAGAAGTTTTTGGACATGAGACCTGCGCTTCGGAGTTTGAATGCTAGATATGGTCTATTTCATCCTTGCCTTTTTAAGGTGACTTATAAAAATATAACCACAAATTATGAAGATCCTGTTCTTCTAAAGCAGTTTCTGGATAATTGTAAAGAAGAAGAAATGGAAGTTTAACGTTCATCGACGATCTGACGGTTTCGTTAACATTGTCTTTATCTATATTCTTCTTATCTTCTCATGTTTTACAGTTGCCCTGTTGTATTTCTTTATAACTCATTCTCTTTTTTTTTAATGTCAGGTGCGGTCTTTGTGGTCCCCCGATATGTGATTTTCACTCCGCCTGGATGATGTCTCCCTTTCCCGTCTTCATCCTGGAGTTTACCGGTTGGCTGTGCCGTCTTCCTTATGTGGCTCCACCACCCCCGTGTTCATTGTATGTCTTTGGTATGTCTTTTTGTTTATTCCCTATTTTTTCTCTGTACTGTCCCTCTCCAGTTTACCTTTTCGGCTATATATTTCCCATATGATCCTCTTTCTAGTTTCTTCATATATATTCTATATTCCTCTTCTTTGTCCATGTCTTTTTCCTTCTCCACTTGCTTGCTCTCCCTTTTTCCTTTTCTTACTAGTTGTTTCTTGATTTTCCGTACATACATTCTTCTTTCATATCCTATCCATTTCGACTGGTACCTTAATGTTTCCTTTTTGCTGGAATGTATTACTTATATTACACTAATGTATTCTGCTGTCTGTTGTTATTCACATAAAGCTTTAAAGTTGTTCTGTATATTTAGATGTCGTTAAGATTTATATCTTGGAATGTTAAAGGTTTGGGATCACCCATAAAACGTCAAAGGGTTTTATTGCACATTGCTGGTTTGAAAGGTGATATTGCTTTATTACTAGAAATTCATGTAACACATAAGGAAATATCTAAGCTTCAGCGGCAATGGGTGGGTCATGTCTTTGCCTCTCCTGGTTCAGGGAAGCGTAATGGTGTGGCCATTCTTTGTCACAAACGTTTGGATATCCAAATTATAGGTCAAGATGCAGATACTGAAGGTAGATGGGTTTCAGCTTCCATATTAGTTAACAAAATTCCTATGACTATTTTTAATTTATATGCTCCTACTAATCCTGATAAAAAATTTGGCCCCAGATTTTATCTAAATTAATTGTATATAGCGATGATTATTTGTTAGTTGGTGGAGACTGTAACATGGTTGTTGACCCCTTTATTGATAGACGTTCTAATTCTAAATGTATTCCTATCATGTACATTCTCAATTTACATTTACTATAGCTCAAAGATCCCTCGTTGATGCCTGGAGATTATGTAACCCCACTCTTCAAGAATATACTTTTTTCTCTCCTGTTCATTCTTCTCAACTCGAATAGATTATTTGTTTATTTCTAAAGCCCTTACACAACATATTTCTCATTCTGATATAGGTTCTATATTAATTTCAGATCACGCTCCTGTCTATTTGGATTTAGACTTACTTTCCCCTATTGAAGGAGCTAGGAGATGGAGATTCAATAACTCCCTTCTATTGGACCCCAATTTTACCCAATAGTTTCAGAAATTTGCAGACACATTTTTCTAGACAATGAAACCCCAAATACCTCTCCTCAACTTATTTGGGACACTTTCAAAGCTGCTTCTAGAGATTTCATTATTTCTTTTGTAGCCCAGAAACGGAAATCCTTTTCTAAGAATATACAATCACTTAATTCACGTAGTAAGCGATTAGAACACTCTTTTTACTCTACGAAATCTCAATCTGACCTTGATAAACTTATCAAGGCCAAATTTACTTTTAATAAACTTTCAACTGAATCCGCTAATTTATACTTGCTTAAATCCAGTGCTAAATATTATGGTGATCAAAATAAGGCTGGGAAACTTCTTGCCAACTATCTTAAAATTAAAAAAGATCGTACTAACACTGATTCAATTCTAACTTCTGCCAATAATATAGTTCATAAAAATGAAGATATTCTTTTAGCTTTCACTAACTTCTTATAAAATCTCTATACTCCTGAATCTCCTCCTCAGCAAGAGGATATTCTTCATTATTTATCCTCCATTACTCCCCTTCTTCTCTTAAAGTGGATTTCTCTTCTTTAGACGAGGATATTCAGACCAATGATATTCTTAATGCTATTCAGGCTATAAAAAAAGGAAAGGCTCCCGGACCTGATGGTTTCACTGTAGAATTTTACACGCATTTCTCCAAGACTCTTCTTCCTAAATTGCATCAACTATTTCTGTATTTTATCTTTACCCAGAAATCTGGGTGGATCTTTTCAGGAGGCTTTAATATGTCTTCTCCCTAAAGAAAATAAAGATCATACTTTGTGCAAAAATTATGGGCCTATTTGTTTAATCAATTTCGACTATAAAATATTCACGAAAATACTTGCCCTTCGTCTGGATTCTTTATTACCCCATTTGATTGGGAAGGAGCAATGTGGTTTCATAAAGGGAAGACATTTATTGTTATTGTTCTTTAATGTCTTAAGTAAATCTGAGCCATATATAAAATTCATTAGCAGCAATTTCATTAGACGCTGAGAAAGCGTTTGATAGAGTCAGTTGGCCCTTTATTTTCTCAACACTTTCTTGGTTTGGTTTTGGCTCAAAATTTATTAATTATGTCTCTCTATTATATTCCTCTCCCAGGTCCTTTATTTTGCCCAATGGACTTGTATCTTCATCATTCCCTCTTCACAGAGGTGTTCGGCAAGGTTGCCCATTATCTCCTTTACTGTTTATTCTCGCCCCAGAACCCTTTTTAATAAAAATTCGATTGAACAAAGATATTAAAGGATTCCCCAAAGGTGACAAACATTTTAAACTTTCAGTTTATGCAGATGACATCCTATTGTTTATCTCAACCCCACAAACTTCCTTACCAGCATTTCTGACAGAGGTAGATGAGTTTGCTCTTGTCTCAGGTTATAAATTAAATGCTGATAAGTGTGAAATTCTTCCTTTAAATAAACTATATTTTCAGGCAGATTTTTTGTCTTCCTCTTTTCATTGGAACTCAAGTAAAATTAAATATCTTGGACTATGGTTCAGTGCCTCTATTAGAGAAACTGTTGCTCTAAATGTGAAGGAGTTACAATCAATATTAACTCTGTCTACATCTCGATGGCATCCCTTATATTTATCATGGTGGGGTAGGCTAGATACTATAAAAATGATGTTAGTCCCTGTAATATTGTTCTATTTATCCAATATTCCGATTAATATTCCTAAATCTTACTATAAGAAGTTATATAGTATCTTATCAACGTTTCTATGGCATAATAAAAAAACTAGAATGTCTCTTTGTAAACTTAAAAGACAAACACATGGGAGGAGTTAATTTTCCAGACTTCCATTCATATCATACTGCGTTCTTTCTCAAACAGTCTTCCTTTCTACTGTCTGAAAATGGAAATGATTCTATAATTTACCCCTTGTGGGGAGACGTTGAAAGGTCTTTTTTTTCATCCGTTTTCTTTTGAGGAATATATTTCCCTTTCCCATACTCCTTTAACACTATCTCTTCCTATTCTCAAAAATGCTCGTAAAGTCTTCCAGCCACTTTTCTTATCTGCTCAAGATGAACGAACACAGTTTTCAAATTCAGCAATTTGGTATAATAAACATATCAAAATTAAAAACAAGTTTATTTTTTGGAAAGATTGGTTAACCAGCGGACTTAAATGGACTCATCAACTCTTTCAAGATGGACTCTGTGTTCCCTTTTCAATAATTCAATCCCGCTTTTCTCTTCCCTCTTCATGTCAATCCAAATACTTGCCCTTAACTGCAGTAGCTCAAGTCTCTTATAATAATCTATCCTCTAATCCTACACTTACTCCCTCAACTCCGGTCATAAGATCGATTTTATGCAATTCTCCTTCCGCTTCTCAAATATATAAACATTTAACAGACATTTCCATTACTCGAGACAAATCAGAAGCAGAATGAAGTTGGGAGTCTGATTTGGAAACTTCTTTCTCTATTCCTGCATGGAACAAAATGTGGACTAAAATAAGGAAATCTTCCAGAGCTGCGAACACCACTCAAACTTTGTTTTTCATTTATAATAGACTTTTGATTACCCCAGCTAAACTACACAGCATTGATCCTGATATTCCTTCTACTTGTTTGTCCCGTACTATTTCTCCAGCAAACCTCAAACATATGTTATTTGAATGTCCATTTATTCATAAGTTTTGGATACGAATCTGGCAACAAATCAACACTATCTTTCACACACATGTTCCATTTTCTTTAACTCATATTTTCCTGGGAAGCATTTCAGAAATGTGGTCATCTCACTCCAGTAATGTACGTATCATTGACTTACTCCTCGCTGTTGCTTTTCAGCAGATTACTAAGTCATGGAAAGATGCATCTCCTGTATCTTTTCAGGAATGGTGGTATGGTGTCTGCTACAATCATAGATTAGACAGAGCCTATGTACATCCCATCACGCTTGCTATTAAAAGAGATCTTCTCTGGTTACCTATAACAGACTTCTTGAATTTATCGGCTAAAAAGAAACATTCACATAACCCCTACATTGAGGAAGTACCCAAACCTCCTTGACTTTTATATAATTTGTTGTTTAATAATTATATTCTATTGTTACATTCTTATCTTATGCATTAGGAACTTTAATGTATAAATGTTTCGTTCAGTTGATGGTATATGATTCTTTCCCCCCCTTTTTCTTCCCCTCCCCCTTTTTTCCTTTTTTTTCTTCATATATGACTTACCATTGTTCTTATATGCTTATGGTCTATTTTCTCATTTATTGTATTATGTTTTGCATATTTACCAAATAAAAGCTTTTTTAAAACTTAAAAAAAGATTGACCATAGCTAATGTAGGCCTGCATTTTAAAAGGGCGAACGTCTAGTTTTCATCATGTTTCATATCACTTGTGTATTTCTTTATTTCTAGGAGAACCTAACTCCACATTTACAAATAGAATGTGTCCTGGTTTTCGTGAAATGTTTGCTTTTACTGGATAACTGAAGAAGGTTTCAATTAATTTTAACAAGTGCACCTGCAGAGAACAGGCTGTCCAACGGATCTCATTAAGTTGCAGATAACTGTGAGTTTGAAGGAAGTGTGGAGAAGCCTCATTGTGAACGATCCTGAGAAAATAATGAGTGTAGATTACCTCTGTGTGTCGTAACCTGATTGGAGCGTTCATGGGAACCTTGTGCAGGTGAATCAAATGTTAGAATTGTGTGATTTATGTTAGTACAATGTAGACTAGAAATCTGAACTTTTCAGACCTTTGCACAGACATATTCCATACACGCTTTTGTCCACTTCGATACAAGTTAAAGAAGAGTGGGGTGCTCTCTACGGGAGAACTGATTTACTTAACTATTCCTTTGAGACACCTTTATATGAATTTGCCTTCTTGTTTATCTGACTTTTATTGATTTTGAACTTTCTATGAATTCATGCATTGATTTATTGATTACTGATTGATAGTAATTTGATGAATTTGTGAACATTTTAACCATTCATAAACCTTGAATGGTTTTGAAAACGCAAATGTCTGTCTTCCTTGTGGAGTCAGAATGTGCCTCATGTTATTTAAATGTATTGATTTGACAACTACCCTCAGTTGTGAATTCCGATTAATCAGATGGTGCTTTATTGGCTCTTGATTTGCACAAAGAAAAGAGCTACAACACACACCTGTCTTAAAACTGTATGAAAGCGTGTCTCAAACTTCCCCACTTTGTTCCAGTTTGAGCAGCTTCAGTGCCTGAGGATAAGAGCCACTCTGTTCCAGGACTGGTATCACCAATAGCCAGTCTCCCGAAGGGAAGGGTCATTGCGTGGCTTCCGAAAGCCTTGATGGAGGAAGATGTGGGTCTGTCAGTGACTCTAGGAGATGCCTTCCTGCTTAGAGGGGAGCGGAGAGAGCCTAGTCCTGCAGGAGTCTGCCTGCCCATGGGAGAGAGTACAACCATTGAGTCAACTGTGAGGCGCGGCCCAGAGATTGGAGTGCACAGAGGACTCATGAAGTGCCCAAGGTACTCCCGATCTCCTTGCCCAATGACCGAGCCAAGTCTGAATTAGGAGAGGTCATGTACGACTTGCCAGTGGCAACCACAAAGACTGCTCGAAATGGAGACCATTGTGGAAAGACACAGACATCTTGTGCTGACTCTACCTTCACTGCACTTTAGCAATTTCAATAGCACCTCTGTCCGAAGGAGGAAGATCCTTCCACAGCACCCTCTGGAGCAGACAGCTAGAGGTACCTTCAGAGGGCCATGCCAGGTGGCTGACTGCGGAGAGATGGATGTGGGGTTGCCTGAACAAGCCAGGTAAGAGCGAAAGTGCACCACTTGACCCGTCCACTACCATATCTACGCTTGACAATCCAGCATGCCCACCACATCAGGTAATTCCATGCACCTGAGAGAAATGGACTGTGAACTTGGGAAACAGAGTTTGGTGGGACAGTTCATTGAATATTGCTATCCCAGCCCAAGAACTGAATAGCCAATTGCTATGGACTGACCTACAGGTCACTAGGAAGATACTGCACTCCAAAACAGTAACCAGGCTGCACCTGAGCTTTAATGGAGCTTACTCCCATGGTTTCATTTTGTAGAGACCTCCGTAGACCCCATAGTGCACTCCTGTAGAGTTGTTTACTAGATTAAGTTCTGCCATAGTTAAAATACTTATCTTTTCCCAAAAAGACAGCATTTGGCTGGACATGACATTATTCACCTATGTAACTGTTTGAGCTCTGAGTCACTAGCCCGTCCCCCTCCCCCCACACTACCGCCATGAGAAGCCTGTGACTGCTCGCCCTCGCTGCCCTGAGAGTTAAGTGTACCACAATCTCCATGAGAAGCCTGTGACTGCTCGCTCTCGCTGCCCTGAGAGTTAAGTGTACCACATTCTCCATGAGAAGCCTGTGACTGCTCGCCCTCGCTGCCTTGAGAGTTAAGTGTACCACAATCTCCATGAGAAGCCTGTGACTGCTCGCCCTCGCTGTCTTGAGAGTTAAGTGTACCACAATCTCCATGAGAAGCCTGTGACTGCTCGCCCTCGCTGCTCTGAGAGTTAAGTGTACCACAATCTCCATGAGAAGCCTGTGACTGCTCGCCCTGGCTGCTCTGAGAGTTAAGTGTACCACAATCTCCATGAGAAGCCTGTGACTGCTCGCCCTCGCTGCCTTGAGAGTTAAGTGTACCACAATCTCCATGAGAAGTCTGTGACTGCTCGCCCTCGCTGCTCTGAGAGTTAAGTGTACCACAATCTCCATGAGAAGCTTGTGACTGCTCGCCCTCACTGCTCTGAGAGTTAAGTGTACCACAATCTCCATGAGAAGCCTGTGACTGCTCGCCCTCGCTGCTCTGAGAGTTAAGTGTACCACAATCTCCATGAGAAGCCTGTGACTGCTCGCCCTCGCTGCCCTGAGAGTTAAGTGTACCACATTCTCCATGAGAAGCCTGTGACTGCTCGCCCTCGCTGCCCTGAGAGTTAAGTGTACCACAATCTCCATGAGAAGCCTGTGACTGCTCGCCCTCGCTGCCCTGAGAGTTAAGTGTACCATAATCTCCATGAGAAGACTGTGACTGCTTGCCCTCGCTGCCCTGAGAGTTAAGTGTACCACCATCTCCATGAGAAGCCTGTGACTGCTCGCCTTCGCTGCCCTGAGAGTTAAGTGTACCGCAATCTCCATGAGAAGCCTGTGACTGCTCGCCATGGCTGCCCTGAGAGTTAAGTGTAAGACAATCTCCATGAGAAGCCTGTGACTGCTCGCCCGGGCTGCCCTGAGAGTTAAGTGTACCACAATCTCCATGAGAAGCCTGTGACTGCTCGCCCTGGCTGCCCTGAGAGTTAAGTGTACCACAATCTCCATGAGAAGCCTGTGACTGCTCGCCCTCGCTGCCCTGATATTTAAGTGTACCACAATCTCCATGAGAAGCCTGTGACTGCTCGCCCTCGCTGCCTTGAGAGTTAAGTGTACCACAATCTCCATGAGAAGCCTGTGACTGCTCGCCCTCGCTGCCCTGAGAGTTAAGTGTACCACAATCTCCATGAAAAGCCTTCGACTACTCGCCCTCGCTGCCCTGAGAGTTAAGTGTACCACAATCTCCATGAGAAGCCTGCGACTGCTCGCCCTCGTTGCCCTGAGAGTTAAGTGCACCACAGTCTCCATGAGAAGCTTGCGACTGCTCGCCCTCGCTGCCCTGAGAGTTAAATGCACCACAGTCTCCATGAGAAGCCTGTGACTGCTCGCCCTCGCTGCCCTGAGTGTTAAGTGTACCACATTCTCCATGAGAAGCCTGTGACTGCTCGCCTCGCTGCCCTGAGAGTTAAGTGTACCACAATCTCCATGAGAAGCCTGTGACTGCTCGCCCTCGCTGCCCTGAGAGTTAAGTGTACCATAATCTCCATGAGAAGCCTGTGACTGCTTGCCCTCGCTGCCCTGAGAGTTAAGTGTACCACCATCTCCATGAGAAGCCTGTGACTGCTCGCCTTCGCTGCCCTGAGAGTTAAGTGTACCGCAATCTCCATGAGAAGCCTGTGACTGCTCGCCATGGCTGCCCTGAGAGTTAAGTGTAAGACAATCTCCATGAGAAGCCTGTGACTGCTCGCCCGGGCTGCCCTGAGAGTTAAGTGTACCACAATCTCCATGAGAAGCCTGTGACTGCTCGCCCTGGCTGCCCTGAGAGTTAAGTGTACCACAATCTCCATGAGAAGCCTGTGACTGCTCGCCCTCGCTGCCCTGATATTTAAGTGTACCACAATCTCCATGAGAAGCCTGTGACTGCTCGCCCTCGCTGCCTTGAGAGTTAAGTGTACCACAATCTCCATGAGAAGCCTGTGACTGCTCGCCCTCGCTGCCCTGAGAGTTAAGTGTACCACAATCTCCATGAGAAGCCTGCGACTGCTCGCCCTCGCTGCCCTGAGAGTTAAATGTACCACAATCTCCATGAGAAGCCTGCGACTGCTCGCCCTCGCTGCCTTGAGAGTTAAGTGTACCACAATCTCCATGAGAAGCCTGTGACTGCTCGCCCTCGCTGTCTTGAGAGTTAAGTGTACCACAATCTCCATGAGAAGCCTGTGACTGCTCGCCCTCGCTGCTCTGAGAGTTAAGTGTACCACAATCTCCATGAGAAGCCTGTGACTTCTCGCCCTGGCTGCTCTGAGAGTTAAGTGTACCACAATCTCCATGAGAAGCCTGTGACTGCTCGCCCTCGCTGCCTTGAGAGTTAAGTGTACCACAATCTCCTTGAGAAGTCTGTGACTGCTCGCCCTCGCTGCTCTGAGAGTTAAGTGTACCACAATCTCCATGAGAAGCTTGTGACTGCTCGCCCTCGCTGCTCTGAGAGTTAAGTGTACCACAATCTCCATGAGAAGCCTGTGACTGCTCGCCCTCGCTGCTCTGAGAGGTAAGTGTACCACAATCTCCATGAGAAGCCTGTGACTGCTCGCCCTCGCTGCCCTGAGAGTTAAGTGTACCACATTCTCCATGAGAAGCCTGTGACTGCTCGCCCTCGCTGCCCTGAGAGTTAAGTGTACCACAATCTCCATGAGAAGCCTGTGACTGCTCGCCCTCGCTGCCCTGAGAGTTAAGTGTACCATAATCTCCATGAGAAGCCTGTGACTGCTTGCCCTCGCTGCCCTGAGAGTTAAGTGTACCACCATCTCCATGAGAAGCCTGTGACTGCTCGCCTTCGCTGCCCTGAGAGTTAAGTGTACCGCAATCTCCATGAGAAGCCTGTGACTGCTCGCCATGGCTGCCCTGAGAGTTAAGTGTAAGACAATCTCCATGAGAAGCCTGTGACTGCTCGCCCGGGCTGCCCTGAGAGTTAAGTGTACCACAATCTCCATGAGAAGCCTGTGACTGCTCGCCCTGGCTGCCCTGAGAGTTAAGTGTACCACAATCTCCATGAGAAGCCTGTGACTGCTCGCCCTCGCTGCCCTGATATTTAAGTGTACCACAATCTCCATGAGAAGCCTGTGACTGCTCGCCCTCGCTGCCTTGAGAGTTAAGTGTACCACAATCTCCATGAGAAGCCTGTGACTGCTCGCCCTCGCTGCCCTGAGAGTTAAGTGTACCACAATCTCCATGAGAAGCCTGCGACTGCTCGCCCTCGCTGCCCTGAGAGTTAAGTGTACCACAATCTCCATGAGAAGCCTGCGACTGCTCGCCCTCGTTGCCCTGAGAGTTAAGTGCACCACAGTCTCCATGAGAAGCTTGCGACTGCTCGCCCTCGCTGCCCTGAGAGTTAAATGCACCACAGTCTCCATGAGAAGCCTGTGACTGCTCGCCCTCGCTGCCCTGAGAGTTAAGTGCACCACAATCTCCATGAGAAGCCCGCGACTGCTCGCCCTGGCTGCCCTGAGAGTTAAGTGTACCACAATCTCCATGAGAAGCCCGCGACTGCTCGCCCTGGCTGCCCTGAGAGTTAAGTGTACCACAATCTCCATGAGAAGCCTGCGACTGCTCGCCCTCGCTGCCCTGAGAGTTAAGTGTACCACAATCTCCATGAGAAGCCTGCGACTGCTCGCCCTCACTGCCCTGAGAGTTAAGTGTACCACAATCTCCATGAGAAGCCTGCGACTGCTCGCCCTCGCTGCCCTGAGAGTTAAGTGTACCACAATCTCCATGAGAAGCTTGTGACTGCTCGCCCTCGCTGCTCTGAGAGTTAAGTGCACCACAATCTCCATGAGAAGCCTGTGACTGCTCGCCCTCGCTGCCCTGAGAGTTAAGTGCATATGGAAATGATGTAAATAGCCAATTTTGAGGAGCCACAGTAAGAGGGGCCCGAGGACCACAGTGGCAAATGACTTCACCCGCCACATAGAGGCCCAGTAGCCCTGTGGCCCCACAAATGGGTCTGACAGGTACAATGTGTTGTGCCACTCTGATACGGCTAAACATGGGCACTATGTGCTGTGCCACACAGGTGGAACTACATGTGGGCACTATGTGCTGTGCCACAAAGGTGGAACCACACTTAGGCACTATGTGCTGTGTCACAGAGGTGGAACTACACTTTGGCACTGTGCTGTGTCACACAGGTGGAACTACATGTGGGCACTGTGTGCTGTGTCACACAGGTGGTACCACACTTAGGTACTATGTGCTGTGCCACACAGGTAGAAGCACACTTGGGCACTGTGCTGTGCCACAAGGGTGGAACCACACTTAGGTACTATGTGCTGTGTCACACAGGTGGAACTACACTTAGGCACTGTGCTGTGTCACACAGGTGGAACTACACTTAGGCACTGTGCTGTGTCACACTGGTGGAACTACACTTAGGCACTGTGATGTGTCACACAGGTGGTACCGCACTTAGGCACTATGTGCTGTGCCACACAGGTAGAAGCACACTTGGGCACTGTGCTGTGCCACACAGGTGGAACCACACTTAGGCAATATGTGCTATGCCACACATGTGGACCTACACTTCAGCACTACGCGTTTGACTGTAAGAAGCAGCTGGGCATGGGCACTATATGCCCACAAGGGCACATGGAAGCCTGGGCATGGTCCCTTTGTACTGCACCTCGGAGGGCAGGAGGTGCAGAACATAAGCAACATGCACTGGACTTTACATGACACAGTTTACTGGGCATGGGCACCAAGAGAAGGTAAGGCCCATAGGAGACTCTTGGCACAATCACTGTGTGTGTGCCATGGGGTAGGAGAGGTCCACACTATGTGCTGCGCCTCCCAGCGGTCAGAGACGGTCTGTGCAGTCATTAAAGCGGCATCTCACAGCAGTCCAAGAGGGTTTGTGCAATCATTAGGGCTGCATCTCACAGCGGTCGAAGAGGGTGTGTGCAATCATTAGGGCTGCATCTCACAGCGGTCGAAGAGGGTGTGTGCAATCATTAGGGCTGCATCTGACAGCGGTCGGAGAGGGTCTGTGCAATCATTAGAGAGGGTCTGTGCAATCATTAGAGAGGGTCTGTGCAATCATTAGAGAGGGTCTATGCAATCATTAGAGAGGGTCTATGCAATCATTAGGGCTGCATCTCACAGCGGCCGGAGAGGATCTGTGCAATCATTAGAGAGGGTCTGTGCAATCATTAGGGCTGCATCTCACAGCGGTCGGAGAGGGTCTGTGCAATCATTAGAGAGGGTCTGTGCAATCATTAGGGCTGCATCTCACAACGGTCGAAGAGGGTCTGTGCAATCATTATGGCTGCATCTCACAGCGGTCGAAGACGGTCTGGGCAATCATTAGGGCTGCATCTCACAGCAGCCGAAGAAGGTGTGTGCAATCATTAGGGCTGCATCTCACAGCGGTCAAAGAGGGTCTGTGCAATCATTAGGGCTGCATCTCACAGTGGTCGGAGAGGGTCTGTGCAATTATTAGGGCTGCATCTCACAGCGATCGGAGAGGGTCCGTGCAGTCATTAAAGAGGGCTTGTGCAATCATTAGGGCTGCATCTCACAGCGGTCGAAGAGGGTGTGTGCAATCATTAGGGCTGCATCTCACAGCGGTTGAAGAGGGTCTGTGCAGTCATTAGGGCTGCATCGCACAGGGGTCAGACAGGGGCACTTCCGTCACTATGGGCGGTGCCTCACAGGTGACAGAAAGGTCAGGGCAGTCATTCTGTGCTGCACCTCACAGGGGTCAACAAGGGCTGGTACAGTGACTATGTTCTGCATCTCAGAGGGATCAGAGAGTCCAGTCAATATATGCCACACTACACAGGCTATACCATCAAATCTTCCTCCAGTCTCCACAGGTAGATGTTACACTGTCCAGTGATAGTTTTAACCCCTGCAGCTGTGTGACCCATCTTCAGACCCTAAAATACCCTCTAGGGGTTTCTGGTCTGTCCTAACATTGTAAACAGGAGCACAAAAGACTCATAACTTCTTCATAGAACACACCACTGTCAGTGGCTCTTTTTTCATGACTGAATACCGCAATGATGCACCCCTTAGCACCCTGAAGATAAACCATAAGGCTGCACTGCACCCATCCCTGTATTATATCAACATAGCTCCTCAACCCTGTCTGCTACCGTCCATGGTAATCCTGTATTTATCCTGCACAAATAAACAGGTGGCATTGCTTATAGCTTTCGTTAATCTCCTTGTTTCATGAAGCATTCCACCAGACCGCCTCATTCCCACAATGTCATCAGCAACGTTTTTGACCAACTTGATAATAATTTGACCAAACCTAAAAAACAGTAGGTGATCCTTGTTTAGTATAGATTGTGTGTTTTCTGCAAGTGTCCTGTCTTTATTCTTCTTTGGTCACGTAATACCTTAAGATATCCAGTGATCGCGTATTTTATGGCACTAAAGCAGAACCAACTACTTACATGTTAACCCATGCCTCTTCATGATTTTAACATGTCAACTAACAAGGCAGCTAGTTCATTCCTAATCCTACCAATGACAAAGATGAGATCCTGAAACAATATCCCTCTGCTCGCCAAAAAGGTTTAACATGCCTATTTGTAAAACTGCTGTGGCTGAGACCTTACTAATGGCATGCTTCACTGATGATACTCACTCCTCAGGAATAACAAAAGCTGTGTATTCCTTTGACTCACCAGACCATCACATCTGGTGATAGGCAGAGGTCAGATCAATCAAGGGCTGTAAAAATACTCACCTCCTCAACGACTGTGATCATGACTTAGATGTTGGCTAGAGGAAGATCATCTAGCACAGCACATCGATCCACAAATCAACACATTCCCCGACATTTACATAGGGATTAAGCACCACTACGGTGGGGGTCAACGATTTTGTTGTCTGTACACGCTCAATGACCCCTGTGGCAGTCTTTTCGTGCTTCTGATAGCACTTATTCACCTCCATTGTAGCCCTACTGGATGTTAAAGAATTTATGAATTATTGGGACAGTCACTCCCTCAATGTATGTGATGGGCCAACCAGTTTTTAGAGCCCCTTTGGTCATCAAATACCTCTGGGGAAAACTACGTTCCCCAGTTTCATCTCCAAACTTCCTCTATCTCACTGTAAGTAGCTCCTATTGTACTAACATCATTCTGTTGTGGTCAGTCTAGTATACGGGGCACTCTTTTTAGTCATGTGCACTTAGCTGCTCGTATCTTCTCTAAATGTTCCTACTCAATATCATAGAGGCTCACAACATCTATGCCAGTTTTTCTGGTAGCCACAAGGATTATTATGAAAAGAGTAAAGCCAATGCTCAATTTTGGTAGTTATCTACCATTCCTAGACATTTTTATTTGTTTAAGTTAAGCATTTTATATAACAAGCACCACAAAGCTAAATTGGTTGAGGGTGCTGAGTTGCTTTGAGGCACTTCTGATGGAGCCACTGATTTAGAATAGATGGATTTTCAGTTTTTTTCTGATTTCAGGAAGATGCTGGAGTTAGGCTTTGTGTTGTGGTCGTTGCTCCACAGGCATTAATCTCCTACTGAGGAATGCCTGCCTGCCTGGGTCTTGCAGCTTGTTGTAGATACCCTGAGGAGGCTCAGATTAGTTTAGCGGATCGGCCTGGCTGGAGTGAGTTATTGATTTTTAGGTATGTTGGTGCCAGGCTGTAGTGTGGGGTATTTACAGAACCTTGTAGCAACATGCAACACCGTGTAGAATGTTTGGGTCACAATGATGGTCTCCTTGGAGACTGGGTCCGCGCTGCTTTGAGTGTGGGGCAGTTAGCAATTGAGGAGCCCAGCAGCCGGTTCTAATATATGCCTAGTCGCTAATAAAGTGTTATACTCACTTAAGTGTGGCATCTTCACTAAACTTTTGTGGCAACGATTTTGCGACACGTGCTGCGATTTCTGTTCACCTTCGTTGCTGCATCCTGACTTCGGACTCTGGACTGCCCTGTTGCGGAGGTTCCGACGTTGGATTTCCTCCTTCCGGCTGGATGTGCACTGTGGTCACGTGAGGAAGGGAAACCTTGTAGTTGTGGCTGTTAAATTCTGCAAGTGCGTTCCTGTATTTTGTTAAAACGCTTGGCTTGTGTGTTGCCTAGCAACTAAGTGGCTACTGCGTAGGCTCCTGTTCCCTCTTCAAAGTTACGAGTGTTGCCGTGCAACTGCTCGCGGTGCGGAGGCCCCTGTGTGCTCTTCAAAGTTACTAGTGTTGCCTAGCAACCACTCCCGATGCGCGTTGCTCACTAGACATGCATTTTCAGACCAGTGCGATTCGTTTGTGGAATTTCACACACTGATTTGCACAGCTTAATTGGGGCAGCATTTCCACAGTGTGCAAACACACTGATTTGCACAGCTTAATTGGGGTATTCCACACACTGATTCACACAGCTTAATTGGGGCAGTATTTCAGCAGTGTGCAAACAAATTGATTTGCATAGCTTAATTGGGGACGGCAATCCACTTGTGGACGAACTTTTGGCTGTGTTTTTACACGCTGATTCACACGGCTTTATTGGAGCAACATTTCAGCAATTCAGTACCCTGTGGCTCCAAGTGCGGTTTGGCAGCTTACCTTTTGCTGATTCGCACAGCAAGTGTGTGGTTCAGAAGTTTGGATTTCTCTGATTCACACATTATACCACAGTACTTTCTCTCCATTTGGCCAACTACCAAAGCACATTAACAGTTTCCTTAAAGGTGTGCAGTGCAGCAATAGTATTTCGCTGATTTGCACAGCATAAAGTTCAGCATTTTACTCAGACTATATAATTATTTTACAGAAAGGGTCAGTATTTATATGCTCACAAGTTAAGCCGCCCTAACCATGGCAAATCCTGTACCAAACATTTACGGTGAATCCACCCAAAGAATTCTTGTGTATTCCAGGGGATCCACCTGTTCCATGGTTACAGTAGAAGGAATATTTTTTTATTATATTTCCACTATTGACAACGGCAACAAACTCTGCAGAAAGAAAAAGGGATTGTTACTACATTCTTTGGGCCTGGAGGGTTTGAGAGTTTACAATCAACTAAATAAGGATGAAAGTGCAGGGGACAAAATGATTTTAGTGAAGTTCTTAGACAATTGGATACTTACTTTTCTCCAAAAGTATGTATAGGAATTACATACTATAATTTGTTCCACAGAAAGTAGGAGAGGAATGAGTCAATTGATGAATATGTTACTGCTTTGAAAAAACTAGCACTGGATTGTCGTTTTGGAGTCATACAAGAAGAGTTAGTGACAGACCAAGTTGTAATGTACGTTCATGACCCATCTATTCAGGAGAGACTGTTGATAAATGGGGCCAGTCCTTTGAAAGACGCAATGTCTGCCGTAAGAAAAGCCGAATTGTCTGGCAGGACCGCTAAAGTACTCAAGAAGGATAATTCACTAGAAGAACATGAAACAGTAAACCAGAGTAATGGCCAACAAACCTAAAGTATTTAAATTCATCAAAAGTGTACAAAAAAAGATGGAGATAAAAACCCTGTAAGAAAGGAACTAAAGTGCTTTAGGTGTGATAGTAAACAACATTTGGTCAATGACAGAAATTGTCCACCCATTAAACAAAAGTGCAGCAACTGTTGAAAATGGGGCATTTTGCTTGTGTGTGTAAAACTAAAATGTTAAGAAAAGATAAAGTCAAATGTATAGAGGAAGGTGCAACACAATATTCAAGTGAGGAAGACGCTGATGATGATGGTGAAGGTGTTATGAACATAAGAGAGAAGGTAGTTCTAAAGATTGCAATGGAAATGGCAAATGTAAACCGTCGTGTTTAATGAAAATGGGGGGAGTATTGCAATGCTGTAGATTCAGGTTCACTATTCACTATAGTTAATGAGTCAGTATGTAAAGGTAAATATTTGGACAAATTGGGTGCCAATCTTCGTGAAACAGATATTGCACCAGAGAGTTATACTTGTGAAACCATAGAGTTGTTGGGTTACAGAAATTTAATCTTTAGATTCAAGAACAGGAAAGCATTGGGTAAGGTGTATATTTCCAAGAAAGGTCCTTCAATCCTGGGATGGAGGGATCAGAGGAATCTTAACATTGTTTTAGACCCCTACGGAATAGAACAAGTATTGGTGCTTATGAAGGGGAGGTTTTAAGTTAAAGAATGTGTGATGTATTTCCAAACGTTTTTGCTGGAAGAATTGGGAAGACGGAAGGGTTCAAACACAAAATAGTTTTTAAGCAGAATACTTCTCCCAAAATACATAAACTCAGGAGGGTTCTCATATCTATAAGGGAAGAGGTAGAAAACGAATTGGGACGTTTAGTTAAGGATGGTGTGATAGAACCGGTGGAGTCATCAGATGTGGATAGCTCCATTAGTAGTTGCAAGGCAAGCTAATGGAAAGATCAGATTATGTATTGATCTTCACCATCTTAACGCTAATATTTGGTTGAGCAATTCTTGTTACCCAAAATCAGCGTACCACCAAATTCCTTTATGTGAGGATTGTAAGAAGTACACAGCTTTTATTTCTCATGCAAGATGTTTTCAGTTCACAAGAATTAGACCACATCTTAGTTTTTCAAGATGATATTCTTGTGATGGGTAAGGATAGTAATGACCGTAATGATAAACTCAAGCATGTTTTGTCGTTGATGAACAAGTATGGTTTAATGGTAGAATATGCAAAATGCAGATTTTCCGAGAGGCAGGTGATGTACTTAGGTCATGACATCGGTGTGGCAGGGATCCAACCTAAGACTAAACTAGTGGAAGCTATTAAAGATGCTCCCAGTCCTAAAAGTAAGGAAGAAGTCAAATCTTTTCTAGAAATCATTGAATTTATTTTCAAATTTGGCAGGAATTTGTCTATGAGAACCTTACACATTAGGCAGTTATTTAAAGCCAGTGCAAAATTTAAATGGTTTGTGGAGAGTGAAAAGGATTTTTTAGATGTCAAATATACAATTGCAGCTGCCCCTGCATTGTAAGCATTTGACCCCCCTTGGGAAAAAGCATGATCTTCACTGATGCTAGTAGCATAGGTCTTGGGGCAGTTCTATCTCAATAAGATAAAACTGGTAACAAAAGAATAATAGCTTATGCTTTAAGATCGTTATCACTAGCAGAAGAAAAGTACGTGGTAATTGAAAGAGAGACATTGGCGTGGTGCATGGGTCCTTGAACATTTTCGTTCATTTATTTAGGGCAGAGAAGTGACAATCAAGCGTGATCATAAACCTTTGGTTAAGGTGTTGACAAAGGTAGGTATGAACAATGTTTCATCAAGGTTGGCTAGAATTCTATGAGATTACTAGACTTTATTTACAGAATGGAGTATTTACCTGGGAAAAAAAATGCGGGCCTGATTTTCTGTCACGGTTGCCTATTCAAATTGTGGAAAACCAAGATGAATTGTTGGATGACATCCAGGTTGCTTGGGTATGGGACTATGGTTTGGATGCTTTTACCAAGCAAGAGTGCGATGTTGAATATAACAGGGATTTGACGCTTAAGAAGGTGACTGACTCCATAAGTAAGGGTTGGCTACCAAAAGTAGAGTTGAAGGAACTTAGGCCATTCTGGGAGGTCAGAAATGAGTTAACATGCAATGACTGTAGTGTTGTGAGAGGAGAAAGACTGATTCCGCCTGAATCCTTAAGAGAATAAATAATTTCCCTGTGGCATGAAGGGCATTTAGGGACCATTAGGACAACCTTAATGTGAAAAGCGTCTACTGGTGGCCTGGTATAGACATCAAAGTTGAGAGAGTAGTAAGAGAGTGCGGCATATGTATGTCTGCAGATAAAACTCTCAAAACGTTAAGGCCTTCTATGAGTGACTTTAAGTGTTTAGAATCCCCATGGGAGTGTGTTGCCGTGGACATTATGGGACCAGTAGGGAGTTCTGTCAAGTGCATAATTTCTCTAATGGATGTGTTTTCTAAGTGGCCTATTGTGAAAATCATTAAGAAATTAGATACTGATACTGTGATAAAAAAATTGGATGACATTTTCCTAAATGAAGGTACTCCCGCTACTATTATCAGTGACAATGGGGTGCATTTCACCTCAGATTTGATGACACAGTATTTTAGCAAGTGTGGAATAAATATAGAACAACCTTGTTGTATAATGCAGTGGGAATGGTATGGTAGAGCAGTACAACAGAGTTTTGAAATGGGCTATTCAATTGGCATGCAGAAATAATATTCCCTGGGAAATTCAAGTTTTTAAAAACTTTATGGTCTTAAAGAGTAACGGAAGTTGAAGCAACAAAATGTTCTCCTTTTGAACTTATGAGGGGAAGGAGATACAGATGCAAAATGGAATCCTGGATGGTTAAAAGCTCTAGTATAGTAAGTTGGTCATTGTTAGACGTTAAAAACAATCTTTTGCAAAAACATGACAAATATAAAAAATATAATGATGCTAAGTACAACACTAGACACACTAATCTTAAGGTAGGACATGGGGTGCAGATTAAAAAACCTGGAATAGTTTCAAAAGTACGAGCTACTTTTTTTAACCTCAACGTATTATGAGGTGATGAAAAATTCAGCAAGTCTAGAAAATGGGAAATGCTGGAATCTTAAAAGAGTAGCACTGTGTAGACAAGGACAAGTTAACAATGGGAACGACAAATGGTTAGAGTTATAACCTGATTCAGGACAGCATATGAATCAAGAAAGTCTGGAGGGTACTAGTGGTAGTACTAGTGGTGTAGTCACAGGAAACAGTGCTGATGAAATTACTGGGAAGGATCGTAAATTGATGGATGTAGTTTCTGAAGGCAGTATAATTGAAAATACTGGAGACAAGAGTGCGGGTGTTAATAGTAGATTGAGAAGAGTCACCAAACGACCTGTCGCATTGGATGACTATATGTGTGACTACTTGGTATAGGCATTCATCATTTGCATTATTTCTGCAAAAAGTCATGTAATGTCAAAATAATATATTAAATCTTTGAGTGTATGTTCAATGTTATTTTTTTGTTGTTTTTATTGTTTTTTTATTTATTGTGTAAGGGGGAGGTGTGTAGTGTGGGGTATTTACAGAACCTTGTAGCATCATGCAACACCGTATAGAATGTTTGGGTCACAATGATGGTCTCCTTGGAGACCGGGTCCGCGCTGCTGTGAGTGAGGGGCAGTTGGCAGTTGAGGAGCCCTGTTGCCGGTCCCACTACTTGCCTAGTCGCTAATAAAGTGTTATTACTCACTTCAGTGTAGTGTCTTCACTACACAGGCCTTCTAGGCATTTAAGGTAAGTCAGAGTACCTCTTTCACTGGCAGCCGGTGGAGGGTTCTGCAGTGCTGAGGAGTGGTTTGTTTTTAGGAGATATTATGCATTTACGACCTCCGGACAAAGTCAGAGTAAAAGATTCATAGGCTACAACCAACTCACGTGTTATAAGAGACCCAGCTTTACTTAAGTCTCATCAGGACTGGGTCATGCATCTCCATTTTACTTTCTGACTTTGAGTGAATGATTGGGCTCACCCTTTCTGAAAGACTGTAGTTACACATGCTGTCACAGATTCCCAGAGGGCCTCTCCACCCACGGCCATGTACTCAACCCAAAGATAAATCCATAGCCTTGGTGAAAAACGGTAATAGCTGCTTTTAGTCTAAGTTCCATAAAACTGTCTATAGTAGGACCTCTGCTGCAGAAAGTTGTCTGTGACAATTATCTTAAGTGGTCTATGTACACCTCTTGTAAATAAAACCATAAACATTTTACATAGTTTAGCTTTAACTAGTAAATAAATGTACTCACTCAGGACATTGCCCATTAACCGGAACCAGGAGAAAAGATCTGACACACACTTTAACTGCTTGTATCTCACATTATCCAGCTCCAAAGCATCAACCTACACATATATCATAACCATGATATAAACTCCAGAAATATCATCCAGGTAAGTGTAGATATACTACTTACTGCACTGTGACGATATTTTGGACTCAATATTATGGCCACAATATATATCTTCATACAAACATATTTCTCATGTAAACTATAGCGAAAACTTGAAGAAAGTGACAGGTCATAGACTTCAAGGTTCAAGGGACCATCCAGTAAATAAACAGATCTCAAACCACAGCTGACATCATCAAAGGAACATTCTAGTCTGCTGTTGGGATTGAGCTGGGCGAAGAGAACCAGATGGTCCCTTTCAGGAGAGGGACACTGACCCCTTAACACTCCTTCCATTTTAGAAAAAACTCTTGAAAAGGGCAGTAGCTAACCAGCTCCCAAAGCGCGAGACGTTCATAACCTCTCCCAACCCTACCAATCTATGTTTTACTCACACTTTAGTTTAAAGATTGAGCCTTCCATGAAATATAGGACATTCTGTTTATCACTGATGAACATGATTCACGGCTCTAGGTGCATCGTCACCTGTCAGCAGCCCGTGATACCATTTACCACTTAAAACTCGTTCATCACGCATGGATATTAGTGACAAAATTTTAAATAAGTCCACCACGTACCCCACTTGCAGAAAATAATTTACACAGCTTAATCCTCTAGATCTCCTTCAAATCTTGCCCCCTGCGGTCTTCCTGGGATCTGTAGTTGCTCCCAAGATGTTCAACCTATGAATGAGCTACTGGCAGTACTACCTACCAACAAGGCATTGGTCCCAACCAATACTCTCATGTCACTCAACTACACCTGAAAGTGTTGCCAACTAATAACACCCTTAACCTCAGATCCTGCTCAATGTCCACGGAGTATCTGAAAGTCAACCCAACAAAGACTGAGGTAGTACTCCTAAATGAGGAGGCCTTGCACCCTTCACACAAGAGTCTCTTCACTATCTGGACTGTAAGTCCTTACCTCTGATGCTCTCGTTCTGACCCCTTGGGTAACTAGTAGACAATGATGGTCCTCAGTTCACATTGTAAATGCATCTCTACGTCTTTGATTACTCCCAAGTTGGCTATGAATCCTCTTACTACAGCGCTCTGCTGCTCTTTGCGTCTAGGATCACACGTCGTAAAAATGAAATAAAATAAAATATGTCAAATACCAAGAGAAAGGGGCATGTGATATTCTTTCATGGAGCAGAGACAGCAAAGGAGTTTCCACCGAGAGGGAGCACGTGTGGCTTGTAAATGGCTGCATGTACTGGGGGTGGCGTGTTGACTGCGTTTGGAAGCGTATGCTGTGTGACAGAGCAGGGGTGTTCCTTGGGTTGTAGATGTGGATTGTATATGACAGCAGCGTGTTTAGAGCAGGCAGGCATCATCTACAGCAGGACGAGGCCACATACTTACCCAAGATCTTCAGGCTGGGCTTCCCGACACCATCGTTGGCGTACTGTCCCCAGTAAATGCAGAAGAACATCAGGCTCAGAACTACGGAATCAAAGAAGAGACATATCAGGGGTCCGCTGTGTGTAGAGACATGGCAGTGTTTGAACTCTTGCTCTGTTGCTTGAACCCCAACAGCATCTCAGGCTCCAGAAGCTAGAACATCAGGACAGCCATTCCGCTCATGTCACTTGATAATTACCCTTCATGCTCCTAAGACCAGTCTATGTCAGCGGAATCTCAGACAAACCTTACCTATCCACCCTCATTTTCATCGGGCATACCTCTTCTGTTGACACGAGTGTCCATGGCTAGGCTTCCTCGATTGTTACTTACAGCCACCTTCTGAATCTTCTTTATCCAGTTGTATATCAGAATATTGATAACACAAATATTGTCTGACATAAAGACCATGTCCTAAATATTGTTTACAAAAATATAGCTCCATTGGGTGTAGATTTTTTATGTATTCACGCCAATGGGCGATATTTTAGTAAACAATATTTTGGACACTATATTTTAGTGAGATGTTATTTACGTAACAGTATTCTTGTGTCCATCAGTCAAACCTTGCTAACCCGGACTCACATCCATCCCCTGGATCGCTTCTAATCCAACCCACATTCATAAGACGGCCCTCGCCTATCCAACTTCATGCCCATCATCTCAACCGCCCCAATTACATCTTACACTATCCACTCTATCCACTCTTGTGTGCATAAGCCGAACCTCCACTTTACAGAATCACCTCCATCAGCTGAACCTTACCCATCAGACAAGTGTCCTTTATCTGCCCTCACGACAGTCGATCTGCTTGTATCCACTTTTACTCACATGCGTGAGCTCAATATCCTCTATCCCAACTCATACCCATCCGTGGAACTGCCTCTGTCCTGACTGACGTACATCAGCCAAACCACCTCTTTTCTCCCTCATTTCCCTCCGCTGAATCTCCTCTATCCTGATTCACCTCTATTGGCAGAACATCTTTTCTCCTCCCTCAGACCCACCAGCGGAGTGGGACATTCTGCGATTTTATTCTTAAAGAAAGAAGCCAGTTGTTCACACCATTTTGCCGAGGGAACTGCACTATGGTGACGTGCTACAAGATCAAGGAATTTTTTAACAATCTTGAAGATGTTAGTTGGCTTATTATCTGCCTTATCAATTTTATCCTCGTAAGAATTCATTTTTGTAACATTGATTAGATTAATGTAACTTTTAACTGCTAGCTTGTATTTGATTTTCTCCTCCAAGTTTTTGTTTACCTGCCTAAGACGTTCATTAAACAAGGGGCAGGAGGGCTTTGTCCTGCCTATCGCGCGACTGAGGGGGGAAGGGATCTAGCTGTACCACTGAAGATCAAACCCAATCGTCAAAAACCTGAATGTCTGAATCAAGTGGACCGGAAAAGGTGGGTGCTGAGTTTTCCGAAGTGGTTAACAAACTGTCCTGAGAGATCCTGGAAACAAACCGGGGTTTGCTAATAAGGGCAGAAGTTTTCTGACTTCCATATGAGGTTGCCTCCCAACCAAATTGGATTAAGAAGTGATCAGTCCATGGGAGAGGGAAGAAGTCAGACATACTTAGGTTTATATCTGAAAAAATCAGGTCAATAGTACCTGACCCTTGGTGTGCGTGGGGTTAGCGACTGATTGAGACAAGCCAAGTGGGGCCATGATATCGATAAGACTAAGAGTGTCCTTATCGGGGAAAATCCCAGGGGATATTGAAATCCCAGAGTATGATGCAGTGTGAAAAGCGTAGTAAGGCCTGCAATGCCACTTCAATGAGGGAGTTGAGAAAAGGGCTAGAGGGCCAGGAGGTCGATAAATAAGAAGACCCCCGACCGCCTGTTGGGCATTTGGAGTTAGGCAGAAGCCGAGAGCTTCCGCCTCTAATAGGTCCTTGTCCACAAAACTCGTGCACAGATGCGTGTCCTTAAAAATAATGGCTACACCTCCCCCTCTACCATTAGTGCGGTCAAGATTCTGAATCTTATATCCCGCTTAAATGGCAGTTTCCAGGAAAGGTTTAGAAGAGCCTGACATCCAAGTTTCAGTAGTAAAAAGGACGATGTTATGATCAACTGTGTCAAAAGCTGCAGACAAGTCTAACCAGTACGAAATCTTTCCCCTGGTCAGCCTCCCATCTTAGTTCATCCAATACAGTCTCTATTACAGACTCTGTGCTGTGCAAAGGTCAAAAACTGGTTTGAGCCAAGTGAGGAAAAGCAGTGTCCTGTAGATGCTAACACAATTCTTGGGCAACATGGGCCTCTAAAAGTATTGCCGGAAATGCGAGCAGAGAGATAGGTCCGTAATTTTTCAGCACCATCGGATGTGCCCCTTGTTTTTTCCGACAGGGAGTCACTTCCGCTTGTTTGAAGGAGTTCGGCACAATGCCTTGTTGAAGAGAATGATGAAGTAAGGTTATCAGAGGAGAATGTATTACGGTAACAAGCCCTTTCAAAAAGGCTGGTGGTTAAGGGTCCCTCTGTGAACCTGATCTTACTTTAGAAAATAGGTCGGCCAGTCGCCCATCATCAATTCCAGAGAAATCAGTCAATATTATACCGTTAAACTCCTTATTAGGTTCCGATGGATTTGAGTAGCAGGTGATGATACACTCTTTAATTGTCTTTATTTTATCAGTAAAAAGGCTGTGTTGAGTTTGTCAGATATTTGCTGAGTTATTGCCCGTTCTTCTTAAAATGGTCTAAACATGGCATCTTGTTTAATCATTAGTGTGGGCATAAGAAATTAGAGACGATTGCTATGTGCCGCACGCAACTCATTTTTAATATATTTCTCTTGTGAGGAAGAATTTTCTCCTCCCTATATGGGGGCTCAGGGAGGTTTTTTTGAGATATGTGCCATACACAACAGGGTTATATAGACAAAACACACAACATTTTTCTGATCTTGTTCGTGTGTTGGTTCCTCCATAGATATAGGAATGTTGCCGATGATGACAAATTAAGCAAATTAGTGAGAACCTGCCAATTGACTCCCGGGTAGTTGCTTATATGAGGCACTTCCTACATTTTTAAACATCTTTATTTTCATTTTTTCACATATGGTTTATCCTTAGGCACAGGCCTGCCTTTTTAAATATAACACGCATACGGGGATGTTCCTAGAGAGACACTAGAACTGTTCCTGTCCTAAATGTAAAATAGGGAGATCCCATGTATTAAGAATTAGGGGTGTGAGACATATCAAGGGCTTTTGTTATGATTGAATGGTTTGAGTGGAGGGTGCCCTTGACGTTTTTCCCTCTATAGCTCCTTTTTGTTTATAGGGACATATTTCCGGAGGGCAAGTCACCTAAGTCATAACCTTTTCTGGGGAAGTGATCTCCTCCAGAATCTTAAGAGTTTCTTTTTGTTTGTTTGTAGCTTCCTCTCTCATATTAATAATTAGATTTAGTCAGCATTAACTTTGTGTTATATTCGGTTAATCCTTCTTTAAATTTGACTTTCAGTTCTTCCGCATAGTCGTTGCACCACTGTTGTAAGTGGCGCAGTTTAAGTTTGGACTCCTAAGGTCTTCAGTGAACCCTGGTGCTGGTTTTGCCCTACGAGGTACACGCGGTTAAGGTAATGGTGCATATTGATCAGTCGCCACTGATAGCCAGCTCGTGAATTCTTGTTCTGCTTCAGCGTGGGGACAGTCTATCAAAGTGTGGACGTCATCTCATTCATCTGAACTTGCTTCCACTTTCGTACATTTTGAAATTCCAATGTTTGAGTGTAAGAGTCCTTCCATATATGGATAGAGAACTCTATCAAGTAATGGTCTGACCAGATGCTGGGTGTAATTTAATATTAGTATCTTTAAATTTAATGTCCAAATCAAATACAAAGAGTGTCCTTTTATATGAGTGGATTCAGTTATGTGCTGTTGAAAATTTAAAGCAGTAACTGAGTCTATAAAATTTTGGCCTTTCAAATCTTTATCAGGTGAGTCAAACCAAAAGTTAAAAGCACCTATAATCTTCAATTGCGAGTACTGAGAGGCTAAAGGACAGATTACTTAAAACATTTGGTCACCACAGATAGCCACGTAAAGAGGGAGTGATATACAAGTGAGTACACAATAGAACTATTATTGAATACAATTTTTAAAAGTAAAAGATCTACCTCTTCGATTGAGGTGCATTGAAGCGGACTGGCCCTCAGTTGATTATATATAGAATAGTTGCTACCCCCCTCCTCTCTTATTACATGCTCTGTTCGTATAGTATAATAAGTAATATTCCTCAGGAGTTGCCTCCAGTAATTCAGCAGCCATCCTGCTCTGTTCTGACTCAGGCCTGTGAGCTGAACATCTCCTCTAATAATCACTCACTGCACTCCAATCACAGGCTATGGTGGCTCTCATTACCAACTTTATCATTTTCACTTGGAAATTAATCCACGAAGAGAACGAAACAGAGAGGACAACTCAATAAAGAGAAAAGATGGATGAACAGGTAATGGAAGGAAATTTTGGCAAGAAAGTAGCGTAATATTTAGGTACTCACCTTCCAGACCCGCTGCGATCATAAACATCTTGTAAGTGGTGTGTAACAGCTGTCGCCCCTTCAGGAGGTCTGTAGGATGCAAGAACAGTGAGGTCAGTACTGAGAAGTTAGAGAATCAGGTTCTAGTCGCGAGGTGAAAAACAGCATCGTACCAAGTGGAGCATCCAGCAGAGAGCTAAGAAGACCACCCTGCAGAAGACAACAATAGCATCCTTCCCATGAACCAGTGCCAAGGAAAACAACCTGCCCTTGAGAATACTGCAATCCTGCCCACAAGGCTAAGAAAATCATTTAGAACCTGGGTCTGAAGAATGCATGCTGCCCAGGAGACCAAGAGAAACACCTTACCTCAGGAGGACTCCATTCTACATAGAAGGTCGAAGACGGAAACCAGCCTACGAGCCAGAGGGGAATGTCAAACCTTGAGAATGAGAAGAACGTCCTACCCATGAGGCAGAGAAGCGCATACTGTTCATGAACCAGATGGAAACATCTTATGGAGGATACATGGACCAAGTTAGCCCAGCTGAAAAAGTTACCTTCTCAAAGTCTGGAGCACAGAGTTCAAAACTTCAGGATTTCACAGGAGAAGCTCAACTGATTCCAGCCAAAGGTCCAGGACCTGGGAAGGTACCTCTTGGGAATTAGGAACTCACTCCAGCAAAGGCCAGCAGGGCTCTGACAGGTCCAATTGCAGGCCCTGTTGCAGGTCCAGGCAGGGCCAGTTGCAGGTCCAGGCAGGGCAGTCGCAGGTCCATGCAGGTCCAGTGCAAGAATAATCTACAGTCATTCCCTGCAGTTAGCCTTGGACACAGCACCAGGACACTCCTTGGAATATCTGTGTGCTCTACAAATCCCCAATCAAATCAAATCAAATCAGTTGCATCAGGTCAGCTGGGCAGTTGCATACAGGGAGGCCTCTGGAGTTTGTTGTGTCCCTGTAGATCAGAACAGGAGGTCAGTCAACTGACCCTTGCAATTTCTCAGATTAGCCTGGGATGAAGGAAGCAGGTCCAGTCTTCATGCTCAGAGAGCAGGGCAAGCATCAAGCAGCAGGGCAATCCTCTGGGGAACAAGGCAGGCTTCAAGCAGCAGGGCAGTCCTCTGAAACACAAGGCAGGCCTCTAGCAGCAGGGCGTCCTCTGGGGAATAAGGCAGACCTCAAGCAGCAGGGCAGTCTCCTGGGGAACAAGTCAGTCCTTCTTCTGTAATGTTCACAGGTCCCGGAGTGTACAGAGGAGTGGCTCAGGAGATCTAAAAGGTATAGCTGGTTCCACCCTTTGAACTGGGGAAAACTTCTAATCCACTCCAGATCTGGCTCTGGAAAGTTTCTTCCTTCCCTTTTCTTCGCCTGCCCAAGCTTCAAATGGTCTAGGGTGACAATAGACTAGTGTCAAGTTCCATTTGTGAGTGTTGGAGGCAAGCCCTTTGAAATGTTAGTAGGCCAGGGAACAGCTCTGCCCCCAACCTTCATATCCTGGCAGGATATCCCAACCTGCTCACACCTAGTCCCCTATTCTTCACTGTATGGGTCCAATACGCACTCCTGATAGGGGAGCAATTAACAGGCTGAGGCAGCTGGAAACTCATAGAAGGCCTCAGAAAGGTTAGGGCAGGAAAATGCCAACTTTCTAAAAGTTCGTTATAACAAGGGGTGGGCCCTATATCACACAGCTAGATTGGGCCGATAAATTACGAATAAGTGAAATATCTCGCTGACCATTTATTATTCTGCCAGCTATTTGAGCAGACTGAGACCAAAATCACAAATAAGATGGTCTACATCATTTAATTATTCTTTTTTGAAAATTATTATGTGTTTTATAAGTGCACAAGACAGATATGGACTACACTTTACAATTTACAAAATGTCAAAACTGAACTGAAAAGGTAAGCACATCAAAACAAATTCCAACACAATCAATTGGTGATTTCACAAAACAGATATGGACTACACTACACAATTATACAATATCAAAAAGTGAAAACATCAAAGCAATTACATGAAAATCAATTGCAGTTATTACCAGTCAGAAAAACAATCCGGTAACCTCATATTTCCATCAAAGACTGTTTAAATGGAACAGACTCGGGTTACCAACCAACGGGGATGTTTACATTTCATGCAAGTGAGGATATACATTTTAAAAGGATTAATTCCCTCAGTTGCTATACATAATTTTATACGAACTGGTCCCCTGTTGGTGATATATGCCAACGCGTTTCGAAACCCAATTTATTTCAAGGGATTCTCTTCAGGGCAGTGACTGGAATCTGTGAAACCAAAAAGAAATTTCTTTTGTTTAAAAAAAAAAATGTGTTTTAAAGAAAGGGTTTAGCCCTCCTTTTCTCTATATTTGTAAGGCTCTTATACAAAAATCGGAAAGTATGTACCTGTTTATACGTCTAGGAGTCTCTTCAACATTTGTAGAGAGCCCGGTTTACTCACGTAGCTGACCAGGAGGCCTGAAACATGAACGGGCAGTACAAAGTTAAATGAAAAATACTTTGGAGAGAACTGATATGGCGTTTGAGTACTAAGTCCTGACTTACTTCTGGCTCCTGTTGGATGTAGGCAAAGCTAGGAGGTTTTTGAACGAGGCAGGTTTTTGTTGTCTGAAAAAACAGAGACACTTAATCAATATCCTCTCGTGTACTTAAGGGAGACTTGATATATTTACAAAAAATGGCACTTACTTAAAAGAAAAGGGCCAAAGGTGCTAATGCATCCGGTGTAAGTCGTTCTTTTACGGGGGCTGCACTATTGAAGATTTCTTTTTGCCAGCAAACATTTAAGCGTTTATTTTCTTCTGTAAGAAAAGTTCAAGTTACCAAAAGGTTTAACTCCATTTTGCGATTTCATTTGTCGCGTCAAATTCGAAACTTACTTTCTGCTTTCAAACTACGGCTGTAAACGCTGTGAGTCCCACCCCCAACGGCAGTCTGTAATTACTTAGGACCGGTAAGCCGAGTGATTTTCAATCGCGGTTAACGTGTACAAGTTCATTGTCTGTACCGGCAATCACGAAAGGAGTCATACTTTGCTTTACTTCTTTTTCGATAAGATACATTGTAACCAGAGTAGTCACTCACATTTGTTTCTCAAGCGGCCATCCTTCAATCTTTTCGGCTTTTGTCTACCAAACGGAACGAGATTTGCAAGGTTTTGTTAATCAACACTGTAGCGGACTTCCTGTTCTTGGTCCACAGTTTGGGAGGCTGACGAGCAGTGAATGCTGGGTCTTGTAGTTGTAGCAAATACTTATTATCACTTTCACCTCTCATGTCAGTTTCCCCGTGAACTGTGGTATCTACTCAAAACACATAATAATTTTCAAAAAGAATAATTAAATGATGTAGACCATCTTATTTGTGATTTTGGTCTCAGTCTGCTCAAATAGCTGGCAGCATAATAAATGGTCAGCTAGATATTTCACTTATTCGCAATTTATCGGCCCAATCTAGCTGTGTGATATAGGGCCCACCCCTTGTTATAACGAATATTTGAGAACGGGAAGTGCTCCCGCGAGGGTGTTCACATTAATCATTTACTTTAACACAAAAGTAAATTTTGGAAGGTTTTGGTCTTATGACCTAATTCCTTCCCAGCATGTCAGAGAAGGACACACTCTCATTCACTGAGGATTATATCCAAAATTTAATTTCTGCCCCTTCTCCTTTTTCCTCTATAACTTTGAGTACTTCAGCTCAACAGCAAAACGAGTCCGACAACTGACTCGTTTGCGTAAGAAACTGATTCGCACTGAGCTCCATGGCTTTTTCTCATTAGAACATCTTAAGGCAGGCACAATACCTTCGGGGCTACAAGTTAAAAACATTCCTGTCATTTTCACTGAAGATCCGGACTACAAAAAAGGCTTTAGCTTCATCAGTAAAAAATGTAGCCGTGACCTGATGGTACATACAATCGATACAGCTCAGAGGATTTGTAAGCAGCAAGTGGAAGAAGTAGAAAAACTAATACAGGCAATAAAGGATAACCATACAGTCACAGAAGCTAAGAACCTACTTGAAAAAATCGATAAAGAATTGACGATATTTAAAGACAACACTATTAACTATAAATCCTCACAATTTGAAAAGGATAAAAAGGCCTTCAACATTGAAGTGGTATATCCGTATTTGAAGGAGGATTTCTATACACGAGTGGAATCTCGAAGAGCTCTATCTGACTATAGAGGAAGATCTAAGAATAGGTTCCTTTCTTTCTCTGACACTTCTTCTTCCGAATCAACTGTGGACTCAGACCCTGGTGAGGGTTCATCAAATCGTAACCAACAAAGACAGAATACTTTTTTAGAGAAGGGCCAACAGAAAAAGGTGCGCTTCAAAACACAGCCATGGGAAATGAGGACCAGGCGCCAGTTTTACAAATCGTAGCCTCCTCCCCCATTGTCAACCTTTCCAACAAAAGCCTGACTCCCGATGAAATCTTGGTTCTTGAGTTGGGATTGAAATTTGTTCCCAAACGAAGACCGGATGTGACCCGCCTTAAGATTGAAACAGTAGAATTCTTCAGAAAAATCAGGATGAAAGCCTTCTTCCACAATAAGGAAAATACAGCGCCCAAAGGAGCGTCTGGACTAGCGAACAAGTCCAAGTTTGTTCCTGCAGCCCATACTGTTCCAAAACAAATTCTAGCCTTTGAACAAGTTGTATTATCTTCAATTCAGCAACTTGAGACTAAGCATTCCTTCAAACCAAATAATTTGACATCGCAGCAACGTAAGGCCTTGACAAATCTCAAGCAGGATACCTCAATTGTGATCAAACCAGCCGACAAGGGGGGTGCAGTAGTCCTTTGGCCAAAGGAGATGTACCTCGCGGAAGGACGTAAGCAGGTTGAGAATAATGTTTGGTATAGGAATGTCAAATATGACTGCACACGGGAAATACAGGAAATTATCAAGCCGATCCTTACTCATGGTCTCGAAATTGGAGTACTTGGACCCAAGGAATATGAGTTCTTAAATAAAGATCATCCCAGAACACCGGTGATGTATTTTTTACCAAAAATTCACAAGCAACTTTTGGATCCACCGGGAAGACCTATAGTTTCTGGATGTGACTCATTACTTGAGCCAATCTCTAAATACGTGGACATCTTTTTTAAACCTTTTCTTCAGCAGGTCCCTTCGTATTTGAGAGACACGATGGATTTTATCAATAAAGTGGAGGGTCTCCGTTTTGATTCTAATAACCACTGGCTTGTCTCATTTGACGTTGTGTCATTGTACACACAAATTCTCCAAGAAGAGGCACTTGAAGCACTTGAAACATACTTAGAAACCCGGGAACATTCACATCAGGTACCCACTGAGTTTATCCTCCAACTAGCATCGGTGGCGTTAAAGAAGAACTACTTCAAGTTTGAAGAAAAATTCTACATCAAACCAAGGGGACCGCTATGGGATGTCCCTTTGCCCCAGAAATGGCAGTTCTCTTCATGGCCCGGTTCGAAGAAAAATTTGTCCTTGAAAATAACCCCTTCAAACAACATCTAGTAAAGTGGTACCATTATATAGACGACATTTGGTGCCTTTGGGATGGCCCCGAATTAAGTTTAACTCATTTCTTTGATTGGCTCGATACAAGACATGCAGACATTAAATTCACCTTGACCAAGTGTAAGACTTCTCTTACATTTCTCGATGTAGAAGTGAGACCCATAAATGAAGAACTAAGGACAATTCTACATCGTAAACCAACTGATAGGAATACGATCCTTCATTATAAAAGTTCACATCCTAGGAATCTGCGGGATAATTTGCTGTATGGCCAGCTACTACGGATCAGAAGAAACTGCTCATGGAATGAGGACTTTGAAGTCCATGCAACAACGTTTTGTGATCAATTGAAAGAAAGAGGCTATCCCAAAAAATTGCTTAAACAGGCGAAACGGAAAGCTTGATTCACACCAAGAGAATGCCTTCTATCGAAGAGAGTTAAGGAGCCCATGACTAAAATGGTATGTGTGTCGACCTTTGGTCCACACACTAACAAATTTCGCCAAATTGTTTTAAAAAACTGGCACCTACTCCAGGATTTGGAATGCCCGTTTGAAAGGCCACTTTTTGCAATGAAGAAAGAAATGAGTATAGTGCAACAACTGGTGAGGGCAGACTGCATTCCAGCAATCAAAAAACAAGACCTACGCTCACAGTGGAATCTAAAACCAATCGAGGGCTATCACAAGTGTGGGAATTGTGTCTCATGTGAAACGACCTGTGAAGGATCCATATTTGAGCATAATACCATTAAATGGGTCCATAAATCCTTCTCAAATTGCAAAACGAAGAATGTCGTATATGGAATCACTTGCCCATGTGGCAAACTGTATATCGGCAAAACCAACCAAGAGATCCGATTACAAATCGTCCAACATCGATCCAGAATACGCACAAAAGTGATGAATGCGCCTATGGTTAGCCATTTTATACAAGCTAACCACAGTGAAAAAGACATTAAATGGACGGTCCTTTGTGTGGTTAAATGGACGCCAAGAGGTGGGGACATGGAAAGAACCCTTCTACAAAAAGAAGCCTACCTCATCCTTAAGTTTAATAGCGCCGCATCAGGCTTGAATGAGATGTCCGAAATATCAAGGACGTAAAATATTGATGATTCTTGAACGAACCAGGTCATGACTGCAACATCGCATTACAACCCTAAGAATTCATCTTTTATGAGCATGATAAAAATATGGCCCAGAAGTTAGTAGATACCACAGTTCACGGGGAAACTGGCATGAGAGGTGAAAGTGATAATAAGTATTATCTACAACTACAAGACCCAGCATCCACTGCTCGTCAGCCTCCCAAACTGTGGACCAAGAACAGGAAGTCCACTACAGTGTTGATTAACAAAGCCTTGCAAATCTCGTTCCGTTTGGTAGACGGAAGCCGAAAAGATTGAAGGATGGCCGCTTGAGAAACAAATGTGAGTGACTACGCTGGTTACAATGTATCTTATCGAAAAAGAAGTAAAGCAAAGTATGACTCCTTTCGTGATTGCCGGTACAGACAATGAACTTGTACACTTTAACCGCGATTGAAAATCACTCGGCTTACCGCTCTTAAGTAATTACAGACTGCCGTTGGGGGTGGGATTCACAGCGTTTACAGCCGTCGTTTGAAAGCAGAAAGTAAGTTTCGAATTTGACGCGACAAATGAAATCGCAAAATGGAGTTAAACCTTTTGGTAACTCGAACTTTTCTTACAGAAGAAAATAAACGCTTAAATGTTTGCTGGCAAAAAGAAATCTTCAATAGTGCAGCACCCGTAAAAGAACGACTTACACCGGATGCATTAGCACCTTTGGCCCTTTTCTTTTAAGTAAGTGCCATTTTTTGTAAATATATCAAGTCTCCCTTAAGTACACGAGAGGGTATTGATTAAGTGTCTCTGGTTTTTCAGACAACAAAAACCTGCCTCGTTCAAAAACCTCCTAGCTTTGCCTACATCCAACAGGAGCCAGAAGTAAGTCAGGACTTAGTACTCAAACGCCATATCAGTTCTCTCCAAAGTATTTTTCATTTAACTTTGTACTGCCCGTTCATGTTTCAGGCCTCCTGGTCAGCTACGTGAGTAAACCGGGCTCTCTACAAATGTTGAAGAGACTCCTAGACGTATAAACAGGTACATACTTTCCGATTTTTGTATAAGAGCCTTACAAATATAGAGAAAAGGAGGGCTAAACCCTTTCTTTAAAACACATTTTTTTTTTAAACAAAAGAAATTTCTTTTGGTTTCACAGATTCCAGTCACTGCCCTGAAGAGAATCCCTTGAAATAAATTGGGTTTCGAAACGCGTTGGCATATATCACCAACAGGGGACCAGTTCGTATAAAATTATGTATAGCAACTGAGGGAAATAATCCTTTTAAAATGTATATCCTCACTTGCATGAAATGTAAACATCCCTGTTGGTTGGTAACCCGAGTCTGTTCCACTTAAACAGTCTTTGATGGAAATGGAAAATGCTACTTACCCAGTATGCATCTGTTCTTGGCATGTAGAGCTGTAGAATCACATGCTATGCATAGATCGCCATCTGGTGTTGGGCCCGGACGTTTGCACTTTGTTTTTGTTCGCAGAAGTCTTTCCAGTCACGAGGTAGGTGACTCCTCCTTTTGGTGATAGTGCGCATGGGCATCGACTCCATTGTTAGATTGTTTTCCCGCAGAGGGTGAGAATGGAGTAAGTAAGAGTAGAATAGAGATGTCCATGTGTAATTATCTAAGTAAGATAGTACTGGAACAGATACAGGTAACCGGGGAGGTGGGTGGGCACATGTGATTCTACAGCTCGACATGCCAAGAACAGATGCATACTGGGTAAGTAGCATTTTCCGTTCGAGGCATGTGAGCTGTAGATCACCTGCTATGCATAGACTATATAGCAGTAATCTCCCAAAACGGTGGCTAACCTGTAGCTGTTGCAGTAGTTTGAAATAGTGTACGTAAGACTGCCTGGCCCACATTAGCTTGTTGTCTGGCTAACAAATCTACACAATAGTGTTTTGTGAATGCGTGTGGTGTAGTCCATGTTGCAGCTTTACAGATATCATCTATGGGAATTTTTCCTAAGAAAGCCATAGAAGCCCCCAGTTTGCGAGTAGAATGCGCTCTAAGAGGAATTGGTAAAGTTCTCTTAGCTTTTGCATAACATATCTGAATACATTTAACTATCCATCGTGCAATACCTGATTTAGAAATGGGATTACCTTTGTGTGGTGGAGCTAAAGCCACAAAGAGTTGTTTAGTGTTACGAAAAGATTTTGTTCTTTCTATGTAATACATCAATGCTCTTTTTACGTCTAAAGTGTGCAGAGCACGTTCTGCCACAGAATCTGGTTGAGGGAAAAACACAGGCAACTCAATAGATTGGTTAATGTGGAAGGCAGAAACTACCTTAGGTAAGAATTTAGGATTAGTACGAAGAACCACTTTGTTTAGGTGAGCTTGTAAAATGGTTCTTCTATGGTTAATGCCTGAAGCTCACTCACTCTCCTGAGTGATGTGATAGCAATGAGGAAAGCTAGTTTCCAAGTCAGAAACTGTAGTTCACATTTATGTAAAGGCTCGAATGGTGGACCCATTAGCCTGGTAAGGACAATGTTAAGATTCCACGCTGGGGCCGGTGGAAGTCTTGGAGGAATAACTCTTTTGAGTCCTTCCATGAAAGCTTTAATAGCAGGCACTCTGAAAAGGGACAGGTGTTGTCTGTTTTGAAGATAAGCAGCTATTGCAGCGAGATGTAAGTGTATAGACGTATATGCTAAATTTGAACGTTATAAATGTAGCAGATAACAAATAATATTTTGAGTAGAAGCATCAAGTGGATTGACGTGGTTGTTATTACAATAAATGACAAACCGCTTCCATTTTGCTGCATAACAAGCTCTTGTAGTAGGTCTTCTAGCCTCTTTAATAATATTCATACAGTCTGGTGGAAGATTTAGATAACCAAACTCTATGACTTCAGGTGCCAGATCGCAAGATTGAGAGGTTTGGGATCTGGATGTCTTATCTCTCCATGGCTCTGTGTGATGAGACTGAATGTGAGATGTAGTTTTTGATGAGGAACTACTGATAGTTCTAAGAGGGTAGTGAACCAAGGTTGGCGAGCCCAAGTGGGAGCTACTAGGATTAGTGTGAGGGATGTTTGCCTGAGCTTCTGAACCACTAGTGGAATGAGTGGGAGAGGTGGAAAAGCGTAAGCAAATATCCCTGACCAGTTCATCCATAGAGCATTGCCCTTGGATAACGGGTGTGGATACCTGGAGGCGAAGTTTGGGCATTTTGCGTTTTGGTGTGTGGCGAACAGATCTATGTCTGGAAAGCCCCACATCTGAAAGAAGGGGAGGAGAACTTGAGGATGAAGTTCCCATTCCTGAATGTGTTGTCTCTGTCTGCTGAGGAGATCTGCAATGTGATTGTCCACTCCTGGGAGATGTTCCGCTAGGAGATAAATCTTGTGATGAATGGCCCATTTCCAAATGTCTTGTGCAAGGTGTGACAGTTGGAGAGAGTGTGTTCCTCCCTGTTTCTGTATGTAATACATTGCTGTCATGTTGTCTGTGCATATCAGGACAGCTTTGCCTAGAAGGTGAGTCTGGAATGCTTTGAGCGCTAGAAATAGTGCTAATAGTTCCAGATAATTTATGTGGAGAAGCTTTTCCTTTTGACTCCACAATCCTTGAATTGTGTGAGTTTGGAGATGAGCTCCCCAACCAGTGAGCGATGCGTCTGTTGTTAGCACTGTCTGTGGAATGGGGTCGATGAAAGGCCGCCCTTTTGTAAGGTTGTGTGGATTCCACCACTGCAGAGAGCGATGAGTGCGGCCGTCCACCAACACCAGATCTTTTAATAGACCGTGAGACTGATTCCACTGAAGTGCTAAGCATTCTTGAAGCGCACACATTTGCAGTCTTGCATAAGGAACTATCATGATGCAAGATGCCATCATTCCTAGTAGTTGCATAAATACCCGAGCTGGTAATGAGTGATTGGGTTGAAATTTGGAAATGAGAGCCTGAATATTGTGAATTCTGGTTGGAATGGGATAGGCTAGAGCTTTTTGAGTATCCAGAGTGGCCCCTAGATATGCTTGTGTATTGGAGTGCTAAAGATGGGATTTTGCCAGATTGACTGTAAAACCGAGGTTGTGCAGTAAGCGTACTGTTGTTTGAGTGTGCTGTAGGCACTTTGAGAGAGTGCTGGCTTTGATAAACCAGTCGTCTAAATATGGGAAGACGTGAACATGTTGTCTTCGCAGATGCGCAGTGACTACTGCTAGGCATTTGGTAAATACTCTGGGAGCAGTAGTTACTCCGAATGGAAGTACCTTGAATTGATAATGTTGCCCCGCTATTACAAACCTGAGGTATTTGCGATAATCGGGATGTATTGGAATATGGAAGTACGCGTCCTTTAAGTCCAGAGTGGACATAAAGTCACCTTGTTGTAACAGAGGAAGTACCTGTTGGAGAGTGACCATATGGAAGTGATCTGATTGAATGTAGAGGTTTAATTGTCTGAGGTCAAATATAGGCGTTAGAGAACCGTCCTTTTTGGGAATTAGAAAATAAAGAGAGTACACTCCTGTCCCCTGATACTGTAGTGGGACAGGTTCTATAGCTCCTTTTTCCAGAAGAGATTGTACCTCTTGTTTGAGTAGGTGTAAATGTTCTGGAGATAGTTTGTGTGTTCGTGGTGGAATGTTTGGAGGGTTGCTTGTAAACTCCAGGCAGTAACCAGATTGGATAATTTATAAAACCCATTTGTCTGATGTGATTGAATTCCAGACTGGGAGAAATTGAGAGAGACGTCCCTCGACAGGTGTGGGATGTTTGGGGGAACGTGGAAACAAGTCACTGCTTGTTTGTGGCTAGGAAAGTACGGGGTGTATTACCTTTCCCTCTTCCTTTGCCATTGCTTCCACGAAATCCACCTCGAAAATAACTACTGGTAGAAGGTGACTGACTATTGCCTCTGTATGAGGTAGAGGACCCTTCAGTAGAAATGGACTTTGAGCCTCCCCTATAAAAGGATCGGCGAAATGAGCCACGATTGGATGGTGTTTGTAGCGCTCCCATAGATTTCGCCACTTCAGTGTCCTTCTTCATTTTCTCTAATGAAGTGTCCACTGTAGGACCAAATAAATGCTCCTTATCAAAAGGTGCATTTAAAATGGATGTTTGGACTTCTGGTTTAAAACCTGACACTCTAAGCCACGCGTGGCGTCTGAGAAGAATGCTGGTGTTAATAGCACGTGAGGCAGTGTCTGCTGCATCTAGAGCACACCTGATTGATGTATTGGAAATAAGATTCCCTTCCTGAATGAGGTCATGAGCCTTGGATTTATGTTCATCGGGCAGATATTGCATGAGTTGCTCTAGCTCATCATAATGAGCTCTGTCATACGTTGCTAAGAGTGCTTGTGTGTTAGCTATGCGCCAATGATTGGCTGCTTGTGCTGCTACCCTCTTGTCTGAGGCATCTATTAATTTAGATTCCTTGTCGGGAGGCGGAGCGTCTCCCGTTGACTGAGAATTTGCCAGTTTCCGAGCATTTGAAACCACGAACGAATCTAGTGGAACCTGACCTCTAATAAAAATTGGGTCTGTAGGAGCCGCCTTGTATTTTTTGTCAACTCTAGGTGTGAGTATCCTAGCACACACTGAATCTTTGAACACCTCATCTGCATGTTTTAACATACCCTTGAGCATAGGTAGTGTATGCGTAGTTTTTTGTGATGCACTTAGTGTCTCAAATAGGACATCTTCCTCAAGAGGCTCCTTATGGAGTTGCACCCCATGATACTGTGCAGCTCTATTATGCAATTCTGTGAACCCCACATTATCATCTGGAGGAGAAGGCCTAGATTGGTATAGATCTGGATCATTGTCGTTATTAGGATCCGTGTTATAATCTACCCAGGGGTCTGGAGCATAATCTTGTGGTACATCCCCTTGTGTGTCATCATCTAAATCCCCATCACCATCATCCTGCTGAAGTGGAGATTGTGGCTGAGGGGAATTTGTGGGTGTTATAAGAAGGTTAGGGTCAATAGTAGGAAGAGGTGAGGAAGGAGAAAGAGGTGGAGGAGAAGGATTAGTCCCCATATTCTTTCTCTTTAGAGGGATATGGTAAGATTCCTTAACTTCTGGTTTCCTTTTCTGTGGCAGTTTTGCAGAAATGTGTCCTGTTTTAGGGTTAATAACCAGTTCCTTTTGTTTGGGGTCCGTGTTAGCAGGCGGAACGTCCAAATTAAGCTCCTTGGATGGGGGAAGAACCGACTTTTTCTTTGGAGCCATAATTTTCAACGTCGAAGATTTCGGTGTTGACGTTTTCGGAGCAGAGGATTTTTGTGCAGAGGATTTCAGCTCCGATGATTTCGGTTCCGAAGTGTGTTTCGGTGCCGAAGTTTTGGAGGGATCGGTTGGCTTATGTTTCGGTGCCGAAGTCTTGTGTTCGGGCCCTGAAGAAGATCTACTCGGTCCCGAGCCGGAAGGCTTTACTAGTTGTTTCGGTGCCGAGCCCGAAGGCGGGGCGTTGGAAACTTTATCTCGGTGCCGACCTTGGCCCGAAGGCAGAGGAGGGACCGGAGCCTTTTTAAAGGGAACTTTTTGGGGCAGAGGAGTATCTTTACTCACGGTACGCTGACCAGGTGTGATGTCTTCCTCGATGTCGGAGTCTTCCTCCGACACGTTAATTTGTTGTTCCTCCTCTGCCTCGGCTCCATGTGCTTCGAGGATCTCCTGGTCGACATCTTCTCCGAACAGGTCTGGAGTGGAGTCCTTTTGTTGATACATCTCGAGACGTCGAGCCCGACGGTCACGGAGCGTCTTTTTCTAACGGAATGATCAGCAGGTTTCGCAGTTGTCTTCGTTGTGTTCAGGCGATAAACACAAATTGCACACGTCGTGAAGATCGGTGCGGGGGTACTTGGAGTGGCAGCCGGGGCAGAATTGGAATGGAGTCCGTTCCATCTACTGTGAATTTGGTAGACACGTGTAGGCCCAAAGGCATCGCATGAGGTTTTCCTATCGAAGTTGTGGAATAGATTCAATACGCGAAGGGAAGAATACGCGATCGAGAAGCAATACCGTTGAGGGTAGTGGATTGCGCACCGAGGGGAACCCGGGAACGGTGTAGAACCGGAGCACAGCAATTCACGTCCGAACCCGATGGCGGAAAAAAACAATCTAACAATGGAGTCGATGCCCATGCGCACTATCACCAAAAGGAGGAGTCACCTACCTCGTGACTGGAAAGACTTCTTCGAACAAAAACGTCAGGGCCCAACACCAGATGGCGATCTATGCATAGCATGTGATCTACAGCTCACATGCCTCGAACATGAGGTTACCGGATTGTTTTTTCTGACTGGTAATAACTGCAATTGATTTTCATGTAATTGCTTTGATGTTTTCACTTTTTGATATTGTATAATTGTGTAGTGTAGTCCATATCTGTTTTGTGAAATCACCAATTGATTGTGTTGGAATTTGTTTTGATGTGCTTACCTTTTCAGTTCAGTTTTGACATTTTGTAAATTGTAAAGTGTAGTCCATATCTGTCTTGTGAACTTATAAAACACATAATAATTTTCAAAAAAGAATAATTAAATGATGTAGCCCATCTTATTTGTGATTTTGGTCTCAGTCTGCTCAAATAGCTGGCAGCATAATAAATGGTCAGCTAGATATTTCACTTATTCGCAACTTTCTAAAAGTGGCATTTTTAAAATTGTAATCTAAAATCTGACTTTACCATTAAGGGGGATTGTAAATCACAATTCATTTGAGCCCAAACATGACATTTCTACCTGTTCCCAATCACAAGTTAACACTTATTAAATGTAACAAGGTAACCCAATGTTATCCTACAGGAGAAGTAGGCCTCACAGTATTGAAAAACGGATTCTGGAGTTTTTCACTACCAGGACATGTAAAACTTACAACCGTGTGTTCTATTCTTTAAATACAATTCATCCTGCCCTATGGGCTGTTTAGAGCCTTCATAGGGGTGAATTGTATGTATTAAAAAGGAAGGTTTAGGCCTGGCAAAAGGATTTTTTGCCAGGTCGGATTGGCAGCTTAAAACTGCACACAGGCTGTAGCGGCAGGCCTAAGACATGTTTTTAAAGGGCTACTTAAGTGGGTGGCACAATATGCACTACAGGCCCACTAGTAGAATTTAATTTTCAGGCCCTGGGTACATGTATTACCAATTTACAAGGGACTTATAAGTAAATTAAACGTGCCAATTGGGTGTAAAATAATTTTACCATGTTTTAAGAGAGAGAGAGAGCACAAGCATGTTATCACTGGTTAGCAGTGGTAAAGTGCACACAGACCTATTGCCAACAAAAACGAATTTTAGCAAACAGGAGAGGAGAAGGACAAAATGTTTGAGGAAAGACCACACGAAGGCTGTCAGGTCTAACAAGCAGCAATCAGTCTACAGATATTAGTCATAATATGTGATGATGTTTTCCAAGATCAGTGCCCCTCCTTACCCTGTGCCAGGGTAGTACTATAATGCCCACCTTATTACAGATCTTATCTTCTCTTATGACCAACGTGGCCACAGCTTATACTGGCTTCCTGTGTGACTTCTCTACTGCCAGCGATTGTGTCCCTCTTTCTACTGGGTGGCCTCTCTGTCTGGTACCACTCATGCCAACAAAGGGCAACCCAACCATTGACAACTTCTGTAAAGAAACGGCCAGCTCGCCCGCCAGCGGGTACTCACAGCCGAAGTAGCAGGACAGGATGAGGATGCAGATGAAGATGATCAGGAATGTGATGTCTGTCTCCAGGATTCCTGCCAGAAGAGAGACAGAAGATTAGTTAATTCTAAGAGCGGGATTTCATTCCGGAGGACAAGAGTAGAGCTGGAGCGAGCAGGCAGCACGGACTCAAGACACATTCAAGAAGGTTGAAAGGAACCTCAGCAAATCTACTGTAATCCATGTAGGTCTCAGAGTAACATGAGCATTCGCCCCAAAAACTAACAGGATGGAAGGTGGTGACTTGCGTGCAGCATCGAGAGAATATTGTAAATATATCACCCAACGCATGTAGCAAGACCCCGCGCCCAGCAACGAACTTAAGTTGACTGAATACCACTTCTTGAATGGGAGGCTACCGTCTAATTGTATATAGTAGGGAGGGAAAATCATTTCTTCTACTCAGTTCTCTATGTACACCCCAAATCTGGCAAGACACACCCTATGTGCAGTTAAGTTTCAGCCACCAATCCCAGCCCTGAATGTTCCACCGTGCCAGAGTCTGGTCCAGAGATGGTGCTCTGCAGGGGCGACCTGCGTTCAGGACGTACTGACCGATCTCAGGGGTGTTAGTCAGCACCAAAGTCACCTCCGTAGACTCCTCTCACCTGTTGAGATCTGGTGGACATAATCTCATTGGTCACTATCGACACCTCCCATGATATCAACACGTACATGAATTCTGTGTGCCTGATATGGTGAAATCGCAAGGGAGCGATGTTCCTTCTGGCACTACCTGCTCAAAAAACACATAATTGAAAGCTTCAAGCTGTGAATATACTGAGGTTTGAACTTACCAAACTCGTCAGCAGAGAAGTGCCGGGTCCAGAAGGACTTCCCGTTGGTGAGGACCATCTCATACTCCAGCTCCAGCCCATCACCCTGTGAACAAGAACCACTCACTACTCAGAGAGGTAAGGACAGGACTAAAGTATTGAGGTTGTACTTAGTCTAAAATGACAGCTACCGAATATAGGTTTTGAGGGTGAGGAATGAACTATTTAAACAGGGGGAGCAATCACATTTAGAGGCACCAGGGACCTGCTCTGTCCCATTACAAAACCCCCAAAGGAGCTAAAAGATGATGACGCACTCACCCCGCACTTGCTGAGGGCAATGTACCACCACCTCTCGCGTACCGACCGGAAGCTCCGTCCACTGTTACAGGACAAGTAGCGGACCCCATCCTCTGCCAGCAACTTTGAAAAAGAGAAACAAACCCTTGAGTCAGAAGGTGAATTGAGGAGGAATAAGAGAGATTCAACAAGGAGGAAGAAGAGATGAAGGCAGAACAAGGAGGGAGAAAACAAAAAGGAGGAAGGAGACACAATAAGAAAGAAGGCTGGAAAGAGCAAGATGAAATAGTCCTGTGAAGAGCAGAGGAACAGAAAGAGTGAGTGATGGAGGAATGAAGTGTAGGCATCCCTTCCTGCACCCTCTGGGAAAAGAACCCAAAGGATAACCCGACTGGCAGGAAGAGAAACAAAGGGGCGGGCTAGAAACACCAGACTAAGGAAAAGTAGGGATGACATGGAGAAGAAACCAGACAGGCGCACACTTCCTGCACAGGGACTGACTAGTGGTACCCATCCACCCCACACCATCTTGAGGGGTCCTTCCCTAAAAACAGGGGTACCGGACAATGAACAGTAAGTAAGGTAAAGTAAAATAGACATTGCAGAGTCCTTGAGAGTGCCTACTGCTGGGACAGTAAGGGAACCGAGGAGTAACAGAGTACATCAGAGAGAGTCTGTCGGAAGTTAGCTTTGCCTCACTAGTTAGCACCTTCTGGAGATCCTCTTGGACTCAGACACTGCCCTGCGGTGAGTCAGGCATTTCTAGATGGATTCTGCACCTATTAAAACAATCCTGGAAGTACAGCCCCTGTCTGTCCAGCTCTGTCATTTGTGCTGTTGGAAAAGGATGTCCTTCTGGATTCAGATAAATGCCCCTACAAACCTCACTTCCTGTGATCCTGGCTCCTCGCCGACTGTCTGAGGATTTCTGCTGGAGAAGGAAGTCTAAACAACGGTGCTGGGACGGAGCGGGGGTGCTGGCCACCAACATCAACTCACTAAAGTCTTAGAAACCCAAATGTACTTAAAGAACAAATTTACTAAGGGCCTGATTAAGATCTTGACGGACGTGTTACTCCATCACAACGGTGATGGATAACCCGTCCGCCAAAATATAAATCCCATAGGATATAATGGGATTTATATTTTGCAGACGGGATATCCATCACTGTCGTGACGGAGAAACTCATCCACCGAGATCTAAGTCAAGCATAAAATGAGCGAATCCCAGTGAGTGGAAGTGGGAGGGGAGAGTAGTCTGAGGTCCAACATGCATTTTAAAGCAAATGTTCTCCAATATATGGCTATAATGTTTAGTGGTAAGATATAGTAATTGTGGATAAGACAACCTCCATAGAAGGGGGGCATATTTATGAGAATTGTGGCGCAGAGCTTTGCAGCAAGTTACCTTGCTGTGCTACCCTGCTTCACAGGGAAAGGGCAGGAATGCACCATATTCATCCAATACAGTCCATTCCTGTCCTTTCCCCTGTGCTTGTGCTGTTTCGGCAGCCTAGCACCAACGCAGGCAACCTTGCACTATGGTGCAAGGGTATATATCAGTTAGAACAACGGCGGACCACAGGTACCGCACCTCGTGCCAGTTCCAAAAGATACAGTTTTGATGCGCAAATCTGCCCCTACGCCAACCGTTGCGTGGCGTCACTGTGCTCCAGATCAGAAAATCAATCACTTTCGAAGGGCGTGCGCATCTCACAAAGTCCAATAGTCAATTGTATTTACAAAAATTGTGATTTCTTTATTTTCATCAGTATAAAAAAGCATTGAACATTAACACTCCAGCCAACGCGTTTCATTCCCACACTGGGAACTTCATCAGGGCGAATTAAAAAAGAAGAAAAAATCGTTTCAAGTCTGTCGTTTTTATATTCCTCGTGTAACTGATCACAATTGAGGTGCAATCACCTCTGACATGTATATGAGTATACGTTTTTCAATGTGCCTCTTATCTTGATATTCTCAATCATTAAGATTGTGATTATTTGAGGCACGATCCTGTGTATTCCACTAGGACCCCACAATATGGTCTTGAGTATGATAACTCCTCGCAATCGTACGCGTCTTCCTCCTTGTTCTACGCGTTGGCTGGAGTGTTAATGTTCAATGCTTTTTTATACTGATGAAAATAAAGAAATCACAATTTTTGTAAATACAATTGACTATTGGACTTTGTGAGATGCGCACGCCCTTCGAAAGTGACTATGGTGCAAGGGTGTCTGCATTGTAGGCAGAATTGTTTTTGTGCAGGAAGGGGCACCTTCCTGCACAAAAACACTCATAGCGGTTTTTTCCTCTTTCTGTGTGTGCTGCAGAATGCAGCAAACATAGAAAGAGGAAAAAACAAGGAGAAATTAAGATATTTCCCCTCGTTACGCCTCACCTGGGGAGGTGTATCTTTTTGGCACATTCCCACGTTTACCAGGTTTGGGAAATCTGGGAATGCGTCTAACCATGGGATTTGTGTGGGACCACCTACCGCAACGCCCATGGAACGCCTCCCTTGCGCAGAGTAATGCAACGTAGTGATTTGCGCTGCGCTGCATTAATCCCTATTTATGAAATCATTCAAAGCCACGCAAAGCCATGCAAAGTGGCTTTGCGTGGCTTCATAAATATGACTTGGAGCTTTGCGTCGTGCATGCACCTCGTTCCGTGGTGCAAGCATGACGCAGGGCCCTCGTAAATATGCCCCTGAGTGTTCGAGTAGCTGACATAACAAAAACAAGTGCTGGAATAGCAACTCAGCAACCACTGGTCAATAGAAGGGTTTTCATGCATTTACACAACTTAAAGTAATGTGTTATGAAGCGAGGGAAGAAAGGCGAGGTCTCTCAACGCACAGCCCTGTTGTAAGAGCCTTTCCCCACCGGTTGGGCAAATTTTAGAACCCAGACTCCACTGGGGATTGGTCAGTGTGATAAGTGGAATGAGAAAGGTTGTCCCAGCTCGGCTCCTGGTTGGGGACTTTGTCTGGTTCTTACCTGGAAAGGAGGGGCTCTAGGGGGAGACATGCTGTCACCATGGAGGCCGAGGGGAGGAGTCATCACATTAATGGGGGAGGTCAGTGGGGTCCAGAGGATAGTGCTCTCACCTGGCATCCGGACCATGTGTAGTGTGTAGTCAGGTTGATGACCTGGTTGTTCTCCGGTCGGATGACAGACTCCTTCATGAAACAGTCCTGTGAGAAGGGAGAGGAACACGTCACACTAGGGCTGCTTGTTGCTGCTATAGTGCTGTACGCAGAGGTTTTGAGAAGGTACCAGATCATGTTGTCGCTTCCACGCTAATGACCATGACTCCTATACCATGTCTCTGATCCCTTAGCTCAACACTCATTCATGAATGCACCACTCTCTGACCAGGCAGCCCATTCACCTAGGTGGGCGTCTGGGGGTTCATGGAAACAGAGAAATAACAAAGGCACATGTTAGTGTTGGGGTCCCGCCTACAGAGTGACTGAGAAGGTGACTGCTGAGACTCAGGAAAGAGAAACCTGAGAGTAGGAGGAGTAGCTATAGGTACATCCTGTGCCATTGGATGGGGTGTCCTTGGGGGTCCACCAAGCTCTCCCAGGGGTGTCCTGGGGGGGTCCACCATGCTCTCCATGCAGTGTTCTGGGGGGGCTCCACCAAGCTCTCCTAGGGGCGTCCTGGGGGGTCCACCAAGTTCTCCTAGGGGTGTCCTGGGGGTCCACCAAGCTCTCCCAGAGGTGTCCTAGGGGGTCCACCAAGCTCTCCAAGGGGTGTCCTGGAGGGTCCACCAAGCTCTCCTAGGGGTGTCCTGGGGGTCCACCAAGCTCTCCTAGGGGTGTCCTGGGGGTCCACCAAGCTCTCCCAGAGGTGTCCTAGGGAGTCCACCAAGCTCTCCCAGGGGTGTTCTGGGGGTCCACCAAGCTCTCCCAGGGTTGTCCTGGGGGGTCCACCATGCTCTCCAGCCGGTGTCCTGGGGGGGCTCCACCAAGCTCTCCTAGGGGCGTCCTGGGGTGCACCAAGCTCTCCTAGGGGTGTTCTGGGGGGCCCACCAAGCTCTCCTAGGGGTGTCCTGGGGGGTCCACCAAGCTCTCCCAGGGGTGTCCTGGGGGGTCCACCAACCTTTCCTAGGGGTGTCCGGGGGTCCACCAAGCTCTCCTAGGGGTGTCCAGGGGGTCCACCAAGCTCTCCCAGGGGTGTCCTGGGGGTCCACCAAGCTCTCCTAGGGGTGTCCTGGGGGTCCACCAAGATCTCCTAGGGGTGTCCTGGGGGTCCACCAAACTCTCCTAGGGGTGTTGTGGGGGTCCACCAAGCTCTCCTAGGGGTGTCCTGGAGGATCCACCAAGCTCTCCTAGGGGTGTCCTGGGGAATCCACCAAGCTCTCCCAGGGTTGTCCTAGGGGGTCCACCAAGCTCTCCTAGGGGCGTCCTGGGGGGTCCACCAAGCTCTCCCAGGGGTGTCCTGGGGAGTCCACCAAGCTCTCCTAGGGGTGTCCTGGGGGTCCACCAAGCTCTCCTAGGGTTGTCCTGGGGGTCCACCAAGCTCTCCTAGGGGCGTCCTGGGGAGTCCACCAAGCTCTCCTAGGGGTGTCCTGGGGAGTCCACGAAGCTCTCCTAGGGGTGTCCTGGGGGTCCACCAAGCTCTCCTAGGGGCGTCCTGGGGAGTCCACCAAGCTCTCCTCGGGGTGTCCTGGGGAGTCCACCAAGCTCTCCTAGGGGTGCCCTGGGGAGTCCACCAAGCTCTCCTAGGGGTGTCCTGGTCCTGGGGGGTCCACCAAGCTCTCCTAGGTGTGTCCTGGGGGGTCCACCAAGCTCTCCCAGGGGTGTCCTGGGGAGTCCACCAAGCTCTCCTAGGGGTTTCCGGGGGGTCCACCAAGCTCTCCTAGGGGTGTCCTGGGGGGGTCCACCAAGCTCTCCTAGGGGTGTTCTGGGGGGTCCACCAAGCTCTCCCAGGGGTGTCCTGGGGGGTCCACCAAGCTCTCCCAGGGGTGTCCTGGGGAGTCCACCAAGCTCTCCTAGGGGTGTCCGTGGGGTCCACCAAGCTCTCCTAGGGGCGTCCTGGGGTGTCCACCAAGCTCTCCTAGGGTTGTCCTGGGGGTCCACCAAGCTCTCCCAGGGGTGTCCTGGGGGTCCACCAAGCTCTCCTAGGGGTGTCCTGGGGGGGTCCACCAAGCTCTCCCAGAGGCGTCCTGGGGGCTCCACCAAGCTCTCCTAGGGGTGTGTTGGGGGGTCCACCATGCTCTCGCAGGGGTGTCCTGGGGGGCTCCACCAAGCTCTCCTAGGGGTGTCCTGGGGGGTCCACCAAGCTCTCCCAGAGGTGTCCTGGGGGGTCCACCAAGCTCTCCCAGAGGTGTCCTGGGGGGTCCACCAAGCTCTCCTAGGGGTGTGTTGGGGGGTCCACCATGCTCTCGCAGGGGTGTCCTGGGGGGTCCACCATGCACGCCCACGCAGTGACCTGGGGGGGGGGGCTCCACCAAGCTCTCCTAGGGGCGTCCTGGCGAGTCCACCAAGCTCTCCTAGGGACTAATGCCTTGTTGCCAGCTGTATCATGGCACCTAGGAATCTAGGAGAGCAAAGGTGGGTGCACACAACGGGTCACCGCACTGTGGATGAGTTTGGACAATGGGCCGTCTCCTGCTCATGTCCTGGGTGGGCACCTTGTGAGTCATCCCCACATGGGCGTGCTGCCCGCACCCACACGTGGGGGCACTTCGGCTGCACTGGCCGTGGACGGAAGGAACACGATTGTAGTGCTGCTCCTGCACTGTCTGAACACCACCGGACAGGGTGCTGGGCTGTACTTGAGGCGCTCTACACTGCACACAACCTGGCTCAGACCTGCCTCAGATTGCGGCCTAAGCTGGAGGTTTCAGAAAGGAGAGATCTGTGTTACTAGATCAGGGACAGAGGGGGAGGGGCTCAAACATCCCACATCCCCATGCATGTGTGCAAAGAGTCTGAATTGCAAGCCCAGGGGCCCACAGTACAATATTATGCAGATATATATATATTTTTTTTTACATAAAAGCAGATTTGAAAAGGTTGTTTACCACCAGGCCTCTTTAATCCACCACCAGGCCTCTTTAATCCACCACCAGGCATCTTTAATCCACCTGAGGCCTCTTTAATCCATCCCAGGCCTCTTGAATCCACCCCAGGCATCTTTAATCCACTCCAGGCCTCTTTAATTCACCACCAGGCATCTCTAATCCACCTCAGGCCTCTTTAATCCACCAGCAGGCATCTTTAATCCACCAGCAGGCATCTTTAATCCACCCAGGACCTCTTGAATCCACTCCAGGCATCTTTAATCCACTCCAGGCCTCTTTAATCCACCGCCAGGCATCTTTAATCCACCACCAGGCATCTTTAATCCACCTCAGGCCTCTTTAATCCACCACCAGGCCTCTTTAATCCACCACCAGGCATATTTAATCCACCACCAGGCCTCTTTAATCCACCACCAGGCATCTTTAATCCACCACCAGGCATCTTTAATCCACCCCAGGCATATTTAGTCCCCCCAGGACCTCTTGAATCCACTCCAGGCATCTTTAATCCACCACCAGGCATATTTAATCCACTCCAGGCCTCTTTAATCTACTCCAGACATCTTTAATCCACCACCAGGCACCCTTATCTCACTCAGTCCCTGCTTCCTCCTTTGTTTGTCTCTCCAATTTGTTTGTTTTTCTCTTTATCGTTCTTGGTAAACGGCCAATGAGGAAAAATAAGTGTTGGTCCCCAAAAATAAATTGCAGTGACCCGGACCAGCTCAAATTAAGTACTGGTGTGGACCAATGCGAAGCAAGGAAATGAGAGTGACTATGAAACCAACCAGCGGTCAGTCAGGGCCAGGCTCGAAGACCTTTTTAAGTTTTTTTTTAAAGAACTTTATTGAGAGTAGTTTTATCCATCAGGCAAGGGGACATTAGATAAACATAAGAAATATATAGTTACATTGCACAACAAATGTATCATTTATAAGGCACATCAGCTATATACATCCATTAAGGATGGTGGTAGAATCTTTACACCCAGTCTCGGCGAAGGCCAAAATCTCCAGACCCGACCCCCAACATATCAAGGAATGTTCTGATCAATCAATAGAGTCCGGGTCCAGCTCTGATCAGCCAATAGAATGAAGGTACGGCTCTGAGCAACCAATAGAGTCCAGGTCCGGCTCTGATCAGCCAATAGAGTCCTGGTCCGGCTCTGATCAGCCAATAGGGTCCTGGTCCGGCTCTGATCAGCCAATAGGGTCCTGGTCCGGCTCTGATCAGCCAATAGAGCCGAGAACGGGCTCTTCAGCCAGACGCCCTAGATCTGCGGTCTGGGTACCCTCCTGTCTCGTTGAGGTGTGAAAGGGAGTCCGTATCTTATCATATCCGGACATGGCGTCCTGTAGCACTGCTGTGAGTTGTTCCATGGTGTGAATGTTCCATACTTTAGTCCCCCACGTGCCCAGACTCGTGACGTAGAGCTCCACCACAGCCTGTCTGGCCACCAAGAGCAGGGAAGAAAGCACTTTAATCGCAGGCAGGGAGAGGGGAGCAACTCGGGATCCTCCATCCGGCCAAGCAGGGCCATGGCACGTTGCATCGGTAGGGCCACGCTTGTGATGTCTTATTACTCCTACAACCTGGGCCCAGGGCTGCTGTGTCTGTGGGCACACCCACCACATGTGTAGATATGTTCCTCTCGCTCCACAGCCTCTCCAGCAAACGTCGGGACTCCTGGTAGTCGCCTCTAGGTGAACGAGTGTCATATACCAATGCAGCATTATTTTAAATATGTTGGCCCTACGCTGCAGACAAATATATAGCGTTCTTTATCAGGGACACCCGTGCTTTCTTCATCGGGGTCTCATCATAATGGCCCTAGCTCTCCAAGGCGGTCTGTCCCCCCACATGAAAGTCCACATCTTCCAAGTTAGAGACTTTACCATGCCTGGGGGGGCGTCGCACCAGCAGAGACCGGAAGAGATACAGCAGTTGAGGCAGAAAGTTCATCTTCACGCAGTTTACTCGGCCCACCCAAGAGATTCAAGCCTGCCCCATCTGTACAGACCTCTGAAAAGTATGTCCAGAAGAGCGAGTAAGTTGCTCTGATGTACTTCGGTTGTAGTGGGGGGAATAACAACCACCAGATATTTGATTCCATTTGGGCCCATCGCCTGGTCATTGTACCCAGGTAGACAGATTGATCAGATCTACCACGCTGCGTTACTGAGACACGCACCACAGATCTCTTCTATCCAACTTTAAGAAGATACTTGGACACGGAGTCACGATCCAGTACCCGTGTCAGCCAACCGTGCCAGTTATTCACGAGTCGCTACTGCACCACATGTGCAGTCTTCTTCTGAGATCTCTCCGCTCTAACCACAGGCGGAGCACACCTTCTTCCTTACCCTGCAGCACCGACCGCGCTCTACATCCAATTGGTTGCCAGCCCCTCACTCCGATACGCACGAAGGGTACCCGGCTGGGTCCCTTGTGAGTATCTTTTATTCCTTTTTCACTAAACCGGTGTGTCACACTCTTCACATAGCTGCGCAACCGCAATTCAGATGTCCCTACACCCATAGGTCCTGAAGAGACCCTGTATTGTGTAAAAGGGTTGAAACGTCGTCGACAATCTAGCAAAACGAACCAATTCAACCAGCCCTGATTACTGTACACAGTGGCTGTGATTATTGTACAATTGCTTATGGTCGTTTTCTCACGGAAACCAAGTCACATTTGTCACTAATTTAAAAGTTTTATGCTTTATGTTTGGTTCCAACTTCACTGGGGACACCTAGCACTATTATGTTTTTCTTTTATGTACATATTGATACATTGTTTGACATATAAAAACAATATTGCGAATACAGTCATCTGTGTCCTTGCTAGCTTTTCTTTCTGACGTCATTGTAACCCTTTATCATTGCGATTGTGCTTATTATTATCAAGATAGTTTTCATTGCCCCGCAGGAATCGCTGTTTCTGTTACATACCTAATTACCCTGGTTCCTAGCGAGTAGGGTCTCCCTTGTTCTTGTTTTTGTCCATCACCCGCAGCGCCCGACAGACCACGCCCGCAACCTCAGCATCATCTTGGACAGCGAGCTATCTATGAAGAAACAGATAGACAAAGTCTCGCCCGCCGGCTTCCACACCTTACGCATGCTCCGCAAGATCTTCAGGTGGCTCCTACTCAACACCAGAAGGACCAGCAGGCGCTCGTCACCAGCTGGCTGGACGAAGGGAACACACTCTACGTAGGAATCACCACACGCCTCCTGAAGCGACTCCAGACAATACAAAACTCAGTGGCAAGACTCATCCTCGACCTCCCCAGATGAACCCACATCACACCCCACCTCAAGAACCTACACTGGCTCCCAATCCAGAGGAGATGCCAGTTCAAGATGCTGACCCACGCATACAAAGCCCTGCAAAACGAAGGACCAGGATACATCAACAAACGTATGACCTTCCACCAACTGACCAGACACCTACGATCCACCTCCCTATTCCTTGCAGACACCCCCGGATCCGCCGAGGCAACAGCAGAGGACGCTTCTTCTCACACTTGGCAGCCAAAGCTTGTAACGACCTGTCCCTGCACCTTAGGACCGCCACATCGCTCCAGAAATTCAGGAAAGGACTCAAGACCTGGCTGTTCGAATGAACAGAACACCAGGAGGCAGTTAGCAACTCAAGGGCTTGAGACCCGTGACACAAGCCGCTCTTTACATATCCTTGATTGATTGATTGATGTGGGGCCAGTTGAAGCCCATATCTTGTGTCTGCGGTCTCACTGTCCGTCCGGTCTACCCACCAATCGCTGTGGATTTCTGACAGTTCACTTTACATCCTGTTGCCAAGTGGAAATGCTAATGTTCAGACAATAAAGCGGGGGCACCCTGTGGGCTCCGAGAGGTGGGAATGGATCATCAGTGGCGGCTCCTCCGCTAAGGTGGAGGAGCGTTGCCCCACTGCTTTGCAGCAGTGAAAGAAAGGAAAAATAAAATGAAAGAAAGGAAAAATAAAATGAAAGAAAGAAAGAAAGGAAAAATAAAATGATAATAACTTGATGCTATTTTCATTTCATTTGTTCCTGCTGCGGCAGCACGGTGCAGGGCTGCTCTACTCACAGGGCAGGGGAGGGGTGGTGGGTATAATGCTTTGGCCGGCCGTCTCGGGTCGGCCAAATAGTCATGCTCACTTAGCATGTTCTCCACCCAGGCTGCATTACATCCTGGGTGGAGAACATGTCCAGGCCCCCAGTCCCCGTCGGACCGCCAAACTAAGGCACTCAGACCAATCACAACGCTACATTGCAGCGTTGTGTTTGGCTCAGGGGAGCCTGGCTGCTTCCTGTTTGGCGAAGGAGAGATGACATGGGACAGAGCGGTGAGGAGGTAAGTGTCTTTTTCTGTTTTTTCCAGCCCCTCGCCTCTCGCCTCCTGCCCCGCCACCCCAGATCCGTGCCAGCTGCCACTGTTGAGGGTCTAACACAGGTCGCAAAGATCAGCGATTCAATTTGGGCCCCAGACCTGTCTTTTCCAGTGTGTTGGTCAAGGACGAGTGATGACAAATCCACACATTTACGATTTTTTTAAGTTAACAAAAGATCTCGTATGAGAAAGTGCATGGGCTGTGTCAGGCGAGACCTAAAAACCAAGGGTGCTCATTTAGTCCCCCTCTGACTGCTTTCAGAGGAATCACTTTCTCACAGTGTAGTGTTTTTATTTACTAGAGCAAACTTTGAATACAAATTATGAAAATGTTCCTTCTGTGTTGTACTCTCTGTACATAATTGGCTCAGTTAAGGTTCCCATGGAAACAGGCACCTCTCGTGCTGTGCTGGTAGTGCTGTCAGCACAGCTAGGAATACACACCACCCTTGTACACAAGCATGGAAGAGAGTCCCTCTTTAGCTGCACACCACCCATACAATGAATGTTGCCTGGGCAACCAAACGTTACATGTGGAGAAGCACATAGGGTTGCTATGACTACGGAGACACAGCCTGAGCCGCCCACCACACATGGGCATTACCAGGCCCTGGACCGGACACACATATATGGACATGCACACAACAGCAGGAGGTGAACATGAGGAAACTAGTGCATGCACAGGAGATGTATGTCATGGAGGGAGTGCATGCGCAGCAGATGTATGCCATTGAGGGAGTGCATGTGCAGGAGATGTATGTCATGGAAGCAGTGCATGTGCAGGAGGTGTATGTCATGGAGGGAGTGCATGCGCAGCAGATGTATGCCATGGAGGGAGTGCATGTGCAGGAGGTGTATGTCATGGAGACAGTGTATGCGCAGGAGATGTATGCCATGGAGGGAGTGCATGCGCAGGAGATGTATGACATGGAGGGAGTGCATGCGCAGGAGATGTATGTCATGGAGGGAGTGCATGTGCAGGAGGTGTATGTCATGGAGACAGTGTATGCGCAGGAGATGTATGCCATGGAGGGAGTGCATGCGCAGCAGATGTATGCCATGGAGGGAGTGCATGTGCAGGAGGTGTATGTCATGGAGACAGTGTATGCGCAGGAGATGTATGCCATGGAGGGAGTGCATGCGCAGGAGATGTATGCCATGGAGGGAGTGCATGCGCAGGAGATGTATGCCATTGAGGGAGTGCATGTGCAGGAGATGTATGTCATGGAAGCAGTGCATGTGCAGGAGGTGTATGTCATGGAGACAGTGTATGCGCAGCAGATGTATGCCATGGAGGGAGTGCAGGCACAGGAGATGTATGCCATGGAAGCAGTGCATGTGCAGGAGGTGTATGTCATGGAGACAGTGTATGCGCAGGAGATGTATGCCATGGAGAGAGTGCATGTGCAGGAGATGTATGTGATGGAGGGAGTGAAGTCTCAGGAGATGTATGCCATGGAGGGAGTGCATGTGCAGGAGATGACTGCGATGGAAGGAGTGCAGTCGCAGAAGATGTATGCCATGGAGGGAGTGCATGCACAGGAGATGTATGCCATGGAGGGAGTGCATGTGCAGGAGATGTGTGCCATGGAGGGAGTGCATGTGCAGGAGATGTATGCGATGGAGGGAGTGCAGTCGAAGGAGATATATGCCATAGAGGGAGCGCATGACCAGGAGATGTATGCCATGGAGGGAGTGCATGTGCAGGAGATGTATGCGATGGAGGGAGTGCAGTCGCAGGAGATGTATCCCATGGAGGGAGTGCATGTGCAGGAGATGTATGCCATGGAGGGAGTGCAGGAGCAGGACATGTATGCCATGGAGGGAGTGCCGGCGCAGGAGATGTATGCCATGGAGGGAGTGCAGTCGCAGGAGATGTATGCCATGGAGGGAGTGCAGTCGCAGGAGATGTATGCCATGGAGGGAGTACATGCGCAGAAGATGTATGCCACGGAGGGAGTGCGTGTGCAGGAGATGTATGCCATGGAGGGAGTGCAGGTGATGTATGCCATGGAGGGAGTGCAGGAACAGGAGATGTATGCCATGGAGGGAGTGCAGGTGATGTATGCCATGGAGGGAGTGCAGGAACAGGAGATGTATGCCATGGAGGGAGTGCATGCGCAGGAGATGTATGCTTTGGAGGGAGTGCATGTGCAGGAGATGTATGCCATGGAGGGAGTGCATGCGCATGAGATGTATGCCATGGAGGAAGTGCATGTGCAGGAGATGTATGCCATGGAGGGAGTGCAGGAGATGTATGCCATGGAGGGAGTGCATGCGCAGGAGATGTATGCCATGGAAGGAGTGCATGTGCAGGAGATGTATGTCATGGAGGGAGTTCATGCGCAGGAGATGTATTCCATGGAAAAGATCACCGCATCGTGCCCTCGACGTCGATGCTTGGTTCCATTCAAGACCCTTTTTCAGCGGACCCTGCGTGGGTTCTGTAGCCAGCCCGCCCTCCATCGAGGTGGACCCAAGCTTTGCATTTGGACCGGTCCCTCGTGACCTCAAGTAACCTTTGACCATTGGTGACTTCTAAGCACTGTTTCTCATTTAATATTTAAAAATTCATATCTTGACTTACTTTACAATTAGTTGTTTAATAGTAATAATTTTAAAATAAGTTTAATTGTGTAATTTATTATTTTACAGTTTAATTTAGGTGTGTGTTGTAGGGATTATAGGGTTAAAGTGTGGGTAGTTAATTATTTTTTATTAATTATTTTAATTGTTAATTATGGAAGTATATTTTTTCAAATTTTAGAAGTGTGTTGTGATTTGTGTGGTGTTATAGGGTAGGAAATAAAATAAATACATTTATGTAATAATTAATCTTTTTGTTTGTAAATATTTTCTAGTTTAAAATATTTTTTGGGGGGAAATTAAGTTTTTATTTTATTTTATATATTATTTGTATGTATTTGTTAAATGTAATTATTATTATAATATGTTTTCTTTTTATATATTAAATATATTGGTATTTAAATTTTTTACATATTTATAAATTTATTTATTTATTCATTTTCATAATATTATTTTTTGATTTTTAAATATTTATTTTGTTTTTATTTTTGAACTGACTGAAGTGGGAATAGTAATTTTTACCCCTCCGCTATCCAACACTTTCCCTACTGTTGCACTCACTGGAGTGGGAATAGTAAATTTTACCCCTACGCTATCCAACACTTTCCCTAGTGTGGCACTCACTGGAGTGGGAATAGTATATTTCACCCCTCCACTATCGAACACTTTCCCTACTGTTGCACTAATTGGAGTTGGAATAGTAATTTTTACCCTTTCGCTATCCAACACTTCACCTATTGTTGTAGTGATTGGAGTGGGAATAATAATTTTTACCTCTCCGCTATCCAACACTTTCCCTACTTTTGCACTGACTGTATTGGGAAATTTAAATTTAAATATTTTTTAATAGTTTAATGTTTTAATTTATTATAGAATGTTTTTTTCTAATATTTTAAATTATTGATATATATATTTTATTTTTATATAATTTTAAAGTTTTAAAAGAAATTAAAAATAATAGTTTATTAATCGTTTTAAAGTAAATATATATATGTAAAAATTATTATGTTTGTGTGTTTATCTTTTTTATTACATTTATTTGTTATATTTTGTTAAAATGTATATTAAATCTATTTTATTTTGTTAAAATTAATTTTAATATTTAATATAATTAATATATATTATTTTATTTTATATATACATACTTATATATAAATCAATATGTTGAACATCAACGATATTTTTTAGTCGATGTTTTTGTACTTACCTGTTTAAGTATAGGGAGTCGATATTTTTGTAGTCTATATTTTTTCATCGATATTTTTTACATCGGTTTGTGACATCGATGTTGTGTCAGTGAACCGTTACAGAGAGCAAGTTAAAAAGCTTCCATTAAAACAGATTCGTATAGAAAAAAACAGCAATTCAAGGTCAAGATATGATTCTCTCAAACTTTCGAGATTCCTTTTGATTCCTCAGATTTTAATTAGAGTAAAGTCTCAATTCGGCAGGGAAAGACTGCTTCAATAATTTTAACTTCACCTCTCTTGCTACCTCCTTCGTGACCAGGCCCCTAATGTTGTCTACCCACAATGCACTGTTGCTGTGCCCGTGAAGATTAAAGTATTATGGAAACGATCACCATTCACAAAGCTCCTCTGTCTTCCCCCTCCCTGTTCTCTCCTCTCGCCTGCTCCCTTCTTCTCTTCCCTCCACTCCCCTCAGTGCTTTGAGGGTGTCTGGTATTGATATATGTATGGATATTGTATTTCTATAGCGCAAACCTAGCCAAACGACCGATGTGCATGGTCAAAGACAAGCCTAAAGTCAACGAGTGACAGCTATTTTGTGTATGTTACTGCATTGTAATGTAGTCTGCATTGTGATGTAGTCTGCATTGTGATGTAGTGTTCTTTACTGAGGTTAAAAATATTTTCTAAATTGGAGCAGCATTAGGGAGGTCGCCATGGATCCAGGGATGTTGTTCCAGATCTTGGATGCATCGATGGAAAAGGCCTGCTCTCTTGTTTTTTATTTTTACACTTCTTAGCCTGCAGTCTGATGGTGTCCTGGCTGCGGCTGTGCCAAGAACCACAGAGATGGCGAGTTTGTCAGCAAGATAAGCAGGGGTGCTGGTCGTGATGGTTTTGTAAATGATGCAGCTGGTTGTGAAGGTGGTGCAGATCGGCAAGGGGAGCCAATGGAGTTCCATCAGGATGGGGGGTGATGTGATCAGATCTCTTCCGCCCCTTCATGAGGCATGCTGAGGCATCAAAGATGCCCCTAGATTTCGCCATCGTGCAGTCTGGGAGACCATGGACCAGGACACTACCATCATCCAGGTGCGAGGATATTAGGAGGATACAAAGAACAGTACAACCTTCCAACATGATACAGGATGGAAACGAGGGGCGGCACCATGAGGGCGCCACATCATTGGTGACAACAGGGAGACCCAAACAAGGAGGTGGAGAGAGTGTACTATTAAATGTGTGTCCATTAACGCCGCTATGATTGACATGCTGAATCCCACCCACAAACTAGGGTCCTTTACAAATCTCCAATGTAGACCCCTAGAGGGAGTGGGATTAGAGCACTCAATGGATCAGAAAAAGACCCCTACCCCTTCTCAGCCCTGTAGACTCCTCTGTTGTCTCAGAGGTTTGAGTCACCAACGAGCATCACAGGACAGGGTGGGGGACTTAAGAGAATCACCCAGGCTCAGAGGTCAGATGACATGTCCAAGACCAGGAGAACCCCCAGGTAAGCAACTCGTGCAGGGGGATCTGGGCACAGGTGGAGGGGCACACAGGTGTTGCGGTGCATGGCCCCACCCACAGAAAAACACAGTCTTACCTGGTTGCCTCTTTTATAGACGGCGGGCCATTGTGAGGGGTCGTCGAAGTACAGGAGGATGTTCTGGCAGCATTTGGACTGTGAAGAAGAAAAAACAGAACGTCAGATACAGAACCAGGGAGAGAAGAGACAGAGGGAAGGAGGGAGGGAAAGAAGAGATAGAACCAGGGAGAGAACTGACAGAACCGGGGAGAGAAGAGGCAGAGCCGGGGAGAGAAGAGGCAGAGCCGGGGAGAGAAGAGATAGAACCGGGGAGAGAAGAGACAGAGCTGGGGAGAGAAGAGATAGAACCAAGAAGAGAAGAGAGAACCAGGGAGAAAAGACATAGAACCAGGGAGAGAAGAGACAGAAACAGGGAGAGAAGAGACATATCTGGGGAGAGAAGAGCCAGGGAGAGATGAGACAGAGCCAGGGAGAGATGAGACAGAGCCAGGGAGAGAAGAGACAGAACCGGGGAGAGAAGAGGCAGAGACGGGGAGAGAAGAGGCAGAGCCGGGGAGAGAAGAGATAGAACCAGGGAGAAAAGACATAGAACCAGGGAGAGAAGAGACAGAAACAGGGAGAGACAGAGCCAGGGAGAGAAGAGACAGAGCCAGGGAGAGAAGAGACAGAACCGGGGATAGAAGAGGCAGAGACAGGGAGAGAAGAGGCAGAGCCGGGGAGAGAAGAGATAGAACCGTGGAGAGAAGAGAGAACCAGGGAGAAAAGACATAGAACCAGGGAGAGAAGAGACAGAAAGAGGGAGAGAAGAGACAGATCTGGGGAGAGAAGAGCCAGGGAGAGAAGAGACAGAGCCAGGGAGAGAAGAGACAGAGCCAGGGAGAGAAGAGACAGAACCAGGGAGAAAAGAGACAGAAACAGGGAGAGAAGAGACAGAGGGAGGGAGGGAAAGAAGAGATAGAACCGGGGAGAGAAGAGACAGAGCCGGGAGAGAAGAGACAGAACAGGGGAGAGAAGAGGCAGAGCCGGGGAGAGAAGAGGCGGAGCCGGGGAGAGAAGAGATAGAACTGTGGAGAGAAGAGAACGAGCCAGGGAGAGAAGAGACAGAGCCAGGGAGAGAAGAGATAGAACCAGGGGGAAAAGACATAGAACCAGGGAGAGAAGAGACAGAAACAGGGAGAGAAGAGACAGAAACAGGGAGAGAAGAGACAGGGAGAGAAGAGACAGAGCCAGGGAGAGAAGACACAGAGCTGGGGAGAGAAGAGATAGAGCCGGGGAAAGAAGAGACATATCCAGGGAGAGAAGAGCCAGAGAGAGAAGAGACAGAGCCAGGGAGAGAAGAGACAGAGCCAGGGTGAGAAGAGATAGAACCAGGGAGAGAATAGACAGAAACAGGGAGAGAAGAGGCAGATCCGGGGAGAGAAGAGCCAGGGAGAGAAGAGACAGAGCCAGGGAGAGAAGACACAGAGCTGGGGAGAGAACTGATAGAACCGGGGAGAGAAGAGACATATCCGGGGAGAGAAGAGCCAGGGAGAGAAGAGACAGAGCCAGGGAGAGATGAGAAAGAGCCAGGGAGAGAAGAGACAGAACCGGGGAGAGAAGAGGCAGAGCCGGGGCGAGAAGAGGCAGAGCCGGGGAGAGAAGAGATAGAACCGGGGAGAGAAGCGATAGAACCAGGAAGAGAAGAGAGAACCAGGGAGAAAAGACATAGAACCAGGGAGAGAAGAGACAGAAACAGGGAGAGAAGAGACAGATCCGGGGAGAGAAGAGCCAGGGAGAGAAGAGACAGAACCAGGGAGAAAAGAGACAGGAACTGGGAGAGAAGAGACAGAGGGAGGGAGGGAAAGAAGAGATAGAACCGGGGAGAGAAGAGCCAGAACAGGGGAGAGAAGAGGCAGAGCCGGGGAGAGAAGAGACAGAGCCGGGGAGAGAAGAGATAGGAACGTGGAGAGAAGAGAGAACCATGCAGAAAAGACATAGAACCAGGGAGAGAAGAGACAGAAACAGGGAGAGACAGAGCCAGGGAGAGAAGAGACAGAGCCAGGGAGAGAAGAGACAGAGCCAGGGAGAGAAGAGACAGAACCAGGGAGACAAGAGACAGAAACAGGGAGACAAGAGACAGAGGGAGGGAGGAAAAGAAGAGATAGAACTGGGGAGAGAAGAGAGAGCCGGGAGAGAAGAGACAGAACAGGGGAGAGAAGAGGCAGAGCCAGGGAGAGAAGAGGCAGAGCCGGGGAGAGAAGAGATAGAACCGTGGAGAGAAGAGAACGAGCCAGGGAGAGAAGAGACAGAGCTGGGGAGAGAAGAGATAGAACCAGGGAGAGAAGAGAGAACCAGGGAGAAAAGACATAGAACCAGGGAGAGAAGAGACAGAAACACAGAGAAAAGAGACAGATCCGGGGAGAGAAGAGCCAGGTTGAGAAGAGACAGAGCCAGGTTGAGAAGAGATAGAACCAGGGAGAGAATAGACAGAAACAGGGAGAGAAGAGGCCGATCCGGTGAGAGAAGAGACAGGAAAAGTAGAGACAGAGCCAGGGAGAGAAGACACAGAGCTGGGGAGAGAAGAGATAGAACCGGGGAGAGAAGAGACAGAGCCGGGGAGAGAAGAGATATAACTGGGGAGAGAAGAGAACGAGCCAGGGAGAGAAGAGACAGAGCCGGGGAGAGAAGAGACAGAATCAGGGAGAGAACATACAGAACCGGGGCGAGAAGAGACAGAGCTGGGGAGAGAAGAGATAGAGCCGGGTAGAGAAGAGATAGAACCAGGGAGAAAAGAGATAGAACCAGTGAGAAAAGAGTTAGAACCAGGGAGAAAAAAGACAGAACCAGGGAGAGAAGAGATAGAACCAGGTAGAAAAGAGACAGAACAAGGGAGTGAAGCGATAGAACCAGGGGGAGGAGGTAGAATCAGGGAGAGAAGAGACAGAGCCAGGAAGAGACAGAACCAGGTAAATGAGAGAAAGGACAAGCGAGTCAAGAGATGGAGACAGCGAGAGAAGAGATAGAACCAGGGAGAGAAGAGACAGGCTGGGCAGAGAAGAGATAGAACCTGGGAGAGAAGAGACAGAGCCGGGGAGAGAAAAGACAGAGCCGGGGAGAGAAGACACAGAGGTGGGGAGAGAAGACACAGAGGTGGGGAGAGACGAGACAGAGCCGGGGAGAGAAACAACAGAACCAGGGAAAGAAGAGATAGAACATGGGAGTGAAGAGATAGAACCAGGGAGAGAAGAGACAGGCCAGGGAGAGAAGAGACCGATCCGGGTGAGACGAGACAGAGCCGGGGAGAGAAGAGATAGAACCAGGGAGAGAAGAGACAGAACCAGGGAGAGAAGAGAAAGAGCCGAGGAGAGAAGAGAAGAGGCAGAGCTGAGGATAGAAGAGACAGAGACAAGGAGTGAAGACACAGAACCAGGGAAAGAAGAGATAGAACAAGTGAGTGAAGCGATAGAACCAAGGGGAGGAGGTAAATCAGGGAGAGAGGAGACAGAACCAAGGAGAGAAGAGACATTCCAGGGAGAGAGGAGATAGAACAAGGTAGTGAAGAGACGGGCCCAGGGCGGGAAGAGACAGAACTAGGAAGAGAAGAGATAGAACTAGGGAGAGACAAGCTAGAACCAGAGAGAGAAGAGACAGGCCGGAGAGAGAAGAGACAGAGCCAGGGGGTGAAGACACAGAACCAGGGAGAGAAGAGACAGAGACGGCAACAAACCCAGAGAAAGAAGAGATACAAGTGAGTGAAGAGATAGAAGAAGGGAGAGAAGAGACAGAACCAGGAAGAGAACAGACAGGGCCAGGGAGAGAAGAGATAGAACCAGGGAAAGAAGAGACAGACCGGGGGATACACAAGACAGAACAAGGGAAAGAAGAGAGAACAAGGGAGTGAAGAGATAGGACCAGGGAGAGAGGAGACAGAGCCGGGGAGAGAAGAGACAGAACGAGGGAAAGAAGAGACACAACAAGGGAGTGAATAGATAGAACCAGGGAGAGAAGAGACAAAACTAGGAAGAGAAGAGATAGAAAAAGGGAGAGGAGAGATTCAACAAGGGAGTGAAGAGATAGAACCAGGGAGAGAATAGACAGAGCTGTGGAGAGAAAAGACAGAACCAGGGAGAAAAGAGACAAAGCTGGGGAGAGAAGAGACAGAACAAGGGAGAGAAAAGATAGAACCAGGGAGAGGAGGTAGAATCGGGGAGAGAAGAGACAGCACCAGAAAGAGAAGAAACAGAACAAGGGAGAGAAGAGATAGAACAACGGAGTGAGGAGACAAAGCCAGGGAGAGAAGAGATTGAATAATGGGGAGAAGAGCTAGAACTAGGGAGAAAAGAGCTAGAACTACGGAGAGAAGAGACAGGCCAGGCATAGAAGAGACAGAGCTGGGGAGAGAAAAGATAGAACAAGGGAGGGAAGAGATAGAACCAGGGAGAGAAGAGCTAGAACAAGGGAGTGAAGAGACAGAACCAGAGACAGAAGAGACAGAACCAGGGAAAGAAGAGCAAGAGAGTGAAAAGTTAGAACAAGGGAGAGAAGAGACAGAACCAAAGAGAGAAGAGAAAGAACCGGGTAGAGAAAAGACACTGCCAGAGAAAGAAGAGATCGAACAAGGCAGTGAAGAGATAGAACCAGGGTGAGAAGAGACAGAACCAGGGATAGAAGAGACAGAACCAGGGAAAAGTGAGATAGTACATGAGAGTTAAGAGATAGAACCAGAGAAAGAAGATACAGAAGCAGGGAGTGACGAGATAGAACCAGGGAGAGAAGAGACAGAACAAGGGAGTGAAGAGATAGAACCAGGGAGAGGAGGTAGAACCAGGGAGAGATGAGACACAGCCGGGAACAGAAGAGACAGAACCAGGAAGAAAAGAGATAGAACAAGGGTGAAAAGTGATAGAACAAGGGAGAGAAGAGACAGAACCAGGGAGAATAGAGACAGAGCCAGAGAGAGAAGAGACACTGCCAGGAAAAAAAGAGATAGAACAAGGCAGTGAAGAAATAGAACCAGGGAAAGAAGACATAGACCAAGTGAGTGAAGAGATAGAAGCCGGGGAGAGACGAGACAGAGCCAGGGACAGAAGACATAGAACAAGAGAGTGAACAAATGAACCAGGGAGAGAAGGGATAGGACTAGGGAGAGAAGAGACAGAACCAGGAAAAGAAGAGATAGAACAAGGGAGTGGAAAGATAAAACCGGGGAGAGAAGCGATTGAACCGGGGAGAGAAGAGACAGAACCAGGGAGAGAAGAGACTGAGCCAGGGAGAGAAGAGACAGAACCAGGGAGAGAAGAGACAGAACCAGGGAGAGAGACAGAACAAGGGAGAGAAGAGAGAGAACCAGGGAGAGAAAGGAGAACAAATAAGGAAGAGATAAAAAGAGAGAATTATGAAGAGAGAAACAGGTGGAACTAGAAAGAAGAGACAGAACCAAACAGAGAAGGGATAGAACTCGAGAGAGAGAGAGAGAGAGAGAGAGAGAGAGAGAGAGAGAGAGAGAGAAGAAGAACAAGGAAGGGAACAGCAAAGGCACAGGGGAAACAGAAGAGCAGAGACAGAACCAGGGAGAGAAGAGTAGAAGAATCAAAGGTCACATCAGAGGCAGGTTTGTAAAGGGTTGAAGAGACCAGAGCACTTCCAGGTCACACATCTACAAAGAAAACTAGTCTTGAGTGTTAGGAGACGATCGTCCAGAGCGCCCAAAGCTAGCCAGGTGAGCTAGAAGAAAGACCCACATGTAGATTGTCACACAGAAAAACATCACAGACCAACAGAACAGAAGGCATACCCTGATACCTGGGCAAGCTTGGAAGAGGGGGCGACAGGCCTGTGGAGGATGGGCTCAGAGGAAGGGGCTGGCAGTACATGATGGACTACAAGGCTGTCACGGGGCGAGGGAGACCAGGAAGGATACTGGACTTACTGTGGACCGGTGGAACGTGACATCCCCCGATTCCCCTCTTATTTCCCAACAGCAGAGTAACTGGAATCGGCCCGTTGATAGCACACAGGAGGGAGACGACGAAACATGGCACGGCTCCTTTAACTGGGGGATAGAACCCGAGGAACAGTCCCCCAGCGATGACGACACGGAATTCCTTCCAACAAGAACGCAGGGAATCCGGAAAGAGGTATGTGGTATGACCGGAGCGAAAGCGGAAGGCGAGTCGGAGAAGGACGTACGAGGAGAGGAGCGGACGCGAGTGAGCCAAGGAGGAGAAGCGGAGCTGCAGAGAGGAGCACGAAAGCCAGGAGGCCAATGGCACCACGAGTCGCCCAGCCACGCTCCTGGAGGAGCGTGGCTCTCGCAGGTACGCGAGCTGTTCACGGGTTGGGTGGGGAGGAGGCAGAGACCTGACGCTTAGAACATAAGCAGCCTGCGGGTCCCCCCCCTTGGTTACCCTTTCCCGAGCACCTCACTCACGTAGATAGAGACGCTGCACCTTTGGAGTGGTCCCTCACCCCCTTCCTGATTATACGTGCTATTTCCCCGCACTTATTTCTTTTGTTTTACGCCTCACCGAAACCACCGACCCCTCGAGTTTCGACCGGAGCGGATGAGAAGGTGGAGATCGCCAGAAGACGCGGAGGGCGGGGATAAGAAGACATTTCCCCCACCGAATCTGAAAGGACTGGCTGCCAGGCGAAGGCGTGTTTTGCATTTAATAAAACCTTCCTTATCAAGACCCAGTCTCCTGCCCCGTCATTCCACCCCGCTACAAAGGCCCTCTCAGGCAATAGGATAGGGCAACTACTTCCATGTGACTTTAAGTACCAGCAGCAGGAAACAGTCTGTGCCCCACAACCTCCTGCGTTATAGGGTTCCCACTCCACTCAGTTCTACACCTGTTAGCGTTCCCACATCTTCCTTGTTGTTTCCCTCCCCTCTACATTAGTTCATTCCTTCCTCCTGGCGTCCCTGCTGCAGCCTCTTGTGCTCCTGAACTCAGAGAGGGTCTCCTCATACTGTCCAGGTCTTGTCAAGGACAATTGGGGCATTGTGTAAGTCTGGGGCCTGCTTGACATCAATAATTGCCTTAATTACCAGATACTTCAGTGTTCTCTGTCTCCCCAAGTATCCCACCCTACCACTGTGAGCTCTTACCTCATTAGCCTATCACAAACTACCTCCCAGCCTGAGTCTAGGTCCAGAAGAAGAGCTGCAGCAGCCATGTCTTGTCTTCTTTCCCTCCCCAGTCCCTGATGAGGTGCTGGAGGTGACCCTCCAGCAGTGCTCAATTTGTAAAATAATAAGTGCCAGGACCTGACCAGGAGGCCACTGCAGCCTACGCCACCCATTTCCCTGTCATCACTGCCAATGATGGTACCAAAACAACTACTAACCATCTCTCTCGCCTGCAAGTGCGACAGTTCAGATTATTCCAGGTCCCCAAAGCTAAAGAAATCATGAAGGTCCCTTTAACACTAGGGGCTGCAGGGGGTGTCTCTGAGGTCTTGTGGAGGACACTTTATCACTAGGAGCTGCAGGGGGTGTCTCTGAGGTCTTGTGGAGGACACTTTATCATTAGGAGCTGCGGGGGGTGTCTCTGAAGGGTCGTGGAGGGTGCTTTATCACTAGGATTTGCAAGGGGTATCTCTGAGGTCTCTTGGAGGGCACTTTATCACTAGGGGCTGTAAGTGTATCTCCGAGGTCTCGTGGAGGGCGCTTTATCACTAGGCACTGCAGGGGTGTCTCTAACGTCTCACGGAGAGTATTTTATCACTAGGCTCTGCAGGGGTTTCTCTGAGGTCTCGTGGAGGGTGCTTTTTCACTAGGAGCTTCGGGGGTGTCTCTGAAGGGTCGTGGAGGGTGCTTTATCACTAGGGGCTTGAGGTGGTGTCTCTGAGGTCTCGTGGAGGGCGCTTCATCACTACAGGCTGGGGGGTGTCTCTGAGGTCTCCTGGAGGGCGCTTTATCACTAGGTGCTGTAGGGGTGTCTCCGAGGTCTCTTGCAGGGCACTTTATCACTAGGGACTGTAGGGGATGTCTCTAACGTCTCACCGAGGGTATTTCATCACTAGGCACTGCAGGGGTGTCTCTGAGGTCTCCTGGAGGGCGCTTTATCATTAATCAATCAATCAATCAGTGGGGGGGGGTGGATCTGCGGTTCAGTCTTGAGGTCCTTCCTAAATTGAGGCAGCAACGGTGATTGCCTGATATGTAGAGGCAGGGAGTTCCAGGTCTTTGCAGCAAGGTAGGAGAAGGATCTCCCTCCAGCCGTGGTCTTGCGGATCCGTGGGATAGTGGCCAGGATCAGTTGGGAGGAGCGGAAGTCTGGTGGGTGTGTAGAAGGAGAGGCGGTGGTTGAGGTATGCAGGTCCGGTGTTGTGAAGGGCTTTGTAGGCGTGTGTGAGGAGCTTGAAGGTGATTCTCTTGATAGGAAGCCAGTGAAGGTCTCTAGGTGAGTGGTGATGTGGCTGCGGTGGGGTACTTTCAGAATAAGTCTGGCAGACATGTTCTGGATGTTCTGCAGTTTCTTTTGGAGTTTTTGGGTAGTGCCAGTGTAGAGTGCGTTGCCGTAGTCGAGTCTGCAGCTGACGAGTGCATGGGTGACCGTTTTCCTGGACTCAGTGGGGATCCGCTTGAAGATCTTCTGAAGCACACAGAGCGTGTGCAAGCAGGAGGACAATACGGCGTTGATTTGGTGGTTCATTGACAACGAGGAGTCCAGGATGATGCAGAGGTTTTGCGCGTGGTCTGTGGGTGTGGGGGGGAGGGGTTCAGAGCACTGCGGGCAATCAGGAGTCATCCCAGGCGGAGGGTGTGGAGCACAGGATGAGGACCTCGGTCTTGTCTGAGTTGAGCTTGAGGCAACTCTCCTTCATCCAGGTGGCGACTGCTTCCATCTCTTTGTGGAAGTTGCTCTTGGCAGCCATGGGTTCGTCTGTGAGGGAGAGAATCTGCTGTGTGTCATCGGCATAGGAGATTATGTTGAGTCCGTGGCGTCTGACAATGGCTGCAAGCGGGACCATGTAGATGTTGAAAATGGTGGGGCTCAGGGAGGATCCCTGAGGCACTCCACAGCTGATCTCTGTGGGTTCTGAGTAAAACGGAGGAAGTCTGACTCTCTGTGTTTGACTCTCTGTGTACTAGGGGCTGTAGGGGATGTCTCTAACATCTCACGGAGGGTATTTTATCACTGGGTGCTGCAGGGGTGTCTCTGAGGTCTCGTGGACAGTGCTTTATAACTAGGGGCTGCATGGGTGTCTCTGAGGTCTAGTTGAGGACGCTTTATCACTAGGCGCTGCAGTGGTGTCTGAGGTCTCGTGAAGGGCGCTTTATTACTAGGGGCTTAGGGGGTTTCTCTGAGCTCTTGTGGATGGCGCTTTATCACTAGGGGCTGTAGGGGTGTCTCTGAGGTCTTGTGGATGGCGCTTTATCACTAGGGTCTGTAGGGGTGTCTCTGAGGTCTTTTGGATGGCGCTTTATCACTAGGGACTACAAGGGGTGTCTCTGAGCAGTCGTGGAGGGCACTTTATCACTAGGGGCTGAAGAGGGTGTCCCTCAGGGGGAGTGAAGGGCCCTTTATCACTATGGGCTGCAGGTGGTGTCTCTGGGGTGTCATGGAGGGTGGTTTATCACTAGGGGCTGCGGAGGGTGTCTCTGAGGTCTGGTGGAGGGCGCTTTATCACTAGGGGCTGCAGGCGGTGTCTCTGAGGTGTCATGGAGGGCGCTTTATCACTAGGGGCTGCAGGGGTGTCTCTGAGGTCTTGTGGTGGGCACTTTATCACTAGGGACTACAAGGGGTGTCTCTGAGCAGTCGTGGAGGGCGCTTTATCACTAGGGGCTGAAGAGGGTGACCCTCAGGGGGAGTGAAGAGCCCTTTATCACTAGGGGCTGCAGGTGGTGTCTCTGAGGTGTCATGGAGGGCGCTTTATCACTAGGGGCTGCAGGGGTGTCTCTGAGGTCTTGTGGTGGGCGCTTTATCCCTAGGGGCTGCAAGGGGTGTCTCTGGGGTCTCGTGAAGGGCCCTTTATCACTAGGGGCTGCAGGGGGTGTCTCTGGAGTATCGTGGAGGGTGCTTTATCACTAGGGGCTGCAGGTGGTGTCTCTGAGGTCACGTGGAGGGCGCTTTATCACTAGGGGCTGCGGGGGGTGTCTCTGGAGTATCGTGGAGGGTGCTTTATCGCTAGAGGCTGCGGGGGTTGTCTCTGAGCGGTAGTGGATGGCTCTTTATCACTAGGGGCTGAAGAGGGTGTCTCCCAGGGGGCGTGAAGGGCCCTTTGTCACCAGGGGCTGCAGGGGCTGTCTCTGGGGTCTTGTGGAGGGCACTTTATCACTAGGAGCTGCGGGGGTGTCTCTGGGGTCTCGTGGAGGGTGTTTTATCACTAGGGGCTGCAGGGACAGTCTCTGAGGGGTTGTGAAGGGCCCTTTATCACTAGGGGCTGCGGGAGGTGTCTCTGAGCGGTTGTGGGGGGCGCCTTATCACCAGGGGCTGCAGGTGGTGTCTCTGAGGTCTAGTTGAGGGAGCTTTATCACCAGGGGCTGTGGGGGTGTCTCTGAGGTCTTGTGGATGGTGTTGTATCACTAGGGGCTGCAAGGGGTGTCTCTGGGGTCTTGTGAAGGGCCCTTTATCACTGGGGGCTGCAGGGGGTGTCTCTGAGGTCTCGTGGTGGGTGCTTTATCACTAGGGGCTACAGGGGGTGTCTCTGAGGGGTTGTGAAGGGCCCTTTATCACCAGGGGCAGTAGGGGGTGTCTCTGAGGGGTCGTGAAGGGCCCTTTATCACCAGGGGCTGTAGGGGGTGTCTCTGAGGGGTCCTGAAGGGCCCTTTATAACCAGGGGCTGCAGGGGGTGTCTCGGAGGGGTCGGGAAGGGCCCTTTATCACCAGGGGCTGCAGGGGGTTTCTCTGAGGGGTCGTGAAGGGCCCTTTATCACTAGGGGCTGCAGGGGGTGTCTCTAAGGTCTCGTGGAGGGCACTTTATCACTAGGGGCTGCAGGGGCTGTCTCTGAGGTCTTGTGGAGGGCCCTTTATCACTAGGAGCTGCGGGGGGTGTCTCTGGGGTCTTGTGGAGGGCGCTTTCTCACTTAGAGCTGCGGGGGTGTCTCTGGGGTCTCGTGGAGGGTGTTTTATCACTAGGGGCTGCAGGGGCAGTCTCTGAGGGGTTGTGAAGGGCCCTTTATTACTAGGGACTGCGGGGGGTGTCTCTGAGCGGTCGTGGAGGGCGCCTTATCACCAGGGGATGTAGGTGGTGTCTCTGAGGTCTAATTGAGGGCACTTTATCAACATGGGCTGTAGGGGTGTCTCTGAGGTCTCGTGGATGGTGTTGTATCACTAGGGGCTGCCAGGGGTGTCTCTGGGGTCTTGCGAAGGGCCCTTTATCACTAGGGGCTGCAGGGGGTGTCTCTGAGGTCTCGTGGATGTCCCTTTATTACTAGGGGCTGTCGGGGTGTCTCTGAGGTGTCATGAAGGGCCCTTTATCACTAGGGACTGTAGGGGTGTCTCTGAGGTGTTGTGAAGAGCCCTTTATCACTACGGGCTGCAGGGGATGTCTCTGAGTGGTCGTGAAGGGCCCTTTATCACGAGGGGGTGTCTCTGAGGGGTCGTGAAGGGCCCTTTATCACCAGGGACTGCAGGGGATGTCTCTGAGGGGTCGTGAAGGGCCCTTTATCACCAGGGGCTGCAGGGGGTGTCTCTGAGGGGTCGTGAAGGGCCCTTTATCACCAGGGGCTGCAGGCGGTGTCTCTGAGGTGTCGTGAAGGGCCCTTTATCACTAGGGGCTGTAGGGGGTGTCTCTAAGGTCTCGTGGAGGGCCCTTTATCACTAGGTGCTGCAGGTGGTGTCTCTGAGGTCACGGGGAGGGTACTTTATCACCAGGGGGTGTCTCTGAGGTCTTGTGGAGGGCGATTTATCACTAGGGGCTGCAAGGGCTGTCTATGAGGTCTTGTGGATGGTGTTTTATCACTAGGGACTACAAGGGGTGTCTCTGGGGTCTTGCGGTTGGCACTTTATCACTAGGGGCTGCGGGCGGTGTCTCTGGGGTCTCATGGAGGGCGCTTTATCACTAGGGACTGCAGGTGGTGTCTCTGAGGTCTTGTGGATGGCACTTTATCACTAGGGGCTGCGGGTGGTGTCTCTGGGGTCTCATGGAGGGCGCTTTATCACTAAGGGCTGCAGGTGGTGTCTCTGAGCAGTCGTGGGGGGCGCTTTATCACTAGGGGCTGCAGGGGGTGTCTCTGGGGTCTCGAGGAGGGCGCTTTATCACTAGGGACTGCGAGGGTGTCTCTGAGGTCTCGTGGAGGGTGCTTTATCGCTAGAGGCTGCAGGTGGTGTCTCTGAGGTCTCGTGCAGGGCACGTTATCACTAGGGGCTGCAGGTGGTGTCTCTGGGGTCTCATAGAGGGTGCTTTATCACTAGGGGCTGGAGGGGGTATCTCTGATGTCTAATGAAAGGCACTTTATCAGTAGGGTCTGCAGGGGTGCCTCTGAGGTCTCGTGGAGGGCGCTTTATCACTAGGGGCTGCAGGGGGTGTCTCTCAGGGGTCGTGAAGGGCCCTTTATCACTAGGGGCTGCAGGGGGTGGTTCTGAGGGGTCGTGAAGGGCCCTTTATCACTAGGGGCTGCAGGGGCAGTCTCTGAGGTCTTGTGGATGGTGCTTTATCACTAGGGGCTGCAGGTGGTGTCTCTGAGGTCTTTGGACTGCGCTTTATCACTGGGGACTGCAGGGGGTGTCTCTGAGGTCTTTGGACTGCGCTTTATCACTAGGGGCTGCAGGGGGTGTCTTTGAGGTTTTGTGAGAGGCCTTTTATCATTAGGGGCTGCAGGTGGTGTCTCTGAGGTGTAGTTGGCGGCGCTTTATCACTAGGGGCTGCAGGTGGTGTCTCCAACACACTGAACCCTCACCAACCACCCCGGACACCCTGAAGCCAGCGATTGACAACTGGACAGCCCTCACCACCGAAGACACACTGAAGACAATGAAGTCTATCCACTCCGGGGCACCCACGGACCCCTGCTCCCACCACATCTTCAACAGAGCCATCGACACCATCGCACCCATCTCCGCCACACCATCAACCGCTCCCTGGCGACCGCCTCGTTCCCCGACGACTGGAAACACGCCGAGGTCAACCCCCTCCTGAAGAAACCCTCGGCGGACCCCACCGACCTCAAAAACTACAGACCCATCTCCCTGCTCCCGTTCCCAGTGAAAGTCATCGAGAAAGCCATCAACAGCCAACTCGCCACATTCATCGAAGAGCACAACATCCTCGACTCCTCCCAATCCGGCTTCAGAAAAAACCACAGTACGGAAACCGCCCTCCTCGCCGCAACAGACGACATCCGCACCCTACTGGACAAAGGAGAAGCAGTAGCCCTCATCCTCCTCGACCTCTCAGCGGCGTTTGACACAGTCTCTCACTGCACCCTAATACGCAGACTCCACGACGCAGGGATCCAGGACAAGGCCCTCGACTGGATCCGCTCCTTTCTCTCCGGCAGAACGCAGCGGGTCAGACTCCCCCCTTTCCTCTCAGACCCTACACCAACAACCTGCGGAGTCCCCCAGGGGTCCTCCCTCAGCCCTACGCTCTTCAACGTCTACATGGCTCCGCTCGCCCCCATCGTCAGAACCTACGGACTCAACATTGTGTCATAAGCAGACGACACCCAACTCATCCTCTCCCTGTCCAATGAACCAAACACCGCCAGACACAACTTTCGAGAAGGCATGGAAGCCGTCGCCAAATGGATGAAAAACAGCTGCCTACCACTAAACACCAACAAAACAGAAGTACTCATCATGGGCCCAAATCCCGACGCCTGGAATGACACCTGGTGGCCCCCCGCCCTCGGAAGCCCACCCACCCCCACGAACCACGCACGCAACCTGGGAATCATCCTGGACTCCGAGCTCAAAATGGACCGCCAGATCAACTCTGTCTTGTCCTCCTGCTTCCACACCCTCCTCCTCCTACGTAAGACCTTCAAATGGATCCCCACTTGGACACAGAAAGACCGTCACTCACGCCCTGGTCACCAGCAGACTCGACTACGGCAACGCACTCTATGCCGGAATAAACAAAAACCTCACCCGCAAGCTACAGAACATCCAGAACGCCGCCGCAAGACTGGTCCTCAACCTGCCAAGACACTGCCACATCTCCCAGCACCTGCGCACACTTCAATGGTTCCCCATCGAGGCTAGAGTCACTTTCAAGATGCTCACCCACGCACACAAGGCCCTCCACGACACCGGACCAGCATACCTGAACAGCCGACTCAAATTCCAAGCACCCCAAAGGACCCTACGATCAGCCCAGCTCCACTACGCTGTGGTCCCTGCACCAGAAAGACCAGATCGGGTGGCCGCTCCTTCTCCTTCCTCACGGCCAGAGCCTGGAATGCCCTTCCGCTCCACCTCAGACAGACAACATCGCTCCCCATCTTCGCAAGAAACCTCAAAACCTGGCTCTTCGACAGACCCCCTCCTTGATGGACTGGAACCTGCACCCCCCCCCCCAGCCCCAGCGCCTTGAGACCCTTACGGGTGAGTAGTCGTGCTCAACAAACGCCTGATTGATTGATTGATAGAGGCTGCAGGGGTGTCTCGGGTCTCGGGTCTCGTGGAGGGCGCTTTATCACTAGGGGCTGCAGGGGGTGTCTCTGAGCAGTTGTGGAGGTTGCTTTATTCGCAGGGGCTGCAAGGGGTGTCTCTGGGGTCCAGTGAAGGGCACTCTATCACTAGGGATTGCAGGTGGTGTCTCTCGGGTCTCGTGGAGGGTGCTTGATCACTAGGGGCTGCAGGGGGTGTCTCTGAGGTCTTGTGGAGGGCGCTTTATCACTAGGAGCTGCAGGTGGCGTCTCTGAGGTCTCGTGGAGGGCGCTTTATCACTAGGGGCTGCGGGGGTTGTTTCTGAGGTCTTGTGGTGGGCGCTTTATCAAAAAGGGCTGTAATGAGGTGTTGTGGAGGAAGTATTACCCCTGGCTGTGGTGTGAGCTGCAGGGGGTGTCCCCGGGGGTCTTGTGGAGGGAGTTTTACCCCTGGCTGTGATGTGAGCTGCAGGGGGTGTCCCCAGGAGTCTCGTGGAGGGAGGCTTACCCCTGGCTGTGGTGTGAGCTGCAGGGGGTGTCCCAGGGGGTCTCCTGGAGGGAATTTTATCACTAGCTGTGGTGTGAGCTGCGGGGGCATCCTACCTGTGGTCTTGGCGTGATCTGTCTCTCTCCAGATGAGGCTCAGTCACTACCACAGTGCATTCATGATCTCATACCCATCAAACAGAGGCCCAGAATAAACGAGTGATACTCCAAACACCGACCATTGGAGAATTTTGGGTGCTGCTTTTCACTTTATATTTTCTTGCCTGTTTTGGGTTTCCTATGGCGCCATCGGGGCACTTTGTACTGCCCAGTCTATGGATATATGAAGCCTCTGGGGCACGGTGTGCTGCTCTCCATAGACATGTGGAGCTATGGAGCGCTCCAGGGACCTAGGACCAGGAACAGTCCAAGTGAACATTGTGATTGGCAGCCTCAGGTGTGGATCCATAGGGCACCTGCCCCAGTCACTTTTGGTGTAGACAGTAATTGTTTTCAGCTGTTGATGCGTGGAGACCAACACTCAAAGGATCTGGGACACAACCAATGTCGGGAAAGCCACCTCTAATGGATCTTGGACACAAACACTATCAATGAAGACACCCCTCACTAATCCAGGACCCAGCCACTATCAGGGAATCTTCCTCCTCAGCAGAATTCAGATCCCAACCACAGCAGCCTCCACATCTCACAAATCTAGGACCTATCCACTATCGATGAAGCCACATCTCACAACTCTATGACCTAACCACCATTGATGGACTGCATCTCAGAAATCTAGAACTTAACCATTATCGATGAAGCCACATACCAGAAATCTAGGACCTTAACCACTATCGATAAATCCACATCTCACAAATCTAGGACCTAACCACTATCAATGAAGCCACATCTCACAAATCTAGAACCTAACCACTATCGATGAAGCCACATCTCAGAAATCTAAGACCTAACCTCTATTAATGAAGCCACATCTCAAAAATCTAGGACCTAACACCTATAAATGAAGTCACAGCTCACAAATCTAGTACCTAAGCACTATCGATGAAGCCACATCTCACAAATCTAGGACCTAACCACTATCAATGAAGCCACATCTCAGAAATCTAGCACCTAAGCACCATCGATGAAGCCACATCTAAAAATCTAGGACCTAATCAGTATCAATGAAGCCACATCTCACAAATCTAGAACCTAACCAAGCCACATCTCGCAAATGTAGAACCAAACCACTATCGATGAAGCCACATCTCACAAATCTAGGACCTAACCACTATTGATGAAGCCACGACTGATAGGTCTAGGACCTAACCACTATCAATGAATCCACATCTGATAGATCAAATAACTTCTGCAGGCCCCCTTTCAAACAATCTAGGCTGCAACCACAACCAGTGAAGCCACTTGTGCTGGAGGACTGTCGGTGAGGCCACTTCTAATGTATCTAGGCCCCAACCATGATCAAGGAATCCAATTCCTACAGGATCTAGGCCCCAACTGCAGTCATGGAAGCCACCACAGCCAGCATCCTGATGTCAGTGGAAGACTCTGAAGCAGCTAGACTATGATCTATGATCTCCTGTATGGAAACAGCTGGACACTCAGTGCCAGATGTAGGGAATGCCCGGGTCGGAGGATGAGTACTCACTGCGCTGGCTGTCAGTCTGGGACTCACCTCTGGATATCGGAATCTGAACTCCAGTCGTCCAAAGTCAGAAAGAAAGCAAAAGCGTGTCAGGAACACCCAGTCCTGCAACAGGAGGATAAACAGTGTTATTGTCAAAGCAGGTTGTTACTGTCAAATGGAATGCTGTGTTTCTGTCAATAGAGGTCATGTTACTTTCAAAAGAAGGAGTGCTACTTTCAATGGACAGGCTGTGTTACTGTCAACAGAGGGTGTGTTACTATCAATGGACAGGCTGTGTTACTGTCAACAGAGGGTGTGTTACTATCAATGGACAGGCTGTGTTACTGTCAACAGAGGGTGTGTTACTATCAATGGATAGGCGGTGTTACTGTCAACAGAGGGTGTGTTACTATCAATGGACAGGCTGTGTTACTGTCAACAGAGGGTGTGTTACTATCAATGGATAGGCTGTGTTACTGTCAACAGAGGGTGTGTTACTATCAATGGATAGGCTGTGTTAATGTCACCGAAGGGTCTGTTACTATCAATGGAAGTCATGTTACTGTCAACAGAGGGTGTGTTACTGTCAATGGATAGGCTGTGTTACTGTTAACAGTGGGTGTGTTACAGTCAATGGATAGGCTGTGTTACTGTTAACAGAGGGGTTGTTCCTGTCAATGGATAGGCTGTGTTACTATTAACAGAGGGTGTGACTGTCAACAGAGGGTGTGTTACTGTCAATGGATCGGCTGTGTTAATGTCAACGGAGGGTGTGTTACTGTCAATAGAAGTCATGTTACTGTCAACAGAGGGTGTGTTACTGTCAATGTATAGGCTGTGTTACTGTTAACAGAGGGTGCGTTACTGTCAATGGATAGGCTGTGTTACTATCAATCAGAGGGTGTGTTACTGTCAACAGAGGGTGTGTTACTGTCAACAGAGGGTGTGTTACTGTCAACAGAGGGTGTGTTACTGTCAATCATCAGAGGGTGCGTTACTGTCAACAGAAGGTGTGTGGCTGTCAATGGATAGACTGTGTTACTGTCAATGGATAGGCTGTGTTACTGTTAACAGAGGGCGTGTTACTGTCACAGAGGGTATGTTGCTGTCAATGGATAGGCTGTGTTACTGTTAACAGAGGGTGTGTTACTATCAATGGATAGGCTGTGTTAATGTCAACAGAGGGCGTGTTACTGTCAATTGAGGTCATGTTACTGTCAACAGAGGGTGTGTTACTATCAATGAATAGGCTATGTTACTGTTAACAGAGGGTGTGTTACTGTCAACAGAGGGTGTTTTACTGTCAATGGAAGTCATGTTACTGTCAACGGATGGTGTGTTACTGTCAATGGATAGGCTATGTTACTGTTAACAGAGGGTGTATTACTGTCAACAGAGGATGTGTTACTGTCAATGGATAAGCTGGGTTACTGTTAACAGAGGGTGTGTTACTGTCACAGAAGGTGTGTTACTGTCAATGGAGCTCATGTTACTGTCAACGGAGGGTGTTACTATCAATCAGAGGGTGTGTTACTGTCAACAGAGGGTGTGTTACTGTCAATGGAGGTCATGTTACTGTCAACGGAGGGTGTGTTACTATCAGAGGGTGTGTTACTGTCAACAGAGGGTGTGTTACTGTCAATGGAGGTCATGTTACTGTAAACAGAGGGTGTGTTACTGTCAATGGATAGGCTATGTTACTGTTAACAGAGGGTGTGTTACTGTCAACAGATGGTGTGTTACTGTCAACAGAGGGCGTGCTACTGTCACAGAGGGTGTGTTACTGTCAATGGAGGTCTTGTTACTATCAACAGAGGGTGTGTTACTATCAATCAGAGGGTGTGTTACTGTCAACAAAGGGTGTGTTACTGTCAATGGATAAGGTGTGTTACTGTTCACAGATGGTGTGTTACTTTCAAAAGAGGGAGTGTTACTATCAATGGATAGGCTGTGTTACTGTCAACAGAGGGTGTGTTACTATCAATCAGAAGGTGTGTTACTGTCAACAGAGGGTGTGTTACTGTAATGGATTAGCTGTGTTACTGTCACCGGAGGGTGTGTTACTATCAATGGATAGGCTGTGTTAATGTCAACAGAGGGTGTGTTACTGTCAATGGAAGTCATGTTACTGTCAACAGAGGGTGTGTTACTATCAATCAGAGGGTGTGTTACTGTCAACAGAGAGTGTCTGTCTGGCAACGGAGGGTGTGTTACTATCAATGGATAGGCTGTGTTACTGTTAACAGAGGGTGTGTTACTGTCAACGGAGGGTGTGTTACTATCAATGGATAGGCTGTGTTAATGTCAACAGAGGGTGGGTTACTGTCAACAGAGGGTGTGTTACTGTCAATGGATAGGCTATGTTACTGTTAACAGAGGGTGTGTTACTGGCAATGGATAGACTGTGTTACTGTTCACAGATGGTGTGTTACTGTCAACAGAGGGTGTGTTACTATCAATGAAGGTCATGTTACTGTCAACAGAGGGTGTGTTATTACAATCAGCGGGTGTGTTACTGTCAACAGAGGGTGTGTTACTATCAATGGATAGGCTGTGTTACTGTTCACAGAGGGTGTGTTACTGTCAATGGAGGTGATATTACTGGCAACAGAGGGTGTGTTACTATCATTGGATAGGCTGTGTTACTGTTAACAGAGGGTGTGTTCCTGTCAACAGAGGGTGTGTTACTATCAATGGAAGGCATGTTACTGTCAACGGAGGGTGTGTTACTGTCAATGGATAGGCTGTGTTACTGTTAACAGAGGGTGTGTTACTGGCAATGGATAGACTGGGTTATTGTTCACAGATGGTGTGTTACTGTCAACAGAGGGTGTGTTATCGATGGAGGTCATGTTACTGTCAACAGAGATTGTGTTACTGTCAATGGATAGGCTATGTTACTGTTAACATAGCCTAACATAGTTAACATTGTTACTGGCAATGGATAGACTGTTACTGTTCACAGATGGTGTGTTACTGGCAATGGGGGTCATGTTACTGTCAACATAGGGTGTGTTACTGTCAATGGATAGGCTGTGTTACTGTTCACAGATGGTGTGTTACTGGCAATGGGGGTCATGTTACTGTCAACAGAGGGTGTGTTACTGTCAACAGAGGGTGTGTTACTATCAATGGAGGTCATTGTTACTGTCAACGGAGGGTGTGTTACTGTCAATGGATAGGGTATGTTACTGTTAGAGGGTGTGTTACTGTCAATGGATAGGCTGGGTTACTGTTAACAGAGGGTGTGTTACTGGTAATGGATAGAATGGGTTACTGTTCACAGATGGTGTGTTACTGTCAACAGAGGGTGTGTTACTATCAATGGAGGTCATGTTACTGTCAACAGAGATTGTGTTACTGTCAATGGATAGGCTATGTTACTGTTAACGGAGGGTGTGTTACTATCAATCAGAGGGTGTGTTACTGTCAATAGATAGGCTGTGTTAATGTCAACAGAGGGTGTGTTACTGTCAATGGAGGTCATGTTACTGTCAACAGAGGGTGTGTTACTGTCAACAGATGGTGTGTTACTGGCAACAGAGGGTTTGTTACTGTCAATGGATAGGCTGTGTTACTGTCAACAGAGGGTATGTTACTGTCAGAGAGGGTGTGTTGCTGTCAATGGATAGGCTGTGTTACTGTCAATGGGTAGGCTGTGTTACTGTTAACAGAGGGTGTGTTACTGTCACAGAGGGTGTGCTGCTGTCAATGGATAGGCTGTGTTACTGTCAATGGATAGGCTGTGTTACTGTCAACGGAGGGTGTGTTACTGTCAATGGAGGTCATGTTACTGTCAACAGAGGATGTGTTACTTTCAATGGATAGGCTTTGTTACTGTTAACAGAGGGTGTGTTACTGTCAACAGAGGGTGTGTTACTGTCAATGGGTAGGCAGTGTTAATGTAAAGTGAGGTCATGCTACTGTCATCATGGATGGAGTGCTCCTGTCAGTGAGGAGGCATTGTTACTGTAAATGTAAGGTGATCTACTGTCATCATGGAGACGGTGTTACTGTCATTTGAAAGTGTCACATTACAGTCATCATTGAGGCTGTGCTACTGTCAATAATGTGACACTGTTACCGTCAATGCAGGGTGAGTTACCTTCAATGGATTGGTGCTGTTACTGTCAACGGAGTGTGTGTTTCTGTCAATGAATAGGCAGTGTTACTGTCAATAGAAACCATGTTACCGCCAACGGAGGCCATCTTACTCTTAATAGAGAGGCTGCCTTACTGTCAGTGCAAATGGGCATGTTACTACCATCTTATTATCACTAGAGAGGCTGTGTTACCGTCATCCCGGTGGCTGGACTACAGTCAATGGACACTCGTTTAATTTACTAGTAAGACCCTAGTAAATGGTACTACATGTACTCAAGGCATGTAAATTAAATGTTACTAGTGGGCCTGCAAAAATATAATAAAACAGGGATGGATGGAATGCTTGAATTAATCTCAGCCACTGATAATTACTCCCCGCATCCCAGTTCATTGTTACTTTGCATATCATGCAACCTCAGTTTGGACCCAACTATATGCAATTCAATCTCGACCATTATCTAATGGGAACAGTCCAGCCCAAATTACCAAGCAAGGTCTTCCCTGATCTGGAACACATGCAACCCCGGACCGGTTTCGCCCTATTTGGGTTCCTCAGCCAAGTATAGCTTGGCCTCAGTGACACAGTATAACGATGGACTGGTATGCTGCCCTTAGTAATTACCAGTGGCTGAGATTAATTCAAGCATTCCATCCATCACTTTTTTGTATACTACAGTTTGTCACCCTAAGTGGGATGGGTATGCCCAGATGTGAGTCCCATGCATACTGTGTCACTGGGACCAAGCTGTACCAGGCTGATAAGCCGATAACTAAGGCGAAACCAGTCCTGGATTGCTTGTGTTCCGATTCAGGGAGGTCCTGGCTTGGCAATTCGGGGTGGAATGTTCCAATTGGAGCAGGGTTAAGACTGATTAGTATATAGCTGGGTCCTAACTGAGGTGGCATGGTGTGCAAAATAACGGTGGATTGGATGCGGCCTGAGTAATACCAGGAGCTGAGATTTATTCAAGCATTCCATCCATCACTTTTTTGCATACTAAAGTCAATGGATAGGCAGTGTCACTGTCAATGGAAAGTGCAATGTTACCATCATAATGAATGCTGTGTTACTGTCAATAGCCAGGCCATGTTGCTTCTAAACAGAAATGCTAAAAGAACAATTGATTGGTGGAATGCTGAACAATGTCAGACATTCACCCCCTACAGAGATCTGGGCCTAAATACATCTTTTTCTGCTCACCATGCCAGTTTGGACCCAGCCATATGCAAATCAGTCTTGACCCTCCTCCCCATGGGCCTGTACTGCCAGGCCAGGTCCTCCCTGGACCTCCAGTGGCATGGCGAGCACAGGTCCCACTCGGGGTGACAAATGAAAAAAGAACAATTGGTGTACTGTACGTAATGCTGAACAACAATTGAAGTGCACACATTACCACCTAATATGCACACATTGAAGTGTACACATTATCACCTAAATGCACACATTTGAGTGTACACATTATCACCTAAAATACACACATTGAAGTGTACACTTTACTACCTAGCAAGCACGCATTGAAGTGTACATATTACCACCTAACAAGCACACATTAAAAGGTACATATTACCACCTTACAAGCATGCATTGAAGTGCATACATTACCATCTAACATGCACACATTGAAGTGTACACATTGCAAATCTAACATGCACACATTGAAGTGTACACATTGCTATCTAACATGTACACATTGAAGTATATGTATTACCACCTAACATGCATACTTTGTAGTGTACACATAGCCATCTAATATGCACACATTGAAGTGTACACATTAAGATCTAACATGCATTTATTAAAGTGTACACATTATCACCTAACAAGCACTTATTAAAGTGTACACATTACCAGCAAACAAGCACACATTGAAGTGTACACATTACCAAAAACCAGGCACACACTGAAGTGTACGCATTACCACCTAGCATGCACACATTGAAGTGTACACATTACCAACTAACATTTATACACTGAAGTGTATGTGTTACCATCTGACATGCACACATTGAAGTGTACGCATTACCACCTAATATTCACTCATAGGATACAGATTGCCCCCTAACATACACACATTCAAGTATACGCATTAGCAACTAACAAGCCCACATTGAAGTGTGCATATTACCATCTAACATGCACACATTGAAAGGGACACATTACCACCTATTATGCACACATTGAAGTTTACAAATTATCACCAAACAAGCATAGTTTGAAGTGTGCACATTACCACCAAAAATGCACACATTGGAGTGTACACATTACCAATTAGCATGCACAAACTGAAATGCCCACATTACTTCCTTACATGCACACATTGAAGTGTACACACTACCAGCTAACATTCACACATTGAAGTGTACGCATTACTACCTAGCAAGTATACGTTGAAGTGTGCTCATTGTCACCTAACATGCACACATATAAGTGTGTGCATTACCACCTAACAAGCATACATTGAAGTGTGCATATTACCATCAAACATGCACATATTGAAGTGTAGGCATTACCACCTAGAAAGCACACATTAAAATGTAGCATTACCACCTAACATGTACACGCTGAAGTGTACACATTGCTAACTAACATGCATGCACTGAAGTGTGTGCATTACCACCTAACATGCACACACTGAAGTGTACACATTACCAATAAATATATACACATTGAAGTGTATACAATGCCACTTAACATGCACACATTGAAGTGTACATACTACCGCCTAACTTGCATATATTGAAGTGTATGTATTACCACCTAACAAACATACATTGAAGTGTACGCATTGCCATCTAACATGCACACATTACCACCTAACCAGCACACATTGAAGTGTACACATTACCACCTAAAATGTACACATTGAAGTGTACATATTACCATCTACAATACACACATTGAAGGGTTTACTTTACCACCTAACAAGCACACATTAATGTGTACACATTACCACCTAATAAGCATATATTGAAAAGTACGTTACCACCTAACATGCATACATTGAAGTGTACACATTACCAGCAAAAAAGCATAGATTGAAGTGTACACATTACCAAATAACATGCACACACTGAAGTGTACACATTACCAGCAAAAAAGCATAGATTGAAGTGCACACATTACCAAATAACAGGCACACACTGAAGTGTACGCATTACCACCTAGCACGCACACATTGAAGTGTACACATTGTCACCTAACATTTATAAACTGAAGTGTATGTGTTTCTATCTACAACACACACAGTGAAGTGTACGCATTACCATCTACAAGCATACATTGAAGTGTATGCATCACCATCTAATAAGCATACACTGAAGTGCATGCATTACCACCTACGATTTACTCATTGAAGGGTACATATTGCCACCTAATATACACATATTGAAGTATGCGCATTAACACCCAACAAGCACACACTGAAGCGTGCACATTACCATCTAACATGCACACATTGAAAGGAACACATTGCCACCTAACAAGCAGACATTGAAGTGTGCACATTACCACCTAACATGGACACATTGAAGTGTACTAGTTAGCACCTTATGGGCACACATTGAAGTGTATGCATTACCATCTAACATGCACATATTGGAGTGTACACATTACCACTTAACATGGACACATTGAAGTATACACACTACTGGTTAACATGCACATATTGAAGTTTATGCATTACCACCTAGCAAGTATACATTGAAGTGTGCACATTACCACCTAACAAGCACACATATAATTGTATGCTTTGCCACCTAACAAGCATACATTGAAGTGTGCGTATTACCATTGATCCTACACACATTGAAGTAGGCGCATTACAACCTAACATACAGTGATTGAAGTGTATGCATTACCACCTAACAAGCAGACATTGAAGTGTACACATTGCCACCTAACATGCACATATTGAAGTCTACGGGTTACCACCTAACATGCACACATTGAAGAGTACACATTGCCATCTAACAAGTATACATTGAAGTATATGGGTTACCACCTGACATGCACACACTGAAGTGTACCTGTTACCAACTAACATGTACACATTGAAGTTTATGTATTACCACCTAACATGCACAAATTCAAGTGTATAGGTTACTACCCAACATGCACAATTTGAAGTCTGTGTATTACCACCTAACATGCACACATTCAAGTGTATGCATTGAAACATGCGCCTCTGAAGTATACGTGTTACCAATTAACATGCACACATTAAAGTGTACGCATTACCTCATAACATGCACACATTGAAGTGTACGGGTTACCACCTACCTGCACACATTAAAGTATATGCATTACCACCTAACATGCACACATTGAAGTGTACGCTTTACCACCTAACATGCACACATTGAAGTGTACACATTGCCTTCTAACATGGACATATTTAAGTCTATGGGTTACCATCTAACATGCATACATTGAAGTGTATGTGTTACCACCTAACATACACACACTGAAGTACACTACTGGTTAACATGCGCACATTGAAGAGTATGCATTACCACCTAGCAAGTATACATTGAAGTGTGCACATTACCACCTAACAAGCACATATATAAGTGTATGCTCTACCACCTAACAAGCATACACTGAAGTGTGTGTATTACCATCGAACATGCACACATTGAAGTGGCCGCATTACGAAGTGTACATGTTACCACCTAACATGCACACATTGAAGAGTACACATTGCCATCTAACAAGTATACATTGAAGTGTACGGGTTACCACCTAGCATGCACATGCTGATGTGTACGTGTTACCAAATAACATGCACACATTGAACTTTATATACTACCACCTAACATGAACACATTCAAGTGTACGGGTTACCACCTAACATGCACACATTCAAGTGTACGTGTTACCACCTAACATGCACACATTCAAGTGTATGCATTGCAACATGCACACCCTGGAGTATATGGCTTACCAACTAACATGCACACATACAAGTGTACACATTACCTCCCAACATGCACTCATTCATGTGTACACATTGCCACCTAACATGCACATATTGAAGTCTATGGATTACCACCTAAGATTAACACACTGAAGTGTACACACTACCACCTAACATGCACACATTGAAGTGTACACATTGCCATCTAACAAGTTTACATTGAAGTGTACAGGTTACGACCCAACTTGCACACAGTGAAGTGTATGCGTTACCACCTAACATCCACACATTCAAGTGTATGCATTACCACCTGACATGCACACACTGAAGTGTACATATTGCCGCCTAACATGCACATGTTGAAGTGTACGGGTTACCACCTAACATACACATACTGAAGTGTTGACATTACCATCTTACAAACATACATTGAAGTGTATATATTACCAACTAACAGTCCACGTGCCTGCACCAGCCTCACCAAGGAGGCTGGACAATGACATCCGGCCTGGACACACTGATCCAGCACGTTTTCTGTCGGCCAACAGTCATCAGCAAAGCTCTAAAACCATCAGAAACCCAAGACACCCAGAACCACCTGGATTCACAGGTTCTCCTCTATCCCTGTAGTCGGGGTTTAGATCCAGACACCGCACCCAGACAGCTCTTTGAGCCGGAGCAGATGGTGCTCGGTGAAGGCACCGGGACAGACTGGCTCGCCCTGCATGGACCACCAGCCACGTTCAACACCGCCGCTGTGCCACCCGTGAGAGAGGTTGGAGGAGATGGAAGTATGGCATGGACCCACCTCAGCATGGCATGGACCCATCTTGTGATAGTTTTGAGGAGTGGGCAGCATGGCATAGAATCGCCCTTATGATATGTTGGATCAGTGGGTGGCATGGAATGCGCAGCATGGCCTGGTCCTACCCATGAGTCACTGATTTATTTGATAGCTACTATGAGGGCAGGCTTGTGCATCCCTCCATGTCGTAGAACAAGTTCTGGACATCACACTCGTAGGGATAGGCCTAGGCCTCTTGGTACACAAACAAATTGTCACTTGTTGCTGAGGGCCGCATGGTATGGACAGGTTCTTGTGAAAGTTTACTGCAGAAGGTATCCTGGCATGGTCTAACCAACAAGAGAGGTTGGAGCAGTAGGCAGGTCACAGACCCACCCTGGGCAGCTTGGCATGGAATCACCTATGTGAAAGATTGGAGCAGGTAAGCAACAAGTACATACACTTAAGATACTACAAGATCCAACCTCAGATGCAGGTACATAAAGTGAAGATATACTGCAAGATCCAAACACAGAGGCAGGTACATACAGTGAAGATATATTGCAGGATCCAACCTCAGACACAGATATATGCAGAAAACATACAATGCAAGATCCAACCTCAGATGCAGGTACATACAGTGAAGATATACTGCAGGATCCAACCTAAGACACAGGTACATATAATGAAGATAAAATGCAAGATCCAACCATAGACCCAGATACATACAGTGAAGATATATTGCAGGATCCAACCACAGACGCAGATATATACAGAAAAAATACAATGCAAGATCCAACCAAAGACACAGATATATGTGTACACTGAAGATATAATGCAAGATCCGACCTCAGACACGGATACCTAAAGTGAATATATACTGCAAGATCCAACCAAAGACACAGATATATGTATACAATGAAGATATACTGCAAGATCCAACCAAAGACACTGATATATGTATACAGTGAAGATATACTGCAAGATCCAACCACGGTCACAGGTACATATAGTAAACATATACTGCAAGATCCGACCTCAGACACGGATACCTAAAGTGAAGATATACTGTAAGATCCAACCTCAGACGCAGGTACATACAGTGAAGATATACTGCAAGATCCAACCTAAGACGCAGGTACATACAGTGAAGATATACTGCAAGATCCAACCTCAGACACAGGTACATACAGTGTAGATATACTGCAAGATCCAACCTCAGATGCAGGTACATACAGTGAAGATATACTGCAAGATCCAACCTCAGACGCAGGTACATACAGTGAAGATATACTGTAAGATCCAAGCTCAGACGCAGGTTCATACAGTGAAGATATACTGCAAGATCCAACCTCCGCTGCAGGTACATACAGCGAAGATATACTGCAAGATCAAACCTCAGACCAGGTACATACAGTGAAGATATACTGCAAGATCCAACCTCAGACACAGGTACATACAGTGAAGATATACTGTAAGATCCAAGCTCAGACGCAGGTTCATACAGTGAAGATATACTGCAATATCCAACCTCAGACACAGGTACACATAATGAAGATATAATGCAAGATCCAACCATAGACGCAGATATATACAGAAAACATACAATGCAAGATCCAACCAAAGACACAGATACATATAGTGAAGATATACTGCAAGATCCGACCTCAGACACGGATACCTAAAGTGAAGATATACTGCAAGATCCAACCTCAGACGCAGGTACATACAGTGAAGATATACTGCAAGATCCAACCTCAGATGCAGGTACATAATGTGAAGATATACTGCAAGATCCAACCACCATCTCAGGTACATACACTTAAGATATACTGCAAGATCCGACCTCAGACACGGATACCTAAAGTGAAGATATACTGCAAGATTCAATCTCAGATGCAGGTACATACACTTAAGATATACTGCAAGATCCAACCTCAGACGCAGGTACATACAGTGAAGATATACTGCAAGATCCAACCTCAGCTGCAGGTACATATAATGAAGATATACTGCAAGATCCAACCATAGACCCAGATACATACAGTGAAGATATATTGCAGGATCCAACCTCAGACACAGATATATACAGAAAACATACACTACAAGATCCAACCACAGGCGCAGGAAACCTACAGTGAAGATATACTGCAAGATTCAACCACCGACAAAGGTGCATACAGTGAAGCTATACTACAAAATCTAACCTCAGACACAGCTACATACATGAAGATATACTACAAGTTTCAACCGAAGACGCAGGTACATACAGTGAAGATCCGACCTCAGACACAGATAAATACAGTGTAGAAATACTGCAAAATCCAACTTCAGACACACAAACATACAGTGAAGATATACTTTAAGTTTCAACCTCAGACACAAGTACATACAGTGAAGATATACTTTAAGTTTCAACCTCAGACGCAGGTACCTACAGTGAAGATATACTGCAAGATCCAACAACCGACACAGGTGCATACAGTGAAGATATACTTCAAGATCCAACCTCAGACGCAGGTACCTACAGTGAAGATATACTGCAGGATCCAACCACAGACACAGGTACATACAGTGAAGATATAACGCAAGATACAACCAAAGACACGGATATATACACTGAAGATATACTGCAAGATCCAACCTCAGACACAGATATATACACTGAAGATATACTGCAAGATCCAACTTCAGACACAGATACATACAGTGAAGATATATGGTAAGATCCAACCTCAGATGCAGGTACATACAGTGAAGATATACTGCAAGATCGAACCTCAGACGCAGGTACATACAGTGAAGACTTACTGCAAGATCCAAACACAGAGGCAGATACATACAGTGAAGATTGACTGCAAGATCCAACTTCAGACACAGATACATACAGTGAAGATATGGTAAGATCCAACCTCAGACGCAGGTACATACAGTGAAGATATACTGCAGGATCCAACCTCAGACACAGGTGCATACAGTGAAGATATACTGCAAGATCCAACCTCAGACACAGAAACTTACAGTAAAGATATACTTCAATACCCAACCACAGACGCAGGTACATATAGTGATGATATACTGCAAGATCCAACCATAGATGCAGATACATACAGTGAAGATATACTGCAAGACCCAACCACCGACGAAGGTGCATACAGTGAAGCTATACTACAAAATGCAACCTCAGACACAGCTACATACTTGAAGATATACTACAAGTTTCAACAGAAGACGCAGGTACATACAGTGAAGATCCGACCTCAGACACAGATAAATACAGTGTAGAAATACTGCAAAATCCAACTTCAGACACACAAACATACAGTGAAGATATACTTTAAGTTTCAACCTCAGACACAAGTACATACAGTGAAGATATACTTTAAGTTTCAACCTCAGACGCAGGTACCTACAGTGAAGATATACTGCAAGATCCAACAACCGACACAGGTGCATACAGTGAAGATATACTTCAAGATCCAACCTCAGACGCAGGTACCTACAGTGAAGATATACTGCAGGATCCAACCACAGACACAGGTACATACAGTGAAGATATACTGTAAGATCCAAGCTCAGACGCAGGTACATACAGTGAAGATATACTGCAAGATCCAACCTCAAACGCAGGTACATATTGTGAAGCTATACTGCAAGATCCAACCTCAGACACAGGTACATACAGTGAAGATATACTGCAAGATCCAACCTCAGCTGCAGGTACATACAGGGAAGATATACTGCAAGATCCAACCTCAGACGCAGGTACCTACAGTGAAGATATACTGCAAGATCCAACCTCAGATGCAGGTACATACAGTGAAGATATACTGCAGGATCCAACCTCAGACACAGGTGCATACAGTGAAGATATACTGCAAGATCCAACTTCAAACGCAGGTACATATTGTGAAGCTATACTGCAAGATCCAACCTCAGACACAGGTACATACAGTGAAGATATACTGCAAGATCCAACCTCAGCTGCAGGTACATACAGTGAAGATATACTGCAAGATCCAACCTCAGGCGCAGGTACCTACAGTGAAGATATACTGCAAGATCCAACCTCAGATGCAGGTACATACAGTGAAGATATACTGCAGGATCCAACCTCAGACACAGATACATACAGTGAAGATATACTGCAAGATCCAACTTCAAACGCAGGTACATATTGTGAAGCTATACTGCAATATCCAACCTCAGACACAGGTACATACAGTGAAGATATACTGCAAGATCCAACCTCAGCTGCAGGTACATACACTGAAGATATACTGCAAGATCCAACCTCAGACGCAGGTACCTACACTGAAGATATACTGCAAGATCCAACCTCAGACGCAGGTACCTACAGTGAAGATATACTGCAAGATCCAACCTCAGATGCAGGTACATACAGTGAAAATATACTGCAGGATCCAACCTCAGACACAGGTACATACAGTGAAGATATACTGCAAGATCCAACCTCAGACGCAGGTACATACAGTGAAGATATACTGCAGGATCCAACCTCAGACACAGGTACATACAGTGAAGATGTACTGCAGGATCCAACCTAAGACACAGGTACATACAGTGAAGATATATGGTAAGATCCAACCTCAGACGCAGGTACATACAGTGAAGATATACTTCAAAATCCAACCTCAGACGCAGGTACATACAGTGAAGATATACTACAAAATCCAACCTCAGACGCAGGTACATACAGTGAAGATATACTTCAAAATCCAACCTCAGACGCAGGTACATACATGAAGATATACTACAAGTTTCAACCGAAGACGCAGGTACATACAGTGAAGATCCGACCTCAGATACAGATAAATACAGTGAAGAACTACTGCAAAATCCAACTTCAGACACACAAACATACAGTGAAGATATACTTTAAGTTTCAACCTCAGACACAGGTACATACAGTGCAGATATACTGCAAGATCCAACCTCAGACACAGGTACATACAGTGAAGATATACTGCAAGATCCAACTAAAGACACAGGTACATACAGTGAAGATATACTGCAGGATCCAACCACAGACACAGGTACATAAAGTGAAGATATACTGCAGGATCCAACCACAGACACAGGTACATACAGTGAAGATATACTGCAGGATCCAACCTAAGACACAGGTACATACAGTGAAGATATACTGCCGGATCCAACCACAGACACAGGTACATACAGTGAAGATATACTGCAGGATCCAACCACAGACACAGGTACATACAGTGAAGATATACTGTAAAATCCAAGCTCAGACGCAGGTACATACAGTGAAGATATACTGCAAGATCCAACTTCAAACGCAGGTACATATTGTGAAGCTATACTGCAATATCCAACCTCAGACACAGGTACATACAGTGAAGATATACTGCAAGATCCAACCTCAGCTGCAGGTACATACAGTGAAGATATACTGCAAGATCCAACCTCAGACGCAGGTACCTACAGTGAAGATATACTGCAAGATCCAACCTCAGATGCAGGTACCTACAGTGAAGATATACTGCAGGATCCAACCTCAGACACAGGTACATACAGTGAAGATATACTGCAAGATCCAACCTCAGACGCAGGTACATACAGTGAAGATATACTGCAGGATCCAACCTCAGACACAGGTACATACAGTGAAGATATACTGCAGGATCCAACCTAAGACACAGGTACATACAGTGAAGATATATGGTAAGATCCAACCTCAGACGCAGGTACATACAGTGAAGATATACTTCAAAATCCAACCTCAGACGCAGGTACATACAGTGAAGATATACTACAAAATCCAACCTCAGACGCAGGTACATACAGTGAAGATATACTTCAAAATCCAACCTCAGACGCAGGTACATACATGAAGATATACTACAAGTTTCAACCGAAGACGCAGGTACATACAGTGAAGATCCGAACTCAGATACAGATAAATACAGTGAAGAACTACTGCAAAATCCAACTTCAGACACACAAACATACACTGAAGATATACTTTAAGTTACAACCTCAGACACAGGTACATACAGTGCAGATATACGGCAAGATCCAACCTCAGACACAGGTACATACAGTGAAGATATACTGCAAGATCCAACTAAAGACACAGGTACATACAGTGAAGATATACTGCAGGATCCAACCACAGACACAGGTACATAAAGTGAAGATATACTGCAGGATCCAACCACAGACACAGGCACATACAGTGAAGATATACTGCAAGATCCAACCACAGACAGAGGTACATACAGTGAAGATATACTTCAAAATCCAACCTCAGACGCAGGTACATACAGTGAAGATATACTGCAGGATCCAACCTAAGACACAGGTACATACAGTGAAGATATACTGCCGGATCCAACCACAGACACAGGTACATACAGTGAAGATATACTGCAGGATCCAACCACAGACACAGGTAGATACAGTGAAGATATACTGTAAAATCCAAGCTCAGACGCAGGTACATACAGTGAAGATATACTGCAAGATCCAACCTCAAACGCAGGTACATATTGTGAAGCTATACTGCAAGATCCAACCTCAGCTGCAGGTACATGCAGTGAAGATATACTGCAAGATCCAACCTCAGACGCAGGTACCTACAGTGAAGATATACTGCAAGATCCAACCTCTGATGCAGGTACATACAGTGAAGATATACTGCAGGATCCAACTCAGACACAGGTACATACAGTGACGATATACTGCAAGATCCAACCTCAAACACAGGTACATATTGTGAAGCTATACTGCAAGATCCAACCTCAGACACAGGTACATACAGTCAAGATATACTGCAAGATCCAACCTCAGCTGCAGGTACTTACAGTGCAGATATACTGCAACATCCAACCTCAGACGCAGGTACCTACAGTGAAGATATACTGCAAGATCCAACTTCAGATGCAGGTACATACAGTGAAGATATACTGCAGGATCCAACCTCAGACACAGGTACATACAGTGAAGATATACTGCGAGATCTAACCTCAGATGCAGGTACATACAGTGAAGATATACTGCAGGATCCAACCACAGACACAGGTACATAAAGTGAAGATATACTGCAGGATCCAACCACAGACACAGGTACATACAGTGAAGATATACTGCAAGATCCAACCACAGACAGAGGTACATACAGTGAAGATATACTTCAAAATCCAACCAAAGACACAGATACATATAGTGAAGATATAATGCAAGATCCGACCTCAGACACGGATACCTAAAGTGAAGATATACTGCAAGATCCAACCTCAGACGCAGGTACATACAGTGAAGATATACTGCAAGATCCAACCTCAGATGAAGGTACATAATGTGAAGATATACTGCAAGATCCAAACACCATCTCAGGTACATACACTTAAGGTATACTGCAAGATCCGACCTCAGACACGGATACCTAAAGTGAAGATATACTGCAAGAATCAATCTCAGATGCAGGTACATACACTTAAGATATCCTGCAAGATCCAACCTCAGACGCAGGTACATACAGTGAAGATATACTGCAAGATCCAACCTCAGCTGCAGGTACATATAATGAAGATATACTGCAAGATCCAACCATAGACCCAGATACATACAGTGAAGATATATTGCAGGATCCAACCTCAGACACAGATATATACAGAAAACATACACTACAAGATCCAGCCACAGGCGCAGGAAACCTACAGTGAAGATATACTGCAAGACTCAACCACCGACAAAGGTGCATACAGTGAAGCTATAATACAAAATCCAACCTCAGACACAGCTACATACATGAAGATATACTACAAGTTTCAACCGAAGACGCAGGTACATACAGTGAAGATCCGACCTCAGACACAGATAAATACAGTGTAGAAATACTGCAAAATCCAACTTCAGACACACAAACATACAGTGAAGATATACTTTAAGTTTCAACCTCAGACACAAGTACATACAGTGAAGATATACTTTAAGTTTCAACCTCAGACGCAGGTACCTACAGTGAAGATATACTTCAAGATCCAACCTCAGACGCAGGTACCTACAGTGAAGATATACTGCAGGATCCAACCACAGACACAGGTACATACAGTGAAGATATAACGCAAGATACAACCAAAGACACGGATATATGTATGAGAAGTTGGCCTGGTATATGCTGTCCACTAATTATAGTGGGCACCTTGCACCAGTCCAAACAACCCCTTATTGGAGATAGGTTAAAGACAACCTTTATTGAAAGCTATCCTAGTGGTAGCTATGGAGAGCAGCCTTCAGGCTAAGTCTTGAAGGAATGTAAAGCAGCTTGTTTTACCAGTCTATAATCTCTTGAGTGACCAAATGAAAGAGGACCACACCAGGTATATATTTAAAATATATGTGTTTAGTCTTAAACACACCCCTCTAGTCTCTTTATGAGGCTAGAGTTCGAAGTACATAAGTTACAAGTCAGTTATCAACAGTAATAGCACAAATACACGTTTGAGCCCTAGGGGCGTACTCAAACCATATACCAATAAAGTGGTATAAGAACCACGACTGAGCTAGACACAAGGCCTAGAGCCTGTAGAAGTGCTTGGCCCTCAAGGAACCACCCAAGGTAGTGACACAGGGGACCCACGGGGGACGCGTGCAGTGTGAGAACACAGCCGCGAGCCGCCGTTGACTTCTATGGGGAATGTCGCGGTTGGAGTTTTAAAGAATAAGGACACTTAGAGGAGGACTTGGAGCAAACCCTTTAGAACTAGGTTGTTCTAGAGTCTATACCCACGGGAGCACCGGAGTACTCGAGTTACCTCACCCAGGGAAGCCGGGTGCATAGGTGTCTTTCGGGGTCGGGTTTCGTCGTCGTTTTCAATGGCGATCTGCTGCAAAGTGCTGCTGGCGACCAAGTCGAAAGTGTTCGGGTGGATCCAAGGGTGGATCGAAGATCTGAAGAACCTGAAAGCAGAGGGGACAGAGTCTGGGTCACTAGCCAGTGACCAGGAAGGCGATGAGCAGATGCCCACCGATTTCGGGTGCTTCAGGTAGGTTGACGGTCGTCTTGACTCTTCAGCCACGAGGTCCAGGAGGCGTCGACGATGACCAGGAGCTGGATTCGAGCTGTCCCAAGACGTCTGTCGATTGCAGAGGTGTCGGCGACCGGATTGGACCCAACAAGCCTTGGCAACGGCAAGTCACATGGAAATAAAGAAAGGACGTTGATGCAGACCAGCAAGGTCTGGGGGACTCACCCAGCAAGGGTAAGTCAGGGCACATCCGGAGCAACCAGGAAAACACAAGAAGAAGAAGAGTTGCCTTCAGGAGGGCCCACTAGCCAATGGACTAGCGACCGCAAAGGAGCCTCAAGTGGACGCACTTGGAGCTGGCTCACAGGACACTCGTGGAGTGGAGGCCAGTGATCTTCGGTGCAGTGGGTGCTGGAGGCGGGGGCTTCTCGGAGCCCAAAGCACAACTTCGTGGGAGGCCCAGAAGAGGATGCACTTGCAAAAGTACTCGGTGTCCAGGGGTCACGGTTCCACGTTACCCACGACAGCTACGGTCCTCAGCTTTGCTGGGGACTCAGGGCAGCCTCGGGGAAGTCTGGAAATCCACCTCTGGTGATGCAAAGACTTCGGCGTCCGGCGGGAGCTTCAGCGATGCAGACCGGACAATTGCTTCTTAGGTGCCTGCCAAGCAGGGGAGTCACTCCTTGACCCCAAGGGAGATTTTTCAGTCCTCTAATCTTCAGGTAGAGCATCGAAGGTCCAGGATTCAGTGTCAGAGTTTCGTCCAGGGTAATCTAAAATCCTAAGGACTGGGGTCCCATACTTATACCAAGTTAGGGGTTGGACATACTCTGGGGACCCACCTATGGGAGGGTCAGGGCAGAGGGGTGGTTACACCCATTTCCCTTTGTCCAGTTTCGCGCCAGAGCAGGGGCTGGAAGCCCCTGAACCGGTTTGAACTGGGGTATGCACAGGGACACCAAATGTGCCCCCAGTGCAGGACTTCAAAGCACCAGAGAGTGCTCCCGCCCAGCCCCAATACACATCATCCTGTTTGGGAGGTGGTTACACCTCCCTTGGACAGGAAACCTATTGTCCAGGCCTCCCCTGCCGGAGTTTCAGTCAGCAGCAGGAGGCCAGACCCGTGTCTGTGGCAGTGGCATCCATTTTGTGATGCCAGGGCTCTGGAAAGAAGTTACCGGGTAGGCCGGTGTGTACATGTCTCTCCCTCTAGAAGGGTGGAATGCTACCCCCGCCGCCAGAACTGGCGGGGGGTAGTATTCCAAGATGTTTGACACCAAACACGACATGTTTTGGTGCAGCCAGTCCAAAGTTAGCATTGTACCGCGAGGATATAATGCACTTAAGAGTATATGGTTAGGCTGCACTACAAACAGCATCAGAGAAGGGTCTCTGAACGCTGCAGAGGGGCTCTGCTCATGCAGGGGCACCCTCTCACATAAGAATCAAGCACTCTGCCTTCAGGATTGATAAGGCCTGCCATAGGAGTGACTTATAGCTTTATATGTGTGTATATATGTAGTGATATAGGTAACCTATATCACAGTAAGGGGTGCATGCACCACCTTACCCAGGCTGCAGTAGCAGACCTGTGGTGTCATTTTGGATGGCCTTCCAGGGGTGGCACAATACATGCTGCAGCCCCTGGTAGGTCTCTGAGGTACCTATGCCCTGGGTATATAGTATACCATATACTAGGGACTTATAAGGGCACTCCAGATTCCAATCAGAGATGTGCCTAAGGCACATGGGAACCATTTTAGAGAGGAAGCAGCTAGGCTGGGGTTCTGATTAGCAGGGCCCCAGCCAGACTAAAGTCGAAAAACAGTGAAGCATCAGCAAAAAGTGGGGGTACCCATGTGAAGCAGATCCTACTCTCCTACACAACCCCCCCCCAAACGTAGGGACATTAAACTAACCTTGACCAGTTGAGTCTTCATGTTCTAAGTGGAAGTACCTAGAGAGTCCATCTGCATTGGCATGGTTACTCCCAGGCAGTGCTTAATTTGTAAAATATTAAGTGCAGGTGCTCACATTTTTTAGGAGGCCACACCCACTTCACTGGCTCCGCCCACTTCATCTACTGGTCCCACCCACTTCCTTTATTGGCTCCACCCACATCCACGAGCCTTAACACATCAGAGCCACATCCTCACTTCTTGAGTTGCACAAGAAGATGAAGACATGGCTCTTCATACAAGCACTTCAGGGACCTCACACCTACACACCTGCCCAAGCTCCTGGATACCCTCTTGGGTGATTAGTGTGCTCTACAAATCAATATAACATCATATAACCTATGGAAAGTCTATGAAAACAACTCAAAAGTGAACTCAAATGAGAGAATGTGTGTACATCTCAAAATGCAGCTTTAAAAAGGTCACTTGAGGACATGTGGCAGCTTTGCAAACTAAAGAGAATGTGCTTGTAGTGTGCTGTTTAAAAAAGGAAGGGATGAAGGAAGGAATACATGAAAGAAGGCAGCAACAAATGTAAGCAGGAAAGGGGAGTACTGTAGTGAGGAAATAAATAAGTAATGGATGAAAGAAGGAGGAAATAAGAAAAGAATGTGAAAGGAATAAATGAAGGGATAGAGGGAGAAATTAAGTGAACAATGTGTGATAGGCGAATAGAAAGAAGAAAAGCAGAAGGAAGAGTTGAGGATAAGACAGGAAGAAATTAAAGAGGGGATGAAGGAGGGAGCAGAAAAAAAAGAAAGTGAGGAACTAATGGAGGAAGAAATGCACCAAGGGAGGAAGGCTGGGGAATGAATGAGGATGTAAGGAAGCAAGAATGGAAAGAAGACAGGAGGCGTAGCTGGAGAGGCTGATTAAGAGAAAACACAAAGGAAAAAAATGGGACGAAGCAAAATAAAGAGGTCAGGAGAATGTATACGAGCATGGAAAGGACACAGGGAATAATGACAATGTAATATTGCAAAGAAATTTGTAAACAAAAGATTAAAATGCATTTCTATGTCCTGAACACACCATGTATGCTTGTACAGCACATATTCACCAGAGGGGGTTTTGACACCAAATTAAAAAGGTTATTCAACTCAATGGCATTAATTTTATCAACCTCAGAAAGATGAAAGACTGGGTGGCCGCACCAAGATTTAAATGTATGACCCTGAGATCAAACACAGATTCCTGGAGTGGATGTGAAGAGATGTGGGTAAGTAAGAAAAACATTAAAGGGAGAGTTAGGAAGGAAGGAGAGGTCTGAAGGCAACAATAGATACAATGAGTCAAAGGTAGACATAGAATGTGAAGACAAATGGGAAAAGCAGAGATTGGGAGTGCAGGATTGGAAAGGAACATAATGAGAATGAAAAGTGAAAAGTGGAAAGAGGAGAAAGGCAAGGAGAGAAGAGTAGACAAAGGGAGCGCATAAAAGGAGTTTGGAAGGGAAAGATAAGAAGGTGAAAAGTGAAAATCAGTTAATGAGGGGAGTCGGCAAAACGCGGACGTAGGGCAGAAAGTGACGAACCGCGGACGTAGGGCAGAAAGAATGGAGACAAGGGAAGGGGTGAGGTGTAAAGGGAAAAAGAAAAGCAGATACCGAGGGAGAGTAAGAAAAAGTACAACTCTGCTTTATTAAAATACAGTAAATAATTATGTAAAGTTAAGGGGTGACAGGGCTGTATCGTTCTTGGCCTGTCTGATCAATGCATATCTGTGCTGGCCAAGACACACAATAGCGATTCTTTAACTGTGTTAAGGTTTTATGCCATCAAAAGATGTTTGTGCCATCACAATAGGTATTCCTAATAAAAGTTAATACAGTGTCAGTTATACCATCGGGATTAGGCTTTGATGGAGAATCGGGCTCTCATGCTTTAAAGAAATAGTTTTATTATACGATCAGGCTGTGAGACAAAATGCCACTTCCACCTATTTAAAAATGAAGTTAGACATTGAACTCCATTCAGCGAGACTTCCACACTGCCTTTTGAACTAATAAAGCACGAAATTCAACTGAGTCTGCCTGCTGTTGTTGAGATGTGAGCATATACCCCCACTATCCAAACCTCCACCCCAAATGTAGTGCCACATTTGCTGCACTTTCTACGGTTGCCACCTGACTGCTTTCTAATGGTATCAATGGTATTGAATATCCTGGTTGGTACAAAAATAAGCAGAATCTCCTAAAGCTGGTTATCTTAGCCCTTATCAGTACATACTTCAACAAGTAAATATAACTCGAAAGCACTTTTGGAAGAGTTGAGCCCTGAGTTAAGTATCCTTGACTAATAATTAAGTAATAAAAGACAAGAGTCAAGTTATAAATGAATACCTACAATTTTGTTTAAACTACTATTCTGTATCACATCTGAGTCTTTGCAGACTCTTAATACAACAACAAACGGTCGTCATTTTACTCTTGGAAATGTAGCTAGCAACTCACATGTTCGAAAAAGTTCCCCCATCCATTCAATCTAATTCACAAGTGGTTATTTCTGCCTCTCCATGAGGAAAGCCACAATTTTTAAAGCTCACAGAGAAGCTGAGTCCTGCACCCTCCTCTCACATAAAGCACTACATTTAAGCGATGCATATTAAAGAATGGCCGTTCCCGCCTTTGAAACAAAGCGCAGCGTTTGTGGAGAACTCAAAGTGCAAGGAGGCGGCAAAAATCACACCAGCCTAACTTTGTGCCTCAGCCCAGATTCTTTATTGGTATGGCAACTCAAATACTGTCGAGGTTCACACATGGGGTGAAGAGCAGCGCTAACACCTCAAGTTAAAAGTTCAATAACATGGGGTGAAGAGCAGCGCTAACACCTCAAGTTAAAAGTTCAATGTGTGGCAAGAAGAGATTGTTTTCTGTGCAAGTGTTCTCTAGTCTTGCAGAATATAGGAGTTTTTAAGAACGAAGACTGCACGTTCCTCTTTTATGGTACTCTGTGAAGCAAGTCGTTGTAATGTTTGCCCTTTGCATGTATGTTTTTTTTACCGAAACTGACAAACAGTTTACGGCTCTAGCCCAGTGATGCTTCAGAGAGCACATGTGACACGTTCACTTATCAGTTACGTGTATATTTTAAATGTTGTCTGTTTTTCCCCATGGCAGGAGCAGACTGTAAGGATGCACCATTGTTTTTTCACCATATGCACACGCCGCATAGAGTAGACTTGTCTGTCCCTGCAATACCGTTAGCTCACAAATTATTTCTGCAGGCACAGATAGTGATATCTTTTAAAATTTTACACATTAACATGCATTTTGGTCTAACACGTATACACCACAGATGCACACGGTTGAGAGTCACGCCTTCAGCAGCAGGGACTGCCCTATATTTGCAGACCAAGAGTCACGTTGCCAGAACCACAGGCTAAACATTTGGTAGTAGCGTACATTTGACCTTCCATTACTTGCTTCACAGTAACTTCACACACTACATTTAGCAAGTTACACAATCGTTACTTACTGCCTTTTAGTTTGAATTATTATTCTGTGGTGGGCCTGCTGCGTGACGTGCTGCTTGCGATGCGACTTCTGTGGCAGATTAGAGTGCGTCTGCGCACTGCAGCCTGCTGGGGTGAGCGAGGCAGTGGGTGAAAACAGTGGAGACAGACTCGCCTGCACCTGAGGGTGATTACACGCCTGATTCATGTGTTCCCCACAGATCGGCGGTGCCGTGTGCTGGGGGCACGTCGTCTTCTCTCTCTCGGTACAGCAATGGCAGAGCCAGGTCTGGGCATGGTTTTGCCGGCTGCCTTCATAGTAGCGCTAGCGCCCGGCCCCACTGCCAGGCGGCCCCTTAGGGATCATTGGCGTTAGTGCCCCCACCATGCGACCGGATAGGCAGTGCCCACACTGTCATTTTGAGAAAGCTTTCCGGACCTCGCAGGACAACCTTAGGCTCCACCGGGTGCTTCCTGCACACTCAATGCCCGCCCTTGCGTGGCACGGACCCAGCACCTGTCCTCCTGAGCCACAGTTGTGGGGAAAGAAAGTTCCAGAAAAACACTCTTTGTCTCAGCAGACCTGAGCAATCGCTTGGCCGGGCCGAGGAGGCGTGGTTTCAAAACGGACTATACGCTGTTCGCAGCATTTCACGGCCTGAGCTGGGCTTTTCAAGTTGTTCTACAAAAATAAAGAACTGGGACATTTAAATGGTGTCCAATTTGAAATATTTTAGCACACAGTCACATGCGATTATAAGCTGCTCACCGGGGACACCTGCATGAATTTAAGAAATCCAATATCGCATGAGGACCCGGCCCTGAGAAATAAGTGCCGGTGCTAAGCACCGGAAAGCACCGGCACAAATTAAGCACTGCTCCCAGGTCTATGTTCCACTGTAAAGTCCATCCCCTGTAGGGAAATGGACCACCTAAGCAGTTTGGGGTTTTCACCCTTCATTTGTTTTAGCCATAAGAGGGGCTTATGGTCTGTTTGAACAAGGAAGTGAGTACCAAACAAGTATGGCCTCAACTTCTTCAGAGCCCAGACCACAGCAAAGGCTTCCCTCTCTATGGCTGACCAACGTTTCTCTCTAGGGGTCAGCCTTCTGCTAATAAAAGCTACTGGCTGATCCTGACCTTCATCATTCAATTGTGACAGTACAGCCCCTACCCCCAATTCAGATGCATGAGCAGTGCACATGGCCTGCTTCAGGTCATCAAATGCCTTTTGACAGCTAACTGTCCACTGAACCTTTTTGGGCATTTTCTTGGAAGTTAAGTCATTCAGGGGTGTCACTATTGATCCATACCCCTTGACAAATCTCCTATAGTACCCAGTCAGGCCTAAAAAGGCTCTCACCTGAGTCTGGGTAGTTGGAGCAGTCCAGTCCATGATGGTCTGGATCTTGCTCTGCAATGGTTGAACCTGGCCTCCACCCACAAGGTGGCCCAGGTACACAACCTGACTCTGCCCTATCTGGCACTTTGTGGCCTTGATAGTTAGGCCTGCTTTCTGCAGGGCCTGCAAAACATTTCTGAGGTGGACCAGGTGATCCTCCCAGGTGGAGCTAAAGACAGCAATATCATCTAGATATGCTGCACTATAGGCTTCGAGGCCTGTAAGGAATGTCCTCACCAACCTCTGAAAAGTGGCAGGTGCATTTTTCAAACCAAAGGGCATTACCACAATTTGATAATGCCCACTAGGGGTTGAGAATGCTGTTTTTGGCTTTGCATCATCAGCTAGTCTGATCTGCCAGTAGCCAGCTGTCAGGTCAAATGTGCTTAGATACTTGGCTGAGGCCAAAGTGTCTATTAGCTCATCTGCCCTAGGTATTGGATGGGCATCAGTCCTAGTGACTGCATTGAGACCCCTGTAGTCCACACAAAACCTCATCTCTCTTTTCCCACCACTGGTGTGAGGTTTTGGCACAAGGACCACTGGACTATCCCAAGGGCTATCTGAGGGTTCAATAACTCCCAAATCCAACATTTTCTGGACTTCTGTCCTGATACAGTCCCTGACATGGTCAGGTTGCCTATAAATCTTATTTTTAATAGGCAGACTGTCCCCAGTGTCCACTTCATGAGCGCACCAGGTGGTCTGACTTGGAGTCAGAGAGAACATATGTCTGTACTGATTGAGCACTTGTCTACAATCAGTTTGCTGCTGAGCAGTGAGGCTGCCTGCCAAGGCTACACCATCCACTGACCCATCATCAGGGTTCTGTGAGAGCAGGTCAGGGAGTGGGTCACTCTCTTCCTCCTGTCCCTTATCAGTAGCCATGAGCAAGCCCATGTCTGCCCTGTCCACATATGGCTTTAATCTGTTGACATGGAGAACCCTGTGGGGACTCCTGGGTGTTCCTAGGTCTACTAAATAGGTGACCTCACCCTTCTGTTCAACAATGGTATGGGGTCCACTCCACTTGTCTTGGAGAGCTGCTGGGGCCACTGGCTCCAGCACCCACACCCTCTGTCCTGGCTGGTAAACAGTCAGCACAGCCTTTTGGTCATGCCAGGCTTTTTGCAGTTCCTGGCTAGCCTCAGGGTTTTTAGTTGCCTTTTTCATGTATTCAGCCATCCTGGAGCGGAGACCAAGTACATAGTCCACTATGTCATGCTTTGGGGGCTTGAGAGGTAACTCCCATCCTTCCTTTACCAAGCACAATGGACCCCTGACAGGGTGACCAAACAAAAGTTCAAAAGGGCTGTAGCCAACCCCTTTGAGGCACCTCCCTGTATGCAAATAAAAGGCAGGGCAAGAGTATGTCCCATCTTCGCCTAAGCTTTTCTGGGAGCCCTTTAATCATGCCCTTTAAGGTTTTGTTGAATCTCTCAACTAAACCATTGCATTGTGGGTGATAGGGTGTGGTGAACTTGTAAGTCACTCCACACTCCTTCCACATTGCCTTCAAGTATCCAGACATAAAGTTTGCACCCCTGTCTGATACAACCTCCTTAGGGAAGCCCACTCTTGAGAAAATTCCCAGGAGGGCTCTTGCCACCACAGGTGCAGTAGTGGTCCTAAGGGGAATAGCCTCTGGGTACCTAGTGGCATGGTCCACCACCACCACCAGGATAAACCTGTGCCCAGATGCTGTTTGGGGATCCATGGGACCAACAATATCAATCCCAACTCTCTCAAAGGGAACCCCCACCACAGGTAGTGGTATTAGGGGGGCCTTTGTGGTGCCACCTGCCACTGGCTTGGCAGGTTACACAGGAGCGACAAAACTCCTTGGTGTCTTCAGACATGTGGGGCCAGTGAAAGTGAGGGACAAGTCTGTCCCAAGTCTTGTTCTGGCCCAGGTGACCTGCTAGGGGAATATCATGGGCTAGGGTCAATAGGAAGCCCCTGAACTTCAGAGGTATAACCAACCTCCTGATGGCACCAGGCTTGTGGTCTCTACACTCTGAGTACAAGAGTCCATCATCCCAATATACTTTATGGGGACCACTAGTATTCCCAGCAGCCTCAGCAGCAGCTTGCTGTATGAGGGGTTCAAGAGAGGGGCAGCTCTGCTGCTCCTGGCTAAGATCTGCCCTGGAAGGGCCCCCTGTCCCTAAGAACTCAACCTGATCAGGCTCAAGCTCCTCTGGGACAGTTCCTTCCTCAGGACTGAGATCATCCCCCTCAAGAGACTGATCTTCCTTCTGAGCCAAGGGGGAAGGCACTGCCTTAACCCTACTACTCCTCCTCTTGGAGGGCACTTGGTCCATGGTTTCAGGATCCAAGGCCTGTTCAGTGTTAGACATTTTGCTCTGTGACCTGGTCACAGCAAACACATCTGCAGGGATCCCCAGCATTTCTGCATGGGTCCTGAGCTCCACTTCTGCCCAAGCTGAAGTTTCAAGATCATTGCCAAGCAAGCATTCCACTGGTAGGTTTGCACTTACCACAACCTTCTTAAGGCCAGTTACCCCTCCCCAGGAGAAGTTAACAACTGCCAGAGTATGGTCTGTTCTGACATTGCTAGCATTGGTCACTTGGTACATCTCACCAAGTATAATCTGCCCAGGATCCACAAGGTCTTGTGTCACCATGGTGACACTTGCCCCTGTGTCCCTAAATGCCAAAGCCTCTTTTCCATTGATTAAGGGCTGTTGCCTGTACTTGCCCAGATTACTGGGACTCACAGAGGAGGTCACATCCATGCCTCCATCACAGACTAGGACAGCCTGAGTGAGTTCTCTGACTAGGCCAGAGCTCATCTCATTACCCAGGGTCAACCCTACTAAACCCTTGGCCTGTGTACTCCCACCACCATTTGTAACTGCACTAGGGGGAACAGGTGCCTTAGGGGCATTGGTGGGGGCTGGAATAGAGTCTTTGGACTTGGTGCAATCACTGGTCCAGTGTGTCTTTTGCTTACAGACTTTGCAACATGGTTTCTTTTGGCCTTTCCCTTTGTTAGACTGTGAATCCCCACCTGAAGAAGATTTTTGGGGGCCTTGTGAAGACTTCTGGTCTTTACCCTTCTCCCCACCCTTGTCAGAGTTCTTAGAATCTTGCTTCTTTGGGTCACCACCTTGGTTCTGTACCTTCTGCCTCACCCTGGTTCTGACCCATTTGTCTGCCTTCTTTCCCAATTCTTGGGGAGAGGTCAAATCAGAGTCCACCAGGTACTGATGCAACAGCTGATTTTGACAGTTATTAAGAATCTGCTCCCTCATGATAAGATTGTACAATCCTTTGAAGTCACATACCTTACTGCCCACTAACCAACCTTCCAGAGCCTTAGCAGAACAATCAACAAAGTCCACCCAGTCTTGAGTCTGTGCCTTTTGGGTATCTCTGAACTTTAACCTGTATTGTTCAGTGGTTAGGCCAAACCCATCAATCAGTGCACTTTTTAAGACTGGATAATTATCAGCATCCTCTTCTCTAACAGAGAGGAGCTTATCTCTACCTTTGTCTGCAAAGGAGAGCCACAAGATTGCTGCCCACTGCTCCTGAGGGACCCTCTCTACTTTACAGGTCCTCTCCAGTGCAGTTATCCATTTGTGGATGTCATCCCCACTCTGGTAGGGAGGGACAATCTTGCTCAGGTTTCTATAATCATAAGACCTTTCCCTACCACTAGGGAAGTTGCTGCCACCATGGGACTCTAGTCCCATCTTTTTTCTTTGCCTTTCAAGCTCTAGGGACTCTCTGTCTATAGCCAACTGCTCTCTTCTGAGTCTCAGCTGAGCTGCTCCATACTTGAGCAGTCTCTCTTTCCTCTCATGAGAGGACTCCCTCCTATGAGAAGAAATAGAGGTCCCTACTGAGGTGTCAGAGTGGTTAGACTCCTGAGAAGGAGATCTAGTCCTTCTTGGCACACTCACAACTCTTCCTGGGGGACAAAGGGGAGGTCATCCTGATCCTCCTCCTCATCCACAGGAGGAGCTAGATTTTCCAGGTCAAGGTCATTGTCACCTTCCTGGCCAGTTTCAGAGGGGGGGTCCTGGGTGATTTCACCCCTGGCCCCTTCCTCATCTTCTGCCCCACCCTCTCTGCCTACCCCTTCAGACCCTGGTAGTCTTCTGAGATCATCCAGCAGGAGTACCTCTATGAGGCGTTGGGTGTTGGCACTTTTGCCTGTCTTCAGTTTCCTAGCAGTGCTTAATGCTCTCAATTCCAAGAATGGGAGATTATCATACTTGGAGGGAAGAAGCCCGTTGGCTTCTGGCTGGGACCCACTGGTTCCTGGCCCTGAAGACATTACTAGTGTGGTGTGGTGTATGCATTACCTACTCTAGTGTGGCCTACTAAACTCTCTTGAGTTGTAGAAAGGGTGTGCTATCCCTTAACACACAACTCTAAGTTCAGTAGAACTTACTGTATCCTAAGCTTGATTTATATGTACCTAAGGTACCCTTAGTGGTTTTCAGGTGATCAATTCAATTGAGATTATCTGGTAAAACAATAGCAAGCTGGAATCCCACAAGCTGCACACCAATGTGAGAAGTTGGCCTGGTATATGCTGTCCACTAATTATAGTGGGCACCTTGCACCAGTCCAAACAACCCCTTATTGGAGATAGGTTAAAGACAACCTTTATTGAAAGCTATCCTAGTGGTAGCTATGGAGAGCAGCCTTCAGGCTAAGTCTTGAAGGAATGTAAAGCAGCTTGTTTTACCAGTCTATAATCTCTTGAGTGACCAAATGAAAGAGGACCACACCAGGTATATATTTAAAATATATGTATTTAGTCTTAAACACACCCCTCTAGTCTCTTTATGAGGCTAGAGTTCGAAGTACATAAGTTACAAGTCAGTTATCAACAGTAATAGCACAAATACACGTTTGAGCCCAAGGGGCGTACCAAACCATATACCAATAAAGTGGTATAAGAACCACGACTGAGCTAGACACAAGGCCTAGAGCCTGTAGAAGTGCTTGGCCCTCAAGGAACCACCCAAGGTAGTGACACAGGGGACCCACGGGGGACGCGTGCAGTGTGAGAACACAGCCGCGAGCCGCCGTTGACTTCTATGGGGAATGTCGCGGTTGGAGTTTTAAAGAATAAGGACACTTAGAGGAGGACTTGGAGCAAACCCTTTTAGAACTAGGTTGTTCTAGAGTCTATACCCATGGGAGCACCAGAGTACTCGAGTTACCTCACCCAGGGAAGCCGGGTGCATAGGTGTCTTTCGGGGTCGGGTTTCGTCGTCGTTTTCAATGGCGATCTGCTGCAAAGTGGTGCTGGCGACCAAGTCGAAAGTGTTCGGGTGGATCCAAGGGTGGATCGAAGATCTGAAGAACCTGAAAGCAGAGGGGACAGAGTCTGGGTCACTAGCCAGTGACCAGGAAGGCGATGAGCAGATGCCCACCGATGTCGGGTGCTTCAGGTAGGTTGACGGTCGTCTTGACTCTTCAGCCACGAGGTCCAGGAGGACTCGACGAAGACCAGGAGCTGGATTCGAGCTGTCCCACGACGTCTGTCGATTGCAGAGGTGTCGGCGACCGGATTGGACCCAACAAGCCTTGGCAACGGCAAGTCATGTGGAAATAAAGAAAGGACGTTGATGCAGACCAGCAAGGTCTGGGGGACTCACCCAGCGAGGGTAAGTCAGGGCACGTATGGAGCAACCAAGCAGAAGAAGAGTTGGCTTCGGGAGGGCCCACTAGCCAACGGACTAGCGACCGCAAAGGAGCCTCGAGTGGACGCACTTGGAGCTGGCTCACAGGACACTCGTGGAGTGGAGGCCAGTGATCTTCGGTGCAGTGGGTGCTGGAGGCGGGGGCTTCTCGGAGCCCAAAACACAACTTCCTGGGAGGCCCAGAAGAGGATGCACTTGCAAAAGTACTCGGTGTCCAGGGGTCACGGTTCCACGTTACCCACGACAGCTACGGGCCTCAGCTTTGCTGGGAACTCAGAGCAGCCTCGGGGAAGTCTGGAAATCCACTCTGGTGATGCAAAGACTTCGGCGTCCGGCAGGAGCTTCAGCGATGCAGACCGGACAATTGCTTCTTAGGTGCCTGCCAAGCAGGGGAGTCACTCCTTGACCCCAAGGGAGATTCTTCAGTCCTCTAATCTTCAGGTAGAGCGTCGAAGGTCCAGGATTCAGTGTCAGAGTTTCGTCCAGGGTAATCTAAAATCCTAAGGACTGGGGTCCCATACTTATACCAAGTTAGGGGGTTGGACATACTCTGGGGACCCACCTATGGGAGGGTCAGGGCAGAGGGGTGGTTACACCCATTTCCCTTTGTCCAGTTTCGCGCCAGAGCAGGGGCTGGAAGCCCTTGAACCGGTTTGAACTGGGGTATGCACAGGGACACCAAATGTGCCCCCAGTGCAGGACTTCAAAGCACCAGAGAGTGCTCCCGCCCAGCCCCAATACACATCATCCTGTCTGGGGAGGTGGTTACACCTCCCTTGGACAGGAAACTTATTGTCCAGGCCTCCCCTGCCGGAGTTTCAGTCAGCAGCAGGAGGCCAGACCCGTGTCTGTGGCAGTGGCATCCATTTTGTGATGCCAGGGCTCTGGAAAGAAGTTACCGGGTAGGCCGGTGTGTACATGTCTCTCCCTCTAGAAGGGTGGAATGCTATCCCCGCCGCCAGAACTGGCGGGGGGGTAGTATTCCAAGATGTTTGACACCAAACACAACATGTTTTGGTGCAGCCAGTCCAAAGTTAGCATTGTACCGCGAGGATATAATGCACTTAAGAGTATATGGTTAGGCTGCACTACAAACAGCATCAGAGAAGGGTCTCCGAACGCTGCAGAGGGGCTCTGCTCATGCAGGGCACCCTCTCACATAAGAACCAAGCACTCTGCCTTCAGGATTGATAAGGCCTGCCATAGGAGTGACTTATAGGTTTATATGTGTGTATATATGTAGTGATATAGGTAACCTATATCACAGTAAGGGGTGCATGCACCACCTTACCCAGGCTGCAGTAGCAGACCTGTGGTGTCATTTTGGATGGCCTTCCAGGGGTGGCACAATACATGCTGCAACCCCTGGTAGGTCTCTGAGGTACCTTATGCCCTGGGTACATAGTATACCATATACTAGGGACTTATAAGGGCACTCCAGATTCCAATCAGAGATGTGCCTAAGGCACATGGGAACCATTTTAGAGAGGAAGCAGCTAGGCTGGGGTTCTGATTAGCAGGGCCCCAGCCAGACTAAAGTCGAAAAACAGTGAAGCATCAGCAAAAAGTGGGGGTACCCATGTGAAGCAGATCCTACTCTCCTACAATATACACTGAAGATATACTGCAAGATCCAACCTCAGACGCAGGCACATACAGTGAAGATATTCTGCAAGATCCAAACACAGACACAGATATATACACTGAAGATATACTGCAAGATCCAACTTCAGACACAGATACATACAGTGAAGATATATGGTAAGATCCAACCTCAGATGCAGGTACATACAGTGAAGATATACTGCAAGATCGAACCTCAGACGCAGGTACATACAGTGAGGACTTACTGAAAGATCCAAACACAGAGGCAGATACATACAGTGAAGATATACTGCAGGATCCAACCACAGACACAGGTACATAAAGTGAAGATTTACTGCAGGATCCAACCACAGACACAGGTACATACAGTGAAGATATACTGCAAGATCCAACCACAGACAGAGGTACATACAGTGAAGATATACTTCAAAATCCAACCTCAGACGCAGGTACATACAGTGAAGATATACTGCAGGATCCAACCTAAGACACAGGTACATACAGTGAAGATATATTGCCGGATCCAACCACAGACACAGGTACATAAAGTGAAGATATACTGCAGGATCCAACCTCAGACACAGGTACATACAGTGAAGATATACTGCAGGATCCAACCTAAGACACAGGTACATACAGTGAAGATATATGGTAAGATCCAACCTCAGACGCAGGTACATACAGTGAACATATACCGCAAGATCTAACCTCAAACGCAGGTATATACACTGAAGATATAAGGTAAGATCCAACCTAAGACACAGGTACATTCAGAGAAGATATACTGCAAGTTTCAACCGAAGACGCAGGTACATAAAGTGAAGATATACTGTAAGATCCAACCTCAGATGCAGGTAAATACAGTGAAGATGTACTGCAAGATCCAGCCAAGGATATAGGTACATACATTGAAGATATACTGCAAGATCTAACCTCATCACAAATACATACATTGAAGATATACTGCAAGATCCGACCTCAGACGGAGGTACATACAGTGAAGATATACTGCAGGATCCAACCTCAGACACAGGTACATACAGTGAAGATATACTGCAAGATCCAACCTCAGATGCAGGTACATAAAGTGAAGATATACTGCAGGATCCAACCTCAGACACAGGTACATACAGAGAAGATATATGGTAAGATCCAACCTCAGACGCAGGTACATCCAGTGAACATATACCGCAAGATCTAACCTCAAACGCAGGTATATACACTGAAGATATATGGTAAGATCCAACCTAAGACACAGGTACATTCAGAGAAGATATACTGCAAGTTTCAACCGAAGATGCAGGTACATACAGTGAAGATATACTGTAAGATCCAACCTCAGATGCAGATACATACAGTGAAGATGTACTGCAAGATCCAGCCAAGGATATAGGGACATACATTGAAGATATACTGCAAGATCCGACCTCAGACGCAGGTACATACATGAAGATATACAACAAGTTTCAACCAAAGACGCAGGTACATACAGTGAAGATATACTGCAGGATCCAACCTCAGACACAGGTACATACAGTGAAGATATACTGCAAGATCCAACCTCAGACACAGAAACTTACAGTAAAGATATACTTCAATACCCAACCACAGACGCAGGTACATATAGTGATGATATACTGCAAGATCCAACCATAGGTGCAGATACATACAGTGAACATATACTGCAAGACCCAACCACTGACAAAGGTGCATACAGTGAAGCTATACTACAAAATTCAACCTCAGACACAGCTACATACTTGAAGATATACTACAACTTTCAACCGAAGACGCAGGTACATACAGTGAAGATCCGACCTCAGATACAGATAAATACAGTGAAGAAATACTGCAAAATCCAACTTCAGACACACAAACATAATGTGAAGATATACTTTAAGTTTCAACCTCAGACACAGGTACATACAGTGAAGCTATACTGCAAGATACAACCTCAGACACAGGTACATACAGTGAAGATATACTGCAAATCCAACTAAAGGCACAGGTACATACAGTGAAGATATACTGCAAGATCCAACCTCAGCTGCAGGTACATACAGTGAAGATATTCTGCAAGATCCAACCTCAGACGCAGGTACCTACAGTGAAGATATACTGCAAGATCCAACCTCAGATGCAGGTACATACAGTGAAGATATACTGCAGGATCCAACCTCAGACACAGGTACATACAGTGAAGATATACTGCAAGATCCAACATCAGATGCAGGTACATACAGTGAAGATATACTGCAGGATCCAACCTCAGACACAGGTACATACAGTGAAGATATACTGCAGGATCCAACCTAAGACACAGGTACATACAGTGAAGATATATGGTAAGATCCAACCTCAGACGCAGGTACATACAGTGAAGATATACTTCAAAATCCAACCTCAGACGCAGGCACATACAGTGAAGATATACAACAAAATCCAACCTCAGACGCAGGTACATACAGTGAAGATATACTTCAAAATCCAACCTCAGACGCAGGTACATACACTGAAGATATACTTCAAAATCCAACCTCAGACGCAGGTACATACATGAAGATATACTACAAGTTTCAACCGAAGCCGCAGGTACATACAGTGAAGATCCGACCTCAGATACAGATAAATACAGTGAAGAACTACTGCAAAATCCAACTTCAGAAACACAAACATACAGTGAAGATATACTTTAGTTTCAACCTCAGACACAGGTACATACAGTGCAGATATACTGCAAGATCCAACCTCAGACACAGGTACAAACAGTGAAGATATACTGCAAGATCCAACTAAAGACACAGGTATATACAGTGAACATATACTGCAGGATCCAACCACAGACACAGGTACATAAAGTGAAGATATACTGCAGGATCCAACCACAGACACAGGTACATACAGTGAAGATATACTGCAGGATCCAACCACAGACACAGGTACCTACAGTGAAGATATACTGCAAGATCCAACCTCAGATGCAGGTACATACAGTGAAGATATACTGCAGGATCCAACCTCAGACACAGGTACATACAGTGAAGATATACTGCAAGATCCAACATCAGATGCAGGTACATACAGTGAAGATATACTGCAGGATCCAACCTCAGACACAGGTACATACAGTGAAGATATACTGCAGGATCCAACCTAAGACACAGGTACATACAGTGAAGATATATGGTAAGATCCAACCTCAGACGCAGGTACATACAGTGAAGATATACTTCAAAATCCAACCTCAGACGCAGGTACATACAGTGAAGATATACAACAAAATCCAACCTCAGACGCAGGTACATACAGTGAAGATATACTTCAAAATCCAACCTCAGACGCAGGTACATACACTGAAGATATACTTCAAAATCCAACCTCAGACGCAGGTACATACATGAAGATACTACAAGTTTCAACCGAAGCCGCAGGTACATACAGTGAAGATCCGACCTCAGATACAGATAAATACAGTGAAGAACTACTGCAAAATCCAACTTCAGAAACACAAACATACAGTGAAGATATACTTTAGTTTCAACCTCAGACACAGGTACATACAGTGCAGATATACTGCAAGATCCAACCTCAGACACAGGTACAAACAGTGAAGATATACTGCAAGATCCAACTAAAGACACAGGTATATACAGTGAACATATACTGCAGGATCCAACCACAGACACAGGTACATAAAGTGAAGATATACTGCAGGATCCAACCACAGACACAGGTACATACAGTGAAGATATACTGCAAGATCCAACCACAGACAGAGGTACATACAGTGAAGATATACTTCAAAATCCAACCTCAGACGCAGGTACATACAGTGAAGATATACTGCAGGATCCAACCTAAGACACAGGTACATACAGTGAAGATATACTGCCGGATCCAACCACAGACACAGGTACATACAGTGAAGATATACTGCAGGATCCAACCACAGACACAGTTACATACAGTGAAGATATACTGTAAAATCCAAGCTCAGACGCAGGTACATACAGTGAAGATATACTGCAAGATCCACGCTCAGACGCAGGTACATATTATGAAGCTATACTGCAAGATCCAACCTCAGACACAGGTACATACAGTGAAGATATACTGCAAGATCCTACCTCAGCTGCAGGTACATACAGTGAAGATATACTGCAAGATCCAACCTCAGATGCAGGTACCTACAGTGAAGGTATACTTCAAGATCCAACCTCAGATGCAGGTACATACAGTGAAGATATACTGCAGGATCCAACCTCAGACACAGGTACATACAGTGAAGATATACTGCAAGATCCAACCTCGAACGCAGGTACATATTGTGAAGCTATACTGCAAGATCCAACCTCAGACACAGGTACATACAGTGAAGATATACTGCAAGATCCAACCTCAGCTGCAGGTACCTACAGGGAAGATATACTGCAAGATCCAACCTCAGATGCAGGTACATACAGTGAAGATATACTGCAGGATCCAACCTCAGACGCAGGTACCTACAGTGAAGATATACTGCAAGATCCAACCTCAGATGCAGGTACATACAGTGAAGATATACTGCAGGATCCAACCTCAGACACAGGTACATACAGTGAAGATATACTGCAAGATCCAACCTCAGATGCAGGTACATACAGTGAAGATATACTGCAGGATCCAACCTCAGACACAGGTACATACAGTGAAGATATACTGCAAGATCCAACCTCAGATGCAGGTACATACAGTGAAGATATACTGCAGGATCCAACGTCAGACACAGGTACATACAGTGAAGATATACTGCAGGATCCAACTTAATACACAGGTACATACAGTGAAGATATATGGTAAGATCCAACCTCAGACGCAGGTACATACAGTGAACATATACCGCAAGATCCAAGCTCAGACGCAGGTACATACAGTGAAGATATACTGCAAGATCCAACCACAAACGCAGGTACATATTGTGAAGCTATACTGCAAGATCCAACCTCAGACACAGGTACATACACTGAAGATATACTGCAAGATCCAACCTCAGCTGCAGGTACATACAGTGAAGATATACTGCAAGATCCAACCTCAGACGCAGGTACCTACAGTGAAGATATACTGCAAGATCCAACCTCAGATGCAGGTACATACAGTGAAGATGTACTGCAGGATCCAAGCTCAGACTCAGGTACATACAGTGAAGATATACTGCAAGATCCAACCTCAAATGCAGGTACATATTGTGAAGCTATACTGCAAGATCCAACCTCAGACACAGGTACATACAGTGAAGATATACTGCAAGATCCAACCTCAGCTGCAGGTACATACAGTGAAGATATACTGCAAGATACAACCTCAGACGCAGGTACCTACAGTGAAGATATACTGCAAGATCCAACCTCAGATACAAGTACATACAGTGAAGATATACTGCAGGATCCAACCTCAGACACAGGTACATACAGTGAATATATACTGCAAGATCCAACCTCAAACGCAGGTACATATTGTGAAGCTATACTGCAAGATCCAAACTCAGACACAGGTACATACAGTCAAGATATACTGCAAGATCCAACCTCAGTTGCAGGTACATACAGTGAAGATATACTGCAAGATCCAACCTCAGACGCAGGTACCTACAGTGAAGATATACTGCAAGATCCAACCTCAGATGCAGGTACATACAGTGAAGATATACTGCAGGATCCAAACTCAGACACAGGTACATACAGTGAAGATATACTGCAAGATCCAACCTCAGATGCAGGTACATACAGTGAAGATATACTGCAGGATCCAACCTCAGACACAGGTGCATACAGTGAAGATATACTGCAGGATCCATCCTAAGACACAGGTACATACAGTGAAGATATATGGTAAGATCCAACCTCAGACGTAGGTACATACAGTGAAGATATACTACAAAATCCAACCTCAGACGCAGGTACATACAGTGAAGATATACTTCAAAATCCAACCTCAGACGCAGGTACATACAGTGAAGATATACTTCAAAATCAAACCTCAGACGCAGGTACATACATGAAGATGTACTACAAGTTTCAACCGAAGACGCAGGTACATACAGTGAAGATCCGACCTCAGATACAGATAAATACAGTGAAGAAATACTGCAAAATCCAACTTCAGACACAAACATACAGTGAAGATATACTTTAAGTTTCAACCGCAGACACAGGTACATACAGTGAAGATATACCTCAAGATCCAACCTCAGACAACGGTACATACAGTGAAGATATACTGCAAGATCCAACTAAAGACACAGGTACATACAGTGAAGATATACTGCAGGATCCAACCACAGACACAGGTACATACAGTGAAGATATACTGCAAGATCCAACCACAGACAGAGGTACATACAGTGAAGATATACTTCAAAATCCAACCTCAGACGCAGGTACATACAGTAAAGATATACTGCAGGATCCAACCTAAGACACAGGTACATACAGTGAAGATATACTGCAGGATCCATCCACAGACACAGGTACATACAGTGAAGATATACTGCAGGATGCAACCACAGACACAGATACATACAGTGAAGATATACTGTAAGATCCAAGCTCAGATGCAGGTGCATACAGTGAAGATATACTGCAAGATCCAACCTCAAACGCAGGTACTTATTGTGAAGCTATACTGCAAGATCCAACCTCAGACACAGGTACATACAGTGAAGATATACTGCAAGATCCAACCTCAGCTGCAGGTACATACAGTGAAGATATACTGCAAGATCCAACCTCAGACGCGGGTACCTACAGTGAAGATATACCTCAAGATCCAACCTTAGATGCAGGTACATACAGTGAAGATATACTGCAGGATCCAACCTCAGACACAGGTACATACAGTGAAGATATACTGCAAGATCCAACCTCAAACGCAGGTACATACAGTGAAGATATACTGCAGGATCCAACCTCAGACACAGGTACATACAGTGAAGATATACTGCAAGATCCAACCTCAAACGCAGGTACATATTGTGAAGCTATACTGCAAGATCCAACCTCAGACACAGGTACATACAGTGAAGATATACTGCAAGATCCAACCTCAGCTGCAGGTACATACAGTGAAGATATACTGCAAGATCCAACCTCAGATGCAGGTACCTACAGTGAAGATATACTGCAAGATCCAACCTCAGATGCAGGTACATACAGTGAAGATATACTACAGGATCCAACCTCAGACACAGGTACATACAGTGAAGATATACTGCAAGATCCAACCTCAGATGCAGGTACATACAGTGAAGATATACTGCAGGATCCAACCTCAGACACAGGTACACACAGTGAAGATATACTGCAATATCCAACCTCAGATGCAGGTACATACAGTGAAGATATACTGCAGGATCCAACCTCAGACACAGGTGCATACAGTGAAGATAAGCTGCAGGATCCAACCTAAGACACAGGTACATACAGTGAAGATATATGGTAAGATCCAACCTCAGACGCATGTACATACAGTGAACATATACCGCAAGATCTAACCTCAAACGCAGGTATATACACTGAAGATATATGGTAAGATCCAACCTAAGACACAGGTACATACAGTGAAGATATACTGTAAGATCCAACCTCAGATGCAGGTACATACAGTGAAGATGTACTGCAAGATCCAGCCAAGGATATAGGGACATACATTGAAGATATACTGCAAGATCCGACCTCAGACGCAGGTACATACATGAAGATATACTACAAGTTTCAACCGAAGACGCAGGTACATTCAGTGAAGATCCGACCTCAGACACAGATAAATACAGGGAAGAAATACTGCAAATACCAACTTCAGACACACAAACATACATTGAAGATATACTGTAAGTTTCAACCTCAGACACAAGTACATACATTGAAGATATACTGCAAGATCCAACCTCAGACACAGGTACATACAGTGAAGATATACTGCAAGATCTAACCTCAGTATTGAAGATATACTGTAAGATCTAACCTCATTGAAGACCACATTGAAGATATACTGTAAGATCTAACCTCAGACACAAGTACATACAGTGAAGATATACTGTAAGATCTAACCTCAGACACAAGTACATACATTGAAGATATACTGCAAGATCTAACCTCAGACACAAGTACATACATTGAAGATATACTGTAAGATCTAACCTCAGACACAAGTACATACATTGAAGATATACTGCAAGATACAACCACAGACACAGGTACATACATTGAAGATATACTGCAAGATCTAACCTCAGACACAAGAACATACATTGAAGATATACTGTAAGATCCAACCTCAGACACAAGTACATACAGTGAAGATATACTGTAAGATCTAACCTCAGACACAAGTATATACATTGAAGATATACTGCAAGATCTAACCTCAGACACAAGTACATACATTGAAGATATACTGCAGGATCTAACCTCAGACACAAGTACATACATTGAAGATATACTGCAGGATCAAACCACAGATGCAGGTACATACATTGAAGATATACTGCAAGATCTAACCTCAGACACAAGTACATACATTGAAGATATACTGCAGGATCAAACCACAGACACAAGTACATACATTGAAGATATACTGTAAGATCTAACCTCAGACACAAGTTCATACATTGAAGATATACTGTAAGATCTAACCTCAGACACAAGTACATACATTGAAGATATACTGTAAGATCTAACCTCAGAGACAAGTACATACATTGAAGATATACTGTAAGATCTACCCTCAGACACAAGTACATACAGTGAAGATATACTGTAAGATCTAACCTCAGACACAAGTACATACAGTGAAGATATACTGTAAGATCTAACCTCAGACACAAGTACATACAGTGAAGATATACTGTAAGATCTAACCTCAGACACACATACATACATTGAAGATATACTGCAAAATCTAACCTCAGACGCACATACATACAGTGAAGATATACTGCAAGATCCAACCTCAGACACATGTACATACATTGAAGATATACTGTAAGATCTAAGCTCAGACACAAGTACATACATTGAAGATATACTGTAAGATCTAACCTCAGACACAAGTACATACATTGAAGATATACTGTAAGATCTAACCTCAGACACAAGTACATACAGTGAAGATATACTGTAAGATCTAACCTCAGACACAAGTACATACACTGAGGATATACTGCAAGATCCAACCATAGACCCAGATACATACAGTGAAGATATATTGCGGGATCCGACTTCAGACGCAGGTACATACAGTGAAGATATACTGCAAGATCCAACCTCAGATGCAGGTACATACAGTGAAGATATACTGCAGGATCCAACCTCAGACACAGGTACATACAGTGAAGATATACTGCAAGATCCAACCTCAGATGCAGGTACATACAGTGAAGATATACTGCAGGATCCAACCTCAGACACAGGTACACACAGTGAAGATATACTGGAAAATCCAACCTCAGATGCAGGTACATACAGTGAAGATATACTGCAGGATCCAACCTCAGACACAGGTGCATACAGTGAAGATATACTGCAGGATCCAACCTAAGACACAGGTACATACAGTGAAGATATATGGTAAGATCCAACCTCAGACGCAGGTACATACAGTGAACATATACCGCAAGATCTAACCTCAAACGCAGGTATATACACTGAAGATATATGGTAAGATCCAACCTAAGACACAGGTACATACAGTGAAGATATACTGTAAGATCCAACCTCAGATGCAGGTACATACAGTGAAGATGTACTGCAAGATCCAGCCAAGGATATAGGGACATACATTGAAGATATACTGCAAGATCCGACCTCAGACGCAGGTACATACATGAAGATATACTACAAGTTTCAACCGAAGACGCAGGTACATACAGTGAAGATCCGACATCAGACACAGATAAATACAGTGAAGAAATACTGCAAATACCAACTTCAGACACACAAACATACATTGAAGATATACTGTAAGTTTCAACCTCAGACACAAGTACATACATTGAAGATATACTGCAAGATCCAAACTCAGACACAGATACATACAGTGAAGATATACTGCAAGATCTAACCTCAGTATTGAAGATATACTGTAAGATCTAACCTCATTGAAGACCACATTGAAGATATACTGTAAGATCTAACCTCAGACACAAGTACATACATGAAGATATACTGCAAGATCCAACCTCAGACACATGTACATACATTGAAGATATACTGTAAGATCTAAGCTCAGACACAAGTACATACATTGAAGATATACTGTAAGATCTAACCTCAGACACAAGTACATACATTGAAGATATACTGCAAGATCTAACCTCAGACACAAGTACATACATTGAAGATATACTGTAAGATCTAACCTCAGACACAAGTACATACATTGAAGATATACTGCAAGATACAACCACAGACACAGGTACATACATTGAAGATATACTGCAAGATCTAACCTCAGACACAAGAACATACATTGAAGATATACTGTAAGATCCAACCTCAGACACAAGTACATACAGTGAAGATATACTGTAAGATCTAACCTCAGACACAAGTATATACATTGAAGATATACTGCAAGATCTAACCTCAGACACAAGTACATACATTGAAGATATACTGCAGGATCTAACCTCAGACACAAGTACATACAGTGAAGATATACTGTAAGATCTAACCTCAGACACAAGTACATACATTGAAGATATACTGCAAGATCTAACCTCAGACACAAGTACATACATTGAAGATATACTGTAAGATCTAACCTCAGACACAAGTACATACATTGAAGATATACTGCAAGATACAACCACAGACACAGGTACATACATTGAAGATATACTGCAAGATCTAACCTCAGACACAAGAACATACATTGAAGATATACTGTAAGATCCAACCTCAGACACAAGTACATACAGTGAAGATATACTGTAAGATCTAACCTCAGACACAAGTATATACATTGAAGATATACTGCAAGATCTAACCTCAGACACAAGTACATACATTGAAGATATACTGCAGGATCTAACCTCAGACACAAGTACATACATTGAAGATATACTGCAGGATCAAACCACAGATGCAGGTACATACATTGAAGATATACTGCAAGATCTAACCTCAGACACAAGTACATACATTGAAGATATACTGCAGGATCAAACCACAGACACAAGTACATACATTGAAGATATACTGTAAGATCTAACCTCAGACACAAGTTCATACATTGAAGATATACTGTAAGATCTAACCTCAGACACAAGTACATACATTGAAGATATACTGTAAGATCTAACCTCAGAGACAAGTACATACATTGAAGATATACTGTAAGATCTACCCTCAGACACAAGTACATACAGTGAAGATATACTGTAAGATCTAACCTCAGACACAAGTACATACAGTGAAGATATACTGTAAGATCTAACCTCAGACACAAGTACATACAGTGAAGATATACTGTAAGATCTAACCTCAGACACACATACATACATTGAAGATATACTGCAAAATCTAACCTCAGACGCACATACATACAGTGAAGATATACTGCAAGATCCAACCTCAGACACATGTACATACATTGAAGATATACTGTAAGATCTAAGCTCAGACACAAGTACATACATTGAAGATATACTGTAAGATCTAACCTCAGACACAAGTACATACATTGAAGATATACTGTAAGATCTAACCTCAGACACAAGTACATACAGTGAAGATATACTGTAAGATCTAACCTCAGACACAAGTACATACACTGAGGATATACTGCAAGATCCAACCATAGACCCAGATACATACAGTGAAGATATATTGCGGGATCCGACTTCAGACGCAGGTACATACAGTGAAGATATACTGCAAGATCCAACCTCAGATGCAGGTACATACAGTGAAGATATACTGCAGGATCCAACCTCAGACACAGGTACATACAGTGAAGATATACTGCAAGATCCAACCTCAGATGCAGGTACATACAGTGAAGATATACTGCAGGATCCAACCTCAGACACAGGTACACACAGTGAAGATATACTGGAAAATCCAACCTCAGATGCAGGTACATACAGTGAAGATATACTGCAGGATCCAACCTCAGACACAGGTGCATACAGTGAAGATATACTGCAGGATCCAACCTAAGACATAGGTACATACAGTGAAGATATATGGTAAGATCCAACCTCAGACGCAGGTACATACAGTGAACATATACCGCAAGATCTAACCTCAAACGCAGGTATATACACTGAAGATATATGGTAAGATCCAACCTAAGACACAGGTACATACAGTGAAGATATACTGTAAGATCCAACCTCAGATGCAGGTACATACAGTGAAGATGTACTGCAAGATCCAGCCAAGGATATAGGGACATACATTGAAGATATACTGCAAGATCCGACCTCAGACGCAGGTACATACATGAAGATATACTACAAGTTTCAACCGAAGACGCAGGTACATACAGTGAAGATCCGACATCAGACACAGATAAATACAGTGAAGAAATACTGCAAATACCAACTTCAGACACACAAACATACATTGAAGATATACTGTAAGTTTCAACCTCAGACACAAGTACATACATTGAAGATATACTGCAAGATCCAAACTCAGACACAGATACATACAGTGAAGATATACTGCAAGATCTAACCTCAGTATTGAAGATATACTGTAAGATCTAACCTCATTGAAGACCACATTGAAGATATACTGTAAGATCTAACCTCAGACACAAGTACATACAGTGAAGATATACTGCAAGATCCAACCTCAGACACATGTACATACATTGAAGATATACTGTAAGATCTAAGCTCAGACACAAGTACATACATTGAAGATATACTGTAAGATCTAACCTCAGACACAAGTACATACATTGAAGATATACTGCAAGATCTAACCTCAGACACAAGTACATACATTGAAGATATACTGTAAGATCTAACCTCAGACACAAGTACATACATTAAAGATATACTGCAAGATACAACCACAGACACAGGTACATACATTGAAGATATACTGCAAGATCTAACCTCAGACACAAGAACATACATTGAAGATATACTGTAAGATCCAACCTCAGACACAAGTACATACAGTGAAGATATACTGTAAGATCTAACCTCAGACACAAGTATATACATTGAAGATATACTGCAAGATCTAACCTCAGACACAAGTACATACATTGAAGATATACTGCAGGATCTAACCTCAGACACAAGTACATACATTGAAGATATACTGCAGGATCAAACCACAGACGCAGGTACATACATTGAAGATATACTGCAAGATCTAACCTCAGACACAAGTACATACATTGAAGATATACTGCAGGATCAAACCACAGACACAAGTACATACATTGAAGATATACTGTAAGATCTAACCTCAGACACAAGTTCATACATTGAAGATATACTGTAAGATCTAACCTCAGACACAAGTACATACATTGAAGATATACTGTAAGATCTAACCTCAGCGACAAGTACATACATTGAAGATATACTGTAAGATCTACCCTCAGACACAAGTACATACAGTGAAGATATACTGTAAGATCTAACCTCAGACACAAGTACATACAGTGAAGATATACTGTAAGATCTAACCTCAGACACAAGTACATACAGTGAAGATATACTGTAAGATCTAACCTCAGACACACATACATACATTGAAGATATACTGCAAAATCTAACCTCAGACGCACATACATACAGTGAAGATATACTGCAAGATCCAACCTCAGACACATGTACATACATTGAAGATATACTGTAAGATCTAAGCTCAGACACAAGTACATACATTGAAGATATACTGTAAGATCTAACCTCAGACACAAGTACATACATTGAAGATATACTGTAAGATCTAACCTCAGACACAAGTACATACAGTGAAGATATACTGTAAGATCTAACCTCAGACACAAGTACATACACTGAGGATATACTGCAAGATCCAACCATAGACCCAGATACATACAGTGAAGATATATTGCGGGATCCGACTTCAGACGCAGGTACATACATTGAAGATATACTGTAAGATCTAACCTCAGACACAAGTACATACAGTGAAGATATACTGTAAGATCTAATCTCAGACACAAGTACATACATTGAAGATATACTGTAAGATCTAACCTCAGACACAAGTACATACAGTGAAGATATACTGTAAGATCTAACCTCAGACACAAGTACATACATTGAAGATATACTGTAAGATCTAACCTCAGACACAAGTACATACAGTGAAGATATACTGTAAGATCTAACCTCAGACACAAGTACATACATTGAAGATATACTGCAAGATCCAACCTCAGACACAGGTACATACAGTGAAGATATACTGTAAGATCTAACCTCAGACACAAGTACATACAGTGAAGATATACTGTAAGATCTAACCTCAGACACAAGTACATACATTGAAGATATACTGTAAGATCTAACCTCAGACACAAGTACATACAGTGAAGATATACTATAAGATCTAACCTCAGACACAAGTACATACATTGAAGATACACTGCAAGATCTAACCTCAGACACAAATACATACATTGAAGATATACTGTAAGATCCAACCTCAGACACAAGTACATACAGTGAAGATATACTGTAAGATCTAACCTCAGACACAAGTACATACATTGAAGATATACTGCAAGATCTAACCTCAGACACAAGTACATACAATGAAGATATACTGCAGGATCCAACCACAGACGCAGGTACATGCATTGAAGATATACTGCAAGATCTAACCTCAGACACAAGTACATACATTGAAGATATACTGTAAGAGCTAACCTCAGACACAAGTACATACATTGAAGATATACTGTAAGATCTAACCTCAGACACAAGTACATACATTGAAGATATACTGCAAGATCCAACCTCAGACGTAGGTACATACAGTAAAGATATATTGCAAGATCCAACCTCAGACACAGGTACATACATTGAAGATTTACTGTAAGATCTAACCTCAGACACAAGTACATACATTGAAGATATACTGTAAGATCTAACCTCAGACACAAGTACATACATTGAAGATATACTGTAAGATCTAACCTCAGACACAGGTACATACAGTCAAGATATACTGCAAGATCCAACCTCAGTTGCAGGTACATACAGTGAAGATATACTGCAAGATCCAACCTCAGACGCAGGTACCTACATTGAAGATATACTGTAAGATCCAACCTCAGATGCAGGTACATACAGTGAAGATATACTGCAGGATCCAACCTCAGACACAGGTACATACATTGAAGATATACTGCAAGATCCAACCTCAGATGCAGGTACATACAATGAAGATATACTGCAGGATCCATCCTCAGACACAGGGACATACAGTGAAGATATACTGCAGGATCCATCCTAAGACACAGGTACATACAGTGAAGATATATGGTAAGATCCAACCTCAGACGCAGGTACATACAGTGAAGATATACTTCAAAATCCAACCTCAGACGCAGGTACATACAGTGAAGATATACTACAAAATCCAACCTCAGACGCAGGTACATACAGTGAAGATATATGGTAAGATCCAACCTCAGACGCAGGTACATACAGTGAAGATATACTTCAAAATCAAACCTCAGACGCAGGTACATACATGAAGCTGTACTACAAGTTTCAAACGAAGACGCAGGTACATACAGTGAAGATCCGACCTCAGATACAGATAAATACAGTGAAGAAATACTGCAAAATCCAACTTCAGACACAAACATACAGTGAAGATATACTTTAAGTTTCAACCGCCGACACAGGTACATACAGTGAAGATATACTGCAAGATCCAACCTCAGACACAGGTACATACAGTGAAGATATACTGCAAGATCCAACTAAAGACACAGGTACATACAGTGAAGATATACTGCAGGATCCAACCACAGACACAGGTACATACAGTGAAGATATACTGCAGGATCCAACCACAGACACAGGTACATACAGTGAAGATATACTGCAAGATCCAACCACAGACAGAGGTACATACAGTGAAGATATACTTCAAAATCCAACCTCAGACGCAGGTACGTACAGTAAAGATATACTGCAGGATCCAACCTAAGACACAGGTACATACAGTGAAGATATACTGCAGGATCCAACCACAGACACAGGTACATACAGTGAAGATATACTGCAGGATCCAACCACAGACACAGATACATACAGTGAAGATATACTGTAAGATCCAAGCTCAGATGCAGGTACATACAGTGAAGATATACTGCAAGATCCAACCTCAAACGCAGGTACTTATTGTGAAGCTATACTGCAAGATCCAACCTCAGACACAGGTACATACAGTGAAGATATACTGCAAGATCCAACCTCAGCTGCAGGTACATACAGTGAAGATATACTGCAAGATCCAACCTCAGACGCAGGTACCTACAGTGAAGATATACTGCAAGATCCAACCTCAGATGCAGGTACATACAGTGAAGATATACTGCAGGATCCAACCTCAGACACAGGTACATACAGTGAAGATATGCTGCAAGATCCAACCTCAAACGCAGATACATACAGTGAAGATATACTGCAGGATCCAACCTCAGACACAGGTACATACATTGAAGATTTACTGTAAGATCTAACATCAGACACAAGTACATACATTGAAGATATACTGTAAGATCTAACCTCAGACACAAGTACATACATTGAAGATATACTGTAAGATCTCACCTCAGACACAAGTACATACATTGAAGATATACTGTAAGATCTAACCTCAGACGCAAGTACATACAGTGAAGATATACTGTAAGATCTAACCTCAGACACAAGTACATACATTGAAGATATACTGCAAGATCCAACCTCAGACGTAGGTACATACAGTAAAGATATACTTCAAAATCAAACCTCAGACGCAGGTACATACATGAAGATGTACTACAAGTTTCAAACGAAGACGCAGGTACATACAGTGAAGATCCGACCTCAGATACAGATAAATACAGTGAAGAAATACTGCAAAATCCAACTTCAGACACAAACATAAAGTGAAGATATACTTTAAGTTTCAACCGCCGACACAGGTACATACAGTGAAGATATACTGCAAGATCCAACCTCAGACACAGGTACATACAGTGAAGATATACTGCAAGATCCAACTAAAGACACAGGTACATACAGTGAAGATATACTGCAGGATCCAACCACAGACACAGGTACATACAGTGAAGATATACTGCAGGATCCAACCACAGACACAGGTACATACAGTGAAGATATACAGCAAGATCCAACCACAGACAGAGGTACATACAGTGAAGATATACTTCAAAATCCAACCTCAGACGCAGGTACATACAGTAAGGATATACTGCAGGATCCAACCTAAGACACAGGTACATACAGTGAAGATATACTGTAGGATCCAACCACAGACACAGGTACATACAGTGAAGATATACTGCAGGATCCAACCACAGACACAGATACATACAGTGAAGATATACTGTAAGATCCAAGCTCAGATGCAGGTACATACAGTGAAGATATACTGCAAGATCCAACCTCAAATGCAGGTACATATTGTGAAGCTATACTGCAAGATCCAACCTCAGACACAGGTACATACAGTGAAGATATACTGCAAGATCCAACCTCAGCTGCAGGTACATACAGTGAAGATATACTGCAAGATCCAACCTCAGACGCAGGTACCTACAGTGAAGATATACTGCAAGATCCAACCTCAGATGCAGGTACATACAGTGAAGATATACTGCAGGATCCAACCTCAGACACAGGTACATACAGTGAAGATATACTGCAAGATCCAACCTCAAACGCAGGTACATACAGTGTAGATATACTGCAGGATCCAATCTCAGACACAGGTACATACTGTGAAGATATACTGCAAGATCCAACCTCAAATGCAGGTACATATTGTGAAGCTATACTGCAAGATCCAACCTCAGACACAGGTACATACAGTGAAGATATACTGCAAGATCCAACCTCAACTGCAGGTACATACAGTGAAGATATACTGCAAGATCCAACCTCAGATGCAGGTACCTACAGTGAAGATATACTGCAAGATCCAACCTCAGATGCAGGTACATACAGTGAAGATATACTGGAGGATCCAACCTCAGACACAGGTACATACAGTGAAGATATACTGCAAGATCCAACCTCAGATGCAGGTACATACAGTGAAGATATACTGCAGGATCCAACCTCAGACACAGGTACATACAGTGAAGATATACTGCAAAATCCAACCTCAGATGCAGGTACATACAGTGAAGATATACTGCAGGCTCCAACCTCAGACACAGGTGCATTCAGTGAAGATATACTGCAGGATCCAACCTAAGACACAGGTACATAGAGTGAAGATATATGGTAAGATCCAACCTCAGACGCAGGTACATACAGTGAACATATACCGCAAGATCTAACCTCAAACGCAGGTATATACACTGAAGATATATGGTAAGATCCAACCTAAGACACAGGTACATACAGTGAAGATATACTGTAAGATCCAACCTCAGATGCAGGTACATACAGTGAAGATGTACTGCAAGATCCAGCCAAGGATATAGGGACATACATTGAAGATATACTGTAAGATCCGACCTCAGACGCAGGTACATACATGAAGATATACTACAAGTTTCAACCGAAGACGCAGGTACATACAGTGAAGATCCGACATCAGACACAGATAAATACAGTGAAGAAATACTGCAAAATCCAACTTCAGACACACAAACATACATTGAAGATATACTGTAAGTTTCAACCTCAGACACAAGTACATACATTGAAGATATACTGCAAGATCCAAACTCAGACACAGGTACATACAGTGAAGATATACTGCAAGATCTAAACTCAGACAGAAGTACATACATTGAAGATATACTGTAAGATCTAACCTCAGACACAAGTACATACAGTGAAGATATACTGTAAGATCTAACCTCAGACACAAGTACATACATTGAAGATATACTGCAAGATCTAACCTCAGACACAAGTACATACATTGAAGATATACTGTAAGATCTAACCTCAGACACAAGTACATACATTGAAGATATACTGCAAGATCCAACCTCAGACACAGGTACATACATTGAAGATATACTGCAAGATCTAAGCTCAGACACAAGTACATACATTGAAGATATACTGTAAGATCCAACCTCAGACACAAGTACATACAGTGAAGATATACTGTAAGATCTAACCTCAGACACAAGTATATACATTGAAGATATACTGCAAGATCTAACCTCAGACACAAGTACATACAGTGAAGATATACTGCAAGATCTAACCTCAGACGCAAGTACATACATTGAAGATATACTGCAAGATCTAACCTCAGACACAAGTACATACATTGAAGATATACTGCAGGATCAAACCACAGACGCAGGTACATACATTGAAGATATACTGCAAGCTCTAACCTCAGACACAAGTACATACATTGAAGATATACTGTAAGATCTAACCTCAGACACAAGTTCATACATTGAAGATATACTGTAAGATCTAACCTCAGAGACAAGTACATACATTGAAGATATACTGTAAGATCTAACCTCATACACAAGTACATACAGTGAAGATATACTGTAAGATCTAACCTCAGACACAAGTACATACAGTGAAGATATACTGTAAGATCTAACCTCAGACACACATACATACATTGAAGATATACTGCAAAATCTAACCTCAGACGCACATACATACAGTGAAGATATACTGCAAGATCCAACCTCAGACACATGTACATACATTGAAGATATACTGTAAGATCTAACCTCAGACACAAGTACATACATTGAAGATATACTGTAAGATCTAACCTCAGACACAAGTACATACAGTGAAGATATACTGCAAGATCTAACCTCAGACGCAAGTACATACATTGAAGATATACTGCAAGATCTAACCTCAGACACAAGTACATACATTGAAGATATACTGCAGGATCAAACCACAGATGCAGGTACATACATTGAAGATATACTGCAAGCTCTAACCTCAGACACAAGTACATACATTGAAGATATACTGTAAGATCTAACCTCAGACACAAGTTCATACATTGAAGATATACTGTAAGATCTAACCTCAGACACAAGTACATACATTGAAGATATACTGTAAGATCTAACCTCAGAGACAAGTACATACATTGAAGATATACTGTAAGATCTAACCTCATACACAAGTACATACAGTGAAGATATACTGTAAGATCTAACATCAGACACAAGTACACACAGTGAAGATATACTGTAAGATCTAACCTCAGACACACATACATACATTGAAGATATACTGCAAAATCTAACCTCAGACACAAGTACATACAGTGAAGATATACTGTAAGATCTAACCTCAGACACAAGTACATACATTGAAGATATACTGTAAGATCTAACCTCAGACACAAGTACATACATTGAAGATATACTGTAAGATCTAACCTCAGACACAAGTACATACAGTGAAGATATACTGTAAGATCTAACCTCAGACACAAGTACATACATTGAAGATACACTGTAAGATCTAACCTCAGACACAAGTACATACAGTGAAGATATACTGTAAGATATAACCTTAGACACAAGTACATACATTGAAGATATACTGTAAGATCTTGTAGTGTGGTTTGTGGCCTCATTGCCTACATATTGTGAAGCTATACTGCAAGATCCAACCTCAGACACAGGTACATACAGTGAAGATATACTGCAAGATCCAACCTCAACTGCAGGTACATACAGTGAAGATATACTGCAAGATCCAACCTCAGATGCAGGTACCTACAGTGAAGATATACTGCAAGATCCAACCTCAGATGCAGGTACATACAGTGAAGATATACTGCAAGATCCAACCTCAGACACAGGTACATACATTGAAGATTTACTGTAAGATCTAACCTCAGACACAAGTACATACATTGAAGATATACTGTAAGATCCAACCTCAGACGTAGGTACATACAGTAAAGATATACTGCAAGATCCAACCTCAGACACAGGTACATACATTGAAGATTTACTGTAAGATCTAACCTCAGACACTAGTACATACATTGAAGATATACTGTAAGATCTAACCTCAGACACAGGTACCTACATTGAAGATTTACTGTAAGATCTAACCTCAGACACAAGTACATACATTGAAGATATACTGTAAGATCTAACCTCAGACACAAGTACATACAGTGAAGATATACTGTAAGATCTAACCTCAGACACAAGTACATACAGTGAAGATATACTGTAAGATCTAACCTCAGACACAAGTACATACATTGAAGATATACTGCAAGATCCAACCATAGACCCAGATACATACAGTGAAGATATATTGCAGGATCCAACCTCAGACACAGGTACATACATTGAAGATATACTGTAAGATCTAACCTCAGACACAAGTACATACAGTGAAGATATACTGTAAGATATAACCTTAGACACAAGTACATACATTGAAGATATACTGTAAGATCTTGTAGTGTGGTTTGTGGCCTCATTGCCTACATTGCTAAGTTAGCTTAGGCCTGTCTGCCATGATGCCTTTTTGCACACGTTACTTTGTGACTTTGTTTTTCCAGCCTCTGCTTGTGCCCGGCTATATTAGAATTGTCTGCCTTTTTGCCTTTCACCTTTTCTCCTGTTCCCTGTTGGTTTCGTCTGTACATCATGTACAAGGTCGAAAAACAACGTCCCTTGTTCTTGCTGATCTGGTCAGCCCCTCGCACTTAGACATAACACAAAATACAGCTGCACTGGAGAAATTTGTGTGCTTTTAATATTGTGATCTCGCTGTTTGTGTCACTTGGAGAAAAACCTTTCCAGGGATAAGAGCTGTGCTTGTCTGATGATGTAAACCTTGCATCTAGATATTGAGGTATGGGGGTCCGCCTGACAAAGCCCAGAGGTCTTCTATTTTTATAATAAACTAGTTATAAGCACGGGGAGGGTGGTAAGGCCATTTAGCCCTATATCCACTGTCTTTATAAAATGCTGTCCCCGTTTGTATTCTATGGATTTGTAACTATGCTTCTTATTTTATCGTTATGCATTATGCTGATAGTGCTGGCACGTGTACTGTATCTTAGAGCACGATAGTTGAAATAAACATTTTAAACTATACAGTGTCTCTTATTACGCACGTTGTGGACAAGTCTGAGTGAGTTATGAAAGAGTGTTCTTGCTCCCGCGAGTCCTGAGAGAGACCGTGTTCTGGGTTGTCTAATCATAGGTAGCTGCGCTGCGAATGAGACGCTAAAGCTAGTCGGATTGGGATTGTGGGTACTAAGGGGCATGGTTGGCTCACCACTATACTCTGAGGTCCTATTATCCTGTGCATAGCTCTGTGTATGTGCAGAATCCCTACAACATGGACCCAACGTGGGGCTTCTTATCTGCGAGACGCTTGAGTAGTGCTTGTGCTTGTTCACAACAACCTTCGCTTACGCTTCCGGAAACGTATGTGAGGGTGATACCTCCTATATTGATGTTTTTATAGGTTTATTCAAGCATGAAGTTATTAAAAGGTGTTTATGTTAACCCTATATTGCGCTGCTACACATTAGGTTGTCAATCATTTCTGGTCCTAATGGCGGATATAAATATACCGGCACATAGTCGCGCTGCGCTCCGGGCTCATTTATTGGCTTATGGAGTGCCCGACGTGGGTGTCACACTCATCTTTGTGGTGCAGGCTGACCCGGCTCACAACTTCGAGGTGTTTTATTCTTGGGTCACGTTTCCGGCAGTGGATGGAGCTGATGACTTGTTTCATGTGTACACTCTCACTGCCCTACCCAATGCTTATCGGCCTTATCAGGCTCTTGAAGTACCACTTACGGCATGGCAACACCGTATTTGGTTTAATGGCACCCTCCCACATCCGGTCACCTCGGTTCGTTTAGGCCCCTTATCAATAGATGGGGCCACTTGGCCAGTCTTGGCCGGGTATACCCCACATCCGCGTTATTTGACGCTTGCGGTTGATGAACTGCGTGTCTTGCATACGTCTTTGATACGCGTTCACAGAGCTTTGGTACAGTATGTTACAGGCAACGTCCAGGGAGCCCCTCCTGGAGTTGCGGCGCATCCAGCTGGACCGGGCGGTGTAACCATAAGTCCCGTCATGGTTAATTCGGTGATGGGCAAGCGCCCACAAAATAAGGATGATTTACCTTATTGGCTGGCAGAAAAATTTGACCAGCTGGAGGCAGTTTTTCCCAATACTTCTCCTGTGGATAAACACAGGATTTTGACGATTAGTTTGCCGAAAGACTTAATTCTCGAGTTGGCAGAATGCAACAACTGGGGCAAGGTATTCGCAGCAGTATATGCGAAGTGTTTCGGCACCCTATCCATGACAGTACTCCCCTCTGTAATTAAACGAGTGCAGGATGAACATGGCCCTGAGGCGGCTGTGGAATTGGGGATGAGACTGGTGGGAGTGTTCGATGTAGTGGCTGATCTAATCCTTGCGAACGTCAAGGGTGATGCAGTTAACTTTCAAGTAGCTAATGCTTTGGCTTTAGTCCCAGAACCGGACAAGCCACGCGAATTACCGAAAATTATTGCTCAGGCTTATAAAACCATTGGCCGCAATAGTTTGGGAGTTAAGCCTTTTGCTAAAACGCAAACTCAATCACAACCACAACAAAAAACTCAGTCTGAGAAAGATGAAAAACCGTTCTTTACTAAAAAGAGCTGGAGGTTGAAGAAACGGTAAGCAACAGAAAAAGCCAGGGTCGCGTGCTGGATCCTCAGTTTCCGTATCTTCTGAACGCACTTATGATTTGCGCAACAGAGCGAGAATTAAATCTCCAGAGAGATTTCAAGTCCCTGATCCGCGTTCTCCTCGTTCTTCACAGGCACCATCGACCTCCCAGACTGGTGGAGGAGATCGCCAGGATAGAGGCAGGGGTCGTGAGGCTCCACCGGGACGAGACCAACCTCGACAACCAGTCCGGGGGAAACCAGAAGAATTTCCACGTTCTCGCCCACAGTTTCAGAAGAAAAAAGTTGCAGCTTTAACAGCGAGGTATGCCACAGACGGTGAGAACGAGACTCCTGAATTGGACGTGGGCAGTGACGCTGCTAGACAGCGCCGCAGAAGTTACCATAGTGCGGGAGGCACTGCGTCCTCATGTGGAGGCGACAGCAACTGATACATTCATTACTGTCGAGACAGCTGACACCCGAGTGGCACCCCTGACAGACTATTTAATATTGTCATTCAAATTGAAGGTGACATTGAGCGTGTTATTAAAGGGATTTTTTGGGAGAATCTGACCTCTTCATACGACATTTTGTTGGCAGAGGCGGATTGGCCGCCCCTATTCGTACTTGCTGCTCGTAGAGGGGAGGAGGTCATCCTTCTGAGCTTTTCTCGTCATGTCCCCAAGGACAAAGCGGAGGCTCTCGCAGCTGAATGGGCTGGGGCCGTGGCTCCGGCGCTATACCGTAACCACGTGGGCTGGGACGAGGATTCTCCACCCCATGATATACCATTGCGGTCTCTGCCACAGCCACAACTCCAATATCCCATCCGGCGGGAAGCTAAAGGTCCCGTTTCAGACATTCTGACACAGTTAGAATATCAAGGAGTAATCGAAACATGCGTATCCCCAATGAATAATCCCCTTTTTGCGGTTTCTAAACCCGATGGATCGTACCGCCTAGTTTTGGATTACCGACATTTGAACTCTCATTGTCGGGCCTTTGCGGTACAAAATACCCACAGTTCTGCGCTTGTAGACAGTCTTGTTCGTAAAAATATAAAACGACGCTTGACCTATCCAACGGATTTTACATGCACAACTTGTCCCCGGAGTGCAGCCAATGGAGCGCTTTCACTTCCGGTGGAAAACAATTCAAATTTCGGCATTTGCCAATGGGCTACATGAACAGCCCGGGTGTCTTCGCCGCCCGTGTTGTCTCTTTGTTAGACAGCATAGACCCAGATGCGTGTTCGTACATCGACGATATCTATCTGACAGACGACGAATTATGGCCGCATCTTTCCCGTGTGGACCGCATTATTCTTGAATTTGCGGTCTTAGGATACAAATTTAATTTTGCCAAATCTCACATTGCTGAATTTACCGTTTTGTTTTTGGGCTATGAGCTCAACAATGAAGGTAGGGGCTTAGCTCCCCATTTCTTGGAGAAGTGCGCACTTTTGCGCCCTCCGACCACCCTGAAGAAGCTTCAGTCATTACTGGGCTTTCTAAACTTCGGGCGTACTTACATTCCCGAATATGCCCAGCGTATCAAGCCTCTATATGCCTTGATACAGCCTAGCTTTTCGAAGTCATGCTGGCTTCCTGAGCATTCCTCTATACTGCACTCTTTGCAGTCTGATCTACTTGAATCTAAGTTCTTGTTGACTCGTGATAACCACACAAACCTGGTGATTAGAATTGTACCAGGGGCAGTGGGTTTCACGTACTTAACCTTTAACGAAGGTGACACAGTACCGATTGCATACAAGTCACATCTTTACACTTCAGCGGAGTTGCGCTTTTCCTCTGTGGAGAAAGTATTGACTGCAGTGCAAATGGCGATTCTAAAGGAACGCGCACTGGCACAGGGAAAATGCATTTTGGTGGTGACACCATATCCTGCCCTTGAGGCAGTGATGAAGGCAAGTGTACCAAACTCTAAGGCTTTGCACCCCCGTTGGATACAATGGGCTACTTCTTTGACGTCCCCGGATGTCACTTTTATCTTTGATTCCTCTCTTCAGACACAGGAGTTCTTACAGTATGAATTTGTTCATCCTCCTCCTCTGTCTTTGCTGCCGCTTGAGGAGTATCAGTGTATTATTTACACCGATGGTTCGGCACAACCGGCCACGGGTTCTAAGCATGCTTTTTCCGCAGCGTGTGCTATTGTTGTAGGTACTATGGTGAACGGTGAGTTCAAGTCGAGTGTAGTGCACACACAGGCACTAGGAGACAGTACTGCAAAATTGGCGAGCTGCGTGCATTGGTGCTCGCACTTGAGTTTGCGAATCCAGACGTGACGACTCTTATTGTATGCGATTCTTACTACTGTGTTCAATCATTTAATGACAACCTCTTCTTTTGGTCGCAAAACGACTATAGAGATGCTAAAGGCAGCACAATTAAGCATAAAACGCTTTGGGTTCGAGTGGCAGATCTTAAACAACGTTTGCCTCTCACACAGGTGATTCACACCCTTGGCCACCAGCGTGTGGGCGCACACGCTGTCGGTAACAGTTTGGCAGATGAAGCTGCCAAATCAGCAGTAGCCACGTGCACAGTAGCAGCAGTTACAAGATCCATGACTAAAATAGATAATGAGATTTTGGCAGCTATTGCTGCAACAAAGGAAGGTGCTAATTACCCACGGGGTTTCCCTTCCAAGTACTCTTATCACTTAAGTCCCGAACAGGTTCCTTACGTAAGAACTCCAGACGTTGGTGATCGGCTGATTCCCAACGCGGACCGCAGACCGCAGACCTTCCTTGATAACGGCCGCACACGAAGGCTTGGCTTCGGCCCATGCTGGCGTGTCTGCGACTGTTTCCATCTTGCAGCAGCGTTATTGGTGGCGTGGTTTATATAAACAGACCCGTACTTATGTGCTTTCTTGTGACGTGTGCCAGCAAATTAAGCCTTCAACGGTTACACGACCACCACAAACACAGCTCTGCATTTCTAACAAACCTTTTGGGTGTGTTTACCTGGATCACTGCGGTCCATTTTCTTCTGACACTGCATATAAATACATCTTAGTTGCAGTAGACTCGTGCACACGTTTCATCTGGGTCTGGCCACAACGAAGTGCTGACGCTCGAAATGTCATAAGGGATTTGCGTGTCTTTGTGGGAATTTTTGCCTGTGGCACCTTCCATTCCGACCAAGGTCCAGCGTTCGCCTCTAAGGCCTACAAGGACGCTATGGGGTCACTGGGGGTGCGGGTGCAATTTTCGTCTCCATATAGACCTGAGGGTAATTCAATTGTGGAGCGAATGAACCGTGACTTAAAGCAATCCTTGACAGCTAGAGTCTTAGGTACTGGCAGGAACTGGCTGGCCCACTTGTATAGCGTGCAACGTGCACTTAATAATCTCCCTAGAAGATCTCTGGGTGGGCGGACCCCATACGAAATGCTCTTTGGCATACAAATGTTTGTGCCAGACCTTGATGGTCTAGACATGGCGGCAAATGCCGCAATCTTTGACGTAGATAATCATTCTACTATGTTGCAGGACTTACAAGTGACCCGTGACAAACTTGCTAACGAACACTTGCCTTCAGCCACTGACGCTGCGCTGCAGATTCCGGTTGCCGGCTGGCTTCCGAAGGTTGGAGATCTGGTCCGAGAGAAGGTGGAGAACAGAAAAGAATTTGGCCCCTCTTATCGTGCACCGGTTCCAGTCCTTGGCTTGAAGGGTACTCGTACAGTCATCTTACCACCGCTTCCTGGTCGCAAGGACAACAGATACATCTCAGTGGACAATGTCAAGCTACAACGTCTGGCCGATCCTGAACAGCGTAACACCAGCGGTCTCCTGTCCAGCCATTTCTAGGACTCATGTTTGTGGCCCTCCAGCCCACACGGACACTGATGTTGCCATTGAGATGGTCGATTTGCCTGATCGTCTGCTCGACTTCCCGGCTTCCTCCTGCAACGAAGAGACCGAGTATACCTATCCCGCCACCGAGTCGGTGGCTCATTTACCAACAACACCACTTAGCCCAACCCGTTTTTCCTTTGATTCGGATTCCACCTCATCACTTATCCCGTCCAGCTTCAGTATTTTTGTATCCTGGTTCAGAGACAATTTTTTAGTCCCACCATGGACATACATCTGGTTGGTACTGTTCCTGATTTTTCTGTTCATGTCCATTGGCTTTATTGACAGTTTTTTTCTTGCTCATTATTGGTCATTATTTACCTGAACGCTCTGCGGTGAACTGTGTCGCTGGAACATTAGCACCTCATTCTTCCTCACACATCATGAAGCGTGACCACACATTTGTGAACATTTCAGCTTTTCCAGTCGCTGATGGCATCGTATGGGATGCGGTAAATTTCCAAATTCATGGACCAACCGAGATTAATAATGTACCAAATGTCCTCCGTGTTTCAATGGGTGATGTCGTTAAAAGTAATATTCATTCCGACGATTGGGATGTGCATGCCGTTGAATCGTTATTTTCTGACTTGAAATATTATGCTGCTTTTAATGCTGAAGATCTGTATTTAAATTCTGCAAGTTATGCTGACTTATATTGTTACCAGCATTGGGGCAACCATTTTCTCCATAAACCAAGTATACTTAGGGGTACTTTTAATTACACCCAATGGGAACATTGTCCGGCCCCTTTGCCAGGTAGCTCCCAAACTCTTAGGAGTAAATTTACTTACTTTACAGACTTTGATAGATCTAACCCTGGGTCCTATTATTTTAAATTGAACACTTCGTCCGCTCAGAAGATCATGTTGACCCACACCAAATTGCTATATTCGGGTTCCTTTTTGAACGTGTTAGCAGTGGGTGGTTATGAACACTGGCAGGACACCATTGACTTAAAGTCTATTTGGGGCACTAAATCATGGCAGGTCCGAGGTACGGAAGCCTTGCATCGTGCTTGCCTAATCCCGGCCCAGATTTTATTTTTAAATAGTACGATCTATCAAACGACCTGTTGGGGTTTGGCTACTTCTAAACAATTGAATGCACCCTCCATTCCCGCATTGTCTTCCACTCCCAACGACGGCTTGCATTTTAATATTTCCCTAGCCAATTTGCAAGCTTTGTTTCAAAACAATTCGTTTAATACCTCCACGATTGTTCAGTCACCCTGGTTGGCTTGGCCCATAGCATCCAATGCCTGCCAACTGCGTTTTCATGACTCAGCTCCTGGTTACAAACAGAATAAGCCAGATCCGAGGTTTTCTGACTCTCGTACTGTTACAACATATTCTGTCGGTAAACTGTGTAAACAGTGGTTACAGCACTCTTCATTAGATTCTGTAAAAGAACATTTATCCCTCCTATCAGGCAACATTGATCTGTCCGATTTTGTTCTGGGGCCTCGTGGTCCTCGACCTAAGAGATTCATTTATGAAGCTTACAATGAACTCTGGAAGCTTTCACAAATTGAAGCTGCTTCGCGTTTACGGGAAATCGATCAGGCAAATCTAGAAAAAGTGCTTGCTGTTGTTGACAATAGTATTAATACCCTGTCTTCCCGCATTTACACATTAGAGAATATTGTTTCATCTGTTGTTGATATTGTACAGGATGATGTGTCTGTGTTATATCATGGTCAGAATCAATTGCGTTCAGTAATGCAGTTTGCATGGACTTTGCAAACACTGAAAATGGGTAAAGTTCCTTGGCATTTTTTAAACACGTCTGCATTATTCTTGCCGTTTAATTTAACTGACAAACAGCAATTCATGTCCATGAAAGATGCAACATACTCCCTCTTACATATCGAAAAGATAGAACCGTTACCATTCTCTGTGGCAGAGTTGGACTCTGCGGTGTGGCTAGTTCACGGGGTTATCGCTTTGCCTTTTTCTTTATTTGAGTTCAGTTCATGCATGAAGCATTATCCTGTTGGCCGTTTTCAGCCTTTAGGCAGTGCCTTCTTGCATGAACTTTGGTCCCTGCCTTTCATGTACAGGTGCCTTAGGGACGGAAAAGGGGGTTTTCTCACAGGAGAGTCCTGCGATTCTGCAGTGGGTCATTCCCTCATTTGTAAAAACATTAAATTGCACGGGGCTTGTAATGTTTCAGCTCCGAATCTTGCTTGTATTTTAAAGGGCATTCCTGCTCCTGTTATCTCACCTACTTTCACTGTGCTTGCAAATGGTAGCTATCTCCTTCTGAATAATCAGGACTGCTGTGGCATGCTGGCCGGCATCCCCTATATTGTAACGGTTTCCCACCGGGTTGTGTGCTGCAAAAATGTGCTTTTTCCTCGCTTGCACGACATAATAGATAGTTCCATTTGGCCTTCCATCCAACTTTGAAGGCGGATTTCAATAAATTGAGCAGAATAAAGGCGCTATTATTGAACCAGGAGGTTATGCTCACTTCTGCACGGGAGACCTTCGTGCTCCAGGTGGCTAGTACCCACATTGAGATACAGGCTCTTTTAAACACAAACCTTCCACAACATTTCGGTGAACTGATTCACCGAGTATTCAATGCTTCTACTACCGAAGGTCTTGTGCACTTTTTAAAGTTGTGGGCTCTGGCCTTGTTACCTCCTGTCAAACTATATTTGGTGTAATTCCGGCTTTTATTCATTCTATTTTTTCCAGCGTCTTTGGCGGCTTCCCATTAATCCTAGCCTTAGCTGCTGGAATATTACTTTTAATTTGTTTGCTACGCAATGGCTGCACGACCTGGGGGCCTGCTCGACCAAGGTCGACTCCGGATGCTCCGTGAACGCATGCTCCTCAGCTTCGGCATCCTTCCATTGGCGACACTCGATGTGTCCTATCACCTTTCTTTTCGCTTTGCGTATTTTACTTGCGTGCAACCTGTGATGTCTTGCTTATGATGTCCTTTCTCTTGGTCCTTGGATATTTGCCTCTCCAATATGTCTCAGTCGGACCCGGATTTTGGCCAGTTGATGGGCCCCTTAGTGGCCCATGAACGGGAATGTTCCGGCACTGGATTGATGGCGCATGCGGCTGCACTTGGAGTTTTGGCGCAATGGGATATCTGGGCGGCTGCTCAGAATCTCCTACAACGAAGTTATATTGAGCATCACGCAAGTTGTTCCGCAATGCTGATCTCAGCTCCCTAGTTTGAGGAACATGAATGCAGTTTTGATCTGTTGAACTGGATGGCATCTCTTTTTTCAGACGATACCAATGATGTCCTCTTGGAAGGTGTGGCAATTTTCTCCACCTACACTCTATTGGATTAGGGGCCTTCGCTTTCAGCGACCTGCATTTCTGGATTTTTTTTTTGTCCTGAAAAAGTATTTTTTCTCTCATTCGCTGTCCTTCATGGGGACTTTTGGCAAATATACGTTTACATTCTGCTCCATCTATTTGAACTCTGTTTTCGTCCTATGTCTTGACCTATGGACTGACCAGGGGAGGGTGTAGTGTGGTTTGTGGCCTCATTGCCTACATTGCTAAGTTAGCTTAGGCCTGGCTGCCATGATGCCTTTTTGCACACGTTACTTTGTGACTTTGTTTTTCCAGCCTCTGCTTGTGCCCGGCTATATTAGAACTGTCTGCCTTTTTGCCTTTCACCTTTTCTCCTGTTCCCTGTGGGTTTCGTCTGTACATCATGTACAAGGTCGAAAAAGAACGTCCCTTGTTCTTGCTGATCTGGTCAGCCACTCGCACTTAGACATAACACAAAATACAGCTGCACTGGAGAAATTCGTGTGCTTTTAATATTGTGATCTCGCTGTTTGTGTCACTTGGAGAAAAACCTTTCCAGGGAGAAGAGCTGTGCTTGTCTGATGATGTAAACCTTGCATCTAGATATTGAGGTATGGGGGTCCGCCTGACAAAGCCCAGAGGTCTTCTATTTTTATAATAAACTAGTTATTAGCACGGGGAGGGTGGTAAGGCCATTTAGCCCTATATCCACTGTCTTTATAAAATGCTGTCCCCGTTTGTATTCTATGGAATTGTAACTATGCTTCTTATTTTATCGTTATGCATTATGCTGATAGTGCTGGCACGTGTACTGTATCTTAGAGCACGATAGTTGAAATAAACATTTTAAACTATACAGTGACTCTTATTACGCACGTTGTGGACAAGTATGAGTGAGTTATGAAAGAGTGTTCTTGCTCCCGCGAGTCCTGAGAGAGACCGTGTTCTGGGTTGTCTAATCATTGGTAGCTGCGCTGCGAATGAGACGCTAAAGCTAGTCGGATTGGGATTGTGGGTACTAAGGGGCATGGTTGGCTCACCACTATACTCTGAGGTCCTATTATCCTGTGCATAGCTGTGTATGTGCAGAATCCCTACAACAATCTAACCTCAGACACAAGTACATACAGGGAAGATATACTGTAAGATCTAACCTCAGACACAATTACATACATTGAAGATATACTGTAAAATCTAACCTCAGACACAAGTACATACAGTGAAGATATACTGTAAGATCTAACCTCAGACACAAGTACATACATTGAAGATATACTGTAAGATCTAACCTCAGACACAAGTACATACAGTGAAGATATACTGTAAGATCTAACCTCAGACACAAGTACATACATTGAAGATATACTGTAAGATCTAACCTCAGACACAAGTACATACAGTGAAGATATACTGTAAGATCTAACCTCAGACAAAAGTACATACATTGAAGATATACTGTAAGATCTAACCTCAGACACAAGTACATACAGTGAAGATATACTGTAAGATCTAACCTCAGACACAAGTACATACATTGAAGATATACTGCAAGATCCAACCTCAGACGCAGATACATACAGTGAAGATATACTGTAAGATCTAACCTCAGACGCAAGTACATACATTGAAGATATACTGTAAAATCTAACATCAGACACAAGTACATACAGTGAAGATATACTGTAAGATCTAACCTCAGACACAAGTACATACATTGAAGATATACTGTAAGATCTAACCTCAGACACAAGTACATACAGTGAAGATATACTGTAAGATCTAACCTCAGACACAAGTACATACATTGAAGATATACTGTAAGATCTAACCTCAGACACTAGTACATACAGTGAAGATATACTGTAAGATCTAACCTCAGACACAAGTACATACATTGAAGATATACTGCAAGATCCAACCTCAGACGCTAGATACATACAGTGAAGATATACTGCAAGATCCAACCTCAGACACAGGTACATACATTGAAGATATACTGTAAGATCTAACCTCAGACAAAAGTACATACATTGAAGATATACTGTAAGATCTAACCTCAGACACAAGTACATACATTGAAGATATACTGTAAGATCTAACCTCAGACACAAGTACATACATTGAAGATATACTGTAAGATCTAACCTCAGACACAAGTACATACAGTGAAGATATACTGTAAGATCTAACCTCAGACACAAGTACATACATTGAAGATATACTGCAAGATCCAACCATAGACCCAGATACATACAGTGAAGATATATTGCAGGATCCAACCTCAGACGCAGGTACATACATTGAAGATATACTGTAAGATCTAACCTCAGACACAAGTACATACAGTGAAGATATACTGTAAGATCTAACCTCAGACACAAGTACATACATTGAAGATATACTGTAAGATCTAACCTCAGACACAAGTACATACAGTGAAGATATACTGTAAGATCTAACCTCAGACACAAGTACATACATTGAAGATATACTGTAAGATCTAACCTCAGACACAAGTACATACAGTGAAGATATACTGTAAGATCTAACCTCAGACACAAGTACATACATTGAAGATATACTGTAAGATCTAACCTCAGACACAAGTACATACAGTGAAGATATACTGTAAGATCTAACCTCAGACACTAGTACATACAGTGAAGATATACTGTAAGATCTAACCTCAGACACAAGTACATACATTGAAGATATACTGCAAGATCCAACCTCAGACGCAGATACATACAGTGAAGATATACTGCAAGATCCAACCTCAGACACAGGTACATACATTGAAGATATACTGTAAGATCTAACCTCAGACAAAAGTACATACATTGAAGATATACTGTAAGATCTAACCTCAGACACAAGTACATACATTGAAGATATACTGTAAGATCTAACCTCAGACACAAGTACATACATTGAAGATATACTGTAAGATCTAACCTCAGACACAAGTACATACAGTGAAGATATACTGTAAGATCTAACCTCAGACACAAGTACATACATTGAAGATATACTGCAAGATCCAACCATAGACCCAGATACATACAGTGAAGATATATTGCAGGATCCAACCTCAGACGCAGGTACATACATTGAAGATATACTGTAAGATCTAACCTCAGACACAAGTACATACAGTGAAGATATACTGTAAGATCTAACCTCAGACACAAGTACATACATTGAAGATATACTGTAAGATCTAACCTCAGACACAAGTACATACAGTGAAGATATACTGTAAGATCTAACCTCAGACACAAGTACATACATTGAAGATATACTGTAAGATCTAACCTCAGACACAAGTACATACAGTGAAGATATACTGTAAGATCTAACCTCAGACACAAGTACATACATTGAAGATATACTGTAAGATCTAACCTCAGACACAAGTACATACAGTGAAGATATACTGTAAGATCTAACCTCAGACACAAGTACATACAGTGAAGATATACTGTAAGATCTAACCTCAGACACAAGTACATACATTGAAGATATACTGCAAGATCCAACCATAGACCCAGATACATACAGTGAAGATATACTGTAAGATCTAACCTCAGACACAAGTACATACATTGAAGATATACTGTAAGATCTAACCTCAGACCCAAGTACATACAGTGAAGATATACTGTAAGATCTAACCTCAGACACAAGTACATACATTGAAGATATACTGTAAGATCTAACCTCAGACACAAGTACATACAGTGAAGATATACTGTAAGATCTAACCTCAGACACAAGTACATACATTGAAGATATACTGTAAGATCTAACCTCAGACACAAGTACATACAGTGAAGATATACTGTAAGATCTAACCTCAGACACAAGTACATACATTGAAGATATACTGCAAGATCCAACCTCAGACACAGGTACATACAGTGAAGATATACTGTAAGATCTAACCTCAGACACAAGTACATACAGTGAAGATATACTGTAAGATCTAACCTCAGACACAAGTACATACATTGAAGATATACTGTAAGATCTAACCTCGGACACAAGTACATACAGTGAAGATATACTGTAAGATCTAACCTCAGACACAAGTACATACATTGAAGATATACTGCAAGATCTAACCTCAGACACAAGTACATACATTGAAGATATACTCAGGATCCAACCACAGACGCAGGTAAATGCATTGAAGATAAACTGCAAGATCTAACCTCAGACACAAGTACATACATTGAAGATATACTGTAAGATCTAACCTCAGACACAAGTACATACATTGAAGATATACTGCAAGATCCAACCATAGACCCAGATACATACAGTGAAGATATATTGCAGGATCCAACCTCAGACCCAGATACATACAGTGAAGATATATTGCAGGATCCAACCTCAGACGCAGGTACATACATTGAAGATATACTGTAAGATCTAACCTCAGACGCAAGTACATACAGTGAAGATATACTGTAAGATCTAACCTCAGACGCAAGTACATACAGTGAAGATATACTGTAACATCTAACCTCAGACACAAGTACATACATTGAAGATATACTGCAAGATACAACCTCAGACGCAGGTACATACAGTAAAGATATACTGCAAGATCCAACCTCAGACACAGGTACATACATTGAAGTTATACTGTAAGATCTAACCTCAGACACAAGTACATACATTGAAGATATACTGTAAGATCTAACCTCAGACACAAGTACATACAGTGAAGATATACTGGAAGATCTAACCTCAGACACAAGTACATACAGTGAAGATATACTGCAAGATCTAACCTCAGACACAAGTACATATATTGAAGATATACTGCAAGATCCAACCATAGACCCAGATACATACAGTGAAGATATATTGCAGGATCCAACCTCAGACCCAGATACATACAGTGAAGATATATTGCAGGATCCAACCTCAGACGCAGGTACATACATTGAAGATATACTGTAAGATCTAACCTCAGACACAAGTACAAACAGTGAAGATATACTGTAATATATAACCTCAGATACAGTACATACATTGAAGATATACTGTAAGATCTAACCTCAGACACAAGTACATACAGTGAAGATATACTGTAAGATCTAACCTCAGAAACAAGTACATACATTGAAGATATACTGCAAGACCCAACCTCAGACACAGGTACATACAGTGAAGATATACTGTAAGATCTAACCTCAGACACAAGTACATAGAGTGAAGAAATACTGTAAGATCTAACCTCAGACACAAGTACATACAGTGAAGATATACTGTACGATCTAACCTCAGACACAAGTACATACATTGAAGATATACTGCAAGATCCAACCTCAGACACAGGTACATACAGTGAAGATATACTGCAAGATCCAAACATAGACCCAGATACATACAGTGAAGATATACTTCAAGATCGAACCTCAGACGCAGGTACATACTGTGAAGATATACTGCAAGATCCAACCTCAGACGCAGGTACATACAGTGAAGATATACTACAAGATCCAACCTCAGACACACATACATACAGTGAACATATACCGCAAGATCTAACCTCAAACGCAGGTATATACACTGAAGATATAGGGCGAGATCCAACCTCAGACGCAGGTACATACAGTGAAGATATACTGCAAGATCCATCCTCAGCTGCAGGTACATACAGTGAAGATGTACTGCAAGATCCAACCTCAGACGCAGGTACATACAGTGAAGATATACTGCAAGATCCAACCTCAGACGCAGGTACATACAGTGAAGATATACTGCAAGATCTAACCTCAGACACAAGTACATACATTGAAGATATACTGTAAGATCTAACCTCAGACACAAGTACATACATTGAAGATATACTGTAAGATCTAACCTCAGACTCAAGTACATACATTGAAGATATACTGTAAGATCTAACCTCAGACACAAGTACATACATTGAAGATATACTGTAAGATCTAACCTCAGACACAAGTACATACAGTGAAGATATACTGTAAGATATAACCTCAGACACAAGTACATACATTGAAGATATACTGTAAGATCTAACCTCAGACACAAGTACATACAGTGAAGATATACTGTAAGATCTAACCTCAGACACAAGTACATACATTGAAGATATACTGCAAGATCCAACCTCAGACACAGGTACATACAGTGAAGATATACTGTAAGATCTAACCTCAGACACAAGTACATACAGTGAAGATATACTGTAAGATCTAACCTCAGACACAAGTACATACATTGAAGATATACTGTAAGATCTAACCTCGGACACAAGTACATACAGTGAAGATATACTGTAAGATCTAACCTCAGACACAAGTACATACATTGAAGATATACTGCAAGATCTAACCTCAGACACAAGTACATACATTGAAGATATACTCAGGATCCAACCACAGACGCAGGTAAATGCATTGAAGATAAACTGCAAGATCTAACCTCAGACACAAGTACATACATTGAAGATATACTGTAAGATCTAACCTCAGACACAAGTACATACATTGAAGATATACTGCAAGATCCAACCATAGACCCAGATACATACAGTGAAGATATATTGCAGGATCCAACCTCAGACCCAGATACATACAGTGAAGATATATTGCAGGATCCAACCTCAGACGCAGGTACATACATTGAAGATATACTGTAAGATCTAACCTCAGACGCAAGTACATACAGTGAAGATATACTGTAAGATCTAACCTCAGACGCAAGTACATACAGTGAAGATATACTGTAACATCTAACCTCAGACACAAGTACATACATTGAAGATATACTGCAAGATACAACCTCAGACGCAGGTACATACAGTAAAGATATACTGCAAGATCCAACCTCAGACACAGGTACATACATTGAAGTTATACTGTAAGATCTAACCTCAGACACAAGTACATACATTGAAGATATACTGTAAGATCTAACCTCAGACACAAGTACATACAGTGAAGATATACTGTAAGATCTAACCTCAGACACAAGTACATACAGTGAAGATATACTGCAACATCTAACCTCAGACACAAGTACATATATTGAAGATATACTGCAAGATCCAACCATAGACCCAGATACATACAGTGAAGATATACTGTAAGATCTAACCTCAGACTCAAGTACATACATTGAAGATATACTGTAAGATCTAACCTCAGACACAAGTACATACAGTGAAGATATACTGTAAGATCTAACCACAGACACAAGTACATACAGTGAAGATATACTGCAAGATCCAACCTCAGACACAGGTACATGCAGTGAAGATATACTGAAAGATCCAAACTCAGTGAGTAACCTACAGAATTGTGCCTTATACATCATAAAGGCCCCCACTGAATGAACCTTTTCACAAACTGTGAAAAATTCCATGAAACCAACAGGTCAAGAGAAGTCAAGAGATAATTGAATGCAAGGCCATTTCCATCATTCACAAATCACTCCAGTCACTGCCCAGGTACCTAACCAAACACTTTTGGTCTTCCAACCTCCAATGCAAGATCTGCCTCCCTGAACCTACTGGCTGCCTTCTCACATATGCATTGTTGTACTCTATGAAATGCCCCCTCGCTTCTCCCCCACAGCCCCCATCTCCAGTGCACCCCCTTCTTCCCCTCACCTCCCACAGGAGGCCAATTCTAACTGTGCCCCTGAAAATAAGCCATTTCCCCAGGCCTCGCTGCCACTCCCGGAGGTTTTGGATTATTTTTTGTGGGAGGAGGCACACATCATATTGTGCTTGCCCAGGCCGACCCTTTGTCTTTCTGCACATACAAATGAACCAGCTGGCTTTGTGAGCACAGTCAGACTGACTCTGTGCACGCCAACCTTAAGGCTGCAGCAGCTTTTTGGGCTGTGCACCAGCAGCTAAGCCAACCCAGGCAAGGAGTCCAGTTTATCCACAGTAATGAAAAAACTCATCCCACCAGCTGATCTAGCCATAGGCCTGTCAGTCATCAGTGGATTCCCTGCCTTTCCTACCTGAATCTAGCCCCTTTCTTTGGCCTCGCAGCTCTTAAGTCTTGCAGGGCGGACTAGTTTCCGTTTTCAATTTGCAGAACACTTTGCACACACAGAGATAGTCACAGAACACATTTTTGGTGTTTCATTCCATAAATACCTTCCCATAATCGGTCCATTTTAAAAGACAAAGCTGCATTGGCAGGATAAGGTGCTTATCTGGTATGATTAATATGACATACTGTATTTAAGTTCCAGTAACTTTATCACCTCCTGGAATAAGCTTTGGTCACTTTTGCCACCTTTGGAGAGACAAATTTCCGAAAGGAATAACTCTTCTCGAAATGAAATGAATTGAAATGAAATCGTCAGTTCTGAAAAATCAATCATAAACAATGGTACCCTACTCAGATGCTGCCAATTAATCACCTATTGCCCCAGACCCAAAGAAAAGGTCTCACTATATGCTTCTGCTTTTTTCCTTTTCCAGAAATATATTGTGGGACATTCGAGAAAATGGTGGCAAAGATATGTCAGACAATGCAGATAAGGTTTGAGCCTACTGAAGGTTTTTTTGAGCAGAGAAACAACCACAGATTTTTTAGTTTTTAAATTGGTAGGAACGTGTGATGAGTCAAGCAAGATATTGCAAAGGGAGCTCAGGGCAGGAGCTATGATCTCTACATCTCCGGTCAGGACATGTGCAGGAGAGGGTCGCACTGGGATGAGATTTAATAGAAAGGTCAAGAGGATTGCATTGTTGGGTTACTGGGGTCACAATCCCATGCAGGGTGAGCCACAAAAAGTCACTAAATTAAGATGTTCTTAGCCCTGGGTAGCTTGGCACAAAAGCAGTCAGGCTTAACTTAGAGGCAATGTGTAAAGCATTTATGCAGCACACAAACAACAATAAAGTGGAAACACAACATAAGAAAAATCCCAAACCAATTTAGAAAAAATAGAGTACATTTTAATAAATGATTGGACACCAAAATTACAAACATCCAATCAGTAGAACCGGATTTATGAATTATTAAACGTTTTTAATAACAACTAGCGCCTAAAAGATCAAAGCACCGCGGACATCTAGTTGGGCGAGACTTGGTCAAAGCCGAAATTTAAGGTCGACCGTGATGGAGCGTGGTTCGGATACTAGAAGTGGATTGGGCCTGGTCAGCGCTTACCTTCAGACTTTGAAAACTGTTTGCAGAAAATGTTCTAAGAAGGTAAAGTTCAGCGGGGCAAGGCTGCAGAAGGTGTCTGAGGAGGGAGCTCCATCGTCGGATGGCCTTGGGTCGAAGCTGCGTTGAGGATTCCTGCATTCGGACTTAGTTACCGAAATGGATATCAAAAATCTCCAGCGGGATGAGGCAGAGGGTTTTAGCCGAGGACACTTCCATGAGATCGGATACCCCTTTGGTGAGGGACCGCTGAAAAGGATTTGCTGCTGCAGAGAAGAACGTAGTGGGAGAAGCCACAAAACCGATTTGACCGTCGATGCACTTCGGGCAGAAAGGTGAGCAGGTTGGTCCCAGTCTTCCCCTGGCTCTCAAAGCACTTTTTGGCCAAATTGTATCTAAGTCCTCAGTTTTGGTTTTTGGACATCTGGACACATTTAGCACCACAACCAAGGGTCCAGGACTGGTGGGACATCTCTTGGAGGTTTAGGAGTCACTCAGGCTGGGTCCAGGTGCGTGTTCATGATGGTGGGAGAGTTTGATGTCCCTGTGGCTCTGAACAGGAGGCCAGCAAACTAGCCCTTGAATTCACTTCTGGTAGCCCTGGGTGCAGGCGAAGATGCAGGACTCAGCAGCACGGCTGGCCTCTGAGGGTTCAAGGCAGGCTCCAGTCAGCAAAGCAGTTCCTCCAGGTACAGCAACAGTCTGGCAGAGTGCACAGCAGGTCACAGCAGCAGGCAGTCCCCTGAGACCCCTTCCGCATGTCAGTAGTGAAATGTAGAGTGGGTCTGAAGGTCCTATTTTTATACCATGGTGCCATTTTTCTGGAAGGTTGGCAAAGCTTCTGGTAAGGTTCTTTGAAGTGCATGGAATTTCCTGACTCCCTTGCCCTGGCTCCAAGCTGGCTGCAGTGACTATACAGGGTCGTTGGGCCCTTTGTGTGAAGGCAGAGCACAGTCTATTCAGGTGTATGTGAGGCAGTGCTCAGCTCCGTCCCCTTCATTCTGCCAGCAGATGGCCCATTAAGTCACACCTAATCCCTCTATTGTGTTACTGTCTGGGAAAAATTCACAAAGTCTAACTGTCAGATACACCCAAGTCATGTGACCCAAGACATGCTGCAGGCAGAAAGGGCTGAGGGCAGGAAAATGCCAACTTTCTCAAAGTGGTATTTTCAAAATTGTAATGAAATATCTAACTTTACCATTAAAGAGGGTTTATCATTACAATTTCATAGGTAGCAAACATTACATCATCAAGAAGTGCTTTATGGGGTAAGCATAAAAACCATAAACACGTACATAAAATACATCAAATAAAAGATCATCTAAAAATACATGAAAATCACATTTCCTACAACAATTAATCTCCCGATAGATTACTAATTCTCACTACGGATGTTAGAAAACTAGCAACAAGAAATAGAAAATAGAAAATCACATTTTATACAGCAGTTAATCCCCCATTGAATTTCTGAATCTCACTGCAGCTGCTAAAAAGCTGGGAACATGGGCTACAATATCAGCAGATAACATTTGTGAAAAAAAGAGAGCCGGGCGCACCTGCTTGAACTCACGGGCTTTAAGAAGGGGGGAGCAAGTAAGCCTTCCTGGGGATATCATAAAAGTTGCAAAACAAGGTAAGATGCAAGGTATCCTGTGGAGACACCTGGTGGCAGCCGCATGATGCCAATCCCAAGGGAAGGCAAGTAGTTGGGGCAACATATTAAATCTAGTGAGCAGAAAACGGGCATGGGCAGAGGTGACAATTGTAAGATAGGGTTCTGTAAAAGGAAGGGTTTTCAATAACATAAAACTCATACCCAAAACCTTTTTGGAGGGTCACAGATTCTCTCTCTAGTTGTCTATGTTTTGAGAAGATATTTTTGACCCAACCCCGTTCTGCCTTCATAATTTTTTCAGGGCAAGCAAATAGATGCTCCCTTCCTAGGCTAGTTAAAGAGGTCTAGACATACTTAAGCCATGAAATATGCAGGGCAAAGTCAAGGGATAAACAATCATATAGAATTGCTCCCAATTAGGAAATACAGCTTATTAAATGTAATATGGAATCTCCAATGTTATCCTTGGGGGGTGGGGTGGGTAGGACTCACTGTAGTGAAAAACGAATTTAGGAGTTTTTCACTAAAAGGATATGTAAAACTCAAAAGTACATGTCCAACATTTTAATTACACAGCACCCTGGGCTATCTAGGGCCTACCTTAGTGGTGACTTATATGTAATGAAAGGGGAGTTTAAGGCGTGGCAAGTCGACATGGCTAATACTGCCCACTTTCACCCACCTCTCACCACCTTACTTTACTTTTCACCTCATCTCTTTCCAACCTATTACCGACTCTCGCTGGGTCAGCTCCCTCATATGTCCACTTCAGGCCTGCATTATCTCCTCTTCACCTTTCATCTCTCCACAAGCATCTTACCTTCTCTCTCTGATTCTCCCACTCTTACCTCCATCTATGCTCTACTCCTTTCCTCTCATCATCCCAACCAGCCTCTCACCTTATCTTGCCTCAACTTTTTTAGCTGGTTTGTCCCCTTTACATCAAGCTCTCCCTTTTCCCCAGCATCCTCTTGCTGGTTCTGCCCCTCTTACATTTACATCTTCCTTCCATACGCTGCTCTTTACCCCTCTTCTCCCCCTAGCCTCTTACCTTGTTTCAGCTGTTCTCCTCCTTTACATCCATGTCTCCCCTTCCACCCTACCACTCTCTGAACAGTTTTTACATGTTTGCATGGATTCTGCCCCTCCTAACATTACTCTCTTTTGCATGATATTATAGGTGGGCAAGTCACTGAAACCTCGAGCCAGAGGCCTGGCTCTGCTCAGCTCTAGGTCCTTTTGGAACCTTGAGCCCAAAATGAGCGGAGCTTTCACAGAAGGCGATGTGGCCTGGTGGCTCCAGCTGCCCACCATGCATCCTAGAGAGCCGGGCTTGAATTCTGGCCTTGGCTCAGCATCCTGTTAAAACAGGCAAATACCTATCCTGGAAAAAAGAATTATTTTGTCTGTGTCTGTTGTAAAGCGCTCTTATGTCCATGGACAAGGTTTGCGCTGTGCAAAACTGCCAAAAATGGAATATGGACCCTGCCTGTTACTCAGGTCTCATCCTCCAAGAATTAAAGAGGAAGCGTTAACCTTTAATGTCCTAAAGAGATACCCATGTAATGCCTGAAATGCCACAGGGGAAACTGGAAAATCTAGGATCAATCCCAGCTTCCCTGATTGACCAAATTGTGTGATCCTACACAAATGCTTTATTTCACCAACCTCCATTTTGCTCGTTATAAAACATCCGTGCACATTCAAATATGTGCAATCTAGGTGTGTGCTGTACAACACATCTTGTGTTTGATGTAATAGACTATGGGACTGATTTAGATTTTGGCGGTATTACTGTTCCACCGCAGCGGCGGTCCCAAGTACTCCGTCAAGGTGACGGCAGTCCTCCCACCGTATTTAGATGTTGCGGCAATAGACAGGTTTCTGCTGCCGCGCCGGTCTTCTCGGCAGGCTACCAGTACTTCGTCGCTGTCAAGCTGGTCTGATTGCGCCGAGTTGATTTAGATGTTCCCATTGTGCTGTCAGTGTCCTGGCGGCGGAGTCCTTACGGAGTTAGACCATGGTGGTGTGGAGACAGGTAAGTACTACTTATTTTCTTCTCAAAATACATATATGTTGTGAATCTGTCAAAATGTCTATATAGTACTTCCCATTTTTTTATTATAAAGAGCATTACATCAACAACATACACACACTATTGAATGCACACCCACAACCACCACAAAAGCCTACCTTAGATTCCAACGACATCGGGGTGGCTGAGCGTCGTGGTCAAGTAGCAACAGCACAGGAAGGACCTGGACAATGACCTTCAAGATGCATTTGGTGGTGGGACCCTGAAAAAAGGGGAGTCACCTCTTTTTCATCAATTCTGCCAACTCGCGCTTGAAGGTTTCGTCGCCACAGTTGCCTCAAAGGTAAGGCACTTAGTAATCTGGACGGTGGTAATCTTGGCGGGACTCCCTTCAACAGCCGCTTCAGCCTCTGACGCTGTTGACGCAGGAGAAAGATCCTGGCGGAGGCAGCGGAACTGCGGCGGTCTTCCCTACAGTGACCAGCCAACATGTAAATCAAGTGGGCGGACAGCCAAAGAGGCGGGCAGGAAGACCACCAAAAAAGCAATGGTGGGACGAGTCCAGCTAAAATCTATATCAGGCCCATATAATTTTGCTCCATGCTTAATAAGAATCTAGCCCACATATAGGGTACACATGAACCCGGACATGCCTCTTAGACAGGGTCACTGAATTTCGCAGTCGCTGCATTTTCTGCATAATTATGGATTTGCTGCATCAGCCATCTGCTGCATAATCTGCTGCTTTTAACAAAAAATGATTTAGCTTCTAGCTCAAACAGATATAAACAAAACAGATAACAAGTTACTAAAAACACAGTTCTCTTCCTTGCTGTTAGTTAGTGCAATAATAAGTCGACTGTCCGAGAGGTTAACACTGAGGGCAGGACTAACGCACTTCATGTTTACAAGTCTTTGTAAGCTTCAAACAAGCGATTATTTTGAACTTAATTCACGTTGTAAAAACATATCAGGCGGTTTTTCCTGAGATATTTTTTATTTTTCTCTCTCTCCTGCAGCTAATTTGGTGCCATTGTGATTGTTCGAGGGGTTGATATTGAGGAAAGCACGAACGCACTTGCACTTTATGTGAGCTATTTGGAGATATTCCACTGGAGAAAGTCCTTTGCCTTGCTGCTGTTTAGTGCAACAATATGTTGACGGTTCGAGGGGTTAACAATGGCGCAGGACTAACACACTTGCACTTTGCGCCTGTAAGCTTCTATAATGTCCCAAGCAAGTGATTGTTTCGAATTTAATCAACTCTCTTATCATAACATATTATGTGGTCCCTCCTGAGATATTTTAACGGCGAAAGTTTTTTCTGTCACTAATTCAGTGTAATAACCTTACGGGGCATATTTACAAAGCCAAAATTGCTAACGCCACGCTCCGCCATTCTGAAAACGCAGGGATGCACCGTATTTACAATGATAAGGCGCACTGGCGCTAAATTCAGCTGCCTAGTGCCAACGCAGGCACCCTTGCACCATAGTGCATGGATGCCTGCGTTGAGGGAATGGTTGTTTATGAGCAGGAGGGTGTCCATTCCTGCACATAAACAATCACAAATGGCGATTTGAAACGTCTATGTGTGCTGCATTGCGTTCCTGTGGCGATTAACTCTTGTAAATATGCCCGATGATTCTTAGAGGGTCAATACAGAGGGAAGTACTAACGCACTTGCTGCTTACAAAGTAACAGCACTTAAGTATCTTTTAGCACTTACCCATGCATTGCCTGCACTACGGGGCATGGAATGGTCTGCATTGCTATTTAGTTGTAGATATTTTCCTTGAAACTGTAGAGAGGTCCTCGCTGGCTTCTAATCTGTTATCATGCAGCGATTTGTGTTTCATTTATTCATTTTGGGAAGTTTTATATAGCGCGAACTCGATGCTTTATATGATCACCAGTTACATTACACAAGGACACATTAATTTTTGTAGGCAGGGGGAGATTAAGTGATTTGCCCACAATCACCGGACGTTGAGGCGACGCTGAGACTCGAGCCTGGTTTCCGGGTTCCAAGTCGCAGCTCTGGCCCTAACACCACATCCTCTCCCCTAACGATTACATTTCTAAAGCCCTTTCAGCGCTTGGCTGCCAAGCACAGAGGAGGGGGCTCCCTACCTGGGCCTGTAGCACTGGGGTCTTTCGAAAGACGGTGCTCTGGTGGGGGCCCTAAGTTGTGAGCAGTGGCGGGACCCTGGACAGCTGCCCACACTGCCCATGCCTAGCACCGCCCTGCCTGCATTTAGGGACGTGAATGTAGGTAGGCGCTATATACCAGTCCAGTCCACACCTGGCAGACAGCTCCTGCAGCAGACATGCAGTCTTTGTGTTGTGTACTCCCTCTGCCCCGAGCCCAACCCTCGCCGCTACATTATTTAAAACAAGCAGCATTTAGATTTCACCAGACACCGGACGTCACCATGGCTGCAGGATGAGACAGCCAGGGCGTGGCCAGCAGGGGAGCAGTCTGTGCAGTGGCACCGGGGTCTAGCTATCTGTGGAGCAGTCTGTGTAGTTGCACCGGGGCCCATAGGGGCATGGGCCTAGCTATCGGTGGAGCAGCTGGTGAAGTGGCACCGGGGCCCAGAGGGGCATGGGCCTAGCTATCGGTGGATCAGCCGGTGCAGTGGCACCGGGGCCAAAGGGGCATGGGCCTAGCTATCGGTGGAGCAGCCGGTGCAGTGGCACCGGGGCCCAGAGGGGCATGGGTCTAGCTATCGGTGGAGCAGCCGGTGCAGTGGCACCGGGGCTCAGAGGAGCATGGGCCTAGCAGTCAGTGGAGCAGCCGGTGCAGTGCCACCGGGGCCCAGAGGAGAATGGGCATAGCTGTCAGTGGAGCAGCAGGTGCAGTGGCACCGGGGCCCAGAGGAGCATGGGCCTAGCTATCAGTGGAGCAGCAGGTGCAGTGGCACAGAGGAGCATGGGCCTAGCTATCAGTGGAGCAGCAGGTGCAGTGGCACCGGGGCCCAGAGGGGCAATGACACCGGGTCCCTGAGGGGCATGGGCCTAGCTGTCAGTGGAGCAGCTGGTGCAGTGGTACCAGGGCCCAGAGGGGCATGGGCCTAGCTGTCAGTGGAGCAGTTGGTGCAGTGGTACCGGGGTCAAGAGGGGCATGGGCCTAGCTGTCTGTGGAGCAGTTGGTGCAGTGGCTTCGGGGCCCAGAGGAGCATGGGCCTAGCTATCAGTGGAGCAGTTGGTGTAGTGGCACCGAGGCCCAGAGGAGCATGGGCCTAGCTATCAGTGGAGCAGCCAATGCAGTGGCACCGGGGCCCAGAGGGGCATGGGTCTAGCTATCAGTGGAGCAGTTGGTGCAATGACACTGGGGTCCAGAGAGGCATGGGCCTAGCTATCAGTGGAGCAGCCGGTGCAGTGGCATCGGTGCCCAGAGGGGCAATGACACCGGGGCCCAGAGGGGCATGGGCCTAGCTGTCAGTGGAGCAGCTGGTGCAGTGGTACTGGGGCCCAGAGGGGCATGGGCCTAGCTGTCTGTGGAGCAGTTGGTGCAGTGGCTCCGGGGCCCAGAGGAGCATGGGCCTAGCTATCAGTGGAGCAGCCAATGCAGTGGCACCGGGGCCCAGAGGGGCATGGGCCTAGCTATCAGTGGAGCAGCCGGTGCAGCGGCTTCGGTGCCCAGAGGGGCATGGGTCTAGCTATCAGTGGAGCAGTTGGTGCAATGACACTGGGGTCCAGAGGGGCATGGGCCTAGCTATCAGTGGAGCAGCCGGTGCAGTGGCACCGGGGCCCAGAGGGGCATGGGTATAGATATCAGTGGAGCAGTCTGTGCAGTGGCACTGGGGTCCAGAGAGGCATGGGCCTAGCTATCAGTGGAGCAGCCGGTACAGTGGCACCGGCGCCCAGAGGGGCATGGGTCTAGCTATCAGTGGAGCAGCAGGTGCAGTGGCACCGGGGCCCAGAGGGGCATGGGCCTAGCTATCAGTGGAGCACCCGGTGCAGTGGCACCGGGGCCCAGAGGGGTATGGGCCTAGCTATCAGTGGAGCAGCCGGTGCAGTGGCATCGGTGCCCTGAGGGGCAATGACACCGGGGCCCAGAGGGGCATGGGCCTAGCTGTCAGTGGAGCATCTGGTGCAGTGGTACTGGGGCCCAGAGGGGCATGGGCCTAGCTGTCTGTGGAGCAGTTGGTGCAGTGGCTCCGGGGCCCAGAGGAGCATGGGCCTAGTTATCAGTGGAGCAGTTGGTGCAGTGGCACCGAGGCTCAGAGGAGCATGAGCCTAGCTATCAGTGGAGCAGATGGTGTCATGGCACCGAGGCCCAGAGGAGCATGGGCCTAGCTATCAGTGGAGCAGCCAATGCAGTGACACCGGGGCCCAGAGGGGCATGGGCCTAGCTATCAGTGGAGCAGCCGGTGCAGTGGCACCGGTGCCCAGAGGGGCATGGGTCTAGCTATCAGTGGAGCAGTTGGTGCAATGACACTGGGGTCCAGAGAGGCATGGGCCTAGCTATCAGTGGAGCAGCCGGTGCAGTGGCACCGGGGTCCAGAGGGGCATGGGTCTAGCTATCAGTGGAGCAGTCTGTGCAGTGGCACTGGGGTCCAGAGAGGCATGGGCCTAGCTATCAGTGGAGCAGCCGATACAGTGGCACCGGCGCCCAGAGGGGCATGGGTCTAGCTATCAGTGGAGCAGCAGGTGCAGTGGCACCGGGGCCCAGAGGGGCATGGGCCTAGCTATCAGTGGAGCAGTCGGTGCAGTGGCACCGGGGTCCAGATGGGCATGGGCCTAGCTATCAGTGGAGCAGCCGGTGCAGTGGCACCGTGGCCCAGAGGGGCATGGGTCTAGCTATCAGTGGAGCAGCAGGTGCAGTGGCACCGAGGATCAGAGGAGCATGGCCTAGCTATCAGTGGAGCAGCCGGTGCAGTGGCACCGAGGCCCAGAGGAGCATGGGCCTACCTATCAGTGGAGCAGCCGGTGCAGTGGCACCGGGGCCCAGAGGGGCATGGGCTTAGCTATCAGTGGAGCAGCCGGTGCAGTGGCACCGGGGCCCAGAGGGGCATGGGCCTAGCTATCAGTGGAGCAGCCAGTGCAGTCGCACCGGGGCCCAGAGGAGCATGAGCCTAGCTATCAGTAGAGCAGCCGGTGCAGTGGAACCGGGGCCCAGAGGACCATGGGCCTAGCTATCAGTGGAGCAGCCGGTGCAGTGGCACCGAGGCCCAGAGGAGCATGGGCCTAGCTATCAGTGGAGCAGCCAGTGCAGTGGCACCGAGGCTCAGAGGACCATGAGTGGAGCAGCCGGTGCAGTGACACCGGGGCCCAGAGGAGCATGTAGCTACCAGAGTGCAGCATGTGCAGTGACACCCTAGTCCAAGGGTGTGAGGGGTCCACTGCACCCCAGTTATGACTGTCTTTTATCAGAGAACTGGGGTGCAAGGGCCCATTTTCTACTCTCAAAGTATTCGCTGTCGACCCTTTGAGGGTTGTAATGTGCAAAGGGCACATGGTGACAGCGCATCGTCCCGGAAAGTCCATCACCCGGGACTCATTTGATTTAAAACACCTACCTTGATGTTCGGCCGCTCCAGATGTCAATGTCCAGATCAAACATATGTGCTTATGTCATCGGTACCTGATCAAGGTGCATCTCAACTACCTGATGCCACCCGAGCTGGACGACAAGTGTGAGCGCCTCGACAACTCATTGAGGAACTATGATGCTAATGCTGTCTGTATTTTTTATTTAACAAAGTGGGAGAAGTAGTGTCTTGATATTATGCGCTCTAGGACCCTTGTGATTCTGCGGTGACTCTAAACAGGAATTACGTAATCTGCTGGGAGGTGTTAAAATGGGGTTATAAAAGTTATGACGTAATGCATGCAGGGTGTGATGGTATGTTGAGAAATAAAGACATCTGTTATAGAGCTCTGTGTTTGGCATGTTCATTGCATGCTCCTGGGCTGGGGAAGATGCTACACTAAGGAAAACGGGTGGCAGTCAAGTGTGTGCCAGGGGAGGGGCGGCAGCTGTGGGGCATGCCAGTGGAGACGAGGTAGCAATGAGGTGTGCTAGGGAGGAAAGGGTAGCATCTGGGCTTGTGGCAGTGTTGAGAAGGGTAGCAGTGAGGTATGTGCCAAGGGAGAAGCAGTAGCTGTGAACTGTATGACCCTTCCTTGGCACACACCTCACTGCTACTCCTCCCTTCCTTGGCACACACCTCACTGCTACTCCTCCCTTCCTTGGCACACACCTCACTGCTGCTACTTCTCCCTCCCTTGGCACACACCTCACTGCTACTCCTCCCTTCCTTGGCACACACCTCACTGCTACTCCTCCCTTCCTTGGCACACACCTCACTGCTACTCTTCCCTTCCTTGGCACACACCTCACTGCTACTCCTCCCTTCCTTGGCACACACCTCACTGCTACTTCTCCCTTCCTTGGAACACACCTCACTGCTACTCCTCCCTTCCTTGGCACACACCTCACTGCTACACCCCCCTCCCTTAGCACACACCTCACTGCTTCCCCTTCCTCCCTGGGCACACACCTCACTGCTAACCCTCCCCCTTGGCACACACCTCACTGCTACCCCCCTCCCTCGGCACATACCTCACTACTTCCCCCCCTCCCTTGGTGCACACCTCACTGCTCACCCCCTAGGCACACACCTCACTGCTTCCCCCCTCCCTTGGCGCACACCTCACTGCTCCCCCCTAGGCACACACCTCACAGCTACCCCTCCATCCCTTGGCACACACCTCACTGCTACCCCTACCTCCCTTGGCACACACCTCACTGCTACCCTCCCTCCCTTGGCACAAACCTCACAACTTCCCCTCCCTCCTTCGGCACACACATCACTGCTTCCCCCCTCCCTAGGCACACACCTCACTGCTTCCCCCCTCCCTTGGTGCACACCTCACCGCTACTCTTCCCTCCCTTAGCACACACCTCACTGCTTCCCCCCTCCCTTAGCACACACCTCATTGCTTCCCATCACTCCCTGGGCACACACCTCACTGCTACCCCTCCCTACCTTGGCACACACCTCACTACTTCCCCTTCCTCCCTTGGCACACACCTCACTGCTACCCCTCCCTCCCTTGGCACACACCTCACTACTTCCCCTTCCTCCCTTGGCACACACCTCACTGCAACTCCCTCCCTTGGCACACTTCTCACTGCTACTCTTCCCTCCCTTGGCACACACCTCAATGCTACCCCACGATCCCTTGACACACACTTAACTACTTCCCCTTCCTCCATTGGCACACACCTCACTGCTACCCCGCCCTCCCTTGGTACATACCTCACTGCTACCCCTCCCTTGGCACACACATCACTGCTTCCTTTTTCACTCTTGGCACACACCTCATTGCTACCCCCTCCCTTGGCACACACCTCACTGCTACCCTCTCTCCCTTGGTACACCCCTCAGTGCTTCTCACCTCCCTTGGCACACACCTCGCTGCTTCTCCCCTCCCTTAGCACACACCTCACTGCTTCCCCTTCATTCCTGGGCACACACCTCACTGCTACCCCTCCCACCCTTGGCACACACCTCACTGCTACCCCTCCCTTGGAACACACATCACTGCTACCCCCTCCCTTGGCACACACCTCACTTCTATCCTCCTCCCATGGCACACATCTCACTGCTAACTACCCTTCCCTGGCAAAACCTTCACTGCTACCCCCTTCAATTGGCACACACCTCACTGCTTCCTCCTCCTCCCTTGGCACATACCTCACTGCTACCCCCTTCCTTGGCACACACCTCACTGCTACCCTCCCTCCCTTGGCACACACCTCACTGCTTCCCCCTCCCTTAGCACACCCCTCAGTGCTATCCCTCCCTTCCTTGGCACACACCTCACTGCTACTCTTCCCTCTCTTGGCACACACCTCACTGATTCCCCTTCCTCCCTTGGTACACTCCTCACTGCTCCCCCCCTTGGCACACACCTCACTGTTTCCCCTCCCTCCCTTGGCAAACACCTCACTGCTTCCCCTCTCTCCCTTGGCACACACCTCACTGCTTCCTCCTACTCCCTTGGAACACACCTCACTGCTACCCCCTCCCTTGGCACACACCTCACTGCTACCCTCCCTCCCTTGGCACACACCTCACTGCTTCCCCTCCCTTGGCACACACCTCACTGCTACCCTCCTCCCTTGGCACACACCTCACTGCTGCCCTCCCTCCCTTGGCACACACCTCACTGCTTCCTCCTCCTCCCTTCACACACTGCACTGCTACCCCCTCCCTTGGCACACACCTCGCTGCTACCCTCCCTCCCTTGGCACACACCTCACTGCTACCCCCCTCCCTTGGCACACACAACTCACTCCTTCCCATCCCTCCCTTGGCACACACCTCACTGCTTCCCCTCTCTCCCTTGGCACACACCTCACTGCTGCCCTCCCTCCCTTGGCACACACCTCACTGCTACCCCCTCCCTTAGCACACACCACACTGATTCCGCTCCCTCGATTGGCACACACCTCACTGCGGCCCTCCCTCCCTTGGTACACACCTCACTGCTACCGCCCTCCCTTGGCACACACCTCACTGCTTCCCCTCCCTCCCTTGGCACACACCTCACTGCTTCCCCTCTCTCCCTTGGAAACCACCTCACTGCTGCCCTCACTCCCTTGGCACAAACCTCACTGCTTCCCCTCCTCCCTTGGCACACACCTCACTGCTTCCCCATCTCCCTTAGCACACATCTCACTGCTATCCCCTCCTCCCTTGGCACACACCTCACTGCTATCCCCTCCTCCCTTGGCACACACCTTGCTGCTACCCTCCCTCCCTTGGCACACACCTCACTGCTATCCCCTCCCTCCCTCTGCACACACCTCGCTGCTAACCCTCCTCCCTTGGCATACACCTCGCTGCTACCCTCCCTCCCTTGGCACACACCTTCCTGCTACCCTCCCTCCCTTGGCACACACCTCGCTGCTACCCTCCCTCCCTTGGCACACACCTCGCTGCTACCTTCCCTCCCTTGGCACACACCTCGCTGCTACCCTCCCTCCCTTGGCACACACCTCGCTGCTAACCCTCCTCCCTTAGCACACACCAAACTGCTACCCTCCTCCCTTGGCACACACCTCGCTGCTATCCCCTCCCTCCCTTGGCACACACCTCGCTGCTAACCCTCCTCCCTTAGCACACACCTCACTGCTATCCCCTCCCTCCCTTGGCACACACCTCGCTGCTTCCTCCTCCCTTGGCACACACCTCGCTGCTTCCCCGCCTCCCTTAGCACACACCTCACTGCTATCCCCTCCTCCCTTGGCACACACCTCGCTGCTAACCCTCCTCCCTTGGCACACACCTCGCTGCTAACCCTCCTCCCTTGGCACACACCTCACTGCTACCCTTCCTCCCTTGGCACACACCTCACTGCTTCCCCTCCTCCCTTTGCACACACCTTGCTGCCACCCTCCCTCCCACAGCACACACCTCACTGCTACCCCATCCCGTGGCACACACCTCACTGCTGCCCTCCCTCCCTTGGCACACACCTCGCTGCTACCTTCCCTCCCTTGGCACACACCTCGCTGCTAACCCTCCTCCCTTAGCACACACCAAACTGCTACCCTCCTCCCTCCCTTGGCACACACCTCACTGCTTCCCCATCTCCCTTAGCACACATCTCACTGCTATCCCCTCCTCCCTTGGCACACACCTCACTGCTATCCCCTCCTCCCTTGGCACACACCTTGCTGCTACCCTCCCTCCCTTGGCACACACCTCACTGCTATCCCCTCCCTCCCTCTGCACACACCTCGCTGCTAACCCTCCTCCCTTGGCACACACCTCGCTGCTACCCTCCCACCCTTGGCACACACATTCCTGCTACCCTCCCTCCCTTGGCACACACCTCGCTGCTACCCTCCCTCCCTTTGCACACACCTCACTGCTATCTCCTCCTCCCTTGGCACACACCTCACTGCTATCCCCTGCCTCCCTTGGCACACACCTCGCTGCTTCCCCTCCTCCCTTGGAACACACCTCACTGCTAACCCTCCTCCTTGGAACACACCTCTCGGCTAACCCTCCTCCCTTGGCACACACCTCACTGCTTCCCCTCCTCCCTTGGAACACACCTCACTGCTAACCCTTCTCCCTTGGCACACACCTCACTGCTATCCCCTCCCTCCCTTGGCACACACCTCGCTGCTACCCTCCCTGCCTTCGCACACACCTCGCTGCTACCCTCCCTGCCTTGGCACACACCTCGCTGCTACCCTCCCTACCTTGGCACACACCTCGCTGCCACCCTCCCTCCCTTGGCACACACCTCACTGCTACCCCTTCTCCCTTGGCACACACCTCGCTGCTACCCTCCTCCTTTGGCACACACCTCACTGCTACCCCTCCTCCCTCGGCACACACCTTACTGCTACCCCTTCTCCCTCGGCACACACCTCACTGCTACTCTCCTCTCTTGGCACACACCTCACTGCTGCCCTTCTCAGCACTGGCACACACCCCACCCCATCACTTTTCTTCTGGAGGCATGTGTGTTTTTGATGTTTTAGAAGTGTTCCCTGCTCTCCTCGTGACAGCAGGGGCTCTGGGGAGGTCCAGGCCACTCGCCGGCCCCCGGTGCCCCCTCCCTCCATGACAAGAGTGAGCCTGTTTAAACCTGCGCCTTTCCCAAACTGTCCCCTCCAATTCACCCAAATGTCACAGTAACTCGTCCAACCTCAGCAGTTTCCATGGCAACCCTGGGCAGCCCAGGAAGGCAACGCATGCCAAGGAAAGGGGGCCTGGAGCTGTGGGCATCCTCAGAGGAGGGGGCAAGCAGGGGGGGGGGGGAAGGGGTGCGGCAAGGAGTCCATAATACACGGATGGATGTGGGCTCGTCTGAAGGGGCAGGACCGAACTGAGGGGGGGGAGGGTATTTCATCCATCACAGGGGGGTGGGTGCTCCTCTGAAGGGGCAGAAGTGAGGGGGGTATCACATCACAGGCAGGGGGATGTGGGCTCTCTGAAGGGGCAGAAGTGAGGGGGTATCTCAACACACAGGGGGATGTGGGCTCCTCTGAAGGGGCAGAAGTGAGGGGTATCACATCACACACAGGGGGGTGTGGGCTCCTCTGAAGGGGCAGAAGTGAGGGGGTATCACATCACACACAGGGGGTTGTGGGCTCCTCTGAAGGGCAGAAGTGAGGGGGGTTTCTCATCACACACAGGGGTGCATGGATCCTCTGGGGGGGCGAGAGGGAGTCCTATCACCTCGTTTACAGTGAGGCAGGGTCTGTGCTTTAAATGGAAAAAAATAAGTGCAGGTACTCTCCAAAAGGAGCGATGGACTGGGGGGTGGAGTGTGGGGCGGGACTGGGGGCGGAGCCAGAGGCGGGGCTAGGTTTTCAACCTTTCCAAACTTTATATGCAAGAAATCCAAGTGCATTGTGAAAAAATCGGAAGTATCTGTCCAATGGTTATTGCCCTAATAATCATTTATAAAGCATTTACTAATAATGGTATGTTCAAAACTGTCTCTGAATTTTGCCATCAAAACTTTGCATGCTGGAATTTTTAGAAACCCTTACTTATGAGAAAGGGGAACTACGAGTCCCAGCATGCAAAAGCATTACCAACAAAAATCTAGAACTGTCTGAAAGTGTAAGGCATTCAATGGAGCTGCCTGTCTCATTTGGATTATGTATGGTTGGGGTTTAAATGCACCAAACCAAACAAAATTGTGTTGCCTTTAAGTGTTTTTTTGTTTGAGGGTAATCATACAAGTGGCAGCAAGGGCCACCGAGAAGGTCAGAATGGCGCAGGCTTCAGATTGGCGCTGTTGTTGGAAAGGCCACCACCCCAAATGCTCTGTATCAGGGGCACCCCCGCCTCAAACCCCTGGCAGTGGCATCATAGCCATCCTGGCAGGCCATGTCAATACACCTGGGCATCAGCCACAAGAATTGACGTGCCCAGTTGTGTGAGTGCACACTGTCGGCTGAAAGCCTCGCAGCCCTTGGGGCATTTAGGGAAGTGTGAAAGGCACCAGACGAGAACACAGACGAGCCACATTTGCAAAAACATGCACCCCCACCCTCGCGTTCTGCTGAGGTAAGTCTGCCAAAATGGAGAGCACTGGGGCTCATTCAGTTCTTGGCCTCTCTGCTGAGATTGCTACAATGGTGCCGGTCACCAAAGAGGCCACTCAACTGTATACAACTGGACGCAAAACCACCAATGTTTAGGTAACTTTTGTCTGCCCTGATAAAAATTCAGCCTTTCAGCATTTATACAGGTTACTAAAGAGGGTCAAAAAGTTTGAAGGGGAACTCCTCGCACCTTTGCTGACCTTTATTACCGGACACATGAAACACGGCCATCTCAAAGCACCATTTACGTTCAGTTTGAGGAAACAAGTCATCTGCCTAAGATTACAGTTTGATAAGTGGTCGAGCTACGAATAATAAAACCTACCAACTATGTTTTTGGCAGATAAGTGCCTCCTGCCCTCTTCTCTTACGCACACTGAGCGCCCAGCATTTAGAAATTGAAGGATGTCTATTGTCTCATGAGTTTAATGGGGTTGGGGAGGGTGTGGGGGGTCTGCTCAATTGCCTTTTAAATCCAAGGGTCAACTGTATGGGCTTGACACAGGAACTCTGCGCTCTTGATAAAGCACCCTGGCTCGCCCCTTCGTTCTGCCTCTGCCCCGGCACCTCCTAATTTAATGTACTGTAGATCTATTTGAAAAGGCAACAACAGTAGCACTTGCTTTAAATCCACCAAACCAAACAAAATTGTGTTGCCTTTAAGGTGTTTTTTTGTTTGAGGGCAATCATACAAGTGGCAGCAAGGGCGGGGATTTACATGCAAGTAAAAATGTCTAATTTAAATTGTTGATGAACAAACATTTTCAGTCATTTAAAACAATGGCATGCTAAAAAGCTGTACTGCCTAAAGAATGCGCCCCACATCCTCGTCCATTAGTTTTATGATGGACTCTAAACTCCCACTGTGCAGGATCAAAGGGTAAACCAAACACCCTGCCCCACGCTGATTGCTGTGTCCAGGTGACAAGAGCTGCTGTTCTGGCGCTCCTGTGCGAGCTCAGCTCAGGATTGCAGAATCGGAGCAGGTCGTGTGAAAAGTGCTGCCGAGGCAGGAGAAAATGCGAGCAGCACCACCTGTGTCTAGGCAAGGCCCCCATGAGTACCGGTACTCTCCTTGTCCTAGAAGAAGTTCCGGTACTCAAGGGGCGAAAATTAAAAGTGCCGGTACTCCGTACCGGTGAGTACCGGCCCATTTAAAGCACTGGGCAGGGTGAGTCTGTCGTTTGGAGGTGAGGTGTTCTCTGAAGGAGCAGTCTTCCATGGGGCGTCTGAGAGGCCACAGCCCAGGTGAGGGGTCCCCAGAACACCCCAGTGCTGTCTCGTGGCCGGTACCTTTCCTCCACAATGGCCTCGAGTCTGCAGCCACTGGAGGGCCTCTTTAGCGGTGTCCCAGCCCCTAGTGATTGGGGGTACACTCGACGTGCCTCCCTAGCCCCTCTCATTAGTGTATGGGGAGCCTGACGGTGGCTGGTGAGAGACTGAGTGTATGTGCGTGTGCTAGGGTGACCAGATTTTGAGGACCAAAAACCGAGACATGCTAGAAATAAAAGTAGGACTAAAGCCTTTAATCTTACTTCTATATGTGGCCTGTCCCGGTTTTTCGGTACCCTTGTAAATATGTGCCTATATACAGTAATACAGTAGACTTGTAAGTGTGTGTGTATGTGTGTGTGTGTATATATATATATATATATATATATATATATATATATTATCTACTGGCGGTCGCCAGTAGATAGTTATAGTTACAACCATAGGAAATCCGCGACATTCTATTTGAAATAACTCTCTTGCCGGTTGACGTATCTTCGCAAAATTTTCAAACTTTGTGGGGCGCTCCGGTCCGCTCCTACCCTGAAAGTCTCGGGGATTCGTCAAGCGGGGGCCGAGAAAAAGGGGGGTCCCAAAACGCGTTTTCCCCATGCAATTTTCCATAGGAAACTTTAGACACGGCTACAGCCCGAACTGCTGAACGGAATTACACCAAATTTGGCAAAGAGGTAGTTCTTGGTTCAGAAAGAACCCTTTTTGTTAAATGGTGTAAATCCGTTCAGTAGTTGCTGAGAAAATCAAAAGTAAAAAGATAGTGATATCTATGGCCGAGTAGGGTCCGCGTACCCTCAGCGCACCCTGCGCGCACCGTCCCGATCACGAGCTGCATGTTAATTGGCTGTCAGCTGGCTGTCAACATTCCGATTCAGGAAATGTTGGCAGCCATTTTGTCCCTCGGTAGAAGCGAGGGACAGAAACAAGTGCGCAAAGCGCACAAAGGGGGCAGGGTAGAAACACCCTGACCCCCTAGGTTTGCTCAGGGGGTCCCACAAAGACCCCCTGGGCAAAAAAAAAAAAAAAAATGTTTTTAAAAATCGGCAGGATGCGCTCAGGGTGCGCGGATCCTGCCGAAAAAAAAATTGAAGCGCGGTCTCTTGCGCTTCGATGTTACACTGGCCCCGGGTGGGCCAAGTCCCGGGGGCATGCTGGGGGGGTTAATTTTATGTGTGGGGGCCTCTAAGGGCCCCCAAGCCCCGGGGACCACCACCCCCGGGGCTTTATGTAGTAATGGTGCGGGAGGGCTCTGAGCCCTCCCGCAGCCCCGGGACCGCCACCTCCCCGGGGCTTCTTTTTAAATTTTGAAAAACCTGTGTGGGGGGCTCCAGCCCCCACACGCCCGGGACCACCACCTCCCGGGGCACTAAGAAAATTACAATGGGGGTCCGTTTTGGACCCCCAAGCCCCGGGGACCACCACCTCCCGGGGCTTTCAAAATGTAAGGAGGGGGGCCGCGCGGCCCCCCTCCTGGAGCCTGTGGTGGCCCTGGGGACCGCCACCCCCAGGGCCGGCTCCTGCAGTGTCCCAGGGTGCCTACCCCGGGACACTGCTGTTTGCAATGACAGGACGGGAGCCTCGCGGCTCCCGTCCTGTCATTGCAAACTGCTTTGGATATTGGAAGAGAGAGCAGGAAACCTGCTCTCTCTTCCAATATCCAAAGCTGATTGCTTTCCACATGGGGAGCAGCATGTTAGCTGCTCCCCATGTGTAGCAATGCCGGCTCCCGTAGGACACGGGGAGCCGGCGGGACTGTGGGGGTTTGGGGACCCCCCACAGTCCCCAACGAGAGGCCAGGCCCCGGGGATGGGGTCCCCGGGGCCATAAGTGGCCACGGAGGGGGGCCACGCAGCCCCCTCCCCAAAGGAAAAAAAAAGGAAAAAAAAAAAAGTGCAAGGCCGGCCCCGGGGATGGGGTCCCCGGGGCCTTAAATGGCCTGAGGAGGGGGCCACGCAGCCCCCTCCAAATAAAAAAAGAGGCCTTGCCCCGGGGATGGGGTCCCCGGGGCCAATACAGGCCCAGGGAAGGGGGCCACGCGGCCCCCTTCCCGTTTTTTTTTATTTTAATTTTAAAAAAGGGGTAAGGCCCTGGGGGATGGGGTCCCCAGGGCCTAAAAATAGGACAAAGGAAGGGGGGCCACACGGCCCTCCTTCGGGGGGGGGGGGAACGATCGGGCCCGCAGGCCCCGCCCCCTTCCTTCACCACTCTGCAAACGCGCCCCTGGCGCGTTTGCAGAGGGAGAACAATTCCCCTTGAATACTGGGGGTCCCTGGGGTCCAACTAGCCCACCAGGAACCTCCAGTATGCGCCAGGGAGCTGCCTTGCAGAGAGGTGTACAGAGGCCACGCCCCTTTTACACCTCTCTGCAACGCAGCTCTGTGGCGCTTTTGGAGGTATATGGTGGGCTAGTTGGACTCCGGGGACCCTCAGGATTCAAGGGGACTTAATTCCCCAACTTAAAACGCGCCACGGGGCGCGTTTGCACAGTGGTGAAGGGAGGGGCGGGGCTTCAGGTGACATGTGTGCAAACAGGCCCCGTGGCGCGTTTTAAGATGGGGAATTAAATCCCCTTCAATCCTGAGGGTCCCCGGAGTCCAACTAGCCCACCATATACCTCCAAAGCGCCACAGAGCTGCGTTGCAGAGAGGTGTAAAAGGGGTGTGGCCTCTCTACACGTCTCTGCAACGCAGCCCCTGGCGCATATTGGAGGTTCCTGGTGGGCTAGTTGGCCCCTAGGGACCCTCAGGATTCAAGGGGACTTAATCCCCCAACTTAAAACGCGCCACGGGGCGCGTTTGCACAGTTGTCACCTCAGGCCCCGCCCCCTCCCTTCACCATTGTGCAAATATTCTTCTAAAATCATCCGAAATACGAATTCCTATTTACTCACCTGTTATAAGGAGAGACCTCAGTGCTGCATCTTTCAGCCCAGTACTGGTCCTGAAAAGTAATTTTAACCGTACTTACCAGTAACTTGAATTTCCTTCCATAGGATATCATTGCCTGCTTTTTGTTGATAAAGTTTCTAAGTGTTGATTTTTGAAACATACAAATATTCCTCTAAAATCAGCCGAAATACGAATTCCGATTTACTCACCTGTTATAAGGAGAGACCTCAGTGCTGTATCTTTCAGCCCAGTACTGGTCCTTAAAAGTAATTTAACCGTACTTACCAGTAACTTGAATTTCCTTCCATAGGCTAACATTGACTGGTTTCACTTGGAAATTCTTCTAAGTGTGGAGTTTTGGAACTTTAAAATATTCCTCTAAAATCAGCCGAAATACGAATTCCGATTTACTCACCTGTTATCAGGAGAGACCTCAGTGCTGCATCTTTCAGCCCAGTACTAATCCTGAAAAGTAATTTTAACCGTACTTACCAGTAACTTGAATTTCCTTCATAGGCTAACATTGGCTGGTTTCACTTGGAAATTCTTCTAAGTGTGGAGTTTTGGAACTTTATAATATTCCTCTAAAATCAACCAAAGTACGAATTCCAATTTACTCACCTGTTATCAGGAGAGAACCCAGTGCTGCATCTCTTAGCCCAGCACTGACCCTGAAAAGTAATTTTAACCGTACTTAACAGTAACTTATATTTTCTTCCATAGGAATCCATTGTGTGGTTTTCAGCAGAAAAGTTTCAGTGTCGATTTTCACAAACTACAAATATTCCTAAAAAATCGCCTGTATGACTTAAACGCATTCTTTCAACTGTTTACAGGAGATGCACCAGTGCTGGATCCAGGATGCAACACTGTGTAAGAAAATGTAACGATAACAGTTTTTACCTGCTAAGTGAATTTCCTTCCATAGGATAACATTGGTGATTCTATGAGAAAAAGTTTCTAAGTGTGAACTTTTAAAGTACAATAATATTCCTTAAAAATCACGACTGTAACCAAAACGCTTTTACTCAACTGTTTACAGGAGATGTACCAGGACTGAATCTAGGATCCAGTCCTGTGGTTAGAAAAGTAATCCATAAAGTAACTAATTGCATTTAACTAGAAATTCACATTGAGCTGAATGTTGCATTGTGTTTGAAAATGTGTTGCCCATTGCAACAACTGTAACTACTGTACTTAAAAGTCTATTGCCTATGTGCAAAGTATTTAAACTAAAGTAATTCATTCTGAGAAAGTATTTTTTGTAATGTATAATGTAATTACAATGTAATTTAAAAAATAAAATATGTAAAAAACAATTGTTTCTGAAAATGTAGTAAATCAGTATGAAAAAATGTATATAACAATTAATACATTTAAAAATTGTCATTTACAAAACCTTTGAAATTCACTGAAAAAACCGTAGGTTTCAGACATGTTATAGTTACAAATTAGCATTTAAAAAACCTTTGAAATTCACTGAAAAAACCATAGGTTTCAGGGACGTTATAGTTACAAATTAGCATTTAAAAAACCTTTGAAATTCACTGAAAAAACCATAGGTTTTAGGGACAGTTATAGTTAGTTGGACATTGCACTCGTACAAAACCCGTGAAATTCCCCCGTTATAGTTAGTCCAGCTAACTATAACTCGCGCCCCCGCAATGCACTGCTGATGACGTCACATATTACATCACTCATGACATGGTCAGTGACATCACTGATGACATCACTGATGACATCTCAAATCCTATCTTCACACCTGAAGCACCCGACATCGGTGGGCATTCGTCTATCGAGCCCCTGGTCACCGTGAAGTGACCCAGACTCTGTCCCCTCTGCTTTCAGGTTCTTCTCACCTCAGATCCAGGCTTGGATTCCACCGGACACTTTTCATCTTCCTGGCAGCAGCACTTCTTCGCATCACGCCATTTAAAACAACGAGGGTTTCCGACACCACTTGACCCCTATGCACCCGGCTCTTCTGGGATAGGTAACACAGGTACCTCGGTACTCAAAAGGGTGCTGGCCTTAGAACCTTCTATGTTCCAAAGGGTTTGCTTGAAGTCCTCTCCGAAGTGTCCTTAAACTGTAATTTTCCAACCGCGACTTTCCCATAGAGTTGTACGGAGCTCGCGTCTGTGTTCCCACACTGCACCTGTCCTCCGTGGGCTCCCTGTGTCACTCCTTTGGGTGGTTCCTTGGGGTCCCAGCGATTCTACGTGCTCGAGGCACTGTGCCTAGTGAAGTCGTGGTTGTTATACCACTTTCTTAGTATATGGTTCGGTCTCCCCCTGGAGCCCGCTGTGTATTGTGCTATTTACTGCCGTTCTATTGATTAAGTATTGTGTGCTTTATGTTCTAATCTCACATAGAGATTAGTAGAGAGTGTTTAGTAATAAATACATATTTTTTATATAACACTTGTGTGGTTCTCCTTTCATTTGGTTCTGTTCTGGTAAAACAAGCTGCTTTACATTCCTTCAAGATTAAGCTGTAGGAGAGTAGGATCTGCTTCACATGGGTACCCCCACTTTTTGCTGATGCTTCACTGTTTTTCGATCTTTAGTCTGGCTGGGGCCCTGCTAATCAGAACCCCAGCCTAGCTGCTTCCTCTCTAAAATGGTTTCCATGTGCCTTAAGCACATCTCTGATTGGAATCTGAGTGCCCTTATAAGTCCCTAGTATATGGTATACCATGTACCCAGGGCATAGGTACCTCAGAGGCCTACCAGGAGCTGCAGCATGTATTGTGCCACCCCTGGAAGGCCATCCAAAATGACACCACAGGTCTGCTACTGCAGCCTGGGTAAGGTGGTGCATGCACTCTTTACTGTGATATAGGTTACCTATATCACTACATACATACACACATATAAACCTATAAGTCACTCCTATGGCAGGCCTTGTCAATCCTGAAGGCAGAGTGCTTGGTTCCTATGTGAGAGGGTGCCCCTGCATGAGCAGAGCCCCTCTGCAGCGTTCAGAGACCCTTCTCTGATGCTGTTTGTAGTGCAGCCTGACCATATACTCTTAAGCGCATTATAACCTCGCGTTAAATGCTAACTTTGGGATGGCTGCACGGAAACATGTCGTGTTTGGTGTCAAACATCTTGGAATACTACCCCCCCCGCCAGTTCTGGCAGCGGGGGTAGCATTCCACCCTTCTAGAGGGAGAGACATGTACACACCGGCCTGCCCGGTAACTTCTTTCCAAGCCCTGGCATCACAAAATGGATGCCGCTGCCACAGACACGGGTCTGGCCTCCTGCTGCTGACTGAAACTCCGGCAGGGGAGGCCTGAACAATAGGTTTCCTGTCCCAGGGAGGTGTAACCACCTCCCCAGACAGGATAATGTGTATTGGGGCTGGGCGGGAGCACTCTCTGGTGCTTTGAAGTCCTGCACTGGGGGCACGTTTGGTGTCCCTGTGCATACCCCAGTTCAAACTGGAAGCCCCTGCTCTGGCGCGAAACTGGACAAAGGGAATGGGTGTAACCACCCCTCTTCCCTGACCCTCCCATAGGTGGGTCCCCAGAGTATGTCCAACCCCCTAACTTAGTATAAGTATGGGACCCCAGTCCTTAGGACTTTAGATTTACCTGGATGAAACTCTGATACAGAATCCTGGACCTTCGAAGCTCTACTTTAAGATTAGAGGACTGAAGAATCTCCCTTGGGGTCAAGGATTGACTCCCCTGCTTGGCAGGCACCAATGAAGCAATTGTCTGGTCTGCATCGCTGAAGCTCCCGCCGGACGCCGAAGTCTTTGCATCACCAGAGGTGGATTTCCAGACTTCCCCGAGGCTGCCCTGAGTCCCCAGCAAAGCTGAGGCCCGTAGCTATCGTGAGTAACGTGGAACCGTGACCCCTGGACACCGAGCGCATTTGCAAGTGCATCCTCTTCCTGGTCTCTCACGAAGTTGTGCTTTGGGCTCCGAGTAGCCCCCGCCTCCAGCACCGACTGCACCGAAGATCACTGGCCTCCACTCCACGAGTGTCCCGTGAGCCAGTTCTAAGTGCGTCCACTCAAGGCTCCTTCGCGGTTGCTAGTCCATTGGCTAGTGGGCCCTCCCGAAGGCCAATCTTCTTCTGCTTGGGCTTCCCTAGTTGCTCCAGGCGTGCCCTGACTTACCCTCGCTGGGTGAGTCCCTCAGACCTTGCTGGTCTGCACCACCGTCCTTCTTCTATTTCCACGAGACTTGCCATTGCCAAGGCTTGTTGGGTCCAATCCGGTCGCTGACACCCCTGCAATCGACAAACGTCGTGGGACAGCTCGAATCCAGCTCCTGGTCGTCGTCGATGCCTCCTGGACCTCGTGGCTGAAGAGTCAAGACGACCGTCAACCTACCTGAAGCACCCGACATCGGTGGGCATCCGCTCATCGCCTTCCTGGTCACTGGCTAGTGACCCAGACTCTGTCCCCTCTGCTTTCAGGTTCTTCAGATCTTCGATCCACCTTTGGATCCACCCGAACACTTTCGACTTGGCCGCCAGCAACACTTTGCAGCAGATCGCCATTGAAAACGACGACGAAACCCGACCCCGAAAGACACCTATGCACCCGGCTTCCCTGGGTGAGGTAACTCGAGTACTCCGGTGCTCCCGTGGGTATAGACTCTAGAACACCCCAGTTCTAAAGGGTTTGCTCCAAGTCCTCCTCTAAGTGTCCCTTTTCTTTAAAATTCCAACCGCGACTTTCCCCATAGAAGTCAACGGCGATTCGCGGCTGTGTTCTCACACTGCACGCGTCCTCCGTGGGTCCCCTGTGTCACTACCTTGGGTGGTTCCTTGTGGTCCAAGCACTTCTACAGGCTCTAGGCCTTGTGTCTAGCTCAGTCGTGGTTCTTATACCACTTTATTGGTATATGGTTTGGCACGCCCTAGGGCTCAAACGTGTATTTGTGCTATTACTGTTAATAACTAACTTATAACTTATGTATTTCGAACTCTAGCCTCATAAAGAGACTAGAGGGGTGTGTTTAGCAATAAATACATATATTTTGAATATATACCTGGTGTGGTCCTCTTTCATTTGGTCACTCAAGAGATTATAGACTGGTAAAACAAGCTGCTTTACATTCCTTCAAGACTTAGCCTGAAGGCTGCTCTCCATAGCTACCACTAGGATAGCTTTCAATAAAGGTTGTCTTTAACCTATCTCCAATAAGGGGTTGTTTGGACTGGTGCAAGGTGCCCACTATAATTAGTGGACAGCATATACCAGGCCAACTTCTCACATAAGCCTGAAGGCTGCTCTCCATAGCTACCACTAGGATAGCTTTCATAAAGGTTATCTTTGACCTAATCATCAAAAAGGGTCGCTTGGACTGGTGCAAGGTGCCCACTTTAATTAGTGGCCAGTATATACCAGGCCAACTTCTCACATTGGTGTGCAGCAGTTGGGATTCAAGCTTGCTATTGTTTTACCAGATAAATCTCATTGAGTGATTAACTGAAAACCACTAAAAGTATTAGGTACATATAATACATCAAGATTAGAATAAAGTAAGTTCTACTGAACTTGGAGTTGGGTAAGTCAAGGGTCTAGCACACCCTTTCTCCAACTCAAGAGAGTTTAGTCTCCACTAGGTTAGGTAGGTGCCTAAACCACATAACACTAGTATGTCTTCTAGAGGAGAAGCCAGTGGCTCTCTGCGCCAACTAAGTATGACCATCTCTCATTCCAAGAATTGAGAAATATGTGTACATCGAGGAAGCTGAGGACAGGGAGAAGTGCAAGCACCCAACGTCTAATAGAGATGTTGCTCTTAGATGACCTCAGAAAGACCCCAGGGTCTGATGAAGTAGAAAGAGTGGGTGGGACAGGAGATGAGGAAAGAGCAGGAAGTGAACACTTCTTTGTTCTGGACTCAAACCCTGGCCAGGAGGATCAAGATGATCCTAACCTGGAAAATCCAACTCTTCCTTCAGGTGGGGGAGAAGGCCCCAGTGGCCCTCTCTTTACTCCACCAGGAAGAGTACACAGTTTGCCTAGAAGATCCAGAACTCCGTCTGCGGAGTCTAATCATTCAGGTACTTCTGTAAGGACCTCTGTATCTAATAGGAGAGAATCCTCTTATTATAAGAAGTGCCAATTACTGGAGATTGAGAGAATCAAGCTCAGGCTCAAGAAAGAGCAATTGGCCCTTAACAGGGAATCCTTAGAGCTCCAGAGAACAACCAGAAGATTGGGGCTAGAGCCCCATGGTGGCAGCAACAGTGTCCCTAGAACTAGAGAGTATTCTCATGATCATAGGAACCTGAACAAGATAGTCCCTCCCTATCAGAGTGGGGATGACATCCACAAATGGATAACTGCACTAGAGAGGGCCTGTAAAGTACAGAGGGTCCCTCAGGAGCAGTGGGCAGCTATCTTGTGGCTCTTCTTTGCTGACAAATTTAGAGATAAGCTCCTCACTGTTAGAGAAGAGGTTGCTGATAATTACACAGTCTTGAAGAGTGCTCTCATTGATGGGTTTAGCTTAACCACTGAGCAATACAGAATTAAGTTCAGAGACACCCAGAAAGCACGGACTCAGGACTGGGTTGACTTTGTAGATTGTGCTACTAAGGCTCTGGAAGGTTGGATACATGGCAGCAAAGTGCATGACTATTTAGGATTGTACAATTTGATTATGAGGGAGCAGATCCTTAATAATTGTCAAAACCAGCTTTTGCAACAGTACCTGGTGGACTCAGATATGACTTCTCCCCAAGAATTGGGAAAGAAGGCAGATAGATGGGTCAGAAGCAGGGTGAAGCCAAAGAGCCAGGGTGGTGACCAGAAGAAAGATTCTTCCAAGACCCAAGAGAAAGGTGGGGATAAGTCAAAAGACAAGTCCACTACAGTGCCCCAAAAGTCCTCTTCTGGGGGTGGGTCCCAAACTCCTTCCTCCCCTGAAAAGAAACCTTATTGCTTTGTCTGTAAAAAGCCAGGCCACTGGAAAAATGATCCCAATTGTCCAAAGGTCAGCAATAAGGAAAATGTTCCTCCAAGCACTACTACCATTCCTCCTGGTACTACCAGTAGTAATCCCCCAGGTGGTACTAGTGCCCCCAAAAAGTTATGTGGGTTGGTATGGGGAACTGAGGTGGACCCCAGCTTATCAAGGTCCTCCTCACAGGCCTCCTTAGTCTGTGATGGTGGCATGGGATTTGCCACCTTTACTGTCAGTCCCAATTCCTTGGGCAAGTACAGACAGGAGCCACTGATCAATGGTCAGAAAGCTGTGGCCTATAGGGACACAGGGGCCAGTGTCACCATGGTGGCAGGGAAACTAGTCCCCCCAACCCAGCTTTTACCTGAGTTTAAATACCAGGTGACCAACATTGATGGGATCCAGACTAATCATCCCATGGCCATAGTAAATCTCAGCTGGGGAGGGGTCACTGGCCCAAAGAGAGTGGCAGTATCCTCCACCTTGCCTGCAGATTGCCTCTTGGGCAATGATTTAGAAACTTCAGCCTGGGCTGAAGTGGAACACCAGGCCCATGTAAGAATGTTAGGCCTCCCTGAGAAAGTTGGTGGGACCCTTAGGGCCTCAGTCCAACCCCATAGAAATTTTGGAGTAGTGGAGCCTGAAAGAATGGCCCACTCTACTCCCCCAGAGAGCAGAGGGAGTGAAGAAAAGTCTTCTTCCCCCCAGACTATAGGTAAGGGTCAGCTTCCTCAGGGAACTGATCCTACCCCTTGTGGAGGAACTGCCCCAGAGGTGGTCAGGCCTGTCCTGACAACCCCCCTGATGGCAGGGGACCCTTCCAAGGTGGTACCCAGTCTGGAGCAGGTATCCTGCCCCTCTCTACCCTACCTCAGTCAGCCTAGGGCTGCAAAGGTCAGGGAGGTCAGTGGACCCCAAAGGGCCCACTGTCCAGAGGAACCCCCTCATCAACAGATTAGGGACACCCAGTCTAGTAGCACTAGCCAGGTGACAATTCCTCAACACCCTGAGGGAGCCCTCTTACCCTTAGGTAGAGACCTCCCCCAGATGGACTCTGTTGGGCACAGGCAAACCTGGGACCAAATGGTTCCAAACCTACCTTGTCCCTCCAGTGTTCCAACCAAAGGGACTCAACCCCCAGCTGTAGGTAGCCAGAGGTTGACCCCTAGGGCCAGATATAACTCAGTCATGGAAGGAAAGGCTTCCATGGTGACCAGTGCTCTGAGGAAGCTGAGACCAACTTTATTAGGGCCTCACTTCTCCACTCAGGCACCCCACCAGCCTTTTACTTTGCCAAAACACACTACAGGTAGTACTCCCAAATTTTGGAGGAAATCCAATACCCCTAAGGGTAGGGACTACTTAGTGGACCATAAGACAGGGGGGTATCCATGCCAGTGCAGGATCTTCCTTATATGGCCAATTAGTCAACAAAATCTCAACTGGACAAGGTTAGCCTTATCTCCTTTCGTTTGGGGGGGGGGTTATGTAGGAAGGTGGAATCTGACTACATGGTTACCCCCACTTTTTTCCTGGTGTTTTGCTAGTTTTTGACTAGTCTGACTGGGATCCTGCTATTCAGGACCCCAGTCTATCTGCTTTCTCCCTAAATTGATTGCATGTACATTAGGTACACTCCAGATTGGATTCTGGGGTACCCTTATCAGTCCCTAGTATATGGTACATCATGTACCCAGGGCATAGGTACCCCAGAGGCCTCCCTGGGGCTGAAGCATGTATTGTGCCACCCCTGAGAGGCCATTCAAAATGACACCCCAGGTCTGCTACTGCAGCCTGTGTAAGGAGGTGCATGCACTCTTACTTAGATATAGGTTACCTATATCTATTCTAAATCACTACACATATAAACCTATCAGTCACCCCTATGGCAGGCCTTATCAATCCTGAAGGCAGGGTGCTGGGTTTTGTGTGAGAGGGTGCCCTGCATGAGCAGAGCCCCTCTGCAGCCTTTGGAACCTATTCTCCGGGGTTGTCTGTGATGCAGCCAACCATATATACTTAAGTGCATTATAACCTCGCAGTAAATGCTAACTTTAAAACGGCTGCTTAGAAACATGTCGTGTTTGGTGTCAAACTCCTTGAATCATACCTCCACACCAGTAACTGGTGTGGGAGGTATGATTCCTCCCTTGTAGAACCACTACTATGGGTCACCGGTCTACCCGGTACCAGCTTTCTCGACCTGGGCAGCACAAAATGGATGCTGCCAGCCACAGACTCGAGTCTGCCCTCCTGCTGCTGAGCCAAGCTCGAGCAGAGGAAGGCCTGACAATAGGTTTCCTGTCACAGGGAGGTGTGACCACCTCCCAGACAGGCTTTAGTGTATTGGGGCTGGGTGGGTGCACTCTTAGAGTGCCAGAAATTCTGCACTGGGGGCACATTTGGTGTCCCCATGCATAGTCCGGCTCAAACCAGTTGCAGAAGCCATTTGCTCCTGCTCTGGCGTGAAACTGGACAAAGGACATGGGTGTAACCACCCCTCTGTCCTGACCCTCCCCTAGGAGGGACCCCAGAGTTAGTCCAACCCCTTCCCTGGGTATAAAGTGGGAAACCTGACTACAGGACTTTGGATTTTACCTGGACTAAACTCTGCAAGCAGAAACCAAGTACTTCGATGATCTACACTTCGCTGGACGACAGAAGAATCTCCCTTGGAGTAAAGGAGTTACTCCCCTGCAGCAGCAGGCACCTTGACGCATCTGACCGGTTTGCATCTCCCAAGCTCCTGAGGACTCCGAAGATTTTTGCAACACAGGAGGTGGGTTCCCGAGCGTCCCTGAGGTCGATCTGCTCTCGCAGCAATCCTGAGACCAGTATCCCTTGTGGGGACCGTGCAACCCGAACCCCTGTGCACCGTGTACTTTTGCAGCAGCATATGCTTTTTGGCAATCCCTGAGGCTGTGCTTTGGACTACGTGTAGTCCCGACCCCGAGCAGCATTTCCATTGAAGATCTCCGGCCTCCACTCCACGAGTGCTCTGTGGGCTGGTGCTTTGTGATTCCGCTCAAGGTCCCTTCGCGATCCCTGGTCCGTTGGCCTGTGGGTCCTGGCAAGGGTCACTTTGATTTTCCTTGGGCTTCCCTGGTTGCTCCAGACGTGCCCTGACTCCCCATAGCTTGGAGAGACTCCTGGACCTTGCTGGTCCACACCGTAACCTGTTTCCTCTGCCTGCATGGGTTGCATTTGCCAAGGCTTGTTGGTGTTCAATCCGGACACTGACCCCTCAGCACTCGACATCCTTTGTGGGACAGCTCACCTCCGGACTTTGGTCATTGTCGACGTCTCCTGGTCCCCGTGGCTGCAGAGTCAAGCATCCTATCTTCACACCTGAAGCACCCGACATCGGTGGGCATTCGTCTATCGAGCCCCTGGTCACCCTGAAGTGACCCAGACTCTGTCCCCTCTGCTTTCAGGTTCTTCTCACCTCGGATCCAGGCTTGGATTCCACCGGACAATTTTCATCTTCCCGGCAGCAGCACTTCTTCGCATCACGCCATTGAAAACGACGAGGGTTTCCGACACCACTTGACCCCTATGCACCCGGCTCCTCTGGGATAGGTAACACGGGTACCTCGGTACTCACAAGGGTGCTGGCCTTAGAACCTTCTATGTTCCAAAGGGTTTGCTTGAAGTCCTCTCCGAAGTGTCCTTAAACTGTAATTTTCCAACCGCGACTTTCCCATAGAGTTGTACGGAGCTCGCGTCAGTGTTCCCACACTTCACCCGTCCTCCGTGGGCTCCCTGTGTCACTCCTTTGGGTGGTTCCTTGGGGTCCCAGCGATTCTACGTGCTCTAGGCACTGTGTCTAGTGAAGTTGTTGTTGTTATACCATTTTTTTGTATATGGTTCGGTCTCCCCTGGAGCCCGCTGTGTATTGTGCTATTTACTGCCGTTCTATTGATTAAATATTGTGTGCTTTATGTTCTAATCTCACATAGAGATTAGTAGAGAGTGTTTAGTAATAAATACATATTTTTATATAACACTTGTGTGGTTCTCCTTTCATTTGGTCACTCAGGAGGTTCTGTTCTGGTAAAACAAGCTGCTTTACATTCCTTCAAGATTAAGCCTGAAGGCTGCTCTCCATAGCTACCACTAGGATAGCTTTCATAAAGGTTATCTTTGACCTAATCATCAATAAGGGTCGTTTGGACTGGTGCAAGGTGCCCACTTTAATTAGTGGACAGCATATACCAGGCCAACTTCTCACACTCAACACCACCCACTCCAGCATTTCCTCCAACAACCTAGACCCGAATGTCAGAAACTTCAACAATTGGATCACCATCTGCACTGACAGCCTCTCTCCCATCGGCAACAACACCCACAGAAAGTCCACCAAGAAGAATAGCTGGTACACTGAAGACCTCAGAACCACCAAATGACACTGTAAACAACTGGAAAGGAGATGACACACCAGCAAGGACATGACCAACAAGACCACCTTCAAGACAGCCCTCAACCTCTACTACAAACAGTTGAGAGAATCGAAGAAAAAGCCTCACTCATCAAATCAAGCTCCAATAATAGCATAGAACTGATCAATATTGTCAAAAAATTCTCCAGCTGCAACAAACATTACCCCACCACAGGAACTCCTCGACAACCTTGCAAACTTCTTCCACAACAAGATCGCCAACACCTACAGAAACGTTAAACCCCAACCCAAGGCCACTGACTCCTCAAGTAACACAACGACCCCGCTATCACCACAGACATCCAACTAATTGAATGGAGTACGCTCGCCCCACAGGACACCACCTCCATCATGAACACGGTCCAATTACAGGGGAACTAGTGCTAAACGACAGCGACTCACTCGAGTACTTGAAGTACTCACAGTACTTGGGCACTAGTGCTGAATGACAGTGAGTCACCCGAGTACTTGCAGTACTCACAGTATTGTGGCACTAGTGCTGAACGACATCAAGTCACTTGAGTACTTGCAGTACTCACGGTACCAGGGCACTAGTGCTGAACGACAGCGAGTCACTTGAGTACTTGCAGTACTCACGGTACTGGGGCACTAGTGCTGAACGACAGCGAGTCACTCAAGAGCTTGCAGTACTCACGGTACTGGGGCACTAGTGCTAAACGACAGCGAGTCACTTGAATACTTGCGGTACTCACAGTACTGGGGCACTAGTGCTGAATGACATCGAGTCACTCGAGTACTTGCAGTACTCACTGTACTGGGGCACTAGTGCTGAACGACAGCGAGTCACTCAAGAGCTTGCAGTACTCACGGTATTGGGGCACTAGTGCTGAATGACATTGAGTCACTCGAGTACTTGCAGTACTCACTGTACTGGGGCACTAGTGCTGAACGACAGCGAGTCACTCGAGTGCTTGCAGTACTCATGGTACTGGGGAATCTAGTGCTGAACGACAGCGAGTCACTCGAGTGCTTGCAGTACTCACAGTACTGTGGCACTAGTGCTGAATGACAGCGAGTCACTCGAGTGCTTGCAGTACTCACAGTACTGTGGCACTAGTGCTGAACGACAGCGAGTCACTCGAGTGCTTGCAGTACTCACAGTACTGTGGCACTAGTGCTGAACGACAGTGAGTCACTCGAGTGCTTGCAGTACTCATGGTGCTGGGGAATCTAGTGCTGAACGACAGTGGCTCACTTGAGCACCTCTAGTACTCACAGTACTGGGGCACTAGTGCTAAGCGACAGTGATTCACTAAAGTACTTCTAGTACTCACGGTACTGGGGCATTGGTGCCAAGCTACAGCAACTCACTTGAGTACTTCAAGCAATCACTGTCTGCCCAGGAGAAAAGGCCATGTTGGTATCCCCTGGTGAGAGATCACAGCGCGGTGGGGTGCAAAGCAGCAGTGGCATCTTTTGCCAACTCACCCAGATGAGCGCCCTCAGATATCAGCGGCTAGCAGTGACTACTAGTCCTCCCCGTGTGCGACCTCCAGTCTATAGCCAGAGGCTTTCAAGGTCTTCCTAGCACACAAAAGGAGCTGCAGTGCCCAGCACACACCCCAACGTGTTGAACCATCTGGGTATGTTTGTGCATAGGAGTTTGTACTGGAAGGGTATGCACCCACTCCTACGCCTGTGCTGGACAGCACGCCCTCTCCTCTGCACCAGAGGTCGTGCAAAGCAGACTGTTTGTGCACCAGCGCAGGAGATGACATCAGCAGCAGGCCAATTCTTTTGTAGATTTGGCGATGCCTTTCCCTTTCACATAACACGGCACAGCAAAATTTGATGCCGCGTGCATGGCATGAAATTCAGCCCAGCACATAAAACACAGCTGCATCGGTAGAGAGTGCAGGCGTTTCTCCGTTTTGTGATGCTTCAAAGAAGCTGAAAGGGGCAGTGACGCCCCTAAATACAGAACACCCCCAGTTTCAAATCTCCCGCTCCCTGCTAGACACCTTAGGGTACAGTGTGGGGGATACCCCATCATCCTGCGGAACAGGGGCGTCTTTGGGGTTGTTCACGCAGGCTTTAGGCTGAAGATGTCTCCTGGTACCCCATGGGTCCATCTCTGTTGACCTTCGACACTGGCAAACAAGTGGCCTTGATCCTAAGAGCCACTGCCGTGGGCAGCAAGGCTTTGATGCCCTCGGATCAGCACCCGCCTGCACTTTCCTAACATGACCCTATCCCTATGGGCCGGGAAGGAATCGAAGGTTGTAGGTATCAGACATAGGAACTAACATGGATTAGGAGAAAGCCAACTTCTAGAACCATCCACCGCTGCGTTCGAGACGGTGGGCCACTCGCTCTGCTCAGACCCATAGCTGGCATGGGGAACCAGGATTTCACTTTTAATTTATATCATTCTCTGGGGCGGTTATTGTAGCGTCCTCCGCATCCCGGGAGCTTGCGAATGAATAAGCCACATACATAGCACTGGATTGTACGCTTTATTCCTCAGCACACAATCACACACTGCACTCTCATTACGTCATAACCGTTAATAACCACACCTTAACACCGCCCAACAGGTTACGTAATTCCGTGTTGGGTCCGCCCAGAACCGCAAGGGTCTCAGTGTACATAGACTCACAACACTACAGTTATAATCCTGGATAAGATCTCCCCTTCTAGTCCACTTTCTGACCGTTGGAATGCAGGACTCCATAAGGTTGAGCCTTACCCCAGCTGGTCTTTATCTACATGTGTGCTGGTTTATATGTCGGAATATCGTATACAAAAGTAACATCTAATATAATTATTGTGTTCTACATATCGTTTACAAAAATATCACCCCGCTGGGTTAAGATTTTCAATTATTATCTTCAATTAAGCGACATTTTAATAAACAATAATTAGAACTAGCCAATATTCGGACTATTATATTTTAGTGCCGAACCACCTGCCCATACTTACCTAGATGGAATTTGTTGGTTTGCTGGCATGCACTTTTGTAGCAGTAACCAGAATTGCTAACCTGTGGGACCAACATACTGACCTGTGGGACCAACATACTGACATGTGGGAAGGACCTACTGACCTGTGGGACCAACATACTGACCTGTGGGACCAATATACTAACCTGTGGGTCGGACGAACTGGCCTGTGAGACCAACATACTGACCTGTGGGACTGACATACTGACCTGTGGGACGGACGTACTGACCTGTGAGACCAACATACTGACCTGTGGGACCGACATACTGACCTGTGGGACGGACGTACTGACCTGTGGGACGGACGTACTGACCTGTGGGACGGATGTACTGACCTGTGAGACCAACATGCTGACCTGTGGGACCGACTTACTGACCTGTGGGACGGACGTACTGACCTGTGAGACCAACATATTGACCTGTGGGACGGACGTACTGACCTGTGAGACCAACATATTGACCTGTGGGACGGATGTACTGACCTGTGAGAACAACATACTGACCTGTGGGACCGACATACTGACCTGTGGGATGGACGTACTGACCTGTGAGACCAACATACTGACCTGTGGGACTGACATACTGACCTGTGGGACGGACGTACTGACCTGTGAGACCAACATACTGACCTGTGGGACCGACATACTGACCTGTGGGACGGACCTACTGACCTGTGTGACCAACATACTGACCTGTGGGACCAACATACTGACCTGTGGGACCGACATACTGACCTGTGGGACGGACGTACTGACCTGTGAGACGGACATACTGACCTGTGGGACCGACATACTGACCTGTGAGACGGACCTACTGACCTGTGGGACGGACGTACTGACCTGTGGGACGGACCTATTGACCTGTGGGACCGACATACTGACCTGTGGGACCAACATACTGACCTGTGGGACCGACATACTGACCTGTGGGACCGAAATACTGACCTGTAGGACCGACATACTGACCTGTGGGACGGACATACTGACCTGTGGGACCGACATACTGACCTGTGGGACGGACCTACTGACCTGTGGGGATACAAAAGGGGATGATGGACGGAACGTTTGAGCCAATCAAACACTCACCCCCAGTCAACTGATCTGGGTTTAATCCATCATCATTCTTTAGCTCACTCCACCACCCCAGTTCAGACATGGCCATATGCAAATCAGTCTGACCCTGTGCCTCATGGGAACAGTCCAGCCCGAACTGCCAAGCCATGTCTTCCCTGGACCGGAAACAGCATCCTAGGACCGGTTTCTGGCATTTCAGCCGTCATCAGCCAGGCTTGCTTGAATCCAGTGGCAAAGTGAGCAAGGGACCCACGTCTGGGCATACCCCCGCCAACTTAGGGCGACCAAAGCGATACAAAAGGGGATGATGGACGGAACGTTTGAGCCAATCAAACACTCACCCCCAGTCAACTGATCTGGGTTTAATCCATCATCATTCTTTAGCTCACTCCACCACCCCAGTTCAGACATGGCCATATGCAAATCAGTCTGACCCTGTGCCTCATGGGAACAGTCCAGCCCGAACTGCCAAGCCATGTCTTCCCTGGACCGGAAACAGCATCCTAGGACCGGTTTCTGGCATTTCAGCCGTCATCAGCCAGGCTTGCTTGAATCCAGTGGCAAAGTGAGCAAGGGACCCACGTCTGGGCATACCCCCGCCAACTTAGGGCGACCAAAGCGATACAAAAGGGGATGATGGACGGAACGTTTGAGCCAATCAAACACTCACCCCCAGTCAACTGATCTGGGTTTAATCCATCATCATTCTTTAGCTCACTCCACCACCCCAGTTCAGACATGGCCATATGCAAATCAGTCTGACCCTGTGCCTCATGGGAACAGTCCAGCCCGAACTGCCAAGCCATGTCTTCCCTGGACCGGAAACAGCATCCTAGGACCGGTTTCTGGCATTTCAGCCGTCATCAGCCAGGCTTGCTTGAATCCAGTGGCAAAGTGAGCAAGGGACCCACGTCTGGGCATACCCCCGCCAACTTAGGGCGACCAAAGCGATACAAAAGGGGATGATGGATGGAACGTTTGAGCCAATCAAACACTCACCCCCAGTCAACTGATCTGGGTTTAATCCATCATCATTCTTTAGCTCACTCCACCACCCCAGTTCAGACATGGCCATATGCAAATCAGTCTGACCCTGTGCCTCGTGGGACCGAAATACTGACCTGTGGGACCAACATACCGACCTGTGGGGCGGACCTACTGACCTGTGGGACCAGCATACCAACCTGTGGGACGGACCTACTTACCTGTGGGACCGACATACCGACCTGTGGGACCGACATACTGACCTGTGGGACCGACATACTGACCTGTGGGACCAACAAACTGACCTGTGGGACCGACATACTGACCTGTGGGACAGACACACTGACCTGTGGGACAGACCTACTGACCTGTGGGACGGACCTGCTGACCTGTGGGACCAACATACTGACCTGTGGGATGGACATACTGACCTGTGGGACCGACATACCGACCTGTGGGACCGACATACCGACCCATGGAACCAACATACTGACCCGTGGAACCAACATACCGACCTGTGGAACCAACATACCGACCTGTGGGACCGACAGATACTCACCTGTGAGTTGGACACGCTTACCTGTGAACCTGACATGCTAATGGGTTGGACCAACACACCGATCTGTGAGACGACATGCCAACCTGTGGGACCGACACACCAACCTATGAGAGTGACATACTTACCTGTGGGATAGAAATACGGACCTGCAGGGCTGACACACCGACCTCCGGGAATGACACAGTCTCTACTCCAAGACTCAGACATGTTTGTACTGAGATGTGAATTGCCCCGATGTTTCCACACGATCAGACTTAAGGCATTTTTAAAGGAGAATCCATCAATGGAATCTAGGCTGATGAATGCCTGAGCAAGACTTTAATCTTATCTTCAACCCCCTGCCCAGTGGTTACCCAATGAGGCTGTCCATTTTCAGCAGATAGTTATCTCGGAATTAGAAAGCAAGGGCCCAGACAAGATAAAAACATTTCAGAATATTTCCAAACTGGAACAGGCAGCGCTGAAGTCCCTTCAAAATAACAGGGATTTTTTAATCAAACCAACCAATAAGAGGTGGGCAGCCGTGGTCATGAGCTGGGCATGTACAACTGGGAGTGTCTGAGACTATTCTCAGATTCTGAGTGTTATGAAATCCTTTCAGGAGATCCCACCCCAGATTCTGAATGACCCCCCACTACATGGCTGAGGAGGCACTCACCCCGGATTAGATTTCCAAAAGCAAAGCAGACTTTCTAGTAGCCAAGAACCGTCGCACACCCTTATCCTACACCCCTTCCACACCCCCCCCCCCAGATCCACAATCCTAGATCCCCCCACCAAGACGACTTATCATTTCTGGCCTCAACTCGATTCTTGAACCACTCTAGCAATTTTATGATTGGTTCCCAAGACCGTCCCTACTTAAGGGACACAAAGGACATATTGTGCCTCTTACGGAACCCGACAATCGCCCCAACAATGATCTCTTGATTACGGTGGATGTTGAAGCTCTCTACACCAGCATTCCCCGGATCCGGTATCTTGAGGTTGTAGAGAACATCCTCAGAGAAAAAGAGTGGGAATTTATGACGCCAAGAAGTTTTGTGAGAGAGTGCACCCGACTAGCCCTCAAGGAATTATTTTTTAATACGGTGGCACTCTTTAGCATCAGATGCAGAGGGCTTCGATGGGCAGCGCCTTTGTACCCAGTGTTGCCTGTCTGTTCGTCCACCAATTCGAGAATGATTAATTTATTCAGAGAGCCATTCTCACAAAGACCACATTAAGTTGTGGCGTCCCTATGTCAATGACGTCCTGGTAACCTGGCAGGGAGGTATCACCATGGCAGAGGCTTTCATCACATGGGTCAGTGGAAGAGATCTGTGAGACTTTCACATATTATCAGCAGAAACGAAATCTCATTTCTATATGTGTCAGTAAAAATCAGAGACAAAAGTTTGAACCCAGGGGATATAACAAGCCTACCGTTAAAAATACCTTCCTTCTGTCACCTTCCCCGGGGCGTAAGAGAAACCCTACGCTTCGGGCAATTCTTGAGCATTGGACGTACCAATATCTGTGGTCGATGAACAAGCGTCTTTTCTAACCTCAAAGTTAGAAGCCCGCCACAACTCTTAGAGGATTATAAAGGAAGCAAGAAAAGGGCAAGGAACAACAACAGGGAGGCCTTATTGGAAGCAATACTCAAACAGGAGTCAGGCAGGGTCATATGTAACTACACTCTCCCCTGCCTCCAACCAATCAAAAACGTCATTACAAAGCATCGGAAGATCCTCAGGAGCACCGGAACACACTGGGGAAAACCCTGCTTTTACTTCAGACTCAGCAACAACATACACAACCTCTAAGTGCACACAAGCAACAGCCAGCTAGGCCGTCCCCAGGAACCCTCTCTGGGGGTACCTGCTGTAGAGGGTCTCCACCCCTGTGGGGAGTGTTCTGCTTGTATGTTCACCAGCATCACAAAAGAAGGGGCCATAGGGACACGTAGACCCTGGTCCATCAAGACATTTACAAACGACAACAGCAACAATGTCATTTATCTGATCCCATGTCCGCGAAGTTTACACTACGTAGGGATGACATCACGCAAAATTCACAGTCGGATTAACAAACACCGAAGTACTATGCGGTGCAAAAGAAGAGACCAAGATATCCAGACATGACTTCAAAAAACAACACTCTGAGAGTGACCTTCAATGGGCTACCTTAGAAAAGATCACCAAAGATTACTAACAGTCACCCACACGTTACACAGAAACGTTTGGTTAAGGAACAAAGATGGGTGTAGCGCTCTCGCACCCATACAACTGGGCTCAATGATGAAACCCCTTGGCTGCAGAAGGGATAACTGTAGGACATTTTCCACCCTCACACCCTGGCTGCCGATTCCCCAGCACTGGAAGGAACATGTCTAAATAATGGGTTACCTAGTTCATACCATCACCTTATTGAACACACTACATATAGCCGTGACACTGCAGCCTCCACCTACATGAGCCTTCACCATAATCTCTAAATGAAGGGTTCCATGATTACGTGACAACAAGTTCCCCTCCATGGGTTATCCACCCTCCTAGTCCTAGTGCGTCTGTATACGTGCACTAGTACACTAAACATAACCTGACTTGCTGCGACAGAAATAGACTTTCCACCAGGCACTTGTTGCTACGTCTCGCACACGACTGCAAATATTGCCCATAATGTATGCTTTTAGGATTGTTACTATGGCTACACTACTGATATCACAACGCCTCCAAGTCTCAACGCACACCAACTGCGCTCTTAGTATTACCGAGTGCACTGCCTGCAGGGAAAGTACTCCATTTCCCATCAGGCGCTGTGAGTCAGGTCCTCTCGTACAAGCACGCGCGCTGACGTTCCAGCACAGCCGCTTTCGAGCGAGAGGCAACGCGAATACCGGGCCCGTCCACACTACCAGCAACTAACTTGCAGAGGATACACAGGGTAATAGGTGTTGACTACAGGCGGGCGTTAGACCTGACATTCTTGGTGTGGTTTTCCCCTAAATGTTTTGCCTTCACCCCTCCTGTTTTGCTGAACTAGTTTTTGTTGGCCTTAGGACTCTGCACACTTTACCACTGCTAACCTGTGCTTAAGTGCTTAAGTGCTTGTGCTCACTTCTCTAAAAATTGTAAAATTGACTTACCACCAATTAGCACATTGAATTTACTTGTAAGACCCTAGCAAAGTGCCACTACATGTACCCAGGGCTTGTAAATGAAATGCTACTAGTGGGTCTGCAGCACTTATTAGCCGTCCACTTAAGTAGCTCTTTAAAACATGTCTCAGGTCTGCCATTGCAGCCTGTGTGCAGGTTTAAACTGGCATTTCGACCTGGCAAAATAAACCTTTTGCCAGGCCTAAACCTTCTTTTTAATTCATATAATTCATCCCTAAGATAGGCCCTAAACCAACCATAGGGAAGGGTGCAGCGTATTTAAAAATTTGGACATGTACTTTCACATGTCGAGGTAGTGAAAAACTCTTAAATTCAATTTTCACTAACGTAATGCCTCCCTCTCCCATAGAATAACATTGGGTTGGCTTATTACATTTAATAAGTGCTAACTTTTCATTGGGAACAGGGAGAAATCTCAAGTTTGGTTTCAAATAAATTGTAATTTAAAACCCTCTTTAAAATTGGATTTTAAATTACAATTAAAAAAATGCCCCTTTTAGAAAGATGGCATTTTCTCGTCCTAAACATTTGGTGATTGCAACCTATGGGACTGCCACACAGATCTGTGGAACTAACACACCAACTTGCAGAACTAACATACCGACCTGTAGGGAGCAGATACCAACCTGTGAAACTGAATTACTGATCAATGGGACTAACATACCAACCTGTGGGGGGTGACACGCTGACGTGACACAGAAACACCCACCTGTTGAACTTTTCACATACAACAAGGACAGAGAATGTTTCTATTGTATGTCAGCTTATTGCAGCCACCCATCACCAGAACTCTAGATTACCTTATTTAAACAAAAAAGGGTGAAAACCTTAATAGCCGATGACCCTTCATACACTCCTTTGGTGTTGATGACTCCAACAAGAGAGTTGGAGAAATTAAGCAGCTTCCTATAGATTATGAAATGGCCCTGAACCAGGTTTAGCATGTGAACACATCTAGTGAACAAACAATGTTTGCAAAAGTGTGGCATCATGATAATACAGACAGCCAAAATGTCCTTAAAAAGTTCAGACAGGAGTTACTTCTACGGGACTTTGAGAGTGGATGGTCGTCAATGAGACACGTAGAACCACAGCAGTGCGTGGCTCTGTGGGGCAGGTGTCTCTTGTGCCCCGAACACAGCAGTGGGGGGCTATGTGGGGCAGGTGTCTCCTCAACCCTAAACCTACTGTAGCTCACTCTGGGGCCAGTGTCTCTTGTGCTCTGAACATAACATAGTCCACTACCAGGTTGCGTGCCCTCTGCCATGACTACAACAGTGTGGGGCCCGGTGCGGCAGATGTGCTTTCTGCCCTGAACACAAGAACAATTCCCTATGGGCCGTAAGCCGTTAGATGAGATAGTATTTTGCTTTGCCAACTGTAATTTTGTATACATTTGCGATTTTATGGCTGAATGTGTGATTGTTGCCTTGTGGGAACGCTGACACTCAGCACAGTAGACCTGAGTTGGTTTTTGTGACAAGCCAATGAGAACAGCTATAGGCTTGATTGTTGTGCAGAGAAATGCTAGGCCATATAACGCAGGTCTGGCATGTTTATTATGAAAAGTTATTGCAAAGGCAGTTGGCCTGGATTATTTATAGTGAAAAGAATGTGCTAAAGCCAATAGGTCTCTAACAGTGGATTGTTATCACATTATGTTATCGGCCGTAGAAAGCTATTTGGTTACAAGTAATCCCACAGATTACTACAGAAGGCAATGGCTTTGGTGTAAATACCCCACTCTGACAAACCCGGACAGCACTATTTCACTTTACTAATTCTTGTTAGGCCCTTTTGGGAGGGGTTGTAACTTGTTTTGCCAACTGTCATTTTGTACAGATTGATAGTTTTATAACTGTATGCCTGACGGTTGCCAGTTTATGTGCACTTGAGTAGGCCTGGGCTTTATAGTGTCAAGACATGGTAAAGGTTAGAGCCCTTATCGGTTCACTGGACAGAGTTACGTCAGATTCCTAAGTGTGATCTGTTTATAACAAAAAGGTATTACAAAGCAAGTAGGCCTTACTTATTGTGAAAAGCATCTGTTAAAGGCAATAGGCTTTTAACAGCAATTGTCATTGCACTGTGCTAAAGCCTATAGGCAGGTATTTTGTTACAATGAAATCTGCAGATTATCTTAACAAGCAAGAGTTTAGTGTTGGTGACCCGCCAGAACAAACCCTGAGGTAGACAATGTGCACCTTGTAATCATTATTAGGCTGTTAGTAGGGATTTTACATTGTTTTAACAACTGCATGTTGTGCATATTTGTAATTATATTACAAAATACCCCAAGATTGTCTTATGGGAAGGCTTATAACCAACACGGTAGGTCTGAGCTGGTTATGGTGACAAGCCAATGATAAAGTCTATAGGCCTGATTGTTTACAATGAAAAGTTACGATGAAGGAAGTAGGTCTGATATAATGATTATGAAACGCATCTGTCAAACGCAATTGGCTTTTATGTTATGTTATGTTATATGCATTTATAACGCGCTCGGCTACTCCAAGGAGTGTCCCGGCGCGGTCACCTGAGCGAATCAAGATTCTGAGCTTAAAACAGGAAGGTTTTCAACTTTTTTTGAAGATACGAGAATCTGAGATGCAGCGAAGAGCCAGAGGCAGTGTATTCCAGCTAAGGGCCGCCTTACGAACAAGAGAGCAGCCACCCAGCCTTTGCCGAGCAAAACGAGGAACCTGGATCAATAGTTGCGAAGAGGAACGCAACTGTCTTGTCGGCACATAAAAAGAAAACCTCTTTTGCAGATAGGTGGGTCCCCGGCGATAAAGGGCATTATGGGCAATTGATAGGACCTTAAATTTGATCCGCGCCTCCACAGGAAGCCAGTGCAAGGAGCGCAGATGGAGGCGAACGCTACTCCTCCTGGGAAGATCAAGCAAGAGGCGGGCCGCCGCATTCTGCACCACCTGAAGCTTGTTCAGCAGATAGCCAGGGGACCCTACATACAAAGCATTGGCGTAGTCCAGGCGAGACAAAATCAGGGCCCGGACCACGGTTTCCCTTGCTGCCCTAGGGAGCAGAGGGAGAAATTTCCTCAAAGACTTTAGAATCCCAAAGCAGGACCCCGCCAGCTTCTTGATATGGGTGGCAACGGTTAAATTTTCCTCAAACCAAACGCCCAGGTTTTTTGCGGTAGCACCCACCAAACACGGCAGCGGATTGATTATTACTACATTGTGCTAAAGCCTGTCGGAAGGCATTTAGTTACATGGAATCTCGCAGATTACTTTAGTAGGCAAGGTTTGGTGCTCGTGACTCAGCTGAACAAAACAGTAAATTGTTACATGGAACCTCACAGAATACCATAGTACGCAAGAATGTGGGTGCTTGTTACCCCCTCTGAAAAATATGTTGTTATAGAAGATTGGCACTGTCAGAATCCTTGTTAGGCCCTCTTAGGAGAGATAGTATTTTAGGTTGCCAAATGTAATTTTCTATACTATGCAATTTTATGACTGCTGCCTGGTGGTTCCTTGTGGGAAAGCTTACGCTCACTACAGAGGCCTCAGGTGGTTGTGGTGAGAACCCTTTGATAACAGCTATAGTCCTGATTGGTTCACTAGGAAAATATATTTCTGTTGCCACAGCTCTCTGATCAGTTTATTACGAGAAGTTATGATAAACACATTAGACTTTATATATTGATTGTGAAAAGCATATGTTACAATCAAGGGGCATTTATGGGTGGGTTGTTATTTCTTTGTATTAAAGCCTGCGGGTAGGTATATTGTTACACGAAATGTCAGATTACCTTTGTAGGGAATGATTTTGGTGTTGATTGACGCCTTTGACAAACTCTATGGGGAGAAGATTTGAAGTATAATAATTTTTGCTAGAATCTCTTTGCAGCTATCTGCTAGTAACTTGCAATAAAGAAAATCATGAAATACATACATATATCCACATATATAAATATTATTCCATACAGGTACTTAGAGGGCCATCGGTGAGCTCTGTTTTGTTCATGAGTGACGGAGTGCATGTTTGATTATTTATTGAGGGCCTAAACCCATCAGTGTCACAAAATCGACTTTAATTCGTAAGCCAGGCCTTTTGGCTTTGCCAATACTTGTTTGGATATCTGGTTACCAAGGACAGCCGCTAAACGAGGAGGCAGTGAAATGCCTACAGGTGTGGGTGGACCAGGAAGGAGCGATCAGAAGAGAAACACTGACGTGGCAAGCTGTATGAGTGATGCTTTCACCAGACCACCCCCGGCTCTGCGACAGAGGCCTGGGTTGCTCATCCTAGCCATCACTTTAACACCAAAGGCACCTAAAGTTCTGTTTAAATCAATCAATGGCAAGGTCGCCCTCCAATCCAAAGGTATCCTGCTTCATAAACCACAACTTCTTGAGTGGGAAAATAAGTATGAACATTTAAAGATTGGGAGATTAAGATAAAAGCCCCAACCGTGCCAACAGTTGTGCCAACGCCTGTACCAGCACCACCCCTGACAACACCTGTGTTATCACGTGTCGTGTGCCATCCTACCACTATTCAGGTTCTGGCATTAGCAAAGACCTTTTGATTTCACTAAAATTATATGTTTAATATACTAACTGTTAGAAATGGGGTCTCTAGTTGGCAGTGGTATGTACCCTGTCCAAGTAGGGACCCTCACTCTAGTTAGGGTGAGTAAGTTACACACTGAGAATACCCTGTGTTCACCCCCTTGGCAGCTTCATCTGGTTTTCTGCACCCTCCTCTGCAGAGCAGTGCTGCCTGGCACCAAACAGGTGGGACGCTTATGTCAGCCCCCCCCCCCATGTTCTCCTGACACTATGGGACCCCCTCAGTGGATGGTCTCCTGGTACAGACTAGGCTCCCTCCCTGGTGTCCCCTCTGGATACTACCCAGGCTCTGGGGCTGGGTATTGGACACCCAGGACATCTGCGCAGCCCCACCTCTCCCTCTACTCTGAGAAGGGACATGGGACCCTCGACCCATCCCACTACACTGGACCTGTCTGGGTTACTACAAACCTCCCCCACCTTCGGGTGGGGGAACCTGAGCCACTCCATTCAGGATTACTGCTCAGTGTCTTTTTAGACCCTCTGGCACTCGCCCAGAGTTCTGCCTCCAGGGCAAGCTCCCTGGGGGTCAGAGAAATCACACTCCACCAGGTGTTGGCATAGCTCTGGAAAACCATGACTGAACATTTGCTCTCCAGCAATCAAATTGTACAGTCCCTCACATGTGTTCACCATGTTCAACTTCACCCAACCATCCAGTGCCTTGAAAGAGTGCTCCACATCATCCCCTCAAGACTGGTGAGACAGTATCTGACTGTCCCTGAAACTCAATCCACACCCTTCTGTGGTGACTCCATACTTCCTTACCAGGGCTTCCTCCATGGGGGTCCATCTCTCCCTGTTACTTCCTTCTAGAGCCAGTAGAGTGTCCCTCCCACCACTAGGAATATGACTCCCTGTGCCAGTTCCCCAATCCTCCTCAGGGACCCTGCACACCTCTGGAGCTACCTTATATGCCTGACCCCCTGGTGTATGTCACCCCCCTATTTGAAGTCAGACACCATGTCTCTGGGTATGTGGACCGTTTCTTCAGTACTGGACATGGTACTTTCGCTGCCACCATCTGTGCTGGACTCAGCCCTCTAGGCTTCCAAATCCAGCTTTGTCAACTTCAGCTCATGAGCTAAAAGCATTTTTCTCTCCTCCATAGCCAACCTGTCCATTTCCAAGGCCACCTTCTCTTTCTCCATCTCCAATTTTTGTTATTCCACATCCCCATTGAGTTTGGCCAGCTCCAACTGGAGCTTCCTGTCTTCTCGTCTGTCCTTCAGCTCTGCTGCGGTCAGGCCTTTAGGGGAAACACTGCTCCGTGCCATGGAGGGCACCTTCCCCCCAGGCAGATTCTGATTTTCCAACACATCACCATGTAGACGGTGTTCCTTCTCCTCCCCCTCCACAACCTCCTCTTCTGGCTGCTCATCAGCCTCTCTGGCTGCTAACCAGGCCCTCTGCACCTTTTGCAGCTCCTCCTTTCTAGTGAGGCCTTTAAAAGAACACTTGAAATCCCTGCAAAACATTTTGAGCTGAGGTACTGTATAAGTTTCTAACCTCTCCTGCTCAAACTCCCAATCTACAGGTACAGCTGATGGCCCTCCAGACTGAGGCATGATTGTGAAAACTCAAAGGGTTGTCATACACAAAAAAGGAAAAAGAAAAGAAGTTTATTGTTACGCAATGGCCTGAGATATGGAATTAGTGTACACCAGTCACTGTATGCAATGCACAAATACAGATCCTATCCTCACCGCTGAACACCAACGTTAGAAATGGGGTCTCTAGTTGGCAGTGGTATGTACCTGTCTAAGTAGGGACCCTCACTCTAGTCAGGGTAAGTTACACACTAAGAATAACCTGTGCTCACCCCCTCGGTAGTTTGTCAAGAGCAGTCAGGCTTATCCCCAGAGGCAATGTGTAAAGTATTTGCACACACAATAACACAGTGAACATCCCACAAAAGTACTCCACACCAGTTTAGAGAAATAGCCAATATTTATCTGAGTAAAACAAGACCAAAACAACAAACATCCCACATACTCAAGTCAAGATATGATTTTTTAAAGATTAACTAAAGTATAGTGCTTTGAAAACAATAGCTCCAACGGGGCTATCTGGTCATGCTTGACCGGTATGAATCCACAAGTTCAGTCCGACCTCGATGGAGTGAGGACCGGCGTCAGGAGTCACGCAGATCCCGGTACAGTGCCTAGTAGGCATCTGAAATCAAAAACGATGCAAGACATTGTGGAGGCAAGCACGGCGTTGGTTCCTTACTGCTATGCAGGTCATTGGCTCATTGGCGCTCGAGGACAGTGCGGTGCATGAAGGAGGTGAGGCATACTGGAGCAAGTGAGGTGTTGGTTCCTGGAGGCAGTACAGAGTTGTGGAGTCGCTAACACCTGGGAATGATGCGAGGCTCAGGGGAGGTGATGCTGTGGTTGCAGGTGTGATACCACGGTTCCTTACTGCTGGGCAGCATCGTTGATGAAGTCGACGCCCAGTAAAGAGGCATTGAAGATGGGAGGTGAGGCGTCGCTTTCAGTGAGGCATTGGTTCCGATGGCAGTGCGGCATCAATGGTCAAGCCATGGGTCGTCGATTCCACGGGTCGATATCGAACCACTGGACCACCAGGTGCCACATCAGAGTTGGAGCGGTGCATAACAGACTTCGGTGATGTGGTGCTCTGCGCGAGACTCTGCAGTGCCATCGGAGCCCGCTTTGTAAGTCATGGTCATTGCGTCAAGCGAGGACCACGGCTTCGGTACAGGCAGCGGGGCGTCATCGAAGTTTGCAGAGAGGCGCCTGTTCCAAAGAGGCGATTGACGGTGATGCGTTGGTTTCCTTTTACCACCAGAAACTCACTTTCAAGGGTCAAGGAACTGGACCACTTGGCATGCAGACCTCTCAGCAGAGGAGCCCAGATGCTGCAGGTGAAGTCTTTGATGACCCTGAGACTTCCAACAGGAGGCAAGCTCAACTCAAGCCCCTGGAGAAACTTAAAAAGCAGGATGTAGAGAGCAAAGTCCAGTCCTCTCACTCCCAAGACAGAAGCAGCAGGCCAACACAGCAAAGCAAACAGCAAAGTGGCAGTCCCTCCTGGCAGCACAACAGCTCTTCTTCCTAGTAGAATGTCCTCAGTCCAGAAGTGTTCTGAGTATATGGTGTCAGAGGCCCAGACCTTATACCAATTTTGGCCTTTGAAGTAGGGAAACTTCAAAGAAAGGTCTTTGTAGTGCACGGGGCCCTGCCCTTCCTTGCCCTGGCTCCAGGCACACTACAGGGGGTGGAAACTTCTTTTTATGAGGAGAGGCACAACCCTATTCAGGTGTGTCAACTCCTCCCACCACTCTAGCTCAGGAAGGCTCATCAGCCTGGTGATGGGCCATCAGGATATGCACAACACACCTCAGCTCCCTTTGTGTGCCTGTCTCAAGGGAATGCACAAAAGCAAAACTGTCATCCAAGATGTATAGTCTAGGGGTAGGCAGAGGGACAGAATGGTTAAAGTTAGAAAATGCCAACTTTCTAAAAGTGGCATTTTCAGACCTGCCATTTAAAAACCAACCTCACCAAAAGATGTGTTTTTAAATTGTGAGTCCAGAAACAACAAACTCCAATTTTCTATTTGCTCCCAATTGGAAGATACACTTGTAAGATTTTACAACGCAGCTCCTATGCTAACCGATAGCACTTGATGTAGTGAAAAATGAATTTAGCAATTTTTCACTACCAGGACATGTAAAACTCACAAGTTTATGTCCTGCCTTTTAAATAAACTGCACCCTGCCCACAGGGCTAACTACGGCCGACCTTGGGGGTGTCTTCCATGTAGCAAAAGGGAAGGTTTGGAGCCTGGCAAGTGGGTGCACCTGCCAGATTGAAATGGCAGTTTAAAACTGCACACACAGGCCCTCAGTGGCAGGCCTGAGACATGTTTGAAGGGCTACTTATGTGGGTGGCACAATCAGTGCTGCAGGCCCACTAGAAGTATTTGATTTACAGGCCCTGGGCACACATAGTGCACGTTACAAGAGACTTACTAGTAATTCAAATATGTCAATCATGGAGAAACCAAATACCATTACATTTTAGACACAGAGCACATGCACTTTAATGCTGCCCAGAGTCCTAAAAACAGCAAAAGAAGGTCAGAAAATACAGGAGGAAGGCAAAATGTTTGGTGAGAGCGGTGCAAAAAGGGCCAGGTCCAACACTTACCTATAGGGGTTAATAGCCGGCCCTCTTCATTCATTGGTCTGTTATTGTGTCATTTACATTTTTGTTCTACGTTCTACAACGTACAGCATGGTGCACAGGGTCAGCCCACTACAGCCACTGCCTAACTTCACTGTGAGTGACAGCATGCTGCCCCTTCACAAGGAGCACATCCACACATAAAGTAGTTCCATTAAGTGCCAAAGACTACTGTGGCAATGTGTGCTTTTTGACAGCAAGAATGTTTTGCTTTTAGCCAATATTTTTTATATTGATAAGTGCCCGGCAACATTCCAAACAATAAAGCTATGCAAAACCATGACAAAACAAACAAGCATTGACAAAGCCAAACGTTTGCAGCCAATGCCAGGCCTATTGGCTTTGCCAATGGCTGTTTGATGTTCCCGCCCCCTGTGTCTGCTTTCATTCATGGCTTTGATGTCTCTGAGACCACCGTCATGGCTCCGATGTCTCTGAGACCACCGCAGTGTGTAATTGCGCTACATGCGCTCTGCTGCACTCTGCTGGATGGGGTGGGTACCCTGAATGCCACCGCAGAGGCGGCTCTTGTCCTGTGGGGAGACTGACATTTGGGGGCACTATCTGGCAGCTGGGGGTACATGCCCTTTGCCCCACTCTCTACCAGAGTCTCCATATACCTGAATGGACATAATGACGCAAACAATAAAACATTTTTTACAAAAAATAAGAGTGGTCCACCATCTCAATGGACCCCATTCTGCCTCGCTTAAGGGTCCTCCGCTAGTAGCCTGGTTATTCTGTGCGTACGTGGGTGGGCGCTGTGTTTAAATCCGTGTGCTGTGTGAATGGTGCCCTCTGCACTGGGGCTCTAAATGGTGCAATGGCCAAGGGGCTGCCCTAGAGTCAGTGTGTGGGTCGAGGGTCCCTGCTGAGGGGAGGGAGGGTGCGTGTAGGGTGTGCTATCTGCCCTGGACTAAGGGGGGTGGGTTGAGGGTCCCTGCTGAGGGGAGGGAGGGTGTGTGTAGGGTGTGCGATCTGCTCTGGACTAAGGGGGGTGGGTTGAGGGTCCCTGCTTAGGTGAAGAAGGGTGCGTGTAGGGTGTGCTATCTGCCCGGACTCAGGGGGGTGGGTTGAGGGTCCCTGCTGAGGTGAAGATGGGTGCTAGAAGGGTGTGCTATCTGCCCTGGACTCAGGGGGGTGGGTTGAGGGTCCCTGCTGAGGTGAAGAAGGGTGCGTGTAGGGTGTGCTATCTGCCCTGGACTCAGGGGGGTGGGTGAGGTCCCTGCTGAGGTGAAGAAGGGTGCGTGTAGGGTGTGCTATCTGCCCTGGACTCAGGGGGGTGTGTTGAGGGTCCCTGCTGAGGTGAAGAAGGGTCTGTGTAGGGTGTGCTATCTGCCCTGGACTCAGGGGGGTGGGTTGAGGGTCCCTGCTGAGGTGAAGAAGGGTGCGTGTAGGGTGTGCTATCTGCCCTGGACTCAGGGGGGTGGGTTGAGGGTCCCAGCTGAGGTGAAGAAGGGTGCGTGTAGGGTGTGCTATCTGCCCTGGACTCAGGGGGTGGGTTGAGGGTCCCTGCTGAGGTGAAGAAGGGTGCATGAAGGGTCTGCTATCTGCCCTGGACTCAGGGGGGTGGGTTGAGGGTCCCTGCTGAGATTAAGGAGGGTGCTAGAAGGGTGTGCTATCTGCCCCGGACTCATGGGGGTGGGTTGAGGGTCCCTGCTGAGATGAAGGAGGTTGTCAGAAGGATGTGCTATCTGCCCTGGACTCAGGGGGGTGGGTTGAGGGTCCCTGCTGAGGTGAAGAAGGGTGCGTATAGGGTGTGCTATCTGCCCCGGACTTAGGGGGGTGGGTTGAGGGTCCCTGCTGAGGTGAAGAAGGGTGCTTGTAGGGTGTGCTATCTGCCCTGGACTCAGGGGGGGTGGGTCGAGGGTCCCTGCTAAGGTAAAGAAGGGTGCTAGAAGGGTGTGCTATCTGCCCCGGACTCAGAGGGTGGGTCGAGGGTCTCTGCTGAGATAAAGAAGGGTGCGTGTAGGGTGTGCTATCTACCCCGGACTCAGGGGGATGGGTCGAGGGTCCCTTCTGAGATGAAGATGGGTGCTAGAAGGGTGTGCTATCTGCCCCGGACTCAGGGGGGGGTGGGTCGAGGGTCCCTGCTGAGAGGAAGAAGGGTGCCAGAAGGGTGTGCTATTTGCCCCAAACTCAGGGGGGTGGGTCGAGGGTCTCTGCTGAGATGCAGAAGGGTGCGTGTAGGGTGTGCTATCTGCCCCGGATTTAAGGGGGTGGGTTGAGGGTCCCTGCTGAGATGAAGAAGGGTGCCAGAAGGATGTGCTATCTTCCCTGGACTCAGGGGTTGGGTCGAGAGTCCCTGCTGAGATGCAGAAGGGTGCGTGTAGGGTGTGCGATCTGCCCTGGTCTCAGGGGGGTGGGTCGAGGGTCCCTGCTAAGATGAAGAAGGGTGCTAAAAGGGTGTGCTATCTGCCCCGGACTTAGGGGGGGCGGTAGAGGGTCCCTGCTGAGATGAAGAAGGGTGCTTGAAGGGTGTGCTATCTGCCATGGAGTCAGGGGGTTGGTCGAGAGACCCTGCTGAGATGAAGAAGGGTGCTAGAAGGGTGTGAATCTGCCCCGGACTCATGGGGTGGGTCGAGGGTCCCTGCTGAGATGAAGAAGGGTGCTAGAAGGGTGTGCTATCTACCCCGGACTCAGGGGGGTGGGTCGAGGGTCCCTGCTGAGATGAAGAAGGGTGCTAGAAGGGTGTGCTATCTGCCCCGGACTCAGGTGTGTGGGTCGAGGGTCCCTGCTGAGATGAAGAAGAGTGCTTGAAGGGTGTGCTATCTGCCATGGACTCAGGGGGATGGGTCGAGGGTCCCTGCTGAGATGAAGATGGGTGCTAGAAGGGTATGCTGTCTGCCCCGGACTAAGGGGGGTGGGTCGAGGGTCCCTGCGGAGATGAAGAAGGGTGCGTGTAGGGTGTGCTATCTGCCTCGGACTCAGGGCGTGGGTTGAGGGTCCCTGCTGAGGTGAAGAAGGGTGCTAGAAGGGTGTGCTATCTGCCCCGGACTCAGGGGGGTGGGTTGAGTGTCCCTGCTGAGGTGAAGAAGGGTGCGTGTAGGGTGTGCTGTCTGCCCTGGACTCAGGGGGGGTGGGTCGAGGGTCCCTGCTAAGGTGAAGAAGGGTGCTAGAAGGGTGTGCTACCTGCCCCAGACTCCGGGGGGTGGGTCGAGGGTCCCTGCTGAGATGAAGAAGGGTGCGTGTAGGGTGTGCTATCTACCCCGGACTCAGGGGGGTGGGTCGAGGGTCCCTGCTGAGATGAAGAAGAGTGCTTGAAGGGTGTGCTATCTGCCATGGACTCAGGGGGATGGGTTGAGGGTCCCTGCTGAGATGAAGATGGGTGCTAGAAGGGTGTGCTATCTGCCCCGGACTCAGGTGTGTGGGTCGAGGGTCCCTGCTGAGATGAAGAAGAGTGCTTGAAGGGTGTGCTATCTGCCCTGGTCTCAGGGGGATGGGTTGAGGGCCCCTGCTGAGATGAAGATGGGTGCTAGAAGGGTGTGCTATCTGCCCCGGACTAAGGGGGGTGGGTCGAGGGTCCCTGCGGAGATGAAGAAGGGTGCGTGTAGGGTGTGCTATCTGCCCTGGACTCAGGGGGATGGGTCGAGGGTCCCTGCTGAGATGAAGATGGGTGCTAGAAGGGTGTGCTATCTGCCCCGGACTCAGGGGGTGGGTCTCGGGTCTCTGCTGAGATAAAGAAGGGTGCGTGTAGGGTGTGCTATCTACCCCGGACTCAGGGGGATGGGTCGAGGGTCCCTTCTGAGATGAAGATGGGTGCTAGAAGGGTGTGCTATCTGCCCCGGACTCAGGGGGTGTGGGTCGAGGGTCCCTGCTGAGAGGAAGAAGGGTGCCAGAAGGGTGTGCTATTTGCCCCAAACTCAGGGGGGTGGGTCGAGGGTCTCTGCTGAGATGCAGAAGGGTGCGTGTAGGGTGTGCTATCTGCCCCGGATTTAAGGGGGTGGGTTGAGGGTCCCTGCTGAGATGAAGAAGGGTGCCAGAAGGATGTGCTATCTTCCCTGGACTCAGGGGTTGGGTCGAGAGTCCCTGCTGAGATGCAGAAGGGTGCGTGTAGGGTGTGCGATCTGCCCTGGTCTCAGGGGGGTGGGTCGAGGGTCCCTGCTAAGATGAAGAAGGGTGCTAAAAGGGTGTGCTATCTGCCCCGGACTTAGGGGAGGCGGTCGAGGGTCCCTGCTGAGATGAAGAAGGGTGCTTGAAGGGTGTGCTATCTGCCATGGAGTCAGGGGGTTGGTCGAGAGACCCTGCTGAGATGAAGAAGGGTGGTAGAAGGTTGTGAATCTGCCCCGGACTCATGGGGTGGGTCGAGGGTCCCTGCTGAGATGAAGAAGGGTGCTAGAAGGGTGTGCTATCTACCCCGGACTCAGGGGGGTGGGTCGAGGGTCCCTGCTGAGATGAAGAAGGGTGCTAGAAGGGTGTGCTATCTGCCCCGGACTCAGGTGTGTGGGTCGAGGGTCCCTGCTGAGATGAAGAAGAGTGCTTGAAGGGTGTGTTATCTGCCATGGACTCAGGGGGATGGGTCGAGGGTCCCTGCTGAGATGAAGATGGGTGCTAGAAGGGTATGCTGTCTGCCCCGGACTAAGGGGGGTGGGTCGAGGGTCCCTGCGGAGATGAAGAAGGGTGCGTGTAGGGTGTGCTATCTGCCTCGGACTCAGGGCGTGGGTTGAGGGTCCCTGCTGAGGTGAAGAAGGGTGCTAGAAGGGTGTGCTATCTGCCCCGGACTCAGGGGGGTGGGTTGAGTGTCCCTGCTGAGGTGAAGAAGGGTGCGTGTAGGGTGTGCTACCTGCCCCAGACTCCGGGGGTGGGTCGAGGGTCCCTGCTGAGATGAAGAAGGGTGCGTGTAGGGTGTGCTATCTGCCTCGGACTCAGGGGGTGGGTTGAGGGTCCCTGCTGAGGTGAAGAAGGGTGCTAGAAGGGTGTGCTATCTGCCCCGGACTCAGGGGGTGGGTTGAGTGTCCCTGCTGAGGTGAAGAAGGGTGCGTGTAGGGTGTGCTGTCTGCCCTGGACTCAGGGGGGGTGGGTCGAGGGTCCCTGCTAAGGTGAAGAAGGGTGCTTGAAGGGTGTGCTACCTGCCCCAGACTCCGGGGGGTGGGTCGAGGGTCCCTGCTGAGATGAAGAAGGGTGCGTGTAGGGTGTGCTATCTGCCTCGGACTCAGGGGGTGGGTTGAGGGTCCCTGCTGAGGTGAAGAAGGGTGCTAGAAGGGTGTGCTATCTGCCCCGGACTCAGGGGGGTGGGTTGAGTGTCCCTGCTAAGGTGAAGAAGGGCGCGTGTAGGGTGTGCTGTCTGCCCTGGGCTCAGGGGGGTGGGTCGAGGGTCCCTGCTGAGGTGAAGAAGGGTGCTAGAAGGGTGTGCTACCTGCCCCAGACTCAGGGGGTGGGTCGAGGGTCGCTGCTGAGATGAAGAAGGGTGCTAGAAGGGTGTGCTATCTGCCCTGGACTCAGGGGGGTGGGTTGAGGGTCCCTGCTGAGGTGAAGAAGGGTGCATGTAGGGTGTGCTATCTGCCCTGGACTCAGGGGGGGGGTGGGTCGAGGGTCCCTGCTAAGGTGAAGAAGCGTGCTAGAAGGGGGTGCTATCTGGCCCGGACTCAGGAGGGTGGTTCGAGGGTCCCTCCTGAGATGAAGATGTGGCTAGGAGGGTGTGCTATCTTCCCCGGACTCAGGGGGGTGGGTTGAGGGTCCCTGCTGAGGTGAAGAAGGGTGCTTGAAGGGTGTGCTATCTACCCTGGACTCAGGGGGTGGGTCGAGGGTCCCTGCTGAGATGAAGGAGGGTGTCAGATGGGTGTGCTATCTGCCCCGGACTCAGGGGGGTGGGTTGAGGGTCCCTGCTGAGGTGAAGAAGGGTGCTTGAAGGGTGTGCTATCTACCCTGGACTCAGGGGGTGGGTCGAGGGTCCCTGTTGAGATGAAGGAGGGTGTCAGATGGGTGTGCTATCTGCCCTGGACTCAGGGGGGTGGGTTGAGGGTCCCTGCTGAGGTGAAGAAGGGTGCGTGTAGGGTGTGCTAATTGCCCCGGACTCACGGGGTGGGTCGAGGGTCCCTGCTGAGTTGAAGATGTGGCTAGGAGGGTGTGCTATCAGCTCTGGACTCAAGGGGGGGTGGGTTGAGGGTCCCTGCTGAGGTGAAGAAGGGTGCTTGAAGGGTGTGCCAACTTCCCCGGACTCAGGGGGGGTGGGTCGAGGGTCCCTGCTGAGATGAAGGAGGGTGTCAAGATGGTGTACTATCTGCCCCGGACCCAGGAGGGTGGGTCGAGGTTCCCTCCTGAGATGAAGATGTGGCTAGGAGGGTGTGCTATCTTCCCCGGACTCAGGGGGGTGGATTGAGGGTCCCTGCTGAGGTGAAGAAGGGTGCTTGAAGGGTGTGCTATCTACCCTGGACTCAGGGGGTGGGTCGAGGGTCCCTGCTGAGATGAAGGAGGGTGTCAGATGGGTGTGCTATCTGCCCCGGACTCAGAGGGGTGGGTTGAGGGTCCCTGCTGAGGTGAAGAAGGGTGCGTGTAGGGTGTGCTAATTGCCCCGGACTCACGGGGTGGGTCGAGGGTCCCTGCTGAGATGAAGAAGGGTGCTAGGGGGGTGTGCTATCTGCCCCGGACTCAGGGGGGGGGTCGAAGGTCCCTGCTGAGTTGAAGATGTGGCTAGGAGGGTGTGCTATCTGCCCCGGACTCAGGGGGGTGGGTTGAGGGTCCCTGCTGAGGTGAAGAAGGGTGCGTGTAGGGTGTGCTATCTGCCCTGGACTCAGGGGGGTGGGTTGAGGGTCCCTGCTGAGGTGAAGAAGGGTGTGTGTAGGGTGTACTAACTGCCCCGGACTCAGGGGGGTGGGTTGAGGGACCCTGCTGAGGTGAAGAAGGGTGCTTGAAGGGTGTACTATCTGCCCCGGACTCAGGGGGGTGGGTCGAGGGTCCCTGCTGAGATGAAGGAGGGTGTCAAGAGGGTGTACTATCTGCCCCGGACTTAGGGGGGTGGGTTGAAGGTCCCTGCTGAGGTGAAGAAGGGTGCGTGTAGGGTCTGCTTTCTGCCCCGGACTCAGGGGGGTGGGTTGAGGGTCCCTGCTGAGATGAAGAAGGGTGCTAGAAGGGTGTGCTGGAATTTAATGTAAAAAATACATTATATGACAAGCAGGGCAAATGAGAGGGGCCAAAGGGGCAGTGGAATGGGAGACGAATGCGGATTGGAAAGGGTACTAAGTGAGAGAAAACACAGTATTTTGTAAAATAACCAACATTTTTGAAGACTGTGAAAGAGGACAGAGTGTGTGCGTGTTTTTGTCTGTATTTATGTAAGAAATGCTTGTGAAATCCGACAGACACCTCACCATAACCAACTGAAAGCAACTGAAAGCACCTGAAAGCACCTGCACCCAACTAGTCTCCAAAAAATACATTTATTAGGGGGTGTAACACCCCAAACACCTCCCATGAAGCTGCACCCCTGATTATGGGCACCGAGTCCAACCAATATAGTAAAGATTCCTGAATTTATGCATATATAATCCCTTGCTCATAGAAAGCCTTACAAATAATGACCATGCATTGGCAATGCCAATAAGTCAGTCTTACAAATGCAAGTAGCTCTTCAGTCACTGGTGAGTTTAGAAACTCACTAAGTCATCATACGCGCTTCAATATGGTACCAGATTGTGAAAGTCTTTCTTTTTCCATTGAATTCTCCGTTATAAGTACCTTCTCCGGGTTACTTATATACCGTCCACCTGGGGCCTTGGGACAATTTCTTCACACTCTTCCCCCTACCATAGCCGACTTGGCATGCAGGCCATCTAATTTCACATTGCTAGGGGATCTTAACATTCATTTTGACGACTCTTTTGACCCCACCGCAAAAGAATTGACATTGAGCCTCTTGGCACTAGAATTCAAACAATTAGTGTCCAAACCGACTCATATCAAAGGTCATTTACTTGATCCAGTCTTCAGTAACTGTGCAGATCTCACAATAGGAACCCCTTCTCCACTTCCGTGGTCAGACCACTTTTTGATCCCTTTTTCCTGGATCACTCCCAACCCCCACATCTTCACTAAAACAATCACCCGTAGGGAAAGGAACTGGTCCAAACTTCACCAGGATCGCTGGCTAACGGTCCTTGAAACTTCAAGGCCACCCAATAACCCCAATCCTATCCTAGCTAACGAGGAATATAATAACTGGATCCATAACTCCTTAGACTCCGTACTCCCCTTAAAATGCTCTCAAACGAAGCGCAGAACCACCACTGCACCCTGGTATTCCCCTAAACTACGGGAAAGCAAGCGACTCTGCAAAAGGTTAGAGAGGAAATGGCGACTGGACTACTCCCCCTCCAGTAAAGCTGTATATAGGGAGGCAATAAAAACCTATAAAAATGAAATTAAAATCACTCAATCAATCTTTTTTGAAGAAAAAATTAAAGCAGCTGCCTTTTCGCCTAAAGAAATCTATCAAATTGCAAAAACTCTCCTCAAACTCCCTCAGAAAGTACCAAACCCAACTGACGCTCAAAGTAGATGCAATAACCTAGCTGATTTCTTTTTCAGAAAATACAGACTATATACACTTCCTTCGTTCCCACTAAACTTGATATCTCCACTGCGAACTCTCTAAACATAGGAGTCCGCTCGCCAGCCACCTTAGATACCTTTCCCCTTCTCAACTCCACTACACTAGAATCTATTATGAACCAGGTGAAATCCGGCTCCCCCCTTGACCCGGCACCTCCACGTGCTTTATTGCCTGTCATTGGCACCATCCTTCCCACCATCCTTAACTTGCTTAACACCTCCATTTCTTCCTGCATTGTCCCTCCTCCCTGGAAGCGAGCCATGGTCAAGGCCTTAATAAAAAAATCTAACTTAGACCAAGACAATCCCAGTAATTACCGGCCGATCTCCTTGTTACCATGGCTGAGCAAGATCTTGGAGAAACATGTCAACTCCTCACTTTCAGAGTTCCTGGAGAGTAACCATTTACTCGATCCCTCCCAGACGGGATTTCGTCCCACGCATGGAACCGAAACGGCCCTTCTCACAGTAACCGAGGAGGCCAGGAAGATCCTTGATCAAGGAGGTTCCGCGGCAATCATCCTCCTCGATCTAAGTGCCGCATTCGACACTGTAAATCACAATATATTAATACATCGAATTACCAACTTAGGAGTATCAGGAAAGGCCATTACTTGGCTTAAATCCTTCTTAGCAGATCGTTCATTCCAGGTCTTTGAGGGCAATACTACCTCCCCCAGTATGCCACTCAATTGCGGTGTGCCTCAGGGCTCCTCCCTGAGTCCCACACTATTTAATATATATATGAGCCCCCTAGCTGAGATTGTCCGCCCATTTGGCATAAAAATTATCACCTATGCAGATGACACTCAGCTAGTGGTGGCCCTTAACCAACCAAATACTTCCCCTAACAACCTGAGTGATTGTCTGGAGGAGGTTGTTAAATGGATGACACTCTCCTGTTTAAAACTGAACGGGGAAAAAACTGAGCTTATGCTTTTAGGAAATACTGCCAAACTTGATTTGAATTTATTGTGGCCCATCTGCCTCGGCCCGGCTCCAGCACCAAAAAACACAATTAAAAGCCTGGGCATTTGGTTGGACAACTCCCTAAACTTTAACCATCAAGCAGCCAAACTTTCAGCCACCTGTTATGGTTTACTGAGACTGTTACAAAAATTCTTCCCCTACTTCCCTTTCAGGCCAAACAAATCATGGTCCAGGGACTCATTCTCTCGCGCCTGGACTTTGGAAACGCCCTGTATCTAGGGGCACCTCACTCCACCCTACGCAAACTTCAAGTTATTCAAAACTGCGCAGCCCGAACACTTCTGCAGATCCCCCGCCGACTCTCAATCAACAATGGATTAAAGAGCCTTCATTGGCTCCGGGTCAAAGAAAGAATTGAATTCAAGGCCTTGTGCATTGCACATAGGACCTTCTGGAAGACGGGCCCTGCCATCAACCACTCTCTGATTTCCCTTTATCAACCAAACAGACAGCTTCGCTCAGCATCTTCCTTCCTTGCCTTAGTGCCCAAGATCAAAAGAAGTAGATGCGGCGGCCGCTCTTTTGCCTATAATTCCGCCAAACTCTGGAATTCTCTTCCCCTTCATCTGCGGGCAGAACCCAACCTTTTACCTTTCCGCAAATTATTAAAAACTCTGCTCTTTAATAAACCTGTCTAGACCCTGACCATCTTTTCACCCGCGTTTTTGTCCGTAGCGCTAGGATGCCCTAGGGTAGTTATCGCGCTCTACAAATCGCCTTTTCATTTCATTTCATTTCATTTCTATGACTCATCATTCTATTCACACATGCATTCATATGGCCACTTACCCATCCACAATAAAACACACACGCAAACTCACCACGTATGTGCAAGATAGAAAAATACAAAAAAGAAAACATGCTGCTGCATAAACATGATGGGTATATGCTGGTAAAACAAAATTATGCATAGCTGCGGGCGTTCATCTTACAATGGTATTGCACACAGTGTATTGTTGTTTTCACAGTTCCAATATGGCCACCGCATTTAGAAGCAACGTATTAGCCATCTTGGATCAGTGAAACATTGATACACTATGCGCAATACCTTTCCAAGATGGACGCTCGGTAAACATTGCTGGTATTGTGCACAGTGATACACTATGCACAATAGAAGCAATATTTACTGTGGTGCAGAGATGCACTGTTGTACCAATCTTAGATGGTGAACTCTTGCAACTGTACAACAAGGATTCACTACGAATAATGCCATTCCAAGATGGACTCTTGGTTTAGAAACAGTGGCCACGCTGGGTGCAGCGTACTGTGGATGAAATGAGTGACAAACAGCCCAGGTGGACTGTCTGATGGGCGGCTGGACGCTCTAAAAAACTAAATAAAAAGGGAGGAAGAAAGAAAGAAAGAAAGAAAAGAAACAAACAAACAAACAAACAAAGAAACAAACAAAGAAAGAAAATAAAACCTGTAAAAGGAAACAATTTGGGCGGAATGGAGTATTCTCTGCCATGTTCCGTAAACGCTTAAAGTCTAAAATGACATGACATTACGATGACATAAATGACATTTCACCCATGGCTATGCACAATAGGCAAGCCATGCGTACTCAAGTGGGCATAAGCTTTAACAGGAGCACCCATCAAGTGCACATTCTCAAAATTATATGTATGTACAAAAAGCACAGTTGGCAAAACAGGATACAATGTATCCTAAGAAAGCCAATCAAGGATTATTTCACTACAAATCTTCTTCACCATGGTTTGTCCCCTACAGTAATCTATGGCAATCCATGAGAAACAATATGTAAGTGCAATAACTCAGTGTAATAACAGCCTGCTCTTCAAGGCCTACTGGCTTTAACGCAGTGTAATAACAGCCTGCTCTTCAAGGCCTACTGGCTTTAACACAGCGTAATAACAGCCTGCTCTTCAAGGCCTACTGGCTTTAACACAGCGTAATAACAGCCTGCTCTTCAAGGCCTACTGGCTTTAACGCAGTGTAATAACAGCCTGCTCTTCAAGGCCTACTGGCTTTAACACAGCATAATAACAGCCTGCTCTTCAAGGCCTACTGGCTTTAACGCAGCGTAATAACAGCCTGCTCTTCAAGGCCTACTGGCTTTAACGCAGTGTAATAACAGCCTGCTCTTCAAGGCCTACTGGCTTTAACGCAGTGTAATAACAGCCTGCTCTTCAAGGCCTACTGGCTTTAACACAGCGTAATAACAGCCTGCTCTTCAAGGCCTACTGGCTTTAACACAGCATAATAACAGCCTGCTCTTCAAGGCCTACTGGCTTTAACACAGCGTAATAACAGCCTGCTCTTCAAGGCCTACTGGCTTTAACACAGCATAATAACAGCCTGCTCTTCAAGGCCTACTGGCTTTAACACAGCATAATAACAGCCTGCTCTTCAAGGCCTACTGGCTTTAACACAGCATAATAACAGCCTGCTCTTCAAGGCCTACTGGCTTTAACACAGCATAATAACAGCCTGCTCTTCAAGGCCTACTGGCTTTAACACAGCGTAATAACAGTCTGCTCTTCAAGGACACCTGGCTTTAACACAGCGTAATAACAGCCTGCTCTTCAAGGCCTACTGGCTTTAACACAGCGTAATAACAGCCTGCTCTTCAAGGCCTACTGGCTTTAACACAGCATAATAACAGCCTGCTCTTCAAGGCCTACTGGCTTTAACACAGCGTAATAACAGCCTGCTCTTCAAGGCCTACTGGCTTTAACACAGCATAATAACAGCCTGCTCTTCAAGGCCTACTGGCTTTAACACAGCGTAATAACAGCCTGCTCTTCAAGGCCTACTGGCTTTAACGCAGCGTAATAACAGCCTGCTCTTCAAGGCCTACTGGCTTTAACGCAGCGTAATAACAGCCTGCTCTTCAAGGCCTACTGGCTTTAACGCAGCGTAATAACAGCCTGCTCTTCAAGGCCTACTGGCTTTAACGCAGCGTAATAACAGCCTGCTCTTCAAGGCCTACTGGCTTTAACGCAGCGTAATAACAGCCTGCTCTTCAAGGCCTACTGGCTTTAACGCAGCGTAATAACAGCCTGCTCTTCAAGGCCTACTGGCTTTAACGCAGCGTAATAACAGTCTGCTCTTCAAGGCCTACTGGCTTTAACGCAGCGTAATAACAGCCTGCTCTTCAAGGCCTACTGGCTTTAACGCAGCGTAATAACAGCCTGCTCTTCAAGGCCTACTGGCTTTAACGCAGCGTAATAACAGCCTGCTCTTCAAGGCCTACTGGCTTTAACGCAGCGTAATAACAGCCTGCTCTTCAAGGCCTACTGGCTTTAACGCAGCGTAATAACAGCCTGCTCTTCAAGGCCTACTGGCTTTAACGCAGCGTAATAACAGCCTGCTCTTCAAGGCCTACTGGCTTTAACGCAGCGTAATAACAGCCTGCTCTTCAAGGCCTACTGGCTTTAACGCAGCGTAATAACAGCCTGCTCTTCAAGGCCTACTGGCTTTAACGCAGCGTAATAACAGCCTGCTCTTCAAGGCCTACTGGCTTTAACGCAGCGTAATAACAGCCTGCTCTTCAAGGCCTACTGGCTTTAACGCAGCGTAATAACAGCCTGCTCTTCAAGGCCTACTGGCTTTAACGCAGCGTAATAACAGCCTGCTCTTCAAGGCCTACTGGCTTTAACGCAGCGTAATAACAGCCTGCTCTTCAAGGCCTACTGGCTTTAACGCAGCGTAATAACAGCCTGCTCTTCAAGGCCTACTGGCTTTAACACAGCGTAATAACAGCCTGCTCTTCAAGGCCTACTGGCTTTAACACAGCGTAATAACAGCCTGCTCTTCAAGGCCTACTGGCTTTAACGCAGCGTAATAACAGCCTGCTCTTCAAGGCCTACTGGCTTTAACGCAGCGTAATAACAGCCTGCTCTTCAAGGCCTACTGGCTTTAACGCAGCGTAATAACAGCCTGCTCTTCAAGGCCTACTGGCTTTAACGCAGCGTAATAACAGCCTGCTCTTCAAGGCCTACTGGCTTTAACGCAGTGTAATAACAGCCTGCTCTTCAAGGCCTATTGGCTTTAACACAGCGTAATAACAGCCTGCTCTTCAAGGCCTACTGGCTTGAACGCAGCGTAATAACAGCCTGCTCTTCAAGGCCTACTGGCTTTAACGCAGTGTAATAACAGCCTGCTCTTCAAGGCCTACTGGCTTTAACACAGCGTAATAACAGCCTGCTCTTCAAGGCCTACTGGCTTTAACACAGCATAATAACAGTCTGCTCTTCAAAGACACCTGGCTTTAACGCAGCGTAATAACAGCCTGCTCTTCAAGGCCTACTGGCTTTAACGCAGCGTAATAACAGTCTGCTCTTCAAGGCCTACTGGCTTTAACGCAGCGTAATAACAGCCTGCTCTTCAAGGCCTACTGGCTTTAACGCAGCGTAATAACAGCCTGCTCTTCAAGGCCTACTGGCTTTAACGCAGTGTAATAACAGCCTGCTCTTCAAGGCCTACTGGCTTTAACGCAGCGTAATAACAGCCTGCTCTTCAAGGCCTACTGGCTTTAACGCAGCGTAATAACAGCCTGCTCTTCAAGGCCTACTGGCTTTAACGCAGTGTAATAACAGCCTGCTCTTCAAGGCCTACTGGCTTTAACGCAGTGTAATAACAGCCTGCTCTTCAAGGCCTACTGGCTTTAACACAGCGTAATAACAGCCTGCTCTTCAAGGCCTACTGGCTTTAACACAGCGTAATAACAGCCTGCTCTTCAAGGCCTACTGGCTTTAACACAGCGTAATAACAGCCTGCTCTTCAAGGCCTACTGGCTTTAACGCAGCGTAATAACAGCCTGCTCTTCAAGGCCTACTGGCTTTAACGCAGCGTAATAACAGCCTGCTCTTCAAGGCCTACTGGCTTTAACGCAGTGTAATAACAGCCTGCTCTTCAAGGCCTATTGGCTTTAACGCAGCGTAATAACAGCCTGCTCTTCAAGGCCTACTGGCTTGAACGCAGCGTAATAACAGCCTGCTCTTCAAGGCCTACTGGCTTTAACGCAGTGTAATAACAGCCTGCTCTTCAAGGCCTACTGGCTTTAACACAGCGTAATAACAGCCTGCTCTTCAAGGCCTACTGGCTTTAACACAGCGTAATAACAGCCTGCTCTTCAAGGCCTACTGGCTTTAACACAGCATAATAACAGCCTGCTCTTCAAGGCCTACTGGCTTTAACACAGCGTAATAACAGCCTGCTCTTCAAGGCCTACTGGCTTTAACACAGCGTAATAACAGCCTGCTCTTCAAGGCCTACTGGCTTTAACACAGCGTAATAACAGCCTGCTCTTCAAGGCCTACTGGCTTGAACATGTTGTAATAACAGCCTGCTCTTCAAAGACACCTGGCTTTAACGCAGCGTAATAACAGCCTGCTCTTCAAGGCCTACTGGCTTTAACACAGCGTAATAACAGCCTGCTCTTCAAGGCCTACTGGCTTTAACACAGCGTAATAACAGCCTGCTCTTCAAGGCCTACTGGCTTTAACACAGCGTAATAACAGCCTGCTCTTCAAGGCCTACTGGCTTTAACGCAGCGTAATAACAGCCTGCTCTTCAAGGCCTACTGGCTTGAACAAGGTGTCATAACTGTCATCGTCATCAATATACTTTATTCGATTTTACTAATAAAATCATAAAAGACATAACATATCATAAAAGTTTACACACAAATTGTCACAGTCAAAGTCATCCATATTTTAACACTCCTGATAGAAAACGTACAAGACAAAAGCAGACAAATGGGGATTTTAAAAACAATAAAGCGAGCCTGGCTTGAGAAAAACTCATTGAATTAAAATTGGAAATAGAAACTTATGCTGCAGATTATTATATTTTGGACAGAACAGAGTGACATGTAAAGTATCATTGATCGTTGTATTATCACAATTACAAGGGGACGGGTCCAGGTACGAGAAACAACTGTGATTAGAAAGGATAAGGCCAGGAAATAGGTTCAACCTGCAATAGGTCAACAGACGACGTTGATGGCGTGTGACGTTCCAGGTTAGATATGGTTCTATGTTACTGACAGTTTGTACTGAAACTGCATGCCGCATAGACTGTTTTGTTAATGCTAAATCCTCATGTTCTGACGCCCACTTTTCCCTAAGCGATTACACTGCCTTTTTGCCCACAGAACGTGTTAGCGCGGAGGGATTATCATACAGACCAGACCTCCCCAAGGCCCGCAAGTTACCGGCCACATACGAAGGGTTTTTCCAAATTTAAACAGTCTTGCAGAATTAATCTGCTAAAACTAAGTTCCTCCTTTAACCAAATCAGGTTCCAAAGCTTTAAAGGGCCAAGAGTGTAATAACAGTCTGTTCTTCAATGCCTACTGGCTTTAACAAGGTGTAATAACAGTCTGTTCTTCAATGCCTACTGGTTTTAACGAAGTGCAATAAGAGCCTTCTCTTCAAGGAGAACCGGCTTTAACAAGGTGTAATAACAGTCTGTTCTTCAATGCCTACTGGCTTTAACGCAGTGCAATAACAGCCTTCTCTTCAAGGAGAACCGGCTTTAACAAGGTGTAATAACAGTCTGTTCTTCAATGCCTACTGGCTTTAACGCAGTGCAATAACAGCCTTCTCTTCAAGGAGAACCGGCTTTAACAAGGTGTAATAACAGTCTGTTCTTCAATGCCTACTGGCTTTAACAAGGTGTAATAACAGTCTGTTCTTCAAGGAGAACCGGCTTTAACAAGGTGTAATAACAGTCTGTTCTTCAATGCCTACTGGCTTTAACGCAGTGCAATAACAGCCTGCTCTTCAAGGACAACCGGCTTTAACAAGGTGTAATAACAGCCTGTTCTTCAATGCCTACTGGCTTTAACACAGCATAATAACAGCCTGCTCTTCAAGGCCTACTGGCTTTAACACAGCATAATAACAGTCTGCTCTTCAAGGACACCTGGCTTTAACACAGCGTAATAACAGCCTGCTCTTCAAGGCCTACTGGCTTTAACACAGCGTAATAACAGCCTGCTCTTCAAGGCCTACTGGCTTTAACACAGCGTAATAACAGCCTGCTCTTCAAGGCCTACTGGCTTTAACACAGCGTAATAACAGCCTGCTCTTCAAGGCCTACTGGCTTTAACGCAGCGTAATAACAGCCTGCTCTTCAAGGCCTACTGGCTTTAACGCAGCGTAATAACAGCCTGCTCTTCAAGGCCTACTGGCTTTAACGCAGCGTAATAACAGCCTGCTCTTCAAGGCCTACTGGCTTTAACGCAGCGTAATAACAGCCTGCTCTTCAAGGCCTACTGGCTTTAACGCAGCGTAATAACAGCCTGCTCTTCAAGGCCTACTGGCTTTAACGCAGCGTAATAACAGCCTGCTCTTCAAGGCCTACTGGCTTTAACGCAGCGTAATAACAGCCTGCTCTTCAAGGCCTACTGGCTTTAACGCAGCGTAATAACAGCCTGCTCTTCAAGGCCTACTGGCTTTAACGCAGCGTAATAACAGCCTGCTCTTCAAGGCCTACTGGCTTTAACGCAGCGTAATAACAGTCTGCTCTTCAAGGCCTACTGGCTTTAACGCAGCGTAATAACAGCCTGCTCTTCAAGGCCTACTGGCTTTAACGCAGCGTAATAACAGCCTGCTCTTCAAGGCCTACTGGCTTTAACGCAGCGTAATAACAGCCTGCTCTTCAAGGCCTACTGGCTTTAACGCAGCGTAATAACAGCCTGCTCTTCAAGGCCTACTGGCTTTAACGCAGCGTAATAACAGTCTGCTCTTCAAGGCCTACTGGCTTTAACGCAGCGTAATAACAGCCTGCTCTTCAAGGCCTACTGGCTTTAACGCAGCGTAATAACAGCCTGCTCTTCAAGGCCTACTGGCTTTAACGCAGCGTAATAACAGCCTGCTCTTCAAGGCCTACTGGCTTTAACGCAGCGTAATAACAGCCTGCTCTTCAAGGCCTACTGGCTTTAACGCAGCGTAATAACAGCCTGCTCTTCAAGGCCTACTGGCTTTAACGCAGCGTAATAACAGCCTGCTCTTCAAGGCCTACTGGCTTTAACGCAGCGTAATAACAGCCTGCTCTTCAAGGCCTACTGGCTTTAACGCAGCGTAATAACAGCCTGCTCTTCAAGGCCTACTGGCTTTAACGCAGCGTAATAACAGCCTGCTCTTCAAGGCCTACTGGCTTTAACGCAGCGTAATAACAGCCTGCTCTTCAAGGCCTACTGGCTTTAACGCAGCGTAATAACAGCCTGCTCTTCAAGGCCTACTGGCTTTAACGCAGCGTAATAACAGCCTGCTCTTCAAGGCCTACTGGCTTTAACGCAGCGTAATAACAGCCTGCTCTTCAAGGCCTACTGGCTTTAACGCAGCGTAATAACAGCCTGCTCTTCAAGGCCTATTGGCTTTAACACAGCGTAATAACAGCCTGCTCTTCAAGGCCTACTGGCTTGAACGCAGCGTAATAACAGCCTGCTCTTCAAGGCCTACTGGCTTTAACGCAGTGTAATAACAGCCTGCTCTTCAAGGCCTACTGGCTTTAACACAGCGTAATAACAGCCTGCTCTTCAAGGCCTACTGGCTTTAACACAGCATAATAACAGTCTGCTCTTCAAAGACACCTGGCTTTAACGCAGCGTAATAACAGCCTGCTCTTCAAGGCCTACTGGCTTTAACGCAGCGTAATAACAGTCTGCTCTTCAAGGCCTACTGGCTTTAACGCAGCGTAATAACAGCCTGCTCTTCAAGGCCTACTGGCTTTAACGCAGCGTAATAACAGCCTGCTCTTCAAGGCCTACTGGCTTTAACGCAGTGTAATAACAGCCTGCTCTTCAAGGCCTACTGGCTTTAACGCAGCGTAATAACAGCCTGCTCTTCAAGGCCTACTGGCTTTAACGCAGCGTAATAACAGCCTGCTCTTCAAGGCCTACTGGCTTTAACGCAGTGTAATAACAGCCTGCTCTTCAAGGCCTACTGGCTTTAACGCAGTGTAATAACAGCCTGCTCTTCAAGGCCTACTGGCTTTAACACAGCGTAATAACAGCCTGCTCTTCAAGGCCTACTGGCTTTAACACAGCGTAATAACAGCCTGCTCTTCAAGGCCTACTGGCTTTAACACAGCGTAATAACAGCCTGCTCTTCAAGGCCTACTGGCTTTAACACAGCGTAATAACAGCCTGCTCTTCAAGGCCTACTGGCTTTAACACAGCGTAATAACAGCCTGCTCTTCAAGGCCTACTGGCTTTAACGCAGCGTAATAACAGCCTGCTCTTCAAGGCCTACTGGCTTTAACGCAGTGTAATAACAGCCTGCTCTTCAAGGCCTATTGGCTTTAACACAGCGTAATAACAGCCTGCTCTTCAAGGCCTACTGGCTTGAACGCAGCGTAATAACAGCCTGCTCTTCAAGGCCTACTGGCTTTAACGCAGTGTAATAACAGCCTGCTCTTCAAGGCCTACTGGCTTTAACACAGCGTAATAACAGCCTGCTCTTCAAGGCCTACTGGCTTTAACACAGCGTAATAACAGCCTGCTCTTCAAGGCCTACTGGCTTTAACACAGCATAATAACAGCCTGCTCTTCAAGGCCTACTGGCTTTAACACAGCGTAATAACAGCCTGCTCTTCAAGGCCTACTGGCTTTAACACAGCGTAATAACAGCCTGCTCTTCAAGGCCTACTGGCTTTAACACAGCGTAATAACAGCCTGCTCTTCAAGGCCTACTGGCTTGAACATGTTGTAATAACAGCCTGCTCTTCAAAGACACCTGGCTTTAACGCAGCGTAATAACAGCCTGCTCTTCAAGGCCTACTGGCTTTAACACAGCGTAATAACAGCCTGCTCTTCAAGGCCTACTGGCTTTAACACAGCGTAATAACAGCCTGCTCTTCAAGGCCTACTGGCTTTAACACAGCGTAATAACAGCCTGCTCTTCAAGGCCTACTGGCTTTAACGCAGCGTAATAACAGCCTGCTCTTCAAGGCCTACTGGCTTGAACAAGGTGTCATAACTGTCATCGTCATCAATATACTTTATTCGATTTTACTAATAAAATCATAAAAGACATAACATATCATAAAAGTTTACACACAAATTGTCACAGTCAAAGTCATCCATATTTTAACACTCCTGATAGAAAACGTACAAGACAAAAGCAGACAAATGGGGATTTTAAAAACAATAAAGCGAGCCTGGCTTGAGAAAAACTCATTGAATTAAAATTGGAAATAGAAACTTATGCTGCAGATTATTATATTTTGGACAGAACAGAGTGACATGTAAAGTATCATTGATCGTTGTATTATCACAATTACAAGGGGACGGGTCCAGGTACGAGAAACAACTGTGATTAGAAAGGATAAGGCCAGGAAATAGGTTCAACCTGCAATAGGTCAACAGACGACGTTGATGGCGTGTGACGTTCCAGGTTAGATATGGTTCTATGTTACTGACAGTTTGTACTGAAACTGCATGCCGCATAGACTGTTTTGTTAATGCTAAATCCTCATGTTCTTACGCCCACTTTTCCCTAAGCGATTACACTGCCTTTTTGCCCACAGAACGTGTTAGCGCGGAGGGATTATCATACAGACCAGACCTCCCCAAGGCCCGCAAGTTACCGGCCACATACGAAGGGTTTTTCCAAATTTAAACAGTCTTGCAGAATTAATCTGCTAAAACTAAGTTCCTCCTTTAACCAAATCAGGTTCCAAAGCTTTAAAGGGCCAAGAGTGTAATAACAGTCTGTTCTTCAATGCCTACTGGCTTTAACAAGGTGTAATAACAGTCTGTTCTTCAATGCCTACTGGTTTTAACGAAGTGCAATAAGAGCCTTCTCTTCAAGGAGAACCGGCTTTAACAAGGTGTAATAACAGTCTGTTCTTCAATGCCTACTGGCTTTAACGCAGTGCAATAACAGCCTTCTCTTCAAGGAGAACCGGCTTTAACAAGGTGTAATAACAGTCTGTTCTTCAATGCCTACTGGCTTTTACGCAGTGCAATAACAGCCTTCTCTTCAAGGAGAACCGGCTTTAACAAGGTGTAATAACAGTCTGTTCTTCAATGCCTACTGGCTTTAACAAGGTGTAATAACAGTCTGTTCTTCAAGGAGAACCGGCTTTAACAAGGTGTAATAACAGTCTGTTCTTCAATGCCTACTGGCTTTAACAAGGTGAAATAACAGTCTGTTCTTCAAGGAGAACCGGCTTTAACAAGGTGTAATAACAGTCTGTTCTTCAATGCCTACTGGCTTTAACGCAGTGCAATAACAGCCTGCTCTTCAAGGACAACCGGCTTTAACAAGGTGTAATAACAGTCTGTTCTTCAATGCCTACTGGCTTTAACGCAGTGCAATAACAGCCTGCTCTTCAAGGACAACCGGCTTTAACAAGGTGTAATAACAGTCTGTTCTTCAATGCCTACTGGCTTTAACAAGGTGTAATAGCAATCTGTTCTTCAAGGAGAACCGGCTTTAACAAGGTGTAATAACAGTCTGTTCTTCAATGCCTACGGGCTTTAACGCAGTGCAATAACAGCCTTCTCTTCAAGGAGAACCGGCTTTAACAAGGTGTAATAACAGTCTGTTCTTCAATGCCTACTGGCTTTAACGCAGTGCAATAACAGCCTTCTCTTCAAGCAGAACCGGCTTTAACAAGGTGTAATAACAGTCTATTCTTCAATGCCTACTGTCTTTAACGCAGTGCAATAACAGCCTGCTCTTCAAGGACAACCGGCTTTAACAAGGTGTAATAACAGTCTGTTCTTCAATGCCTACTGGCTTTAACAAGGTGTAATAACAGTCTGTTCTTCAATGCCTACTGGCTTTAACAAGGTGTAATAGCAATCTGTTCTTCAAGGAGAACCGGCTTTAACAAGGTGTAATAACAGTCTGTTCTTCAATGCCTACTGGCTTTAACAAGGTGTAATAACAGTCTGTTCTTCAAGGAGAACCGGCTTTAACAAGGTGTAATAACAGTCTGTTCTTCAATGCCTACTGGCTTTAACAAGGTGTAATAACAGTCTGTTCTTCAAGGAGAACCGGCTTTAACAAGGTGTAATAACAGTCTGTTCTTCAATGCCTACTGGCTTTAACGCAGTGCAATAACAGCCTTCTCTTCAAGGAGAACCGGCTTTAACAAGGTGTAATAACAGTCTGTTCTTCAATGCCTACTGGCTTTAACGCAGTGCAATAACAGCCTTCTCTTCAAGGAGAACCGGCTTTAACAAGGTGTAATAACAGTCTATTCTTCAATGCCTACAGTCTTTAACGCAGTGCAATAACAGCCTGCTCTTCAAGGACAACCGGCTTTAACAAGGTGTAATAACAGTCTGTTCTTCAATGCCTACTAGCTTTAACAAGGTGTAATAACAGTCTGTTCTTCAATGCCTACTGGCTTTAACAAGGTGTAATAGCAATCTGTTCTTCAAGGAGAACCGGCTTTAACAAGGTGTAATAACAGTCTGTTCTTCAATGCCTACTGGCTTTAACGCAGTGCAATAACAGTCTGTTCTTCAAGGAGAACCGGCTTTAACAAGGTGTAATAACAGTCTGTTCTTCAATGCCTATTGGCTTTAACAAGGTGTAATAGCAATCTGTTCTTCAAGGAGAACCGGCTTTAACAAGGTGTAATAACAGTCTGTTCTTCAATGCCTACTGGCTTTAACGCAGTGCAATAACAGCCTTCTCTTCAAGGAGAACCGGCTTTAACAAGGTGTAATAACAGTCTGTTCTTCAATGCCTACTGGCTTTAACAAGGTGTAATAGCAATCAGTTCTTCAAGGATAACCGGCTTTAACAAGGTGTAATAACAGTCTGTTCTTCAATGCCTACTGGCTTTAACGCAGTGCAATAACAGCCTTCTCTTCAAAGAGAACCGGCTTTAACAAGGTGTAATAACAGTCTATTCTTCAATGCCTACTGGCTTTAACGCAGTGCAATAACAGCCTTCTCTTCAAAGAGAACCGGCTTTAACAAGGTGTAATAACAGTCTGTTCTTCAATGCCTACTGGCTTTAACAAGGTGTAATAGCAATCTGTTCTTCAAGGAGAACCGGCTTTAACAAGGTGTAATAACAGTCTGTTCTTCAATGCCTACTGGCTTTAACAAGGTGTAATAGCAATCTGTTCTTCAAGGAGAACCGGCTTTAACAAGGTGTAATAACAGTCTGTTCTTCAATGCCTACTGGCTTTAACGCAGTGCAATAACAGTCTGTTCTTCAAGGAGAACCGGCTTTAACAAGGTGTAATAACAGTCTGTTCTTCAATGCCTACTGGCTTTAACAAGGTGTAATAGCAATCAGTTCTTCAAGGAGAACCGGCTTTAACAAGGTGTAATAACAGTCTGTTCTTCAATGCCTACTGGCTTTAACGCAGTGCAATAACAGCCTTCTCTTCAAAGAGAACCGGCTTTAACAAGGTGTAATAACAGTCTATTCTTCAATGCCTACTGGCTTTAACGCAGTGCAATAACAGCCTTCTCTTCAAAGAGAACCGGCTTTAACAAGGTGTAATAACAGTCTGTTCTTCAATGCCTACTGGCTTTAACAAGGTGTAATAACAGTCTGTTCTTCAATGCCTACTGGCTTTAACAAGGTGTAATAGCAATCTGTTCTTCAAGGAGAACCGGCTTTAACAAGGTGTAATAACAGTCTGTTCTTCAATGCCTACTGGCTTTAACAAGGTGTAATAGCAATCTGTTCTTCAAGGAGAACCGGCTTTAACAAGGTGTAATAACAGTCTGTTCTTCAATGCCTACTGGCTTTAACGCAGTGCAATAACAGTCTGTTCTTCAAGGAGAACCGGCTTTAACAAGGTGTAATAACAGTCTGTTCTTCAATGCCTACTGGCTTTAACGCAGTGCAATAACAGCCTTCTCTTCAAGGAGAACCGGCTTTAACAAGGTGTAATAACAGTCTGTTCTTCAATGCCTACTGGCTTTAACGCAGTGCAATAACAGCCTTCTCTTCAAGGAGAACCGGCTTTAACAAGGTGTAATAACAGTCTGTTCTTCAATGCCTACTGGCTTTAACAAGGTGTAATAGCAATCAGTTCTTCAAGGAGAACCGGCTTTAACAAGGTGTAATAACAGTCTGTTCTTCAATGACTACTGGCTTTAACGCAGTGCAATAACAGCCTTCTCTTCAAAGAGAACCGGCTTTAACAAGGTGTAATAACAGTCTATTCTTCAATGCCTACTGGCTTTAACGCAGTGCAATAACAGCCTTCTCTTCAAAGAGAACCGGCTTTAACAAGGTGTAATAACAGTCTGTTCTTCAATGCCTACTGGCTTTAACAAGGTGTAATAGCAATCTGTTCTTCAAGGAGAACCGGCTTTAACAAGGTGTAATAACAGTCTGTTCTTCAATGCCTACTGGCTTTAACAAGGTGTAATAGCAATCTGTTCTTCACGGAGAACCGGCTTTAACAAGGTGTAATAACAGTCTGTTCTTCAATGCCTACTGGCTTTAACGCAGTGCAATAACAGTCTGTTCTTCAAGGAGAACCGGCTTTAACAAGGTGTAATAACAGTCTGTTCTTCAATGCCTACTGGCTTTAACAAGGTGTAATAGCAATCAGTTCTTCAAGGAGAACCGGCTTTAACAAGGTGTAATAACAGTCTGTTCTTCAATGCCTACTGGCTTTAACGCAGTGCAATAACAGCCTTCTCTTCAAAGAGAACCGGCTTTAACAAGGTGTAATAACAGTCTATTCTTCAATGCCTACTGGCTTTAACGCAGTGCAATAACAGCCTTCTCTTCAAAGAGAACCGGCTTTAACAAGGTGTAATAACAGTCTGTTCTTCAATGCCTACTGGCTTTAACAAGGTGTGATAACAGTCTGTTCTTCAATGCCTACTGGCTTTAACAAGGTGTAATAGCAATCTGTTCTTCAAGGAGAACCAGCTTTAACAAGGTGTAATAACAGTCTGTTCTTCAATGCCTACTGGCTTTAACAAGGTGTAATAGCAATCTGTTCTTCAAGGAGAACCGGCTTTAACAAGGTGTAATAACAGTCTATTCTTCAATGCCTACTGGCTTTAACGCAGTGCAATAACAGCCTTCTCTTCAAAGAGAACCGGCTTTAACAAGGTGTAATAACAGTCTGTTCTTCAATGCCTACTGGCTTTAACAAGGTGTAATAACAGTCTGTTCTTCAATGCCTACTGGCTTTAACAAGGTGTAATAGCAATCTGTTCTTCAAGGAGAACCGGCTTTAACAAGGTGTAATAACAGTCTGTTCTTCAATGCCTACTGGCTTTAACAAGGTGTAATAGCAATCTGTTCTTCAAGGAGAACCGGCTTTAACAAGGTGTAATAACAGTCTGTTCTTCAATGCCTACTGGCTTTAACGCAGTGCAATAACAGTCTGTTCTTCAAGGAGAACCGGCTTTAACAAGGTGTAATAACAGTCTGTTCTTCAATGCCTACTGGCTTTAACGCAGTGCAATAACAGCCTGCTCTTCAAGGACAACCGGCTTTAACAAGGTGTAATAACAGTCTGTTCTTCAATGCCTACTGGCTTTAACAAGGTGTAATAGCAATCTGTTCTTCAAGGAGAACCGGCTTTAACAAGGTGTAATAACAGTCTGTTCTTCAATGCCTACTGGCTTTAACGCAGTGCAATAACAGCCTTCTCTTCAAGGAGAACCGGCTTTAACAAGGTGTAATAACAGTCTGTTCTTCAATGCCTACTGGCTTTAACGCAGTGCAATAACAGCCTTCTCTTCAAGGAGAACCGGCTTTAACAAGGTGTAATAACAGTCTGTTCTTCAATGCCTACTGGCTTTAACAAGGTGTAATAGCAATCAGTTCTTCAAGGAGAACCGGCTTTAACAAGGTGTAATAACAGTCTGTTCTTCAATGACTACTGGCTTTAACGCAGTGCAATAACAGCCTTCTCTTCAAAGAGAACCGGCTTTAACAAGGTGTAATAACAGTCTATTCTTCAATGCCTACTGGCTTTAACGCAGTGCAATAACAGCCTTCTCTTCAAAGAGAACCGGCTTTAACAAGGTGTAATAACAGTCTGTTCTTCAATGCCTACTGGCTTTAACAAGGTGTAATAGCAATCTGTTCTTCAAGGAGAACCGGCTTTAACAAGGTGTAATAACAGTCTGTTCTTCAATGCCTACTGGCTTTAACAAGGTGTAATAGCAATCTGTTCTTCACGGAGAACCGGCTTTAACAAGGTGTAATAACAGTCTGTTCTTCAATGCCTACTGGCTTTAACGCAGTGCAATAACAGTCTGTTCTTCAAGGAGAACCGGCTTTAACAAGGTGTAATAACAGTCTGTTCTTCAATGCCTACTGGCTTTAACAAGGTGTAATAGCAATCAGTTCTTCAAGGAGAACCGGCTTTAACAAGGTGTAATAACAGTCTGTTCTTCAATGCCTACTGGCTTTAACGCAGTGCAATAACAGCCTTCTCTTCAAAGAGAACCGGCTTTAACAAGGTGTAATAACAGTCTATTCTTCAATGCCTACTGGCTTTAACGCAGTGCAATAACAGCCTTCTCTTCAAAGAGAACCGGCTTTAACAAGGTGTAATAACAGTCTGTTCTTCAATGCCTACTGGCTTTAACAAGGTGTAATAACAGTCTGTTCTTCAGTGCCTACTGGCTTTAACAAGGTGTAATAGCAATCTGTTCTTCAAGGAGAACCGGCTTTAACAAGGTGTAATAACAGTCTGTTCTTCAATGCCTACTGGCTTTAACAAGGTGTAATAGCAATCTGTTCTTCAAGGAGAACCGGCTTTAACAAGGTGTAATAACAGTCTATTCTTCAATGCCTACTGGCTTTAACGCAGTGCAATAACAGCCTTCTCTTCAAAGAGAACCGGCTTTAACAAGGTGTAATAACAGTCTGTTCTTCAATGCCTACTGGCTTTAACAAGGTGTAATAACAGTCTGTTCTTCAATGCCTACTGGCTTTAACAAGGTGTAATAGCAATCTGTTCTTCAAGGAGAACCGGCTTTAACAAGGTGTAATAACAGTCTGTTCTTCAATGCCTACTGGCTTTAACAAGGTGTAATAGCAATCTGTTCTTCAAGGAGAACCGGCTTTAACAAGGTGTAATAACAGTCTGTTCTTCAATGCCTACTGGCTTTAACGCAGTGCAATAACAGTCTGTTCTTCAAGGAGAACCGGCTTTAACAAGGTGTAATAACAGTCTGTTCTTCAATGCCTACTGGCTTTAACGCAGTGCAATAACAGCCTGCTCTTCAAGGACAACCGGCTTTAACAAGGTGTAATAACAGTCTGTTCTTCAATGCCTACTGGCTTTAACAAGGTGTAATAGCAATCTGTTCTTCAAGGAGAACCGGCTTTAACAAGGTGTAATAACAGTCTGTTCTTCAATGCCTACTGGCTTTAACGCAGTGCAATAACAGCCTTCTCTTCAAAGAGAACCGGCTTTAACAAGGTGCAATAACAGTCTGTTCTTCTAGGAGAACCGGCTTTAACAAGGTGTAATAACAGTCTGTTCTTCAATGCCTACTGGCTTTAACGCAGTGCAATAACAGCCTGCTCTTCTAGGACAACCGGCTTTAACAAGGTGTAATAACAGTCTGTTCTTCAATGCCTACTGGCTTTAACAAGGTGTAATAGCAATCTGTTCTTCAAGGAGAACCGGCTTTAACAAGGTGTAATAACAGTCTGTTCTTCAATGCCTACTGGCTTTAACGCAGTGCAATAACAGCCTTCTCTTCAAGGAGAACCGGCTTTAACAAGGTGTAATAACAGTCTGTTCTTCAATGCCTACTGGCTTTAACGCAGTGCAATAACAGCCTTCTCTTCAAGGAGAACCGGCTTTAACAAGGTGTAATAACAGTCTGTTCTTCAATGCCTACTGGCTTTAACAAGGTGTAATAGCAATCAGTTCTTCAAGGAGAACCGGCTTTAACACGGTGTAATAACAGTCTGTTCTTCAATGACTACTGGCTTTAACGCAGTGCAATAACAGCCTTCTCTTCAAAGAGAACCGGCTTTAACAAGGTGTAATAACAGTCTTTTCTTCAATGCCTACTGGCTTTAACGCAGTGCAATAACAGCCTTCTCTTCAAAGAGAACCGGCTTTAACAAGGTGTAATAACAGTCTGTTCTTCAATGCCTACTGGCTTTAACAAGGTGTAATAGCAATCTGTTCTTCAAGGAGAACCGGCTTTAACAAGGTGTAATAACAGTCTGTTCTTCAATGCCTACTGGCTTTAACAAGGTGTAATAGCAATCTGTTCTTCACGGAGAACCGGCTTTAACAAGGTGTAATAACAGTCTGTTCTTCAATGCCTACTGGCTTTAACGCAGTGCAATAACAGTCTGTTCTTCAAGGAGAACCGGCTTTAACAAGGTGTAATAACAGTCTGTTCTTCAATGCCTACTGGCTTTAACAAGGTGTAATAGCAATCAGTTCTTCAAGGAGAACCGGCTTTAACAAGGTGTAATAACAGTCTGTTCTTCAATGCCTACTGGCTTTAACGCAGTGCAATAACAGCCTTCTCTTCAAAGAGAACCGGCTTTAACAAGGTGTAATAACAGTCTATTCTTCAATGCCTACTGGCTTTAACGCAGTGCAATAACAGCCTTCTCTTCAAAGAGAACCGGCTTTAACAAGGTGTAATAACAGTCTGTTCTTCAATGCCTACTGGCTTTAACAAGGTGTAATAACAGTCTGTTCTTCAATGCCTACTGGCTTTAACAAGGTGTAATAGCAATCTGTTCTTCAAGGAGAACCGGCTTTAACAAGGTGTAATAACAGTCTGTTCTTCAATGCCTACTGGCTTTAACAAGGTGTAATAGCAATCTGTTCTTCAAGGAGAACCGGCTTTAACAAGGTGTAATAACAGTCTATTCTTCAATGCCTACTGGCTTTAACGCAGTGCAATAACAGCCTTCTCTTCAAAGAGAACCGGCTTTAACAAGGTGTAATAACAGTCTGTTCTTCAATGCCTACTGGCTTTAACAAGGTGTAATAACAGTCTGTTCTTCAATGCCTACTGGCTTTAACAAGGTGTAATAGCAATCTGTTCTTCAAGGAGAACCGGCTTTAACAAGGTGTAATAACAGTCTGTTCTTCAATGCCTACTGGCTTTAACAAGGTGTAATAGCAATCTGTTCTTCAAGGAGAACCGGCTTTAACAAGGTGTAATAACAGTCTGTTCTTCAATGCCTACTGGCTTTAACGCAGTGCAATAACAGTCTGTTCTTCAAGGAGAACCGGCTTTAACAAGGTGTAATAACAGTCTGTTCTTCAATGCCTACTGGCTTTAACGCAGTGCAATAACAGCCTGCTCTTCAAGGACAACCGGCTTTAACAAGGTGTAATAACAGTCTGTTCTTCAATGCCTACTGGCTTTAACAAGGTGTAATAGCAATCTGTTCTTCAAGGAGAACCGGCTTTAACAAGGTGTAATAACAGTCTGTTCTTCAATGCCTACTGGCTTTAACGCAGTGCAATAACAGCCTTCTCTTCAAGGAGAACCGGCTTTAACAAGGTGTAATAACAGTCTGTTCTTCAATGCCTACTGGCTTTAACGCAGTGCAATAACAGCCTTCTCTTCAAAGAGAACCGGCTTTAACAAGGTGCAATAACAGTCTGTTCTTCTAGGAGAACCGGCTTTAACAAGGTGTAATAACAGTCTGTTCTTCAATGCCTACTGGCTTTAACGCAGTGCAATAACGGCCTGCTCTTCAAGGACAACCGGCTTTAACAAGGTGTAATAACAGTCTGTTCTTCAATGCCTACTGTCTTTAACGCAGTGCAATAACAGCCTTCTCTTCAAAGAGAACCGGCTTTAACAAGGTGTAATAACAGTCTATTCTTCAATGCCTACTGGCTTTAACGCAGTGCAATAACAGCCTTCTCTTCAAAGAGAACCGGCTTTAACAAGGTGTAATAACAGTCTGTTCTTCAATGCCTACTGGCTTTAACAAGGTGTAATAGCAATCTGTTCTTCAAGGAGAACCGGCTTTAACAAGGTGTAATAACAGTCTGTTCTTCAATGCCTACTGGCTTTAACAAGGTGTAATAGCAATCTGTTCTTCAAGGAGAACCGGCTTTAACAAGGTGTAATAACAGTCTGTTCTTCAATGCCTACTGGCTTTAACAAGGTGTAATAGCAATCTGTTCTTCAAGGAGAACCGGCTTTAACAAGGTGTAATAACAGTCTGTTCTTCAATGCCTACTGGCTTTAACGCAGTGCAATAACAGCCTTCTCTTCAAGAACAACCGGCTTTAACAAGGTGTAATAACAGTCTGTTCTTCAATGCCTACTGGCTTTAACAAGGTGTAATAGCAATCTGTTCTTCAAGGAGAACCGGCTTTAACAAGGTGTAATAACAGTCTGTTCTTCAATGCCTACTGGCTTTAACAAGGTGTAATAACAGTCTGTTCTTCAATGCGTACTGGCTTTAACAAGGTGTAATAGCAATCTGTTCTTCAAGGAGAACCGGCTTTAACAAGGTGTAATAACAGTCTGTTCTTCAATGCCTACTGGCTTTAACAAGGTGTAATAGCAATCTGTTCTTCAAGGAGAACCGGCTTTAACAAGGTGTAATAACAGTCTGTTCTTCAATGCCTACTGGCTTTAACGCAGTGCAATAACAGTCTGTTCTTCAAGGAGAACCGGCTTTAACAAGGTGTAATAACAGTCTGTTCTTCAATGCCTACTGGCTTTAACGCAGTGCAATAACAGCCTGCTCTTCAAGGACAACCGGCTTTAACAAGGTGTAATAACAGTCTGTTCTTCAATGCCTACTGGCTTTAACAAGGTGTAATAGCAATCTGTTCTTCAAGGAGAACCGGCTTTAACAAGGTGTAATAACAGTCTGTTCTTCAATGCCTACTGGCTTTAACGCAGTGCAATAACAGCCTTCTCTTCAAGGAGAACCGGCTTTAACAAGGTGTAATAACAGTCTGTTCTTCAATGCCTACTGGCTTTAACGCAGTGCAATAACAGCCTTCTCTTCAAGGAGAACCGGCTTTAACAAGGTGTAATAACAGTCTATTCTTCAATGCCTACTGTCTTTAACGCAGTGCAATAACAGCCTGCTCTTCAAGGACAACCGGCTTTAACAAGGTGTAATAACAGTCTGTTCTTCAATGCCTACTGGCTTTAACGCAGTGCAATAACAGCCTTCTCTTCAAAGAGAACCGGCTTTAACAAGGTGTAATAACAGTCTATTCTTCAATGCCTACTGGCTTTAATGCAGTGTAATAACAGCCTGCTCTTCAAGGAGAACCGGCTTTAACAAGGCGTAATAACAGTCTATTCTTCAATGCCTACTGTCTTTAACGCAGTGCAATAACAGCCTGCTCTTCAAGGACAACCGGCTTTAACAAGGTGTAATAACAGTCTGTTCTTCAATGCCTACTGGCTTTAACGCAGTGCAATAACAGCCTTCTCTTCAAAGAGAACCGGCTTTAACAAGGTGTAATAACAGTCTATTCTTCAATGCCTACTGGCTTTAACGCAGTGCAATAACAGCCTTCTCTTCAAAGAGAACCGGCTTTAACAAGGTGCAATAACAGTCTGTTCTTCTAGGAGAACCGGCTTTAACAAGGTGTAATAACAGTCTGTTCTTCAATGCCTACTGGCTTTAACGCAGTGCAATAACAGCCTGCTCTTCAAGGACAACCGGCTTTAACAAGGTGTAATAACAGTCTGTTCTTCAATGCCTACTGTCTTTAACGCAGTGCAATAACAGCCTTCTCTTCAAAGAGAACCGGCTTTAACAAGGTGTAATAACAGTCTGTTCTTCAATGCCTACTGGCTTTAACAAGGTGTAATAGCAATCTGTTCTTCAAGGAGAACCGGCTTTAACAAGGTGTAATAACAGTCTGTTCTTCAATGCCTACTGGCTTTAACAAGGTGTAATAGCAATCTGTTCTTCAAGGAGAACCGGCTTTAACAAGGTGTAATAACAGTCTGTTCTTCAATGCCTACTGGCTTTAACGCAGTGTAATAACAGTCTGCTCTTCAAGGAGAACCGGCTTTAACGCAGTGTAATAACAGCCTTCTCTTCAAGGAGAACCGGCTTTAACAAGGTGTAATAACAGTCTATTCTTCAATGCCTACTGGCTTTAACGAAGTGCATTAACAGCCTGCTCTTCAAGGAGAACCGGCTTTAACAAGGCGCAATAACAATCTATTCTTCAATGCCTACTGGCTTTAACGCAGTGTAATAACAACCCACCCTTAAAGGCCTGCTCTGTTGACAACAGGCTTGCAAAAGGCAATCTTCATGTAAACAGTCAAAACATTATACATATGTACAAAATGACAACAAAACAAAACAAGCTCTAACAAGGATTTTAACAGGAAGTCACCTACCCCCAGGGTCTGTCAGAGGTGTTAACCAACACCAAATACTTTACCCCCTGTGGTAATCGGTGAAATTCCAGGTAACAAAATATCTGTCCTCAGGCTGTGATACTGTGAGATCCCAACCCTCCTTTAAAGACCTAATGGCTTTAACAATTGCTGTAAACATTCACGGTCCAGTGTGCTGCCGGTGTTATAACATTTCATAATTCACAGATCACCAGGGCACGAGTTGGGGGTACACGCGGGTGGACGGCGTCCACCCACTACTTTCACAGGGTGAACGCCGTCCACCCTGCCAAGAATTTGGGCCCCACTGAATAATGTGCTGAACTGTCCCGGTGGACACTTTCAGCAGCGCCTGCAGGTTGTCTGCTTTCCATCTGTAACAAGCAACAACGTGGGGGGGGGGCGGGGGCGGGCTTTCCTATTTCAGACTCCTGCTGGGCCCATAACAAAGGCCGAATTTGAGGGGTCCTCAGGCCTCCTTTTGTTCGAGTCCCCTGGCTGGGAGCAGTCAGGAGCCTCACACCTGATGCAAATGAAGCGTAGTGGAAACAAGGGTTACAACTTCACACCTACTTAAGAGAGGCAGCTTTCCACTCTGTTTACTAGATATGCGTGCACTGTAAGAATGTCAGATGTGTTGGTCTCTCCCAGTATTTACACAAAATAAATGTAATTTCTATAGCTCTTACTACCCCTGAGGAGGCGTTGAAATAATTTAAGTACCACTATTTTTTCTTGTATAGCGCTATTCATCCCAAAGCAGAGTGTCAGAGCGCTTTACATCACACATACATATTAAAGTCGTGGCTTGTGATGCCACTTCCTATGATGTCAATTCCTGTGATACCACATGTATTGTCGTGTGCTGTGATGTCACGCGCCGTGATGTCACTTGCATACTGCCTAACTAGGTGAGTCCCCCCACTTCTCTTTTTCGGACTTGTGCCCTGCAGATCACCTCTGTAGTGCCTCACACAGCAGTTCACAGTGAGCCAATGAAGCTTGCAGCCTTTAAACCAGCGCGTCACCGGCATTGGCTGAGGCCTGGTGCGTCGGGCACACGTTTCCCCACAAGCTATATACGTAACATTGCAAACGTCCCAGATTACAGTCCCCTGTGGGGTGACTGGGGGTCACTCCTTACAAGAGCAGGGTCTCCTGACTGCAGGCTCCCACCACTCGGACACCCTATTTCAAGGTGCAAAGAGTGAGCGAGAGGGTCTCTCTCCGGGGGGAAGTGGGGGGCAGTCGTTGGACTCCAAATAGGGCTCACAGCAGAAAACACGGTTCCTAAAGCCAGGGAGACCGCCCCAAGGAGACCGCCCCAGGGATGCATGGTTTACTGTCAAATGCTCAGAGATGCCTGGAGAATGCAGCTCTGTCCTCGTGCACTCCGATCACTCCCCCATGCTGATGCCCCCGTCACTCACCTCCCTGGTGCATATACTCCCGTCACTCACCTCCCTGGTGCATATACCCCCATCACTCACCTCTCTGGTGCTGATTCCCCCCCCCCCCCCGTCACTCACCTCCCTGGTGCATATACCCCCGTCACTCACCTCCCTGGTCCATATACCCCCGTCACTCACCTCCCTGGTGCAAATACCCCCGTCACTCACCTCCCTGGTGATTATACCCCCGTCACTCACCTCCCTGGTGCATATACTCCCATCACTCACCTCTCTGGTGCTGATACCCCCCACCCCCCGTCACTCACCTCCCTGGTGCATATACCCCCGTCACTCACCTCCCTGGTCCATATACCCCCGTCACTCACCTCCCTGGTCCATATACCCCCCGTCACTCACCTCCCTGGTGCAAATACCCCCGTCACTCACCTCCCTGGTGATTATACCCCCGTCACTCACCTCCCTGGTGCATATACTCCCATCACTCACCTCTCTGGTGCTGATACCCCCACCCCCCGTCACTCACCTCCTTGGTGCATATACCCCCGTCATTCACCTTCCTGGTGCATATACCCCCATAACTCACCTCCCTGGTCCATATACCCCAGTCACTCACCTCCCTGGTCCATATACCCCCGTCACTCACCTCCCTGGTGCATATACCCCCCGTCACTCACCTCCCTGGTGCATATACCCCGTCACTCACCTCCCTGGTGCAAATACCCCCGTCACTCACCTCCCTGGTGCATATACCCCGTCACTCACCTCTCTGGTGCATATACCCCCTGTCACTCACCTCCGTGGTGCATATACCCCCCGTCACTCACCTCCCTGGTGCAAATACCCCCGTCACTCACCTCCCTGGTGCATATACTCCCGTCACTCACCTCCCTGGTGCTTATACCCCCATCACTCACCTCTCTGGTGCTGATTCCCCCCGTCACTCACCTCCCTGGTGCATATACCCCGTCACTCACCTCCCTGGTGCATATACACCCCTCACTCACCTCCCTGGTCCATATAGTCCCCTCACTCACCTCCCTGGTCCATATACCCCCGTCACTCACCTCCCTGGTCCATATACCCCTGTCACTCACCTCCCTGGTCCATATACCCCCGTCACTCACCTCCCTGGTGCAAAGACCCCCGTCACTCACCTCCCTGGTGCATATACCCCGTCACTTACCTCTCTGGTGCATATACCCCCTGTCACTCACCTCCGTGGTGCATATACCCCCGTCACTCACCTCCCTGGTGCAAATACCCCCGTCACTCACCTCCCTGGTGCATATACCCCCGTCACTCACCTCCCTGGTCCATATACCCCGGTAACTCACCTCCCTGGTGCATATACCCCCGTCACTCACCTCCCTGTTGCCTATACCCCCATCACTCACCTCCCTGTTGCCTATACCCCCGTCACTCACCTCCCTGGTGCATATACCCCCGTCACTCACCTCCCTGGTCCATATAGCCCCCTCACTCACCTCCCTGGTGCATATACCCCCGTCACTCACCTCCCTGGTCCATATACCCCCGCCACTCACCTCCCTGGTGCATATACCCCCCGTCACTCACCTCCCTGGTCCATATACCCCCCGCCACTCACCTCCCTGGTGCATATAGCCTCCGTCACTCACCTCCTTGGTGCATATACCCCCCCGTCGCTCACCTCTCTGGTGCATATACCCCGTCACTCACCTCCCTGGTGCATATACCTCCCCCCCCCTCGTCACTCACCTCCCTGGTGCATATTCCCGTCACTCACCTCCCTGATGCTTTATATACCCCCCCCCCACGTCCCTCACTTCCCTGGTGCTAACCCCCCCCCACCCCCGCCCCCCATCACTTACCTCCCTGGTGCATATACCCCCCCGTCGCACTCTTCCCTGGTGCATATACCCCGGTCCCTCACATCCCTGGTGCTGCTACCCCCCGCCTTGCCCCCTCCCGTCACTCACCTCCCTGATGCTTCATATACTCCCCCCACGCCCCTCACTACCCTAGTGCTGACACCTCCCCCCCCCATCACTTACCTCCCTGGTGCAACGCCCCCATCCCTCACATTACTGGTGCTGATACCCCCCGCCCCCCCCGTCACTCACCTCCCTGGTGCTGATACCCCCCCCCCCACCGTCACTCACCTCCCTGGTGCTGATGTTGCCCCTCACGTACTTGCTGTCCCCGGGCGGGGGGAGCTGCAGCACCCCCACAAGGAGCAGGAGCCTGAGTGGGGGTACGGCCTGTGGGCCCATGGTCCGGACACCCCCGAGGCTCCTTCCGGTGAGAAGAGCCCCCACTATCGCCCCGGCCAGGCCCCCCTCTCCATCCAGGGCCGCGTTCCTTCACGTCCGGAGAGGCGCGTGCACGGTGCGCGGGCACGAGGCGCTAGACGGAGGAGAGGGGGGGGGGGCAAAGGATGAGGGGGGCGGGATAGGGGGAGCAGCGCAGAGGCGAAGGGGAGCAGAATAGGGGTTCACCGCGGATGTAACCCCCCCCCCCCCCGAGGGGTGAGTGGGGGTGTGCAGGATGGGGGATCACTCCGGATGTAAACTCGTAGGGGTTAATTGGGTGGGGGGTGCAGGATGGGGGATCACTGCAGATGTAAACTACCTGGTTGGGGGCGGAGTGCAGGATGGGGGATCGCCGCAGATGTAAATTCCCCGGCCTGGGGGGGGGTGCTGATGTTTCACGTTACTGGAGAGGAGATATCACCCCGGAGGGGACGGAGAATATCAACACATCAACGGGGGAAGGGGGGGGGGGGCGATACAACCCTACAGGGGGCAGAACCGGAGCAGTGAGATGCACACTTAGGAAGCGTGATATCTCCACAGAGGTGGGTGGGGGGACTAACCTTAGTGGGGGCGGGGGGGATCCCGTCAGAGAAATGTGATATCACCTAGAGGGTGTACCTTGTACGGGAGAGCACTGAAGGGGGGGGGGGGGGGATGTGTGATATTACTAGAGGGGAGGGCAGATATCACCCCGTAGAAGAGAGAAGACACTGAATATCAACATATCAACTGCGGGGGGGGATATATATCCATACAGGGAGCAGAAACAGAGCAGGTAGATGTAAACTTCCTTAGGAGGGGCAAGATCTCCACAGAGGGGGGGGGGGCATAACCCTGGTGTGGGGATCCTGACAGATACATTGGATATCACCTGAGCGGATGTAACCTTACACTGGAGAGTACTGCAGAACAGACGGCGTGTGATCTTACGGGGGGGGCTCTCCAGAGAGAAATGTTAAATCACCCAAGAGGATACATAATGACCTAACCCGAGGGGAGGGTGGGATATCACCAACGAGGAGGGCGATGTAACCCTACACACGGCGACGCCCCCAGGAATGAGATATCAGCGAGGTAAGCGAACCCTTTATTTAAGTAAAGAGCGAGGAAAGGCCCTTTGGGAGTCCGGCTGTGACTCACCCACCCTTCCCTGCTTCGAACCATGACAACAGCCACGCACTCTGCGCAGTAATACCTGCCACTGCCTGGCCCTAAAGATAAACACAAGACACAACGGAGCACGTAACACAACACCATAAGCAAAACACGACAACATACATCACAGGGGAAAACTAGCAATACACAATCTGAAAAGAAACAGATGACACACTCAGAGTTTCTTTATTATACAACATAATCCTTCAAACATGCTGGACCTGGAACTTCCCTCTCGGATCTATCAACAGATCGCCCTTCCTCATCACCATCACAGGCCCTGCGTCCTCACTCACTCCATTCGCCCTCTCTTCACTCACCCTTCCTTCTCCCTCACTCAGCCCCCCACTCTCGCCCAGCCAGCTCTAACCCCCTGCTTCTTTACTCCCTTCTCCTCCAGCCTTCCTCCTTCCTTTACACCTCACAATCCTGTTCGAGCTCCACACACCTCCATCACCAAGGGCCCGATGACGATCTTGGCCGAGGGGTTACTCAGTCACAACGGTGACGGATATCCCCTCCACTGAAATATAAATCCAGGAGGATATAATGGGATTTATGTGTCGGCGGACGGGATATACGTCATCGTTGTGACGGAGTAATCTGTCCACCAAGATCTATATCAATTCCTGTACACTTCTACAATATCTAATGGGTCAGAATACTTACTCCACCCCTTCTTCACTCTCCACGGCAACTTAACACGCACTGCATCTCCCTTCGTTACCACCACTTCCTTATTGCCTCTGTTCCTATCAGCATCGTCTTATATCTCCCTGCACCTTCACAATATTCCCTCTCACAATCTCGGAAGACCACTGATGTAACCGAGATTGAGCCATCCATCCTTGGTTGTCCTGCATAAAAAGGCAAACTCCCTCTCAAAATAGTGAAAGTGCTATACCCAGTAAGAGGGTACGGTGCGATGGTCCAAACTCTTATTTTAATGCAAGCCATCCAATTTAACCTTTTGCTTGTAGCCTCTGTAAGCTTCCTTTTATCACTCGATTAAACCTCTCAACTTCACCATTGCCTCTGGGATGATGGACTAAGGTGAATTTGTGTTCATTGCCATTGAGATACACAGGAAGCCTTCCATGATCTCACTCCTAAACTGAGCTCCATTGTCCGTAATGACCTTCTTCGGTAGCCCTTCCCTCTGAAAGATGTCATCAAGAGCTTGAACAACAGTCTCCGCGCTAACCGGGTTCACAAATGCCACTTCAGGCCACTTAGAAAAAGAATCAACGGCTGCTGAGGCATACCAGGATTCTCCACTCTCGCTCTCAATAGGCCTCATGATATCCACACCCAACACCTCCCAGGACAAGGCACAGGAAACAACTGAGGTTTTAACTGCACTTGTGGCTTATCCGCATCCATGCATAACTCTCAATCCCTCACAATACTCTCTATTTCAGCATTAATGCCAGGCCACCAATCATTTTCTTGAATCCTCCTCTTACTTTTGACGATGCCCAAATGCCGATCAGGACACAATTTTATGATGGACTCCCTCAACTCCTTGGAGGGAACCTTCACCCCTCTCATGACATTCTCATGCACCACTGTGACTTCACTCTGAACCTCCCAAAAATTCCTACAACAATTATGCAACCATTTTTTTCTCTGGCCAGTCTTCTTCTATAAATTCCTTCACCTTCTCCAACATGACATACTGTTCACTTGCCTTGCGCCATTCATCTTCTGAAACGGGCGCCGTCCTTTCATCACCCATCCAAGCTACACACACTTCGTCTTTGTCGTCAGTGACCATCTCTTCTGATGGTAATGGCAATCTACTAAGGCAGTCTGACACTTTGTTCTTAATGCCTAGGGAGTACCTCAATGTGTGTCTATAATCTAACTGGCGTATCAACAATCTCGCAATTATAGGTGTGGCGCACAATAAACCTTCCAAGGACAACAGCTTAAGTAAACGTTTATGATCACATCTCACCTCTACTTCGTACCCCACACAAAATGTCTGAAATGCTTCAGACTCCACACAATGGCCCGGGCTTTCTTCTCTATAACTGAATAGCCCTCTTCAGCTGGCGACAAGGCCCTTGATGCCAAACCCCACAGTGTGTTCACTCCCTCTGGGATCCTTCTGAGACAGTACAGCACCTCTACCCTCATTACTTGCATCAGTATTCAAGATGCAATCCAACTTTGGATCAAAAACTTGCAAACTCCCAGCCACACAAATCCTGTCTTTGATCTGTTGAAAATTACACTGTAAAGTGTCTGACCAGACAAACTTGACTTTGTTTTTTAGAAGATGGCCTAAATTATAGGTCTTCTCCAAAAAGGTCTTCACGAACTTAGCATAAAACTCAACCAACTCAAGGAACGACCGTAGCTCATCCTTATTAGTGGGTGCTGAAGCCTCCTTAACAGCACTAAGGAGACTTTTTTTTGGCTTGATCCCTTCGGATGTGACTTCATGTCCTAGGTAGTCTAATGCTTTCACCGCAAACTTGCATTTAGCATGCTCAGCCGTAAGCCCATTCTCACAAAGAATTTTAATTTCCTCTCGTAATCTGCAGTCATGCTGGTCCCTGTTTTCCCCGATGACCAAAATGTCATCCTGGAAAAATACAGTCCCTACTTTGTTTTTGAACAATTTGTGCCATAGTTTTTGAACAACTGCAGCCGCAGACACGAGGCAGAATGGCATACGTACAAACTGATAGCATCCTTGGGGGGGGGGGGGTCATAAAGTGTTCCTCATTGAGCTATACCTGGTGGTAAGCGGAGGACAAATCGATTTAAGAAAAATATTCTATGCCCTTAGTCACAGTCAAAAGCTCATTCATTTTAGGTAATGGGAATCTTTCAATCCCAATGTTACTGTTGAGGTATCTGAGATCCACACACAAGCCAATCTTCCCATTAGCGCGCCTGGCCACTACCAGTGGGGCGAGCCACTCGGAGAAATCCACAGGTTCAGTTATCCATTCAGAGAGCAATTTCTCAGTCTCATTGTTCACTTCTTCCCTCAGAATCCACAGAATCTCTCTGACCTTTTGTACATTGTGAGTGGCATTCTTCTTGAGCACAATTGTTTGTGAAAACCCTTTGAGTGTGCCAATCTTCCCCGTAAACCCATCTGGGGACTTCTACTTGTAAGCTCACCCGCATTGCTCATCACCCCCAACCACTAATACCTGTTCCTCACTGTTTGAGTCCAAAATCATGGTTAGAGCCCTCTGTCAACCCAGCCATGAATGAAAGGCCCCTCTTCTGCCACATAAAGTGTGAACATTGCTTTGCTCCCTTTAAACTTTAATGACAAATTCCTAAACCCAGTCATCGGAATAGGATCTCCCGTAAATCTCTCAGGGGCAACATCAGGTGCAGATAGGGAGTTACCTAAAACGTCTGCAAATTTTTCCTTCCACACCTGTAGGAGGCTGGCTTAGTATATGGTGCACACTTATGTAAGTGATGCACCTTGCACTAATCCACACAAACCTTATGGTGATTTCAGTGGCCTTTGATAACCTTTGAAAGCTCTCAAAGTGGCAGCTGTGGAGAGCAGCCTTTAGGCTTATCTTGAATGAGGGTAAAGCTGCTTGTTTTACCAACTTTAATCAGTAGTGTCGGCTAGATGAAACGAAACCACACAGTGTTTATAAAAAATAGGTCTTATTTATTACATACACTATCACTAACACATTGGTATATCTCCTACCCGGAGACATCAACACAATACACAAGGATACTTTGCAATAATCAGGTAAGTAGCACAACTATACACTGGTCTCCAGAGGGAGACCAAACCATATGTTAAGAAAGTGGAATGCGAACTGCAAAGGAGAGCATGACTTGTACCAGAAGAACCAGAGGAGCCGGGGACACAAGGAACCACCCAAGGTAAGTACTCAGGAACCCCACAGAGGCTGTGTGCAGAGTGGAAACACAGCTGCATGCCCAATGGAAGTCAATGGAGAAGTCAGGTTGCAGTTTTAAAGAAGGTCCTTCCCGGAGGACCCCAAAGAAACCCTTTGGAAGACAGAAGGTTGGAGAGCCACCCCACCATTGGATGCCCCAGGAACCAGATTACCTGCACGAGGGAAGCCAGGTGCATAGTGGTGAAGTGACGCCGTAACCTGTCGAAGACAGCAATGGGAGACTTCGAAGAAGATGCTCTGGAGAAGACTGTGAAGGAGTCAGATGGATTCCAAGGGTGGATTCTGGAAGTGAAGAACCTGCAAGCTGAGGGTACAGAGTCTATGCCACTCGGAAATGACCAGGAGGAACGGAAGCACAATGCCCACTGATGTCGAGAGGTTCCGAAGAGACGACGGTGACATTGTCGCTACAGCTGTGAGGACCAGGCAACACTGAGGAAGACCAGGAGCCGTTCATGAGCTGTATTACGTCGGATGTTAATGTCTAGGTGGTCGGTGTCCGGAGGGAGCACCAACAAGCTTTGGTAGCCGCAACTGGTGTGGAAGACGAAAAGGAGCAAACATTGGGACCAGCATGGTCCAAGGGACTCACCAAGGGCAGAAGAGTCAGATCAGGCCCCTGAGCAAGCAGGGGAGCCCACTGAAGCAAGAGAAGACTCTCAGGAGGACCCAAAGGCACGGGGTCCCAAGAGGACCACAAGCAGCTCACCAAAGTCGGAAGCCCATGATGCAGTAGATGCAGAGAGGACTCTGTTCTTCAGGAAGTGAGGTGATGGAGGCTGGAGATTCTTGTAGCCCAAAGATCTTAAGAGTGCAGAGCTAACACACCTTGGCAACGGCAAGTCAACTTGGTGCTCAGGGGTTCGGTCCCAGTAGCCCCGACGAGGGATAGTGTCCTCCAAATTGCAGGGAAGAGAGGTCAGGCCTCTAGGGAGCCACAGAACCACCAGCTGTGTTACTGAGCCTTGGGATGTCCGTGGGACGTCAGGAGCAGCAGACCGGTCAGCTTCGTTGCAGTGCCTGCAGATGCGGGGGAGTGACTCCTTCACTCCAAGGGAGATTTCTTTGGGTGTCCTTGAAGCCCACAGGTCTGTTGAAGAACTTGGATGAAGCACAGACGATGCAGAAGACTTGAAGAACAGCGAGACCAGGAGCAGCAGGAGTCATCCTTGGTGCAGTCTCGGTTCCAGTCGAAGTCCAACAAAGTCCAAGAGTCCAGACAATTGAAGAGCGACGTAGTTTCAGGGTTGAGTTTGGTCCCACGACGAATCTAGGGACCCACCCACAGGAAGCCATTAAGTACCCTAAGAAAAGGGGTGGGACAACTCGGGGGTCCCTCCCAGAGGAAGGGCTAGACAAAGGGGAGGCTACTCCCCTGTCCTTTGTCCAGTTTCGCGTCAGAACTGAACTGGCTCAAACTGGAGTATGCAAGGAGGGCACCAAATGTGCCCTTCAAAGCAGTCTGGTGGCGCTGGCAAGCGCCCCCAACCCCAGCCTAATACACTAAGTCCTGTCTGGGAGGTGGTCACACCGCCCTGCGACAGGAAACCTATTGTTCTACCTTCCCCTGCTCGAGCTTGGCTCAGCAGCAGGAGGGCAGAATCGTGTCTGTGCTCGGCAGCAGCACTAGCTTGCTAGCAGACCCCGAAAGACTGTTACTGGGAGTACTGGGGGGGCGGGGGGTCCCCTAAGGAGCCCCCCAGTACATGGGATCATATTTCCAGCACCATAATCGGTGTTAGGGTATGATTCCAACATGTGTGATACCAAATATGACCAGGTTCAGTGCAGCCACTATATAGTTAGACATATCGTAATGACTGATGTCCACTATATGTCTTAAAATGGCTGACCGCACTTACAAAGCCTGGAGAATCAACTCCGGGGTTTGTAGGGGGCACACTCACACATGTAACCAAGCACCCTGCCCTCAGGACTGAAGAGCCTGCCGTAGGGGTGACTTATAGGTTTTAAGTGCAGCAACCTCAGATATAAGGAAACTTATATCTGTCGTGAGAGGTGCAAGCATCAACTCACACAGGCTGCAATGGCAGGCCTGTAGTCACAGTTTAAGTGGACTCCCATGGGTGGCATAAGACATGCTACAGCCCATGGGAGTCCCTTGGTGTACCTATACCCTGGATACCTCAGTACCATATACTAGGGACTTATAAGGGTACACTATTGGAGGCACACAAATACTTACCAGAACCATTTTAGGAGAGATAGCACAGTTGCTGGGGTCCTGATTAGCAGGAACCCAGCAGGTTAGGTCAAAACACACTGACGCCAGGCAAAAAGTGGGCGTAACCATGAAAGAAGATCCTCCTTTCCCACACAACCCCTTCCCCCAAAAGTAAGGAGATAAGACTTACCTTGCCCAGTTGAGTCTTCATTTTCTAAGTGGAAATATCTGGAGAGCTCATCTGCGTTGGCATGGTTACTCCCAGGTCTATGTTCCACAGAAAAGTCCATCCCCTGTAGGGAAATGGACCAACTCAAAAGTTTGGGGTTTTCACCCTTCATTTGCTTAAGCCATAAGAGGGGCTTATGGTCTGTCTGAACAATGAAGTGAGTGCCAAACAGGTATGGCCTCAACTTCTTCAAGGACCAGACCACAGCGAAGACCTCCCTCTCAATAACTGACCAACGCTTCTCCCTGAGGGTCAACCTTCTGCTTATGAAAGCTACTGGTTATTCCCGGCCCTCTGCAGTAAGTTGTGACAATACTGCATCTACCCCTATCTCAGAAGCATCTGTCTGGACAATAAAGGATTTGGAGTAATCAGAGCGCTGCAGAATTGGAACAGAGCACATGGCTTTCTTCAGGTCATCAAATGTCTTCTGCCAGCTAACTGTTCACTGAACTTTCTTAGGCATCCTTTTAGAGGTGAGATCATTAAGGGGTGCTACTATGGATCCATAGCCCTTAACAAACCTCCTGTAGTACCCAGTCAGGCCCAAGAAAGCTCTGACCTGAGTCTGGGTGGTGGGAGCAATCCAGTCCATGATGGTCTGAATTTTGCTCTCCAATGGTTGAACCTGGCCCCCACCTACAAGGTGGTCCGATAACACAACCTTACTCTGCCCTATCTGGCACTTTATGGCCTCGATAGTGAGGCATGCCTTCTGCAGGGCCGCAAGTACATTTCTGGGTGGACCAGGTGATCCTCCCAGGTGGAGCTAAAGACAGCTATATAATCTAGATATGCTGCAGTATAGGCTTCCAGGCCTGTTAGGACTTTGTTCACCAGCCTCTGAAATGTGGCAGGTGCATTCTTCAAATCAAAAGCCATCACAATAAATTGATAATGCTCACTGGGAGTTGAAAATGCTGTTTTTGGCTTGGCATCCTCAGAGAGTCTGAATTGCCAATAACCAGCAGTCAGGTCAAATATACTGAGATACTTGACCGAGGCCTGAGTATCAATCACCTCATCTGCCTTTGGAATTGGATGAGCATCAGTCCTAGTGACTGCACACAGGCCTCTATAGTGAACACAAAACCTCATCTCTCTCTTACCATCCTGGGTGTGAGGTTTTGGTACAAGGACCACAGGACTAGCCCAAGGGCTATCCGACAGCTCAATGACCCTCAACTCCAGCATCTTTTGGACCTCTGTCCTGATGCAGTCTCTGACATGGTCAGTCTGTCTGTAAATCTTGATTTTGACCGGCAGACTGTCACCTGTTCAACTTTAAGCCTGGGCGGAGTTTGCAGAGTTTTACTCTGCGGAACTCCACGAAGTGCCAGAAAAACTCCCCTGCACTCCACGGAGTTCCGCCAGTGGCGGAGTCTGTTAAGCCGCGTTGCTCGCATTGATTTTTAGCACCAGGAGTTTGTCCCGTGCTGTAAAATCAGCGCAAATGGCACTAAGCGTCGCATCAGAGGGTGCTGCTGCTTTCTGCCGCTCGAGTAGACATTCTACTCGAGCGGCAGCTTCCTTAACGCGAGTGGCAGACTTCTCAACACGAGCGGTCGCGACCTGCCGCCACTGCCCGCAATGAGAAATCTCGTCAGGAGGAGTTCTACTGTATTATTTTTTCTCGCAAGCACACGCCAACTTACCATTAGTGAGCCACTCGAGAGTAAAAACTCCGCTCCATGTCACTTTGCTGAGTTTTTCGGAACTCCGCACTTCGCACGAATCGTGGAGTGGGCAAAACTCGGTGAACTCCGCTGACGGAGCGGAATTCTTCGCCCAACCCTAGTCCACTTCATGGGTACACCAGGTGGTTTGACTGAGTGTCAGAGAAAAGAGGCTGGGAAACTGATTGAGAACTTGTCTATAATCAGCTTGTTTTCGATAAGTGAGGCTGCCTGCCAAGGCTACTCCTTCCACTGATCCATCAACAGGGTCTTGTGAGAGGAGATCAGAGAGAGGGTCACTCTCTTCCTCCTGTCCCTCATCAGTGGCCATGAGCAAGCTCATGCCAGCCCTGTCCACAAAAGTTTTTAGGCGGTTTACATGAAGTACACTGTGGGGACTTCTTGGAGTGCCTAGGTAAACCAAGTAGGTGAACTCACCTTTCTTTTCCAGTATAGTGTGGGGGCTACTCCACTTGTCTTGGAGAGCTGCTGGGGCCACAGGCTTCAACACCCACACCTTCTGTCCTGGTTGGTAATCAGCCAGTACAGCCTTTTGGTCATGCCAAGCTTTCTGAAGCTCCTTGCTGGCCTCAAGGTTTTTGCTGGCCTTCTTCATGTACTCAGCTATAGGAGAACGCAGGCCCAGTACATAGTCAACTATGTCCTGTTCAGGAGGCTTAAGAGGTTGCTCCCATTCTTCTTTAACCAAACATAGAGGACCCTGTTGGAATGAAAATGGTTTTGTTATTTTGTCTGTGTATTATTCTATGTAAGTTAGCATTCGCAGCACCATTTTATGTTTGGCTGCCATTTTGGACCATGATCGAAACTAATCCTTACTTTCTTCATGAGAAACGGCCTGTGGTAAGTTTTGTTTCTCCAAGGTTGGGCCTTGCTTTGCTAATGAATACACTGTCATTATTAGGGCATACCTTTCCCACTAGATAGAGGCCTTCTCCCACTAGTCTAGTGGCGGGCACGGACAGAGTGACCTTGGGTAGGAGATAGTGTAAGTCCGTTTTTTTTTATATAGCGCAGCTACTCACCCTTACGGGTCTCAAGGCGCTGGGGGCCGTCGTGGAAATTAAGTGAGCTATTGCCCAGAGTCACATGGTGCTGAGCTGCCGCCGGAGCCAGGGATCGAACCGTGAACCCTGTGCTCCGAAGTCAGCTGCCCTGGCCGCTGCACCACACCTCTCTAGTGTGTGCCCGGCCTCAGAATCGAAACCTATCCTTCTGTATTTCTTTGTTTAACTGCATCTGCCTGGAAAATTCCATTATGGGCGTGTCTTTATTGGTTCTGAATTTTGCATAATGTATCTTCATGCTTGCTGATGTCAGCCCCTCTGCAGCAATCTTAAGAGACTGGGCTCCGCTCAAGTGTATCTGAATAAATATATTGGTTTGTATTCTCTACTGTCTGACCGACTCTTCATTTGTATGGTAGGCTGAGAGGTGGTCGTAAGTGACCCGGGTGACCCTAAACGGGCCACTTCCTTCAACCCCTAACTGAATGTCCAAACATTAGTTCAAATGGGCTGTAGCCCACCCCCTTCTGAGGAACCTCTCTGTAGGCAAAGAAAAGGCAAGGTAGTAAGACATCCCATTTTCGCATCAGTTTTCTGGGGGTCCCATGATCATACCTTTAAGGGTCTTGTTGAACTTTTCAACAAGCCAATTGCCTTGTGGATGGTAGGGTGTTGTAAACTTATAGTTAACACCACAATCTTTCCACATAGCAGTGATGTGGCTAGACATGAAGTTAGTACATCTGTCTGACAAGACCTCCTTAGGGAACCCCACTCTGGAAAATATTCCCATAAGGGCCTTGCCACAATAGGAGCTGTAGTGGTCCTAAGGGGAATAACCTCTGGATACCTAGTGGCATAGTCCACCACCACTAGGATAAAACTGTGTCCAGGCGCTGTTGGAGGGTTTAAGGGACCTACAATGTCTATCACTATCCTCTCAAAGGGAACCCCAAACACTGGTAGTAGAATTAAGGGGGCCTTTGTTGTGCCACCTGACTTACCACTGGCTTGGCAGGTGACACAGGAGCGACAAAACTCCTTGGTATCTTCAGACATGTGGGGCCAATGAAAGCGTGGGACAAGCCTGTCCCAAGTCTTGCTTTGCCCACAATGTCCTGCAAGGGGAATGTCATGTGCTAGGTTCAATAGAACCCCCTGAATTTCCGAGGAATGATCAACCTCCTGGTGGTACCAGGCTTGGGGACTGTACTTTCAGAAAACAAGAGCTCATTTTCCCAATAAATTCTATGGTACCCACTGACATTCCCTGCCTCCTCAGCAGCAGCTAGCTGTCTGAGCTGTTTAAGAGAGTGGCAGGCTTTCTGCGCCATACTCAAGTCTTCCCTGGAAGATTCCACTGCTGCCAAGAACTCTGCTGTGTCAGGCTCAAGTTCTTCTGGGACAGTTCCTTCACAGGTGTTGAGGTAATCTCCCTCAAGAGACTGATCCTCTGAGGGAGCCTGAGAGGAGGATAAATCTTTACCCGTACTACTCCTTCTCTTGGGAGCTGGCTGGTCCATTCTTCCAGGATCCCGAGCTCTCTCAGTGCTTAATCCCTTGGCCTGAGTCCTAGAGACTGCAAAGGCACTGGCTGAGTTTCCCATAATTTCTGCATGTGTCCTGAACTCCACTTCAGACCAGGCAGATGTTTCTAAATCATTGCCCAGCAGACAATCCACAGGTAGGTCTGGGGATACCACAACCCTCTTTGGGCCAGTTACCCCACCCCAGCTGAGATTAACAACTGCCATGGAATTATCTGTCCGGACATTGCTAGCATTGATCACTTGGTAAACCTGACCAAGTATAATCTGTTCAGGGGACCCAAGTTTTTCTGACACCATAGTGACACTGCCCCTGTGTCCCTGTATGCCACAGCTTCCTGACCATTTATGAAAGGCTGTTGTCTGTATTTGCCTAAGTTCATGGGACTTACAAATAGAGTGGCAAGCTCCATGCCACTGTCACAGACTAGAACAGCCTGAGTAGGTGTCCTGACTAGGCCAGAATCCACTTCATTACCCAAGGTGTACCCTACTAAACTCTTGGGGGCACTACAGCTGCCAGTGCTATTGCTAGGGGCACTAGGAGTCTTAGGAGTAGTAGTGGTATCCCTGGTGCTAGACCTAAAGCAATTGGCATCCTTTGCCCTGTGGCCATTTTCCTTACACAAATAGCACCAAGGTTTCTTGTTAGAGGAAGAGGATTGAGACTCACCCCCAGAGGAAGGTATTTGGGGACCTTCAGAAGACTCTTTCTCGTATGTAGCTTTCTCCCCATCTTTCTCTTGGGCCTTGGAAGAATCTTGCTTCTTCTGGCCAACACCACCATTAGACTTCTGTTTCACCCTGGTATGGACCCACTTGTCTGCCTTCTTTCTCAATTCTTGGGGAGAGGTCAAATCAGAGTCCACCAGGTACTGTTGCAATTGTTGATTTTGACAATTATTAAGGATGTGTTCCCTCATCAGTAAATTATACAGTCCTTCATAATCATGCACATGACTTCCATGAAGTCAGCTTTCCAGAGCCTTAATAGCACTATCTACAAATTCTACCCAGTCTTGAGTGTGTGCCTTCTTTGTGTCCCTAAAATTAACCCTGTATTGTTCAGTGGTTAAACCAAACCCATCTATGAAGGCATTCTTCAAGACTGTGTAAATATCTGCATCCTCCTCTCTCACAGTGAGGAGCTTGTCTCTAACTTTGTTAGCAAAAGAGAGCCACAGAATAGCTATCCACTGCCCCTGACGAACCTTCTGAACTTTACAGGCCCTCTCTAAAGTAGTGATCCATTTATGGATGTTATCCCCCTCCTGGTAAGGAGGGACTATCCTGCTTAAGTTCATAGTGTTCCCTAATTCTGGGTTCACTACTGCTGCCATCATGGGAAGTTAATCCCAAATTCTTCCTAGCCCTCTGATCTTCTAGGGTCTCCTTATCTTGGACCAACCGTTCTTTCTTGATTATGAGATTGGCTCCCTCAAGCTTGAGCAGATTGGATTCCCTTTCTAAGGAGTCCTCCCTCTTGCTAGAGATGGAGGTCCCTATGGAAGTGTTAGAGGAGGTTGAATTCACAGAGAACCTGGACATCCCGTGGACTCTTTGCACCCTCCCAGGAGGAATGAAGGGGGATCTACCTCTAGGGCCTTCCACTGTACCATCAGTACTATTTGCTGGGGATTAGAGTTCACCAATGAGGGGTCTTCAGAGTTCTCCTGGTCACGCTCAGAATTAGGGTCACTAGAGTGAGACACCCCTGACTCTTCTTTTGGACAACACCCCCAAATTATCCTGCTCTTCTGACCTATCAGGATTCTGGAGGTCCTCCTGCAGGGGCAACTCTATGAGCTGCTTTGTGTTAGGATTGCTACCTGTCTTACGTTTCCTGGAAGCAGCCAGGGTCCTAAATTCCTGGAACTTAAGACCACTGTATCTAGAGGGTTGAGCCTCACAAACTAAAGACAAGGTACTAGGAATACTGTGGTGTTGCACCTACCTACCCTAGTGAAACAAAACGTCCAAAAATTGGAGCAAGGGTTGTGCTAAAACCCTTGACAGCCAATCCAAAAAGTTCAGGAGAACTTACTTGATCACATTATTTTATATATGCCTAGTTGGTGATGGTTTTTAATGTAACCTTCACCTTCTTGATTAAATGGTAAAACAGTGCAAGCTTAAATCCCAACCGCTGCACATCAATGTAAGAGGCTGGCTTAGTATATGGTGCACACTTATGTAAGTGATGCACCTTGCACTAATCCAGACAAACCTTATGGTGATTTTAGTGGTCTTTGATAACCTTAAAAGCTCTCAAAGGGGTAGCCGTCGAGAGCAGCCTTCAGGCTTATCCTGAAGGAGTGTAAAGCAGCTTGTTTCACCAACTTTAATCAGTAGTGTCGGCTAGATGAAACAAACCCGCACAGTTTTTATAAAAAAATAGATCTTATTTTTTACATACACTATCACTAACACATTGGTATATCTCCTACCCGGAGATATCAACATAATACACAAGAATACTTTGCAGTAATCAGGTAAGTAGCACAAATATACACTGGCCTCAAGGGGGAGACCAAACCATATATTAAGAAAGTGGAATACGTACTGCAAAGGAGAACAGGACTTGGACCAGAAGACCCAGAGGAGCAAGGGACACAAGGAACCACCCAAGATAAGTACCCAGGAACCCCACGGAGGCTGTGTGTAGAGTGGAAACACAGCTGCCTGCCCTATGGAAGTCAATGGAGAAGTCACGGTTGCAGTTTTAAAGAAGAAGGACCCTTCCCGGAGGACCCCGAAGAAACCCTTTGGAAGACAGAAGGTTGGAGAACCACCCAACCCGTGGATGCCCCAGGAACCAGGTTACCTACACCAGGGAAGTCAGGTTCAAGAAGAACAGGGTCAAGACTGATTTGCATATAGCTGGGTCTAAACTAGAATGGCGTGGCATGTAAAAAAATGTTGGATTTAACCCAGATCTGTGACTGGGGGTGAATGTTTGATTAATTCAGCATTCCATCCATCATCTGTTCTTTTTGCATTTGTCGCCCTAAGTTGGCAGGGTATGCCCAGACGTGGGTCCTCTGCTCGCTACGCCACCAGATTCAAGCTAGCCTGGCTGATGAGGGGTGTTACCCCGAAACTGGTCCCAGGATACTTGTTTCTGGCCCAGGGAAGACCTGGCCTGGCAGTTTGGACTGGACTGTTCCCATATGGCCGGGTCTAAACTGGAATGGCGTGGTGTGCAAAAAAACTATGGATTTAACCCAGATCTGTGACTGGGGGTGAATGTTTGATTAATTTAGTATTCCGTCCATCATCTGTTCTTTTTGCGTAAGTTTGTAAACTCATCAGCATACCGTCCTCTACGGACCAACTTTATTCACATGATGAAACCTTTCATCTCATACAACATCCTTACTTATGCACATCGACACTGGTTCTCACTGGCGCATCTCAAGTGGCTTTCATCCCCTGTTATGACACAAGCAGGGAAAACAAACAATCCACCTTCTTGTTTGTGGCTCCAGAAATGTGTTCCGCCTCAAAGTGATGGTCTAACAGTTTGGAACACAATCAGGTCAGTCTGGCAGTTAAGCTTCTCAAATTCACATTGATTCCATTCAGATTCGGAACAAACGGTTTGTGGTCAGCCTGTATGAGAGGATTAGTACCTCATGCATAGGTAGGAATCTTTCAATTGATTGACTGAATACTGGAATTCCTAAGGCTTCAGGGTGCAGGAGGCACAGCAGCACCTGAGGCAAAACCAAAAGACATTAGGCAGAGTTGGAATGCTGACCCAGAGTTACAAAAATCATCAGATGCCTGGACTCTTGTGCCACATCTACCGGAGCATAAGCTGAATAGATATCCAATTTTGAATAAATACTCACAACACGTAAGGTCACCACAATCTCATCAATCCTCAGAAAAGGATGCCTATCAACCCGGATGGCTTTACTAACACTCTTCAAGTCAACACAATTTCTTAGCTTGTTATGCATTTTGCATGTGACATAAATTGGGGAAAGCCACAAGGATAGTGCTAAGGGCTCAACACCCTTTCAAGTTTCATAGAACCTCACTCAACTAACTCCTAACACTCATAGATACACATGTCAATTTGTGTTTCCCCAGCAAACAACCCTCCTTGGCTCTGATTATGTGTTCGAAGCCACTCATTTCTCCCAACTTCTCCTCAAAGACTTGAGAATACCTCAACAAAACGTTCTCAAACTTATTCTTACTTTGCAAAAATATCCTCAACCAACAAAATTTGTTGACTGCAATCAAGTTTCAAAACTACACACAAGCATCCCTGGTGATGTAAAACCAAAATGTCATGTACTACAAAAAACAGATACATTTACCCCGCACATAACAACCCATATATTCAGCCACATTGTCCAAAAACTATCCTAATCAAATTTTGCTCCATGTTACTTCCTGGATTACTATCTGATAACAAATCCTGAATAAAACTCTTTCTTCTCCATTGTACTCCTTGAAATAAGGGTGTGTTGACCTAAAGTGAGAAGTGGAATCAAAGCTCCTCCATCTTGAAAATTCTCAAGAGGATCTTTTCACACAGACAGAATCCTTCTAATTGACCTCAATCAGGCCTGGTCCCTCTCCAGCCTCTTGGACAATGCCAGGCACTGCTCCAGGGGCCTTGGCTGAAGGACGTTGTGCTGCATTGGCTTAGTTGAAGTATACAAAAAAGTGATGGATAGAATGCTTGAATTAATCTCAGCCACTGGTAATCAGTAATCACTCAGTCCATCGTTATTTTGCACACCATACCACCTCAGTTTGGACCCAGCTATATGCAAATCAGTCTTGACCCTGCTGCAATTGGAACAGTCCAGCCCGAACTGCCAAGCCAGGTCCTCCCTCAACCGGAACACAAGCAACCCAGGACTGGTTTCATTCTAGTTATGGGCTCATCAGGCAGGTACAGATTGGTTCCAGTGACACAGTGTGCACAGGACCCACGTCTGGGCATACCCATCCCACTTAGGGTGACAAACTGAAGTATACAAAAAAGTGATGGATGGAATGCTTGAATTAATCTCAGCCACTGGTGATTACTCAGGGCTGCATCCTAGTCCATCGTTACTTTGGGTACAGATTGGTTTCAATGCCACAGAGTGAACAGGAACCGGGTCTGGGTTCTCCGGTTCAGGGAGGACCAGGCTTGGCAGTTCCGTCTGTACTGTTCCTATGAGGAACGAGGTCGAGACTGATTTGCATATGGCTCGGTCCAAACTGAGGTGGCATGGTGAGCAAACGAACGATGGGTTGGAGTGCTACCTGGAGCTATTGCAAATCGCACACCAACTTTTTGCAAATCATTTCTGATTTTGCAAACTGACCTATGTACCTGTACAGAACAGCATTTAAAAAAAAGGGTTTTTTTCAAAAAATTTATTTAGTGTTAACCACTGCAAACTTTCCCTGAAACTTTTTTCAACATTCATAAAGGGGAAGCGGTCCAAAGCAGACCCCTTCCTCTTTGTGAATAATATACCACCCCCTTTGAGGTGTCAATATCTGATCAATGGTTTGTGAACTCAATTGTGTACAATCACTGACACATTCCTCTTCGAGTCGTAAATAAATGGCCCCTCCTACTGCCCCCTCCTATTGCGATTCTGACACGGTCACAAAAGCCCTTTTACAAATAGAAAGAATTTTCTAACCTGCAAAAGGGCTTTTGCACATAAAGAAAAGCTATTTTGTGGTCGCGAAAGCCATGATTTTGCAAATTGTAGGGTTTGCAAAAGGGCATTGTACACGAGGCCCCTTGTTCTTTAGCAGACTTTATAGAGCCCACAATGTCTACAGCTTCCTCAAACTAAGGATTCTGGTGCAGTAGCAAGCTTTCCTGGATCTTCATGTTGTAGCATCTGGTTACCAACTGATGCCCTACTCAAGTGAAATCTTGGAACCCACACTTCGCCGTTACCACTCTCACGGTAGCCACAAACATACCCACTGAGTCATTGGCTTGTTGATCCCTTTAAATGTAATTTGTACTGTCTGACAAGGTTCACTTGTTTGCAAACTGAGGGTCTCATTTATGGCATTTTGGCGTAGGGCAGCACAGCAACGCACCTTGCTGCGCTGACCTGCGCCAAAGTGAAAGGACAGGAATGCACTGTATTTAAGCAATACGGTGCATTCCTGTCCTTTCTCCTTGCGCTGGCACCATTTCGGCAGCCTAGCGGCAACGTAGGCACCCTTGCACCATGGTGCAAGGCTGCCTCTGTTGCAGGCAGGGTTGTATTTGTGCAGGAAGGGGCACCTTCCTGCACAGAAACAATCCGAAGAGATGTTTTCTCTTTCTATGTGTGCTGCAGAACGCGGAAAAATGTAGAGCAATAACCATACTTCTCCTTGTAGAGCCTCACCTTGGGAGGCAAACAGATGTTATGTTTCCCTAGGTTTACATCACTTTGTAAATCTGGGGAAGCGTTGAATTCCATGTGTGTTGTGTGGGAAATCCCACCGCTACGCCCATGGAACCAGCGATTTGAGCTGCGTCACCTTACTCATGATTTATGAGGCCACTCATGGCTTCATAAATCTTTATGAGAGCCCCGCGTCACGCATGTACAGCTTAACGTGGTGCAAATGTAACGCAGGGCTCTCATAAATAAGCCCCTGAGGGGCATATTTACAATAGAAGTGGCGGAGCTCTGCGTTAGCCTCCTTGGCTTAACGCAGCACTCTGCCACTTCTGAAATGCAGGGTGCACCATATTTACAACAATATGGTGTGGAGCCCTGCGTTTCCTCCTGCACTGGCACTAAATTTAGCTGCCTCGCGCCAATGCAAGTGCATAGTGCAAGGGTGTTTGCATTGAAGGGAAGATTGTTTACGTGCAGGAAGGTGTCCCTTCCTGCACGTAAACAATCAATTAGTGTTTTGCTGTTTCCATGTGTGCTTCACAACACAGCACACATGGAAACAGCAAAAACTAGGACAAATTAAACTTTTCTCCTTGCTGCCCCAGGGTAAGACCAGGTTTTCCCTGGTATTAATATTGGCGCTGCCCCATATTTACACCACTCATGTAAATATGGCACAGCATCAAAATCAATGGGTGTTGTGGTGGAAAGCCCACCCCAACACCCATTGCCCTCCCCTTTCACGCTAAGTATAGCATGAAAGGGGGCCTTATTTACAAGGCGGCGTTAAGCCACATTAAGTGGCTTAACGCTGCCTTGTAAATAAGGTGAAGCCTCTTTCGCCACCACAACGATGTGAAAAGTGACGTTGTGGTGGCGATAGGGGCTTGTAAACATGCCCCTATGTTTGTAGTTTCCTAACTGCTTCCTGAAACTCATCACATTTTTCCTCCTTTTCTCGTGTCAACAGGATAAATGTTCAGTTTATCCTGGCCCTCCATGCCTGGAGAATGTTCCAGCAAACAACGCTTCCTGTCTGGGCTGCACTTAAAACCCTCCATTACTCCGAGATACGCATTAAATGCCATGAATGGCACACCTGGCAAGAGTAATGACGGAGGTGGATTCACTGACTGTTTTATACTTAGGAGCAACAACGACAACAGAGAAGAAAGGAAACATTTCATTCCAAAAATTCAAAAAATGTCTGCAATGCAGAAAAGTGTGAAAATTGTGCCCAAACGGAAGTTGCATCCAAGGAGGAAAGAAAGAAAAAACTGGAACTGTATCCAAGCAGACAAGGTAGTAAAACTGCACCGAATTAGAGTGTATTGTTGCAAGTCTAAAGAACATGTTCCTTCAATGAAGAACACACACGAAAATATAAAAACCTTCATTCACCTTCAATAGTTCATTCTGTTGCACTAAAACCTGGTGGGGCTCTATGCTGTAACATCTTACCTTGAATAAACTTACATGGAAACTACTTGGATCAGACCTGCTTCTATTCACTACATTTTGGCGACGATTTTGAAGAGAACCTGCGTATGAGAACTGGATGATGGAAGCTAAGACATATGGAAACATATCCTACTGAAATTTGAAGCCTAAAGCAACTTCTTGAGAAAGGATCTTCTTTTGAAACTAAGAACAGTGTTTTAACAGCAATCTGGCACCCCTGAGCCCCACCAGTGAGCCTGAGATCGGTCGCCCCCAACCCAAGTGTGCCGGTACTTGCTGTGTCTGTCTCAAGTCTACTGGAGCTGCTGTGTCTATGTTCATCTTTTGCCTCTCTGCTGCAGCCGCTATTTGGGTCATCTTTGTGTCCCCATCACAACTTGGTCTGTGTCTCTCCACCACTGTGTAAGGATTTGGGCCACTGTGCTGTGTTCTCTCTGCTTCTTGCCCACAACCTGTGCTGCTAAAGTCAACCAGTGGTGTGAGACCCCATGGTACTTTGTGTTGTGCACGGTTTCGCGCTGCAGGAGTTTCCCCACTCCGTGGGAGGAGCGGCTTTGGGGGTGCACTCTTGGAGGAGTGTTTTTCACCGTTCATGTCGCTGATGTGCTGCGAGGAGGAGTTTTTTTTCTTTTCACCTGCCTATGCGTGTGTTGCCGATTGGTGTGGTTTGTGATACTCAGTGTTCCTTTGCCCCCCTGAGGCTGTCGTTTCTTGCCCATGTTTTTTTTTCTTTAAATTAAATTTCAAATATATTCACTCACCGGTCTTCAACCGCCGTCCGTGGTCCAGCGCGAGCCCCTCCTTCGCTCGCGCAGTGTTCTTCAGCTCGCGCATTGTCCCACTGCTTCCACTCTGCGCTGCTTGGACGTGCCTGGAGCCTCCTGGTGCAGCGTACGCTGCGTGCCGCCATCTTCCGGTTGTAAGAAGCCGCGAGTATCGTATGTCTATCACGCACTTGAAGCGCCAGTCTGTCAGTTGTTTCGATCCTTGTTTTTGTGTGGAAACAGTTTTCTGAAGGATAGGCGTTTTCATGCCATTTCCTTGAGCTTCTCGTCATTTACCCCTGTTCCTGGTGAGACGTAGGACATTAACAGTTTCTGAAAGGGGGGAATCTTCAAAATGAAGGTACTGTTTTATTTCCTTTCCTGCATTTTGTCACGTGTTATTCAAACAACAAGTGTTACCATGGAGACATTACGGAGGTGGTGCGTCTCTCCCTTCTTCAAGACTTCCTGCCAGTGTGTACTCATGTCAGCAACGTGTATGTGTGCTGGACACACTTGGCGAGTGACACAGTTTAAACAGTGGTATATGATGAAATCATTTTTTATGTTCTTTGGAACTTGAATGTCCCTATTTTAAGTAATCTGTGGTTCCATCAATACTTCTCCCTAGCTGCTGCGTATAGGTCTGTACTGTACTTCGGGTGAGAGGTCGCTCACCGGTGTTTCCCACGTGTCCTTGCTTAGTGTTACATAATTCTTATGTTCAAATGCCTTATTTTGTCCTGTAGTGGTTGTGTTCATTTTACTTGTTGCATGATTCTTTAAGGTTCAATTCTTTATGTTGGTTTCTCTTAAGTTTCGCAGAGGTTGTGAGTGTGCTTTACGTGTGCCCATTCTGTTGTGTGCTCGCTTTTTGTAGTCATGGGTTTGAGGTGTTTTCTTCATGACTACTTGTATCATTTTTTTTTTCTTTCAACAAGTGAGATGATTGTTTGGATGGTGCAGTATTACCACACTCTTTTGATTGTGTTGGTTTCTCCCTCGTTTACCTGGTTGTGGGTTGGTGCTGAAATACCATCCATCGTAGTGCAGATTTTGAAGAGTGAGTGTTTTCTTTCTGATTGCTGTTCTTAAATTGTATTGGGTGTTGTGTTGTGCATTTTCACATGTTCCGTGTGGAGCGCCTTTCCACACGTACCGCCCTTACTTCAGGTTTGGATGAAGGGCTGAGTTAAAGCCAGATTGTTGAAGAGTGAGCATTGTTCCTAGTGAGTGCTGTTGTCCTTTATTACATGAGTGAGTGTAGTTGTGCACTTTTACGTGTTCCGTGTGGAGGGTCCTTCCACACGTACCACTCTAACTTCGGGTTAGGGTGATGGGCTGATTTGAAGCCAGTTTTTCATGAGTGAGTATTTCGTTTCTAGTTATTGCTGTTTCTCTTACCATTTTTTGGTGTAGAGTGTACACTTTTACAGGTTCCGTGTGGAGCGCCTTTCCACACTTTCCACTCATGCTTCGGCTTGGGTGAATTTTAGTGTTGTTGTTGGTTCGTTTCCTTCTACACCTTGTGGTTGGCACCCAATTTACTTTTCTCATGTTTGCCTGGCCAGCCAGCATGTTTTAGGTATCTGGGTTCGTATGTAGTTTGTGGTGTGGTAGTGCTTGGATTTTTCTCTGGTAGAAAGGGAGATGGTGCATGAGTGTATTCTTATTATTGCACTTGTGTTCCTTTTCCTCTCTCTCCTTTTCATTTCTTGTGCATGATATTTTCCACCTTTTGTCTTCATGCCGACGTTTCAGTTCGTTGCTACGTTGCTTATTGTGGCAATGGTTCTGATACCATTCTGTTGCATGCTATTGTTTCTATGTCATCTTTTGCTTGCATCAGATTTCTTTGTTATTCTTTTTAGAGTTCTTCTGTGTTATACCTGCTGCTCAGCCAGTGTGACTGTGGTGAGAGAATGTTGGTAAGTGGAATGTTGATGAGTGTGTGAGTCAGTTGGTGGATGGGCTGAGCAGCAGGAAGGCTGCTCCTGGTGGGGCTCTATGCTGTAACATCTTACCTTGAATAAACTTACATGGAAACTACTTGGATCGGACCTGCTTCTATTCACTACAGTAACCAACATGACCACCACACATTTGTGATGATGTAACAACACCAAATGCAGCAACAGTTCAACAACTGAGTCCTTCTCGTGAAGTAATCACACTTGACATTCCAGCTGGAGCAAAAGGCCATTTATTAGTACAGGATTGCCAAATTACTCAAAACAGTTTAACAACATAGAACATCATAACCAGAAATTATTATCTCTCCCTTTCGTTCTTCCTCCCCAGAACTTTCGCCCATCCAGTTGCTTCACTCTTCCTCACACCTCCTACTCCCATGATCTCCTTCCCTCCTTAGAATCATTCTCTCATTCTTCCACTGTAAAATGTCCTTGCCCTATCCCAGGGCATCCTGCACACTGTCATCCTTCAACTGCGTACAGCTCCTCTCCTTCCCGAGGAGTGGGTAGGCCCGCATCTGACTCCATCTGACCCCTCCCCCCCACTCTCCTGTTCTAACCTTCCCAGCAACCCATCGTAACCATGGCATCCCCGAAAGCCCCAAACAACGGAAAAAACAACACCCCCTGTCCTAAATGACGGGTGGGTGGGTGGCAACAGTAAAAACACCTGCTGCGGAAGGGGTATGAGCCACTTCCCTGCATGTAAACATTTGACACAATGGCCGGTGATCTGATCTGATTACTACTGGTATGCCCCACAAGAAGAACTTGTAATGGCGAACTGCCCAGTACACAGCTAGAGCTTCTTGCTCAGTCACAGAGTACCGCTCCTCTGCTCCTCAAAGCAAACGAGAAGCAAAAGCTACAACATTTGGTTCACCATCTACAACTTGAGAAAGTACTGCTCCCAAACCACGTATACTGGCATCCGTCGAATGCACCATTTTCTTGCAAGCATCAAAATGCCCAAGGGTAGGCATTTTACCGATAATTTCTTTGATGCTATTAAAAGGGACAGTACACTCATCCGACCACACACACTTAGCGTTCTTCTTTAGTAACAACCTCAATGGTAAAGACAGACTGGCGAAATTAGGAAAAAACTTTGAGCAAAGTTCTGCCAGTCCCAAAAAAGATCGCACATGGTTTCTATTTTCTGGTATAGGTGCCTTCACAATACTCTCAGCCGAATCCAACTTAGGACTAATTCCCTCTCCTGAAATTGTATGTCCCAAATAATTCACCGAAGTTACTTGAAATGTGCATTTTTCCTTCATCACCAAACCAGCATCTTGTAACCGATGTAGAACTTACCACAGCTGCTTGTCATGTTCCTGCTGATCCTTGCCGTAAACCAGAATGTCATCTTGGAAAATAAGTTCCTTGTGTAATCCTTCCAGAACTTTACTCATGACTCTTTGGAAACAAGCAGCTGCAGAAGCTAATCCGAAAGGCATACGTACAAACCTAAAGGCCCCTAAGGGAGTCACAAACGATGTGTGATGCCTAGAATCTGGATGAAGTAACACCTGGTGGTAAACGGATGACAAGTCCATAAAACTAAAGAAGTTTGTATCCTTGATTAAAGCTAGCATCTCTGAAATATTTGGCAGGGGTTGTCTATCAGCCCCTGCAAGTTCACACACATCCTAATCCCTTTTCCCCTTTCTTTGGGTGCCAAAACAATCGGAGCCAACCATTCTGAACATTCAAGCTCTTCAATCAGACCAGCTTCCTACAACGTCTTCAATTCACGATCTAGAGGGTTCATCATCAGATGTGGTACTTTTCTTACTTTGCTCACAAAGGGCTGAGCTCCATGTTTCAAGACAATCTTGTGCTCAAAATCCTTTAACAATCCCAACTCATCACTGAATACCTTGGGAAATTCTGAACACACGCCTTCATGTAATTGACCTGTAGACAGTAATAAAACTTTTTCAGGAGTGTTGGGATTCAAAGTAATGCCCAAATCCCTTTGGTGTCTCCACCCAGGTAAGTTGTCACCCCTTTTTGCAACATATATCTTTCCTATGGTTTCTCTGTCCAAAAATTGTATTCTCATCACTACGTAGCCAAGCACATCAATCTTAATGCCAACATAACGCACTGGATTGATATCTGGTGGGGACAATTCAATTTCATCCTTGCATGCATGGGTTTGGATCCCATCCTCGTCGCCAATGATAAGATGTAAATACCACTTGTAAACAGGGTCCAGTTTTCAGGTATTTATTCAGCTGCAGTACACAGACCACCAACCCAGAAGCAGCTCAGCTCAAACCGTCATTACAAATCAAAACATTCCACCAGCATCAGGGCAGTACATTATGCTGTCATTGATGACCAGTGGAATGCCCAGATCACTCAGCAACCATGACAGAGGTGAGAACTCATACAAGGCCCCTGATGCTGAGTATAGAGTCCACAACACTGTTTTTCTGCTCCTGGGGCCGCTTATGCACCCTAGGGGCAAAAGAAGAATGTTAGAATGCAACACTCACCATGCAGAACCCTCCCACCCAAAAAAACAGACGTTCATTTATGCACATATCTCTCACAGCACCTGGACTTGCACCTGCCAATCGAATGAATCTGCAACCAGTTCTAACCCAATCGTGCAGCCGCAGTTGCTGCCCCAATCCAGAAGGAATGAGTCCCAAAGAGTGCAGGATTCCTGCCCAATCAACCCAATACCAAACCCAGCACACTAAAAGCTGAAAAGCCGGAGGTCTAGACCCGTCTTCAAGGCAGAAAACCTCCGCCTGCCTGAGCCCAGGCCAGGTTAGAGAAGTCCTTCTATTCTCTCACCGGACACGCCTCCACCCTACCACCTTCCTGCAACCAAATCCACTTACCCTTCCCCAACTGATCCGTATTAGACTTTCTCAACCAGATACCCAACCTGTTCCCTTTTTAAAGCACATCACCACACTGCACGTCCCTCTCTTTCTTCAAACCCAACAGCTCAGACACCTGAAAAGCACCGAAAAATATCCATATCATGGTCAGCCGAAACAGGGAAATCTCAAAACGGTCAACACAACACTCAGGCAAAACCCTCAATATGTCGACCAACAATTCGAATGCAACATCCTCCTTTGGCTATCTCCCCTTCCCGTCTCTCTCTTGGCCCCAACCTTTCAAAACTTTTACCAACATGTCATCCTGCGTGGGATCGAAACCCAAATACAGCTTACCATAAAAGGATAAACCAGCCAGTTTTGATGGCGGGTGACAAACCACGGTCAATTAAAAACAAAACGGATAACATGACTGCTCTCCCGTTCTCCCCGATCCATATTTGACAAGGTTCGAAAGTGTCCCTCAAAAGACACAAATTCACTCCAAGCCAGCCGATAACTCTTCCTGGTGGACTCAACTAACGATTTATTGGACAGCTTAAATGCTCTTACGCCCCCTATTCCTAGGCGTCTGTCAGTACTGGTGTCTTGCAAGCCTCTGGTCCTATTGCCAGACTGCGAAAACGCTGCCACTGTAAACGAGACAAGGAATCAGCAATCGAGTTTTTGACCCCCGGTACATGCTTAGCCCTAAAAGCAATGTTCAGCTGTAGGTACAACAACATGAACCTACGCAGGAGACGCAACACCCTCAAATCTTTCGCCCTCTGCCTGTTGACAAGGTCCACCACAGTCATATTGTCCACACAGAACAGCACCATCCTATTCGCAAATTCACCAGCAGTGGAAAGAACTCCAAAAAGGCAAGCCAGCCAGATCCCTGGCCAGAGCTCAGCACACCAGCAACCATCCCAGAAGAGACCAAAACCATGTGCCCCTGCGGCATCTGAGAAAATTAGTACCTGCCACACCGTGTCCTCTTGCATGGAGACTCCATTGAACTCTTGCAAGAAAGACTTCCAGACTGCCAAATCCGCCCTCACCCCCATGGAAATGCATATCTTGTGGTGTGGCAGCACAGCCCGACATGGACAATCCCAGGCACCTGCAAAAAGTCCTGCCTCCCGCATTACTCTACAGGCAAAGTTCAGGAAGCCTAGCAGCTTCTACACTGCTCTGAGTTCCAGTTTCCTCAACCCCAACACCTCCTTAAGAAAGGCGAGGATTTGCACCACTGTGGCCTTGGGAAACTTGGCAATCATTTGATCGGGGTCTTCTCAGGTGTCAGAGGAACCCCAAATGCCACTGCCATGGCCTCAAATCTTCTCAGTGCCCAAACACACTCTCCAGATCCTGCTGCACCTACAAAGAGGAAGTCATCGAGGTAGTGTGACATACCCCGGTGACCACTGTCTTTTCGCAAAGACCCATTGCAAGAACGTACTGAAGGCCTCAAAGAGAGCATAGGATATTGCAAAACCTCAATTGCATCCCCATCAAAGGGAAATCCTCCGGGTGTATGGGCAGAAGCTGGAAAGCCGATTTGATATCAAATTTAGCCAGTTCCAACCCCCCACCACATACCCTGATTAACCTGATCGCAGCATCAACTGAGGCATATTCAACCCTCGTATCCTTGGTGGCAATGTCGTCGTTCACCGATGAACTCCAGCCAAGACAAATGATGATTCAGGTGAAATTCTCCAGCTTGTTTTTTGGGGACCACCCTAAGAGGCTGTACAGTCAAATTAGACATGGGCCAAACCTGGAAAGGCCCCACAATTCTGCCTTCCGCAATCTCTCTCTGCAGCTTGTCAAGCACCACACTTGGGGTAAGTTGTCAGTCCACCTCCTGAACCTGGGCCCCTGGTAACTCACCCTGAACCCCTCCCACAAACCCCACTCCAACTTCAAGGCCGCCTCCCTGTCTGGATAAAGGGCGAGCCATGGCAGCAGCGCCCCCGGCCTAATTGGCGTAGCAGCACTTTGGCCCCGGAGGGCCTTGAGGTCCTTTGCCTTTTGCTACCCTCCATTGTTCAGAGGGGCTCACCAATGTGAAACAGTGGGTGATGGGGTGCTGTCCACCGCAGTTTGAGCATTCGTGTTTGAATTTACAGGGGTACCGGGAACAAGACCCATTATTGAAGTTCCAACAGGCATCCACATTTGAGCCCGTGGGTTTCCCAGTGCTACCCGCCCCATGCTGGTGTTAGGCTTCAAATTCCCATACCTGCAATGCACTCTTTTCACGTTATATTAGGTTAGCAATGTGTGGCTAAATAGATGCCATTTGTATTCACGTTATGCAACCCACTGAGTTATCCCCGTAATGTGCAGGCTTCAGTTAGCGAGTGTGACTCCATTTTGTTTTTCGTAATCCTGAGGAGACCATTCTGCTCTCACATACCTATCCAAGTGTGTAGTTCTGCTCCCACGTTAGGAGACACTGAGACCCAGTGCAGTGGCCTTGGGTTTCTGATAACATGTACCCATCTGGCAGGTGGTAGCTCATCTCCCTGTGCCTCCTTTGTTCATGTTCGGGCCAGGCCGGTAGTTTTCCATGGTGGGCGGGGTTGGAGGCTCTTGGGGAAGAATGATTACTCACTGTAGACTGTTGGGGAGTCAGTCCCTCGGCAGACATCTTAGGGTGCAGGTCATGATGGACTCCTCTGCAGAGCATTACTAATAAATGTAAGTTTGCATTCTCTACTGTCTGACCGACTCTTCATTCTTGGGAAGGCATAATAGGTGGTTGTGAGAAAACCAGAGTGGCCCTAGAGGGCCACTTCCTTCAGTTGTCGCCCGAACAGGGACCCCGCAAGGTGATCCTACTCGCCCGTAATCGGGTTGTAGGGTCGGGGGGTGCGTTTGGTCGGTTGGGCGGATCGGGGTACCCCACACAAGACCGAGCCTGGTTCTCGCAACTGCCCCGCCTGGCTGATCGGGTGCCCCCCTCGTCTAGTGGTCACCGGCTGTGGTCCTGAGAAGGCGAAACCTTGGAGTTGACCGTTTGGTCCGAAGAGTCGGCAATGGAGAATAATTTTACTTGACCTGTGTGCACCAGGTGAGTGATTTGATTCTTGGGAAAATGGCGCCATTCTTGGACGGCACGAGCCTGCGGGCTGTGTCTTGGTATGGTCTCCGGACTGTCTTGTCTTGAACTTCGTGGGTCTGTGGACCCTTGAAAAAGACACAGAGTGTTTGTGAGCAGTTCATCGGACCACCTGGAAATTTGGCCCACGCTTGAAAAGGTCCGGGACTGCCCGCGAACAATCTGCCAGACCAACTGGTAATTTGGTTAATGCTTGAAAAGGTCTGGGGCTGGAGCCTGTCTTTTCGAATTTGATACAGTCCCCGGACTGTAGGGAGTGGTCCCTGGACCGTTTTTGTTTGGTTTGTGACTAATATCTGTTACTTTATCTTGTTTTTGTTTGCCGATTGTTGGTGTTCTACTTGTCCGTTAGGGACAGTGCATGTGTCTTATATCAAGATGCCTTGTTTCAGCAAATTGGGGTGTTTTGGATGTCAATGTTGTTCTACTGATGCTCGTTTGGAAGAGAGCCAGCCTGCACCTCCGGAGGGTTCTCCAAATTTTGACGTATACGTTAAACATGGTATTGGCCCTGTTATGTTTAGCACATTGTGGCATAAATATACGAGGGACAATGCTGAGTTACAGTGGCCACTTACTGGCTCGTTTGATGAACAGAAATTGAACTTCTTGCAGGACAAGTTGTTCGCTAGGAGGAGCAGACAGTCGATGTTTGATTCTCTAAGAGTATGGCAGAAAGAAGGAAAGCAGCGACGACTGAGAGCAGAGAAAGAGGCCCGGAAGAGGCAGACACAAACTATAACACAGAAAGCAGTAGCCTATGAAAGAGGAAAGGTAGAGAAGGGTATAGAATGTGCAGATAGGAAGTTTCGGTTACAGACAGATAAGTGCTATGTTACTAGAGAGGAAGGTGATGATTTTGTCGAAGAGCTATTGGATTCTCGTCCTCCTCCCCCTTATGCCCCTGAACGGATATACCCGGCAGTCCCGACCTCTCAGTCCTTGGCCTCTAGTGCCGTCCCTTCTAGCATTCCTGTTTCTAGCACTACCGCTTCAGCCCAGGCCCCTCTTGCTTCTCTTCTACTCACACCAGTCACCGGGGCGGGTGCTGTTAGCTCCCCCGTCCAGTCTGTCAGCTCTGGATCGACTGCTACTCCCCCTTTCACCCCTACCGCCCTGTCTCCCTACATGATGGTACCTGTCTCTGCGTCTGCTCCTTCCCCCGTGAGTGTGACACACCAGGCACAGTTGAATGTTGAAACTCCTGCGCGTGGCGTGCATGATGTGAACTGGGCAGCAGCGCGAGATCGAATGGATAAAGTGTTGGTGCGTTCTGCAGTGGGTGATGAGGAAAAGAAAATGGTGGTGAATCAAGCAGCTCAGTGGGCTCGGCACCCGATCTATAGCGTGGAGGATGTGTGGAGTGTGATGAAAGATTACGAGCCGTTTATACAGCAACATGCCCTTAAACACATGTCAGAGATGCTGATAGAGTTGTGGGACAGTGTTTTCAAGGTGTTGCACCGCAAATAATATATGACATACGGGATATATGCTGCAGGTATGGCTCCCAATGAAGGTTTTTAGCAATATAACGACACTAGTGGGTTACCGAGGTAGATTGCTCCAGAAGGTTCCGACAATGGGGACACAGCATCCCATGAGGGAAGTTTATCCCATTTACCACCCTGAAATTCCAGAACTGCGCGATTCCACCGATGCTGTGATTAGACCACGGGTCGACGCTCGGTTTCAGGAACAGTGGATCTATACTCCTTGGAAGAGGAGTGAGGTCCTATCCTTAAAGAGCCAGCTGCCGGACCCCCGGAAAAACACTACTGCATATTATAAAGAATTGACGGAGGCGGCCTCCTCCACAGTAATGACGCTAGCTGACATAGAGTTGTTTTTCGGCCTGTTGGTACCGGTGGATATATGGAGGCAGGTCCATACGCAGGATCATGCACTAGAGTTGGGGGGAACGTGGGATGAGATCAGGGCTTGGGATAAGGAGCGTAAGCCCGGCGACAAGCCGAAAGCGGAGCTCCTCGCTTTGCCAGGGCGTATTATCACATACATGCACTCACTTATCCCGCCAAAGAGAGTGGATTGGGATAAGTTGACTGCGTGTTGCCAGAAGAAGGATGAAAGTGTGTCAGATTTCTTTACTAGATTTGAAGGGGTGTTTTTAGATTTTAGTGGACAGGACCTGTCACAGGAGGGTGGTGTTCGTTTATTTGTCAACAGATTTGTCACTAACTTGCTTCCCGAGATTGCAACACGGTTGCAGGCTTCGGAAAGTACTTGGACGACATCATCCCCGTCAGTGATATTGAGTATGGCACAATATTACGAACATAGAGAGAATGAGGACAAGGAAAGGGTGGAGAAAAAGTCAAAGGATTTGAAGACGAGGGTATTGATGCAGCAAGTTGCAAGGGGAAATGGACGAGGTAGAGGTTCGGGTTCAGCCCAACGGCCGGCCCGGTCTGGCAGGGGTGGTGCTTCAAACGGCCCCTCGGGCTCAATCAATGTGCGTACTGCTAGCAGGAGGGACATTGGCGGAATGAGTGTCCGGAGTTGTTACAGAAAGGTGAGGCCCCGAGGGGTCGGGGTTTTCGAGGACGCAGACGAGGAACAGGAGGTAGAGGGGGGATGCAGCCAGAGGACACATCACACAATAGGCAGAGCGGGAATTATTTTGACGACCCCAGAGGATGGCAGTACTATCATGACGATTATGACATGGACAAAGTGACGGGGTTGTCTCACAGCTAGGACAGCTGAGGACAGGGTGAGGGACCAGTTCCTGTGCCTATAGATCAACATGGGCCTTATGTCACTGCTGATTTACAGGGTACTACTGACAATTCTTTAGTTGATACAGGGGCTATGAATAGCTCTGTTTCCCGTTCACTGGTCCCGGGGGAAGCTCTGTCTGGCCAAAACAATGTGTCGGTGGGTTTCTCAGGCGTGCCAGTCATTAGCCCCATTTCCAAGCCTCTTGCTTTGACTATTGGCCCCTTTACGGTCGATTCACCATTTTTACTGACGTCAAATTGAGGAGAAAATTTGTTAGGACTTGATTTGTTAAAAAGGTTGCATGCAACACTTTTTTGTTCTCCAGACGGTGTTTACATGACTATTGGACAGCAGGTAGCCCGTGCCAAACAGTGCTTTGCGAAGGATGCCCCCCTTCCAGCTGAGTTCAGAGATGTGCCACGTATGTTATGGGCTACAGGAGACACGGATGTGGGGTTACTCCAGATCCCGCCAGTTTCTATACAGATCAGAGACAATGCTAAATTGCCACGTATTCCCAAGTACAAGATATCCCAGGCAGGTGAAAAGGCCCTATTGCAAATAATACAGGATTTGATTAAGTCTGGCATGGTTGAAGAGATTGTGGCGAATGTGTGTAATAGCCCTATTCTCCCTATTCTTAAAAAGGCACCCTTGGATTCTTCTGATGCCCACCCTGACGTTTACCGTTTTGTGATAGACCTCGGAGAAGTTAATAAGATCGTAGTTCTCCAATACCCTGTGGTTCCGGACATTACACCGATCTTAACAATGATTCCCCCATCAGCAAAATTCTTCTCTGTAATTGACTTAAAAAATGCTTTCTTCAGCATACCAATCCATACAGATAGCAGATATCTGTTTGGATTCGCAATAGCCGGTCGGAGCTTTAGATTCTGTCGTGCTCCACAAGGCTATACTGAAAGCCCTAGTATTTATAGCCAAGCCTTGAAAGCTCAATTGGATTCTTAAGAGCTTCCCCCTGGTAATGTGCTGCTGCAGTATGTTGACGACCTCCTTGTGGCCTCGGACAATGAGGATGGTTGCAAAGAGGCCACAGTTAAATTATTATTGCATCTGGCGCACCATGGACACAAGGTGTCACTTTCCAAATTTCAATATTGTCGACAGGAGTTCACCTATTTAGGTCACCTACTGTTGAAGGAGGGTCGCAGACTAACACCTGAGCGCATAGCTGCCATTACTAACATGTCTGTCCCTAAAACCCAACGCGAGGTATGCACGTTTATAGGGATAACATCGTATTGTCGGCATTGGATCCCTAACTACTCCCTACTAACAAAACCCCTTCTTTACCTGACCACCAAAGATGTGCATGAACCCCTGCCTTGGACACCTGCATGCCAGCAAGCTTTTGAGCAATTAAAGACTGCGCTTTGCTCTGCTCCTGTGCTTGGTACTCCTGATTACCAGAAGCCATTTGTGCTCTACGTGCATGAGGTGGACGGTTGCGCGCTTTCTGTTCTAACACAGGGATTTGGTGGTAAGCAGAGACCCTGCGCCTACTTCTCTGCCATGCTTGATAATGTCGCCAGAGCGCTCCGGAGCTGTCTGAGAGCTGCCGCGGCAGTGGCAGTTTCTATCAGACAATCGGCAGGGCTCATTCTTGACACGGACCTCACAGTCATGGTACCTCATGCTGTGGATACGCTATTGAATAAGACAAAGACGCAGCACCTTACTAGTGCGCGTCTGACTGGCTATGAACTGACTCTGTTTGCTCCGCACATTACCATCAAAATATGTGCTACTCTGAACCCAGCCACGTTACTACCCCTCCCTTCGGAAGAAAAGGACAATGATGTCCATGATTGTTTATTTCGGACTGAGGAAGAAACGAAGGGACGGGTAGACCTGACTGACGTTCCCTTATCTGACCCCCAAGGGGAACTATATGTCGATGGCTCTTGTTTCAAATTACCAGATGGCACCACCACTGCAGCCTATGCAATCACAACGTTACACACTGTATTTGAGACATCCCGTATCCCAATGCCAATCGGCCCAAGCTGCAGAGTTGGTTGCCCTCCTCAGGGCTTGTGAGTTGAGTGAGGGACTGGCTGTTAATATCTACACCGACAGCCAGTACGCTTTTGGGGTGGCCCATAATTTTGGGCACCTCTGGGCAGAGAGAGGGTTCTTGACTTTGTACGGACTGCAGATTCAGAACGGGCCATTGATATATAGATTGCTGTCCGCATTGACACTTCCCAGTAAGTTAGCAATAGTGAAATGTAGCGCTCTTAAGGCTATTACAGATGATGTTGGGAGGCGAAATGCTTTCGCAGACCAGACAGCTAAGGAGACAGCTCGATCAAAGATGATGAAGATGTTGGTGGCAGGTCCCGCTAGGTGGGTCCCAGACAATGGAATGTTCGAGGACACATTGGAAAATGTCAGGGAAATCCAGGGTGAGGAGACTTTAGATGAATTAGCGATGTGGGAGGAGAAAACAGGTCGCTTGGATGAGGATGGGTGTTGGACTGACTTGTCAGGGAAGCAGCGATGGTTGCTGCCTAATTCATATGTGCTCCCTGTTGTGACCATGGCCACCGGCCCGGCGCACATTAGTGCCAAAGGAATATGCAAGTTGCTGGACCCAGTATGGCAGAATGATAATATTGCTAAGACAGCCACGCATCTAGTGAAGCATTGGATCATTTGTCTGAAGCATAACCCTGGAAAAGGTACCCCTACACCCGCTGGTAACTTTGCACTGCCTTCCTTCCCTTTCGAGGTTCTCCAGATGGATTTCATCGAAATGGAATGAGTTAATAACCTAAAGTATGTGCTAGTAGTGATCTGCGCATTTAGTAAATGGATTGAGGCTTACCCCACTAAAGAGAATACAGCTATGGCGAAGGCACTTCTAAAAGAGTACTTCCCGCGCTATGGGTTGCCACGCGTGATCTGGAGTGACAACGGAAGCCACTTCAATGCAAAAGTCATTGAATTGGTGTGCACAGGTTTACACATTAAGCAGAAGTTTCATGCAGCGAATCATCCCCAGTCAGCAGGTCTGGTTGAGAAGTACAATGGTACTCTCAAATTGAAGCTAGCAAAGATTCAAGAAAGCACAGGATTGCGATGGCCAGATGCGTTACCCTTGGCTTTATTATCTACCAGAGTGACAGCGCATTCTAGAACAGGGTTGTCCCTGTATGAGGTGGTCTTCGGACGCCCTGCTAATGTTTGGGGCGTCCCCAGACCCAAGCGCTTTTCCGAGATAGAGTACCCCCTGCTTGTAGACTATCTGTATGAATTGTCTAAAGCTGTTCGTTCTCTTCATCAACAGATACAAGCCACATTGCGGCCAGTACCAGAGGGGCCAGGGCATTGCATACAGCCTGGCGACTATGTGATGATTAAGAACTTCCAATGAAAAAGCAGCCTGGAGCCGAGGTGGAAGGGGCCTGTCATCGTTCTTCTCGCCACTAGAACGGCTGTAAAGGTAGACGGCAGAAAGCACTGGATCCATACATCTCATGTGAAACGGGTGCCTCTCCCGCTCCCGTACGACCGTTGGGTCAACAAAGGCATCGGTGATCAGGAGTGTGAGAAGGTGCCACGCTTCGTTCCCTTCTCTGACGCCCGGGTGAGGTGGGCGCAGACGGACGAAGAAAGTGATGCAGTTCTGTCTGAGGCGATCCCACCAGAGATAAGGGCCGCCCCGGATAACACTGTCTCTAACACACTGGAATCTGAGTCTCGATGCCCATCTGATCCTGAGTTTCAGCCCCTTTTTGTTGATGAAACAGTGCCTGGAGTAACAAAGTATAATCTGAGGCCCCGAAAGAAGGACGGTGCACCAGCCGAACAGTCTAGGAGTTAGGGAAGGACTTGAGCTTAGGGCGCAGGTGCTGTGCCTAAGGTGCCTGTATTAGACTAGGGTGAACAACACTGGTGCACTGCCTTGGACACTGGACAGGATAGTTGAGGGCATTTGCCCAGGAGGGAGGGTGCCCTATCCTGAAAGAAGAAGGATTTGTTTTGCTGCAAGGTCTGCGATTGTGCAGCTCCTCCGTGGGAGTGCTTCATAGCACCGTCGTTGATGAACAATAGGAGCCTGCCAGCGAGGCTCTAAATGGACGCTGGGTGATTTGTGCCCTCTGGTACTGTTGTTGCAATAGTGGCTCTAGCCCGTGAATTTTTCTTTCCCTTTTTGCCACCTATAAGTTGCCCTTGAAGTTTTCTAAATGTATCCCTTTGGTCGTCCTATCCCTGATGAGGAGCAGCCCTTTGCGGCTTCACGCCCCACTCCAGATGGTCCTGTTTGGTTCTCTTGGTCCACTAAGAGTAAAATAGTGTTTGTCGTAATAATTTTGCTTTCCTTGCTAGTCGTATTTGGGGTGGTCTGGTACTTAGAGAAACAACATCCTGTGCACACCTTGATAGGGACTACCCCGGTTCCAGCAGAGCACTCGTTTGTTACATTGGCCCCACATAAGGAGAGACATAGCCAGACTTATGCACAAAATGCTTTTGTTCAGATGCTTCATCAGGCACACAGTACTACTAATGCCACGAATTGCTGGGTGTGTGGGCTACTTCCCTCAGTTATGCACAAAAATAATTTGCTAGTGTCATTGCCCCTGTCATATTTAGGTAGCTGTGAAGCCTGGTTCCAACTGCTCTCTATGGTATACATGCATTATCATGCTGACGCTATGAAAATGGTGCAGGCTGACTACGAAGCAGTATTGGAGTATATAGTGGTACACCAGGGATATACACCCGGGGCAGACGGCAAGGAGGGTACCCTGCACCCAGATGCTTGTATGAATGTATTCGAAGCTCACGAAAATGTCACTTGGTTACGAAATGAAATGCTAGATTTCCAAGGATTTAATGTCACTGAATACTTTAAATGTTTCCAGGAACGCAATATCACTGAGGACAAAGCTATGCCTGTCCCTGTGATCAATGCAACAGCTAGTTTCTGTGTTGAAGGAACAGGGAACATTTCAGTAGGACGGAGTCATTGTAACTACACATACCGATTGAACACTACTAGCAGCCCACCTTTGCTTACACCTCCGAATGTATATTTCATCTGTGGGGAACAGGCCTATACATGGCTTTCGAGAGGGTGGTCTGGCCGGTGTTATGTTCCCTTTCTCTTGCCTCCCATTTACATTGCACCGTCCAATTACCACAAGGATCATAGACTACAGCGTAGGGATCTCAAGGTACACCGAGTTAGGAGAGTTGTCAATCCAGACGATATTGATCAGACAGATACATCCTTGCAGCAATTTGCCAACATAATGAAGGGCATTCTGCCGTTCTGGGGTCCCATGTTCAATAGTCGTAATATTCGTCGCCTTGCTAGGGTAGTTGAGGGAGTTATTAATACTACTGCCGGTATACTGACTAACATTACAGTCAAGCTTCAGGCTACGAGGCTCGTTTCTCTTCAAAATCCGATGGTTTTAGACGTCATTCTGGCTGATAGGGGTGGAGCCTATCACGTCATCGGCAGCAGCTGCTGTGTGTACATCCTTGATAGTGCCCCTACTGTGTATTCCGCAATACAGAAATTACACAGACTTGCCTCAGATATCCATCAGGATAATGGTTCATGGTCCCTCAAAGGGTGGCTCTGATGACATCATGGGGTTGAAAGATATTACCTGTCCTAATAGCCATCGCAGGAGTTATCTTTACCTGTTGCCTATGCATTAATTGCCTTCCAGCCTGTTGCACCTATTGTATGAGTAAACTTACCCCTACCCCTACATTGCCAAGAAGTGATAACAAGATTTCTGTTATGATGATGCAGGAAATTCAGGATATGATGCTCATAGACGAGGGCATCTTTGAGTATTAGATGCTTTCAATGCTCATGTGTTGCTTGTTTTTCCCTTGTTACCCGAGTGACTATGCAATTCCTTCCTCCCCCTTAGAATTGTAAAGACCCTACCAGATAGCAAATAAAGCATTTAGCCACCCATGCTAATAGGAGGGTCTGTTAGGTTTCAAATTCCCATCCCTGCAACGCACTCTTTTCACGTTATATTAGGTTAGCAATGTGTGGCTAAATAGATGCCATTTGTATTCACGTTATGCAACCCACTGAGTTATCCCCATAATGTGCAGGCTTCAGTTAGCGAGTGTGACTCCATTTTGTTTTCCGTAATCCTTATTAGGCTGCTTAGACTGTGCCTGAGTTAGGCCTCATGGCTCGTATTGCTTGCCTCAGCAGAACACTGTATTTCGTTATTATTTTTCTTTCTGTCCAAGGCTGTTTCCCGACTTGCTAATGAGGAGACCATTCTGCTCTCACATACCTATCCGAGTGTGTAGTTCTGCTCCCACGTTAGGAGGCGCTGAGACCCAGCGCAGTGGCCTTGGGTTTCTGATAACATATACCCATCTGGCAGGTGGTAGCTCATCTCCCTGTGCCTCCTTTGTTCATGTTTGGCACAGGCCGGTAGTTTTCCATGGTGGGCGGGGTTGGAGGCTCTTGGGGAAGAATGATTACTCACTGTAGACTGTTGGGGAGTCAGTACCTCGGCAGACATCTTAGGGTGCAGGTCATGATGGACTCCTCTGCAGAGCATTACTAATAAATGTAAGTTTGCATTCTCTACTGTCTGACCGACTCTTCATTCTTGGGAAGGCATAATAGGTGGTTGTGAGAAAACCCGAGTGGCCCTAGAGGGCCACTTCCTTCACTGGGCGGGACGTGGCTGAAAGGGCTTATACGTAATGGGCAGGCAACTCGCAGTGTGAGTCGAGTCGAAGACTGTGGCGAGGACATCCACTGCATCCATAGCTCCGAGTCCACGTCCCCCCACGGTTTTTCAGGGTCACGACTGACCCTGGCCCGAAACTCCTCATCGTAACTGAGCCAGGCGATTTGCGGATGATGTCCATATATTTGATTAGGGCAATGGCATTATCAGCTTATTTCTCACAGTATATGCTGGCATTATTTAAGAAGGCCGACGTTCAGTTGTCCATGGTAATGGGCAGGGCCGGACTGGCCGTAGCGGGCACCGGGTGTTTCCCCGGTGGGCCGCTAGGGTGGGGGCCGGTTTTGGGCCCCTGGGGGCCGATTTTGTTACCGGGGTCGGAAATATCGACCCCTGTAACAAAATCGGCCGAAACCGGCCCACGCAAACTGCTCGGCTGCACCCCCCCTCACCCCAGGGGGTGCCAGCCGAGCAGTTTGCCAGGGCCGGTTTCGGTTCCCAGTCCGGCCCTGGTAATGCCTGGTAATGCCTTGGATGCCTGGCTAGCTCCCACTCTTCCTCCTTTGAACCCTCCTTGGCCTGTATGTCTCTGTGCAACAACTTGAAGATGTCCACATATTCATGTCTCCAGATATGCTTTTCGGTCTTTTCAGCCACATGAGAACCCATTGGCATTACCAGCCCCATATATGGCAATCGTTTCTTAAATGTACCCTCCTCTAAATCATCCTTGTCCCCCTTCCGACTTCTCCGAGGCCTCAGGAGTCACTGACCCCCCCTGCATACTGCTGTCCTTGGCAGCATCCTTTTTCACCACATCAGAGACCCTCCCTTCTGATGGAAGGGCCCACTCGTCAATCCTCCCCTCTCAAACCCCCACAGATTTGCACCCCCTCACAGGTGAGCCTGCCATCCTAGGTTCCCAAACGGGCCATCAGTCGCCCTTAACTCAGGGTAACCGGCTGCGTTCCATCCGCTCCGTGGCACTTCCCGTGGACGACTCCTTCCGCTGCGTTGAGGTGACAGCGTGGTCCGCACTAGACTTCTGCAAGATATCAACTGGAGAGGTCGTTGCCCCCCTTCTTCCCTTGGCCCATGGTTCAAGCAGCTGCCCATCATCCTCATCACGCACTTTGCCTTCCTCCCATTCATCGCTACCATCCTCATAGTCCAGTTCCAAAGCATACCCCTGATCACACAACTCCCTTTCAGACAGCTCAGCAGGAAAAACGTAAACACTCCCAGCCTTTGCCCCCCCGGCCAAAGCAGGTGGTACCTCTGTGTTCTGCCTCCGATCCCATATGGTAGGGAAGGCTGCTGAAGTCCCCCTATGGCTTTGACCCAACGCCCAGGGGCCGTCATGCTCCCCGTCTGGGTCTCCAGCATGCTGCCCGCTCTCTCGCTGGCATCATCCCCCAGCTCACCGCAGGGTTGCTCCAACCATGTGGCCCCCTTGTGCCATAGGCCCCGCCGGACGCAAGAGCCTCCTCATCCTCCAGTCCACTATGCCCCCCCGGCACCCAAACCCAGCAACCTGTGTTCCTGGGTGGCGCCCCAGCACCCTCCCCCTCCCACAGGGCCCCCATGACTTTCTTAGCCTACCCCCTTGCTCTGACAGGGCTTCACTCTCCCTGCAAATCCTCTCCCCCCTCTTCCCAGTCTCCTGTACAAGCCTGCGTTGCTCCTTGATCTTTGCCTCCAAGTCAATGGCCTGCCACCTGCTAACAGGTGAGGGCCTGGCCCCACCCTGTCCTGTACCCTCCGGGGGCCCCCCTGCCCTGTGGCGCCTACCCCGCTCCTGGTGCTCGACTTCCAAAACAGCTGTGGTATCCCCACTATGGGCCCCCCTACCTCCCCACTGTCCACCAACTCAGGAGGGCCCACTAGGGACACCTTCCTCTTGCCCTTCAACTTCAGGCTCCCCTTGGTGGCCCTGTTTCCCGGGGCCCCACTGGAGGGGCCAAGGGCCCCTGTCAGCCCACCTGGCCTGGCTGCCGTGCAATCCCTGCCCTCTTCACTGCCCCAGGAGCTACCCGCGGGGCAGGACCCAGCCCTTAGGCCAAGTTCTTGCTCTGACAGGCCTGCCACACCAGCAGCCCATCAGGCGGATGCCGGCAGGCTGCTCCGGTGCCTGCGGAGCGGGTACTGCGACTTCACGGGAGACGTGCTTCAGCCCCGCCCCGCCCCACCCCACCCTTCCTTACAACCTTACCTTTGGGCGACGTGCACTCCGTCACCACGGCCACCATGCCGCCCACGGCCGGCCTCGTCGGGCAAGTGAGGCTGACTCAGGCCTCCGACAGCACTCCCAGCCAGCAAGGCAGCTCGGCCTGCCGCACCGATGGTGCACAACACTGTACGGACGGCCTCCGCCTCATCCGCCATTGAGGCCCATGCACCAGGCCCATGCAACGGAAACACTAAGTGCCTAGCCCAAGCCCTAACACGCCGCAACAGTTCGAAACACCTGTCACGCAAGGGATAAGCCAGAGACAGGCTAACCCCAGTGGCGGCTCCTCCCATGGCAGAGGAGCATCGCCCCACTGCTTTTAAGCAGTGTGAGGAAGAAGAAACTTATAGTTATAGTTATTATCATTTTATGCTTTGTGCTACTTGGCGGGCGGGCGGGTAGGCGGGGCTGCTCTGCTGTCAGAGCAGGGGAGGAGTGGTTTGCCCACTCCTAAGAGCGCAATGACTGTTTGGTCGGCCCTCTGGGGCCGCCCAAACCAGTCATGCGCACTTTCCCTGTTCTCCATGCAGGCCCCCATTCCCTGGTTGAGCGTCAAACCAGGACACTCAAAACCAATCAGAATGCTGCACTGCAGTGTTGTGATTGGTCAGGGGAGCCTGGGTGCTTACCAATCACAACACTGCATTGCAGCGTTGTGATTGGTCAGTGGGGCCTGCTTTCTGTTCCTCAAGTTCCACGAGGGGAGCCGGAGCAGAGACACGGGACCCGGCAGCAAGGTAAGTTTGTTTTATTTTTTTATAACGTCACCCCCCCCCACATCCCCTGCATGACCCCCCCAACATCCCCTGCGCGACCCCCGCGCGACCCGCCCTCCCCGCCACCCGCCACTGGCTAAGCCTCCCTCTGAGCCTATATAAAATCTAACCCTAAACCCCTCCCCCGCCCACTTCCCTCCTATCCTGTTCTGCCACATCATCCCCCTTCATGAACGTTCCCCTGGGAAGACTAGGCTGCGCCCTTGCTTCCCATGGGACCCTCCATTCGTCGGTCCCGATGTGGGAGACATGTTCCTCAATACGGTGTCTAAACATAGAAGATTTGTGACAACCCTTGCGTATCAGTGCCCAGGAGGTCAGTACCTTGTTAGAGAATCTCGAAGAAGCTGGACCGGATCTGCACTGGAAATAGCTGGCAGGTTGACACGCACTTCCGGCAGACATCTTCAGCAGCGTCAGCAGCCAGAGCGAGTCAAAACGCACTTTGTTTGCAACTCACAAAGTCAGCAGCTGACATAGTGTGACCCGAACTCACCGTGCAAAAGCATCCCTTATCGTCACTATTACATTCGAAGAAAGAGCGACAGTGAAGTAAGTAAGAAGGGCACAGTTAAGAAACCTACCGTAGTCCCAACGGCCTTCCTCAGCTCTGAACAACTCTCATACCAACAGTCTTCTCAGAACTGCATCTATTTTGACATACTATGGAACAAACACAATCCTAAAACTATCTGGGCAACAGAACACAAGTCAGGACATAGGAGTGTTGCTCCAGAATTGCAATCTTTGACCGTGTATAGCATAACATTTACACAATTTTCATCCACATTATGCCTCAGTGGTTTAAAAACAAGCAGGGAGCATTTGCTTCATGGATAATAGAACAGATGGGCAGACTATCTGCGTGCCCTCGACGAATGTGTGACTATAGGGGAGCGTTTCCACTGATCTGACCAGTAAAAGCCTGAACCTGCCTTAAAGTTAAGGTACCACTGAAGAAGAATGAAAGAAATGGTATGAGAGCATTAGGCCTCACGTAGGCGCATGGCAAACGTCTGTAGCTAGGTATGGATTACAGGAGCCCTGAAGACAGCCAGTGACCCGTATGGGCTTTAACACAGTCGAAACATGATTTCGACACAGATTTTCGGATATATGAACTATTGCACTTCATCAAAAGTCTGAGGTACAAGGATTTTATTCAAATCTGAGATATCCGATGAATAAAGGACATTTCCCTGAGTATACCTTAAGGTATTTTTATGACACACCTGGGTCCCTGCTATAAGCCAGTATTTATTTATAAAAAGAACTTCTGGAACAATACAAGTATTCGCATGGGGGGCCATGCTCCACTGGGACCCCTGGCGTAGAGCTGGGATTCGAACCCTCACGCACCTGATTTCTGGCAGCGAACTCAACTCCTTTGAGATGATACAGGACGAATTTGGACTGCTGCATACTCAACAATGGCACTACACTCAACAATGGCACTACACTCAACAATGGCACTACACTCAACAATGGCACTACACTCAACAATGGCACTACACTCAACAATGGCACTACACTCAACAATGGCACTACACTCAACAATGGCACTACACACAAGTACGTCATTCTCTGCTGAGCAAACTGGGTCCTGAACCCTGGACCATCCCCTTTTCCCTGGTACTCTCTTCCTTAACAGTTGGGGTCAGTTTAAAGGTGTGATGTCCGGGTCCTACAATCTTCTGATTCGCCACCTCTACTCCCAGCCGCAATTGGCTAGCCTCAGGATGACCTAGCAGGCTCATCTGCAAGAGGAATATGATGAGGAGGACTGGGTAGAACTCTTGGAAGCCCTGGAACGGGGAGCCCGGGAAGCACTGCTGAAGTTCAGTCTATTTAAGATTCTTCAGGGCTGGCACTGGACCCCGACATGGTTTCAGGTTGCAGGGTTGCTCCCTCTTCTGACTGCTGGCGATACGATCACGCGCCATGTGATATAGTTCATATATTACTGGATTGCCTACCAGTCATCCCTTCTGGACAGCAGTGGGGTCTACGCTCCGGGAGTCCATGGATTTGCCCACGCCATTACCGGCCCCCCTAATCCTTCTCCATGACTTATCAGACCTCTGCAAGCTGAACCGCCATGCCCATCATCTGCTCGTCACTGCCCTTGCAGCTGTTAAGATCTGTATTCTACAGCATTAGGGTTCTCCGCAACTGCCGTCGCATGAGGAGTGGCTCACAGAAATGTACAAGACCGCGTCCTACAAAAATGCCATTTACAATTTAATTGACAAAGCAGATATTTTTCTTCTCACTTGTGATAGAGCTAGGTTTCTCAAATTCAGCATTGCTCTGTTTTGTGTTTCAGACAGACTGCATTTAAATTGGCACGCAGATTTTGGTGCAAGAGAAAACACATGGCACATGAAATATAAAAGGAGGCCTGGTCAAAATGCTTTCAGTCTGAAATGCTTGTGCTGAATTAACATGTGTTTTTGCAGTGTAGAGAAACTTGTGATTGCAGTTTTCCTTTTTAGCTTTGAAGATAATCATGGAATGTGTTCTCTCTTCCCAGCTCTTTTTCTTGTAATCTACACCCCCTGTTCCTGTCTTAAGAGACTTTGGCTTTGTTGCATATTTAGACAATGCATATTCAGTTCATAACACATCTTTTTATAATGTGTATTAATTAACCATGCACCATCACTACACGGGGGCAAAGCATTTGCATGAAAAGCTATCTAAAACATTAGAGCATGTTGCTATGAGTATGTATTAACTGTGTGCGCTTTCAAAATTTACACTAGTGCATGTTTTATGCTATGTTGTACATTGCACATTTTTGCATGTTGTGCACAAATAATAAGAAAAGCTGCTTTAAATTAATAGCTTTTGCTAGGTAATAAATAATTCAAGGTATTAGTATGGGGGAGGTAAACATAATGGTTTTTATTTCGTAAATTAATATTCTTTTTGTGTTTATTTTGTTTTTGGGCCTAAGATAAAATGGCTGCCTGTGAATCCAGCAAGGCTGTGAATTGTATTGAATGAGAGACGCATGTGCAGAACCAGCTACATACTGCCAAGTGCCTCAAGTGAAGACCTGGTTCAAGGCCACCATGAACTGTACATTCTTGTTATCGTGCCAATGTACCAGTGTTTGTGGAAAGTATCCTTCCTGCGTGCGATGTGAAAGGAAGGAGGAAATGGACTGCCTTAATGTTGCAAATTTGTATAATTATTGATGGTGAAACAATAAGACTGTATTAAGCATTAACGCTTCCTTTGTTAAAACTGGTATGGGTTGGATTTGCAATGAGAACAGGATGGTGAGACCCTCATGTCATCTATCCTAACCAATCACGGTGCAAGCTTTATTGAGACTGCAACATTATTAGTGTAGTCAGCCAAGAATTAGAGTATAAATAATGACCTCTTTAGGGGGCTTGGGGGCTTTGGAGGCTTTAGAAGCTTTAGGGGTGCAGCCTGAGAGGAGATTGCGTCCGAGGAGAGACAGAGGGAGGTGGGTGTTCTTGCTCATATTTTTTTAGAGAGTCCTTGCAGGTCATATTTTTGGCAAGGCAGATCACATTCCTCTGTGGTCTGTGAAGGAGGGGCCTTTTCAGGAGCAGCGTCTCTCTCTGAACACAGAGAGGACAGATGAACAGACCAGGGCAGAGAGTGGAGCTGGATAGAACAGGTTTAGATTTAGATGCTAAAACTTTTAAGTTCATGCTTTGACTAATTAATTAGTTTTGAAAAGATTTATTTGTCTTATGCATTTATTTCTCTTTATGGGATATTTTTGCCAATTATTAATTATTGATTAGCCTTGCATAATTCACTCTTGAATTATATTTCCTGAACTCTTTAAAGAACTCTGATTGACATTTGATTCCTCATTCTCTTCCTTTATGGAATGTTTTGTATGCAACCTATAATATGTTCTGTATTCATTCTATTTTTCCTGTTTTCCAAATTCTGTAACCTGATTGATATTTAACTAATGAATAAAGGGTCAGAGAAACTTAACTTTTGACTAGAAAATAAAACCCTTTAAAAAACTCACCAACTCTCTTTATTGGCTTAAATATTATTTGTATTTTTGATTTTTCATGTTTATGTAAAGTCTCCTGAAGGTAATACATGGTGTCAAGGGCCCAATACCTTTTCAGCGGTAAAATAGAGGTAGATGAGTTTTGCATTGAGAAATTACCGTGAAATTACCGCTGGATCACTTGGTCTCCCTTTCTGCAGGATGCCGCCCCCCCCCCAATTCACCATGTCTCTTGATTCTGTCTTATCATTGTCACCGCACTCCCCACCCCCCAGCGTTACCATACTTTGGCTTTGACTGAATAATCCATTTCCCTGCCCTCTTTACCCTGCTTTGTAGTTTAGTTTCGTCTTCCCTCCTTTCTTTTTCCTTCTGTCCATTTTCCTTTCTTTTCTTTTTTACCCTTCTCTCCATCTATGGATTATTTTCTCTTCCTTTCTTATATTTTAGTAACATTTGGTATTGCTACATGTATCACAAACAACATTTGTATCTTAGTATGTATTTATGCTGGACTTGCATGCTATTGAACTTGCTGATATTTCTTTTTTGGTATTTAATTTATGCCAATAAAATAACTGATATACAAAAAAAAAAAAGAACTCTCGGCCCTGGTTGAGTCAACCGAGGTGGTATTTACCTGCCAAGGTGTGGAAAATACGCCTATGATGGGGCATGCCACGATAAGTGGTGGGTGAGGCCATTTCTCCCAACTTTTCTGGATTCCTGCAGGTTTCAGCAGAATCTTTTGATCAAGGCTTTGGCATTTGTTGTGTGATTATAGCAGTAACAACAACAAAAAAATCCGCGGGTCTCAAGGAAAAATCTATATAAAGAGACAGACATCACAGCAGTACACACAACAGAAGAAAAAGTGAAAACGGGGGGATCTCAATTAAGAGGACGGATTCCCATCACCCACCGAAGTGGCATGCTTCATCATTTGGGGATCTCCTCTCAGCTGCACGCTAGTGCAACTAAGGAGCTACAACTCCTTACTAGTATACAGGAGGAGCTCACGGATGTTTTTACAACTATAGTCCAAGACTGGATCACCTAAGATCACTGAAGCATAAGGCAATATGGTAGGTGTTCGGTGCAGTGTGAAAAGGAAAAGTGTAATAAAATTGACTACCAAGTGACAATGAATTTATTAAGATCACGTGGTGTCAATGGTTAAAAAGCAGTAAGCGCGCAACTTAACTATAAATACAAGCGCGCTAGTGAAGAGGTCTACATGTTTCAGCCACTACCGATCTAACTGCGATCAAGGCTTTCTTCAGGACCAGATTGTAACTACTGCACTAAATTCAAAAACAAATTTATACAAACACTGAAAAGAACGATACAACCATATACCTGTGTACGTAAATATATTGGCACTAAAGGCATTGGTGTGGTACTCCTGTTGAAAAAGATGAATTTTTTTTTGAGTATATATGTGTACATACTGAAAAGGTCTATATCAATATATAAAAAGAACACATTAAATTGCAATGTGCACATGCTATAGGTCCTCACAATAATTCAAAAAAACTCTACAGCAAAAACACCTTACCCGTATCAAAATCGGGAGGGAACTTGCCGCTCCTGGCAACCGCTCAGGGCGTGAGGCAACGCTCTGTGAATTAAAAACAAGGGAAGAGAAGCTAAGCCCACAAAGGATGGAATTTAAATGTATAAAGTAGTAGGTCAAGCATACACCACCACTCTAATCATGTAGGTTTGTTGAGAGTTCTATAAAGCACCAGCAGAAGTTTTGCTATTAAGATGATTTTTAGATATTGTTAAGAAATAAACAGTCTGATGTAAACTGTTATTCAGGAACAATAGAATTTGAGCAGTCTAAGGGTAACGTAAACTGCCAACAGAACTATAGATATTAAGCAGAACCTGATGTAAACTGTTATTCAGGAACAGTAAAATTCGAGCAGTCTAAGGGTAACGTGAACTGCCAACAGAACTATTGATATTAAGCAGAACCATATAGACCAGGAACGCTTCTAACGCTTCTAACAAGGGAGAACACTCAATATAGTAGACCCCTCGTGATAACATCAAAAACAGAGTCTGAGAAAAACAAACACTCCAGACTACAAGCTCATCACCTCTGGGATTGCACGCCCACCAATGGCCTCCTTCACTTATGGCAGTGTATAAATAAACGTGTGAAAACACACAGAGGTCACTCTTACCTGCTCCGTCGTTACCCCGGGCCGGATCCTGAGAGTCACGAGCAGTGACGTCCGGTCGGGGCAGGAGCTTAAGTACAAGTATTAACTCTTACAAAATACCCGCACCTGTGGGGAGTCGCGTAAAGTGACGTCAAGCGTGTCACAGCCAAATAACGCGAGACACGGTTGTTAAGAACTACACATGAATGCCCGGAAAACCGGGAGTTGTAGTTTTTAACATGGCAGCTGGTGTTCACGACTATTCATGGCATCTAAAGACATTTAATACGTGGTAGAGCCTTTATCCCACATAGTTTGAAACGCTGCACCAATGACTATAAGTATGGGGTGGACTTTAAAATGCGAAACCAGTATTGATGACACTCAGTCTTCCACAGTACAAATTAAAGCTAACTAAACCCTCATCACTCAGATATGTATCAAGGATGCACCAAAGATGCACCAATGACTACAAGTATGGGGTGGACTTTAAAATGCAAAACCAGTATTGATGACACTCAATTTTCCACAGTACATATTATATTGATCAACCACTGACCCTGGTAACGTCAGAGTGTAACAAAACATATTTATATACATATCTGAGTGATGAGGGTTTAGTTAGCTTTAATTTGTACTGTGGAAGACTGAGTGTCATCAATACGGTTTCGCATTTTAAAGTCCACCCCATACTTATAGTCATTGGTGCATCTTTGGTGCATCCTTGACACATATCTGAGTGATGAGGGTTGAGTTAGCTTTAATAATGTTGTTTGCGATTACCAATGTAATTTTGCTGCCGTTTATTCAATTGAGCGGTATTATACAGCGTTTTTATACTGAGGCCGAATTCTGAATTGCAGCATTTCAAACTATGTGGGATAAAGGCTCTACCACGTATTAAATGTCTTTAGATGCCATGAATAGTCGTGAACACCAGCTGCCATGTTAAAAACTACAACTCCCGGTTTTCCGGGCATTCATGTGTAGTTATTTGGCTGTGACACGTTTGACGTCACTTTACGCGACTCCCCACAGGTGCGGGTATTTTGTAAGAGTTAATACTTGTACTTAAGCTCCTGCCCCGACCGGACGTCACTGCTCGTGACTCTCAGGATCCGGCCCGAGTAACGACGGAGCAGGTAAGAGTGACCTCTGTGTGTTTTCACACGTTTATTTATACACTGCCATAAGTGAAGGAGGCCATTGGTGGGCGTGCAATCCCAGAGGTGATGAGCTTGTAGTCTGGAGTGTTTGTTTTCTCAGACTCTGTTTTTGATGTTATCACGAGGGTCTACTATGATTGAGTGTTCTCCCCTTGTTAGAAGCGTTAGAAGCGTTCCTGGTCTATATGGTTCTGCTTAATATCAATAGTTCTCTTGGCAGTTCACGTTACCCTTAGACTGCTCGAATTTTACTGTTCCTGAATAACAGTTTACATCAGGTTCTGCTTAATATCTATAGTTCTGTTGGCAGTTTACGTTACCCTTAGACTGCTCAAATTCTATTGTTCCTGAATAACAGTTTACATCAGACTGTTTATTTCTTAACAATATCTAAAAATCATCTTAATAGCAAAACTTCTGCTGGTGCTTTATAGAACTCTCAACAAACCTACATGATTAGAGTGGTGGTGTATGCTTGACCTACTACTTTATACATTTAAATTCCATCCTTTGTGGGCTTAGCTTCTCTTCCCCTTGTTTTTAATTCACAGAGCGTTGCCTCACGCCTGAGCGGTTGCCAGGAGCGGCAAGTTCCCTCCCGATTTTGATACGGGTGAGGTGTTTTTGCTGTAGAGTTTTTGAATTGTTGTGAGGACCTATAGCATGTGCACATTGCAATTTAATGTGTTCTTTTATATATTGATATAGACCTTTTCAGTATGTACACATATATACTCAAAAAAATTCATCTTTTCAACAGGAGTACCACACCAATGCCTTTAGTGCCAATATATTTACGTACACAGGTATATGGTTGTATCGTTCTTTTCAGTGTTTGTATAAATTTGTTTTTGAATTTAGTGCAGTAGTTACAATCTGGTCCTGAAGAAAGCCTTGATCGCAGTTAGATCGGTAGTGGCTGAAACATGTAGACCTCTTCACTAGCGCGCTTGTATTTATAGTTAAGTTGCGCGCTTACTGCTTTTAACCATTGACACCACGTGATCTTAATAAATTCATTGTCACTTGGTAGTCAATTTTATTACACTTTTCCTTTTCACACTGCACCGAACACCTACCATATTGCCTTATGCTTCAGTGATCTTAGGTGATCCAGTCTTGGACTATAGTTGTAAAAACATCCGTGAGCTCCTCCTGTATACTAGTAAGGAGTTGTAGCTCTTAGCTGCACTAGCGTGCAGCTGAGAGGAGATCCCCAAATGATGAAGCATGCCACTTCGGTGGGTGATGGGAATCCGTCCTCTTAATTGAGATCCCCCGTTTTCACTTTTTCTTCTGTTGTGTGTACTGCTGTGATGTCTGTCTCTTTATATAGATTTTCCTTGAGACCGCATGATTTTTTGTTGTTGTTATAATTGGTGAGGGGATTTATCCGCGCAGGTCTATAAATTTCCCTTGGACCCTCTATCTATCTGGTATTGTATTGATTATAGCAGTAACCATGTCACTAACTAAAATTGACCCAGAAATCACATTAGCAATACTGGTAGCATTAACAAAACAACATCTCCCGAAAGCTTCCCCAGCTAAAAATACAAATACTCTGGGGTGTGAGGGCCAATCAACTGTTTCTATTCCAAGGCTCACGGATCGTTGCATTGCAAAAGAGAATAGAGGGAGGAGCTCATTGAAGTAGTCTCTGCTCATGCTGGAACAACCCTAACTCCAATCTTGCTTTCCAAAGACACTGGTGGCCATTGATACCAAAACAGTTAAAGATGGATGCCTTACAGTATCAAGTCTCTCAGCTGATTAACCCTTCCACTAGTAAGGCCACGACTCTAAATACAGCTTCACAGCTCTTTGAGGTGGTGTATTGAGATCAAACTCAGCTGTTCACTCCTGGACTGGTGCTTGTATTGTCTCTAAAGATCTGCAGTTCTTTGTAGCGATTTCCTGGATCCATGTTTTTCATTTAGATAATCCTCTGGCTGTCACTGCTGAAGCTCTATCGGCTGTGGGACGGCAATCACAATTCTGAAATTCATTCTGGCCTCAGAGCGCTAGAATCATTCTGAGAATGAACAAAACTATTAGGCAAACCTTGACGTCGATGGTGCTAAGTTTAAGTGCATCTCGGTACCACGCCTCATACAATGTACAGAAAGTCATTAATAACATGCAAAGAAATGCCCTCCAGTGGAAGACCTCTTGTCAAGTGGTGTTTGTCCTTCCTGTGTAAGCATCAGACATCCCAAGTGTGTCAGGGTCTCATGTACTGTCATGTCTTCCTCTACTAGAGATCCTACAAAGACCAGAGAACAAGGCTCGAAGCCGCTATACAATACACAGCTGGCCCCTCCAGCTGCTGAAGATTCTAGCTGGACTTCAAACCCACTAGACCTTGTCTGTAGAAGATTTATGAGAAACAGCCATTTGGCCCAGATTACTGCCACATGATTGGGATAAAAGGCAGGAGGAGTCTCATATTGCCCAATTACCATGCTCTGAGGAGACCGGCCAGGTTTCGATTGATTTTGTAAAGTCTCATCATGTAGTCACATCTCTTCGGCCGGACCCTGGTCCCAGGATATCCCAACATTCAAGGTCATAAAGCAGCATTGCCACAAGAGAAGGCTACTCCCTTGATAGCAACGGCAGCCAACAGGCACAGCAATAAATCAGCAGCTTCTCAAAGTGCAGTAGAAATCACTGAGCAGCTCACAGATGAGAATGTGATGGCGTCTGTTCCACAAGTGCATGTGCTTATTTTTGTTACGTGGCAGCATACTTCTTTATTTTGGAATACTTGGGTAAAGTCACCGCTGCAGCGTCTCAAGCCTACCAACATCATGAAAAGTTTTGACAAGCATCAACGCTCCTCTTGAGTATATGCTTGGATTCCAATTCCAGGAGTTGTTTCCATTTTGTTGATTATCACAGTAATAATTACCACGCTGATGGTACATGGACAAAATCTTCTGGAGGATTCAAATCCTGTTCGAGTCAATATTGAATTGCAGCCACTTTTTTTTATCTCACCATGTCCAGAGAAATATCGCTTATAAACATTACTGGAACTCCAATGGTAGCTTTTAGACAACGGACAACTCCCAGATACAGGAACCTGCTCAGATAGTGCAGACGCCACATTTTTGCACTACTTTAGATGATTACATATCATATTGACCTTATGATAGTCCATATGATATAGCATCTGTCATACAAATGATGGATTTGTTTCTCATCATGACAGTGATTGTCATCTACAGATTGCTAATGCTTCTCTTGAAAATCAGGTTCATTCAATGGCAACATTGGCCAATTCCATACATTCATATTGCACCTTCATTTAGAAAAAAGTGTACCTTTACAATGGTTCCACACATTATGCTCAAGTTATTTTTACTATTGCCTGAAGATTTCTTGGATATTATTATTACAAAACATCAGCTATTTATTCACCTCTTTTTATTAAGCTCTACGCTGTGTTAGGTTAAACGTTAGGTTAAATTCTATACCCCAGGTGACCCCACCTGGGGTATAGAATTTTTGAAGGTTACAGATTTTTATACTCTTTGTCCTGTTAGCATGCATCCTAGTAAATTCATATTTTTGAAAGTGACATTCCTTACACCTAGAAGTTTGCAACACTAGCAAATTTGAGTGTACTGTTAGTGCCACAAAACAATTGTTCTCATTTTCATAACTGGTCTTGTAAACAAGAATCAGACAAAATGTGGGAACTTTTTAAGGAGTCTCAGGGCTCTAATTGTAACAATAAGAGCCTTTTAGCACTGGTGTACATGGGCTTTATCTTACTGTTGGGCCCAAAAATGAAAAACAAGTAGTGAAGTTAAACAGCCCAAGGCATACTCAGGGAGGTGGTGGTTGTGGGTAGAAACCCAGGGGCCTCTTCACAAACTAAAGTTTGTAGTACATTTAGTAATACTACAAAAGTACTACAAAATGCTACTTATAAACCTATAAGCGTAAATCTCCACCTCCATCTGTCCTATCTTTTCTATGACGAGATCCTCATACATGTAAGTTTACTACTTAGTAGTAAATGTGGTAAGGGACCGGGGGAATGGCTTGGAAAAGGGGTACAGGGGTTTAGGAGGAGTAAGGACGGATTTAGGGGGTTTAAAGAGGGACATCCACCCACCCACAAAAGAGTAACCCATTTGCTATTCCCAAACTGTAAAAAATTACCCCAACTCAGAGCTAGAGTAAGTCCAGCAACACACATGGCCAAGCACTGCTACTGCAACACCCTCCCATATAGAATAATGGAGGTAGGGACTTAAAATAAAACCCCACCGGAAATAATGTTAGATTAAATTAACAGATTTAAAATAGTTAAAAATAAATTAATATAATTTAATGTTAGAAAAATCTAAAAATTAATCTTATTTATTATTTAATTATAAAATATCTTAATAACATTTTTGAATTTATGAATTAAAGTAACAAATGTTCATCAAAATATTTTAATTAATTTATATGGATTTAATTAATTTACTTAAATATTCTATACATCACTTTTAACAATTATTAACGCATAATTAAAAAAGTAATTTTTAATTTTAGTGGGAATTGATTTTTTAATTTAAACTTCAGAAAAATATTTTTTATTTAAGTAAATATATTTAAATTAAAGATTTCATTAAAAAGTAATGTGATGTAACAATTTCATTAAGAATGAATAGTTCTGTAACATTTTGTATGTTCTTCTATCTTTAAAAAAAATATATACAATTAAACACTGGTTATGTTGGTAGGAATGGGAGGAGTCCTCTTACCAAGATGGTAGTGTACTATCCACGGCAGAGAGTGAGCAGGCTCTGAAAAATAGTGCTGGAACGGGGAAGATATGGAGAAGAGCCAGGACCAGAAGCACAGACACTGGAAGGATGAATGTGTGTGAGAAAGAGGCCCTCTGATGCAGCCACACCAGTATCTTCTTTCATTTTTCAACTACTCTTTATTAACCATTGTACATGTATAATACAGAGTAAACACATTGCAGATATAGTCAGTGTAGATCAACAATTTTAGAGCCTGTCAGTGCTTATGACATATATCAATTGTGATCTGCAGTCCCCCCCAGCAACTGTGTGTGCGTAAGTGGTGTATCCGGGTTCCGGATGGGGTGTGCATATTGTTGTTGTCTTATGGTAGTGGTTTCCTGTCTACTGGCCAGATTGTGTGTGTGGTACATAGCTCTTGTGTGTGGTAAAGGTTGTGAGAGTGAGGGTGCAGGGGCGGTGGGCCATCAGCTCTCATTGGTATGCTGTGCCAATTGTCTTGCGTGCATGGTTTAAAATGTGCCTTAGGCTAAAAAGCCGGAGATCAGATCTCAGCTCCAGAGCCAGGAGTATGGCGTCCCATCCATTGATTTGTGGGGCTTACACCGGCCTCTTCTTTAGACTCTGTGGCACACAACCAAAGAAAGGACGAAAGCAAGGAGATTTTTGGGTGTGAGTGTACGTTACCTTTCCTTCCCCCCTCCATGGGATCAGTTAGAAAAACAAGTCAAGGACCCCTTAACCTACTTTCTGTTTCCTTTCCACCCCCTATATGGTATGAGTTGCAGGAACAAGTCCAGCAGACTATTTCTTTCTCAGCATGTATGAATGAAGAAGCAGTGATGGGAACAGAAAAGTCTAATTGTAGCGAGCACCCATGAAAGGGACTCCTGCCCATGCTATGTACCACTAGTACGATAAAGTCATGTACAAATTTCTGAAACTGTGGACCTCACTAAAGAGGATGGGAAGAAATCCTCTTCTAAACATGATAGTTCGGACCTAGACAGGCCAGGCAACTTACAAAAATGCTGAAAGATCCTAAAAATAAGATTAAGGCTGAACATGCCCCACATTTTTAGATTGGCATGAAGAAGTCAATAAATGCAAATACGAATCCCAAGTTTGTGGTATGAAACTGACCCGGGAGAACCTGGGACACCCAGTAATCCATCTTTAGGACTGAGTTAGGGCTCGTGCACCTACTGCTCCACCTCCTCGCTGTTTATTCCCACAGATCACTGAACCACAAGAGAAGGAGAGCAAAGGACCTAAGGGAGGAGGATGTGCGGGACGTTTCCCCAGGCCAGCCAATGAGACTAGGGATGCACCTGTGAATGCACCTCAATGGAGCAGCAACAGTGGAACACCGGCAGAAGGAGCACGGGGAGTAAAACTCAAGCTAGTGCTGCAATGTTAGAAACTGACAACAGAATGCTAGATCGAGACAGGACGCAGACTCTACTAGTGTGGAGCGGTCTAGAGATCCTTGCAAATACAGCCCGAGACACTTTGAGGAGGACCGCAGATCAGCTGGCCAGCTACCGGATTCAAAGGGGTATGACAGAGGCCTCCCGTCACTCTAGAGATGCAGACGACAAAAACCCCAATCACCAGTTCCCAATGCCCTTCTTAAATAAATCCGGTATTTATAAAGCGTGAACTACTCACCCCTAAGGGTCTCAAGATGCTGGGGGCGGTTGGGGAGATTAAGTGAGCTATTGCCCAGAGTCACATGGTGCTGAGCTGAGCTGCTGCCGGTGATCGAACCGGGAACCCTGCGCTCTGGAGTCAGCTGCCCTGGTCGCTGCGCCAAACCTCTCACCACTTCCAGGAAAGGTTTACCCCACCAGCTGGGGTAGAGACAGCGTCCATATCCCTAAGCTCCTTTTGACCTAATGAACATTAAGAAACAATTCACCAATATTAGAGAAATCCCTGCCCAGTTCTGTGAAGAATTGCAAAGTGTGTTTTAAGTGCATAGACTGAACTGGTGTGAATCAACTGCAGCATCTGCGGTGGTGAGTGAAGTGAGACGTCAGTGGTTGACAAGTCTGGTTGGTGGTGATAGGATCCCGGTAATAATGAGCCCTGAACACTGCAAACGCTACTGCTGCAGATGTGTGCCCGGTGTAAACAGATTGGACTAAAATCTGGAATTGCAAGCAACATAAAGGAGACTCACCAGCAGAATATCTAGAAAGGCTTAAGGATCCGTTGAGAGATATTCAGGGGTAGCACGTTTGAAAGAGAGTACTCAGGAAGGTGTAGGTGCTGCTTTTGTGCGGGGTTTGTTACTAAATGTGAGAAGTCAGGTAATGACTAGTTGTGTTGGATGGCAAACAAAAAAGCTGGGCGTGTTAGAGACCGTGCAAACCACTGCGTCCTCACAAGAATGAAAGAAAGAAAAGGTTTAATCTAAACTAATGTCTTTGAAATTGGAGAATATGCAACAAAATGTGAAGGGGAGAGGATGGGAAGCCCCCATTAGGGGGAAACAAAAGGGGAGACAGAGTGGAGGGTGAATGCGGAGAGGAAACAGGAGAGGCAGAAGAGAACCCCATGTGCCTGAAGTTTATGTTTTGCCTGCGGGAAGCTAGGGCATTGGAAAAGGGAATATCCTAATGCTGCTTCAAATGTGCCTTGCTCATCGGCCCACACATATTGACCCAGCTCAAACAGAATTCTAATCCTAATTACCATCATAGACCAGAGATTTGCATGGTGTGCTCTAAATACTCTGATTCCCATAGTCCCGAAAGGTCCCGTGTTGACTGTATAATAAATGGTAAACCCACCACTTGTCTTATTGATACTGGCGCAAGCTGCTCTGCTGCCGCTAGAACTTCTGAATTCCCTTCATTATCTCCCTCAGGCTTGTCCATAGGTGCATTCAGTATTTCAAATCAGAGCATTCCACACCACATTTCTAACCCTATTTTTATCACCCTTGGTCCCATCACAGATAAGCATGCTTTCCTATTAAGCCCTACATTACCAGCGAATCTATTGAGTCAGGATATCCTATCCAAACTTATTTGCACTGTTTTATGTACACCGGAGTCTACCTCAATGTACCAGAAAACAGGAAGAATTAAGTCCTTGCACTGTGAAACAGATTGTCAGCCTGTTACCAATAACCCAAAAATGTCTAAAGAATTATACAAAATGCTTTCTCAGGTGCCCTTCACATTATGATCCACAGGGGCCAACGATGTGGGGTACATCTCTTCAATGGAGAAGTGAAGATAATGATCAAGCCAATGAGGCATCTGCTGCGGATTCCACAGTATCATCTAAAGCCTGAAGTCAAGGCAGGGATTTGGCATGTCATCGCAGACCTTTTTAACCAAGGGGTTTTGATGCAGATTGTTTGTAGATGGAATATGCCCATATTTCCTGTAAAAAAGGAAGGAAAGACTAACATGTACAGATTTGTGCGGGACCTGCATGCTATTAATAGTGTGGTTTGTATGAAATTGGGGCGTTGGTTGACTGGGGTGTGAGCCCAGGTTAAGCAGCAACCACAATCCTTGTCAGGGTGAGGCACAAGCCAACCCTAAATTAACCTGTGGTCAACCCTCTCGTAGCTTGGCACAGACCAGTCAGGCTTAACTTAGAGGCAATGTGTAAAGTATTTGTGCAACACTTCAAACAGTAATAAAGTGAAGACACCACACAAAAAGGATCCCACACCAGGTTAGAAAAATAGAGTAACCTTTAATAATTAAAACAAGACCAAAACCTCAAAAATCCAATCAGTAGAACCGTAGATATGCAATTTTAAAGATTTTAGTGAAAATAGCGCCAAAAAGCACAAAGTGCCAACTGTGGATATCTGGTCACACTGGACCGGGAAAAGTCACAAGTTCAGGCAGACAGTGATGGAGCACAGGCCGGTTACAGGGACCCATTTAGGCCTACTGAACAAAGTAACTTACATCCTGGTTTGCAGAGCACTGTGAGGGCCCGCGTCGAAGATCCGTTGCGTAGCTGAAGCAATGCGTTGGCTGCGAGGTTCAGCAAGGCTGCGATGCTGGGTCCTGAGTCATCATAGAGGATCCCGTAGATGAGGCTTGCGATGCCAAGTCTGGCGTCAAGGGTGCGTCATGCAGTCGTGGCAATGCATCAGTTCTGAGAGTCTAGGTACTGGGGTTGAAGTTGTTGGAGTCTTCTGCCCCGGAGGCTACAGTCAGGAGGCCAGCCAACTAACTATTGGAGTCACTCTAGGGTCCTGGGTTCAACCTATGCAAGTCCAGTCCTTCTCACCCAGGCAAGTGGGCAGCTGATCAGCAGAGCAGGGCAGCAGTTGTTCAGAGCAGCAGTCCAGCAGAGTGACAGTCCTTGTAGCAGCACAGCAGTCCTTCCTCCTCGCAGAGTATCCAGAGGTCCAGAAGTGTGCTGAAGAGTTGGTGTCCGAGGTCCAATATTTATTCCCTGTTGTGCCTTTGAAGTTGGGAGAAGCTTCTAGAGGCATGCCTTTGAAGTGCACAGGTGTCCTGCCTTGCTGGCCCTGGCTCCAGACTAACTACAGGGGGTATGTAGCTCTTTGTGTGGAGGCAGAATACAGCCTAATCAAGTGTAAGTGGGGCTGGGCCCAGCTCCTCCCTCCCATTCTACCAGTGATGGCTCACCCAGGCACACCTAAGCTCCCCATTGTGTGTGGCTGTCTAGGAGGAATACACAAAGCCCAACTGTTGACTATACCTAGTCAGGTGACCCAGAGACAGGCTGCAGGCCCTGATATGGCTAAGGCAGGAAAATGCCAACTTTCTTAAAGTGGAATTTTCAAAATTTTAATTTACAATACGACTTCGCCATAGGTTAGTATTTTTCATTACAATTCCAAAGACACCAAACATGAACTGGTTACCTGCTCCCATTTGTAAATTAGAGCTTATTAAATGTAATAAGGTGACTCTAATGTTCTCCTATGGGAGAGGTTGGCCTTGCAGTAGTGAAAAATTAATTTAAGAGTTTTTCACTAATGGGACATGTAAAACTAAAACATACATGTTCCACCTTTTAAGTACATTGCACCCTGCCCTTTGGGCTCTTCAGGACTTAACCTAAGGGTGACTTACATGTGTTAAAAGGGACGATTTGAGCCTGGAAAAAAGGTTTATCTTGCCAAGTCAAAATGGCAGTTTAAAACTGCACACAGAGGCTCCAATGGCAGGCCTAAGACATTTTAAAGTGCTACCTAAGTGGGTGGCACCATCAGTGATGCAGGCCCTCTAGTAGAATTTAATTTACAGGCCCTAAGTACAGGTAGTGTGACTTTACTAGAGTCTTACAGGTAAATTAAATATGCCAATTGGGTATAAACCAATTCTACCATGTTTTAAGGAGCGAGCACAAGCACTTTAGCACTGGCTGGCAGTGGTAAAGTGCACAGAGTCCTAAAGCCATCAAAAACGAAGTAAGCAAACAGGAGGGTTGCAGGCAAAATGTTAGGGAGTAAACCACGCCGAGGATGCCAGGTCGAACACGGTTATTCCTAGTTTCCCTATGGCCCTTGCTGACTGTGCAGCCACAAAACCTGCCTTGTTTAAATCCAATGATGCTTCTATGTATGTTCTGCAAACCAATTTTTTCCCCGTACACTCCTTAAAGATTTTGTCTCTGTTGCAGGAGCAAGCCAAGAAACTGATATGAGGTGTCCCACATGGATCATCTCTCAGTCCCACTCTTTTCAACATTTACATGACACTTCTAGCCAACATCATCCAATCACAACACATCACCGTCATCTCCTACACAGATGACACCCAACTCATCCTTTCCCTGAAGGACAAGACAAACACCAGCAGAACCAACTTCACCAACTGCATGACCATGGTAGCAGACTGGATGTGAACCAACTGCCTGAAGCTCAACTCCAACAAAACGGAAAACTGGTCTTCGGCAACAATACCTCCCCATGGTACTCCACCTGGTGGCCGTCAAAGCTCTAACCAACACCCAAACCCACAGAGAACAAAAGAAATCAAGGCATCATCTTAGATGACAAGCTCAAAAAGTCAACGCAGTGTGCACCTCCTGTTTCCACATCCTATGCATGCTGCGAAAGATCTTCAAATGGTTGACTCAGAACAGCAGACAAGTCGTCATACAAGCACTCATCACCAGCAGGCTGGACTGTGGCAACAATCTCCACACCAGAATCTCCAAACAACTCCTACATAGACTCCAGACCATCCAGAATGCAGACACAAGACTCCCCTCCTGCCACGCCCACATCACATCGCACCTCAGGAAGGCTCACTGGCTCCCCATTCACAAGTGACATGACATAACATAACATAATTTAACAAGCCTCCAACAGCAAGAAACCCTATTGGACCAAACAGAATTGTACTAGGAACTCTAAAGGGATATGGAGAGACAGCTCAGGACATGTGGCCACCCTGAATCTCAACTTCCAAACCCTGCACGTGATCCAGCGCGGTTAATATAAATTCTTCTCCTTCGGACATAACATCCAGGTAAAGATCATTCACAACAAATATACCATATGACGGTGGGGCCCATATCACCGCATAATCATACACTCTCTCAATGTATTCCCTGGATCACATCCACATTCACTTTGGAGAAGAACGAAATTGCTGGAGGAACGGGATACCTTATTAAAATTAACAGGATATTACCTTAAGCATGATACATAGTCAGTTTAATCCTGCCGGTTCTATAGCATCAAGGTATTCTGCTCTTTGGTCGATGGACCAACTAGTAGAATAAGTTGATGGTGATTAAGACCAGCTCAATCACATTCAAAACCTGTTAAAACATTACACTTATTATTGAGCTAAAGAACCACAAACTCGTTGTTTTAATTAGAATAAAGTTTATCTATTTTCTTAAATGCATGAGTGAGATTCAAGTTTATTAATCATTCTAATACATTTCAATAGCATATAAGAAATAAGTTTTAGAAAGAATTTTATGCATACCCTTCTCAGATGTAGAATAAAAAGTTCACCAAAGCAGATAAATTGTAGATCACAGCATGGAACTCCCAAAACTGACTGTCTATCCCGCTAAAGGCCTCCTCGACGGACCTCCCATACAGGTTTCCCGCATCGGTCTCGTTCCTTTTCCCAGTCAAGTTTAAAGTCCAAAATGAATATTTCTATAAAGAAAATGGCCTACAGACAATAGCAGCAGTTTCTTCAGCATCAACGTTCAGTGCTCAAAAATTGTGCAGGAATAGCGCTCCTCCTACTTAAGAGTAGTTCCTCTTATACCCTACTACTAGCTTACTAAACGAAAAGTTGCAATTTTTGGGGGCGAGAATCACGCTAATTGGTCCATTGGAGGGGTGGCAAGAATCACCTCATTGCCCTCCTTGTTCAAACCGGTTCTAAAATTGTTTAAGGATTATACTTTCACACGACCTTTGGGTAATAGCAGTCCAATTGACAGTCCACTTAATGTTTCACTTTTATTTGTCACATTTTTAAGCAGTCCTTTGTTAATTCATTTGGGTTCAGCTTCCATTCTCACGGATGCGTGCTGAGTCTTTCTTGGCATTCTCCCCAAGTCAGGTCAACCTGACCTTGACACTTCTCACTCTGGGCTTGAACTGTAACCACGTGGTTTAGCTCTGTGGCTTTCTTCCGCTTAGAGGCCATCTTTGCGTCTGCGCATTGACCTCATCTGCCTCGGCAGCCATTTTCGCAGCACGGCCTAGCAGGCCCGTACAAACTATCATGAAAACAAACACAATCATAATTAAAATAAAGAAAATAAGCCTTTCTGTTTCCCACCCGTCATTCTAAGTACCCCAGTTAGGTTTACCTAGCAGAAGCGACATTTAAAGCCATGTTTACTTACCATCCGCATTCTTTTGCCACAATACAATTTTACTACATAGCACAAATCATGCGATTTTGCTCTAATTAGCACGCAAATCACTATATTAATATTACTCCACTTTACAATTGTAAATAAGTTAAATTTGCACATAAATAGCGATTACCAGTTGTGGAAATGTTTACCAAGGGTGTAAATTGTTGGTTAGTCCATCAAACAATTAGTAACATTAAACTATTAGTGTTATTTTAGAGGGGTTCCAAAATTATTTCATTTACCTTGCTCCATCACACGGTTGTATCATGGAGCTGCCCATGTTGGTAAAGATGGCATGATCCCATTGGCATGCACCCTTCTTTCCTTCTAATGCTCAGAATGATTGCCAATTCTGTGTCAACTATTGCCATTCCTGGGTCATTTGCGATGTCAGGAAGGGGATGAAGACCACCCCCACTGCTCACACTCCTCCTTGGAGCCCCTTGTCCATCTCCAGATAGACTTCATTCAGATGCTGAAATGTGCCTCCTATTCCTCTGTGCTCATAAATGTTTGCATGGGTTTGGGGTGGGAGGAAACGTATCCCTGTGCAAGAGCAGATGTCATTATTGGAGGTAAGAGCTTACATAGTGACTTTAGCTCCCATTTGGAAACTCAAGTTGCCTTTCGAGTGACTTAGGAACACACCTCATGCCAGCAGCAGTGCAGGAGATTTGTAAAGCTTTAGGGATCAGTCAGCACTTCTATTCTGCCCCATCCTGAGGTAGCAGGGAAAGTAGAGAAGAATAACAGCACACTTAAGAAAAAGATATCAGAAATCTGCTTCGAACCTCAGCTAAAGTGGCCTGATGCCTTGCCTCTCGCTCTATGACCAACCCAAAGAACGAGACTGATGTCCTATACGATAGTTAGGGCGACACTCTTTGATGTTACCTTCAAACCCACACATTTCAGGTGCCACGGTAGACCTGCAATTAAATCGTGATGTTGTCCTCCAATACTGCAGAAAACATATTCGCTATCTCTAAGGTTTCCGTTCTCAGTTTCAAGCTGACTTACCTGACTGTTCATCTGGAATCTGTCACGCGCTCAAGCCAGGGAACTGGGTCTTTATCTGAGTCCACCAGAGAAAGTCCGCTCTACAGCCACGCTAGAGGGGCTTTTATCTTGTGCTGCCCATCCCCAACACAGCGGTGAGGTGTCGTGGGCTGCAGGGATGAGTTCATACCTTCCAGTGCAATCATGCTACATGTCCTCTGGATGCCTGCCCTCCAGCACCCATCTCAAGACCTGCACTGGTCCAGGCCCCGCCCCCAGAACTGCTCCTGATGCTGCCTCACCTTCTGAAAAGTGGTCAGATATCCGAGGCCCATTGCTGCCCCATTCTGTTCCTCCGCAGTCATGCATTGATGCTCCCATCACCCCTCATCGTTACCGTCTCCTTGAGTGAGGAGAGTGAGGAGAGCGATCATCTCCAGAATATTGGATCCCTCTGTGGTCCAGGCCTGCACTCTGCGCTGCTCTCTGGCTCCTTGTTAGATACATCATTGGGAGTTGTCATAAAGCAAAAATATTCTGCACGTCTCCCTGAATGGAGCCACTGCTCTGAGTATGAGAACAACTCCTACTTACTGTTACTTGAGGAATATTTCAAAACAATACATTTCTCTTCATGCTGGATCTGCACTCATTTGCCTGCTGATGTCTTGGTGGGTGTGCCTTTAAGTGGAGTGCCCCCAGCAAAAATGAAACTAGCCTGGGTCTGCTCCAGCATGGGCATCGACTTCCAAAATGTGCCAGCACCTCCCCTGAGCCTTGGCAGTGTCCTGAAGAATATACCAATACCAACAGGTACTACTTGCTCAATGGAACTCATTGTGCCTACTCTGAAAGGGGGTAGTCTTGTGAACTAGCCCTTGGAGTCGCTCTGGTGGTCCTGGCTTCAAGATGCTGGTCCAGTCCTTCACTCAGGCAGCAGGACAACAGAGTAGCAGTCCTTCTTGCAGAGCAGCACAGCAGTCCTTCTGAGTCTTCCACAGGTCAATAGGTGTCCTCAAGATTTGGGATTGAGGGTCCATTATTTATGGGAAATATCGTTTACAACGCACGCGTTACAACGCGTGTCATTACAACGAATGTTTTACAACGCGAAATCCATTACAACGCATGTCATTACATCGCATAATCCATTACAACGCATTCCCCAAAGTAACGCCCCGGCGGAGTTAGAATAGTAATTGCGTTGTAATGGATTATACGTTGTAACGACATGCGTTGTAACAACATGCGTTGTAATGGATTTTGCGATGTAAAAAATTCGTTGTAATGACACGCGTTGTAACGCGTGTGTTGTAAAGTGTCATATTCATTATTTATACCGGGTGCCCATTTTAAGTAGGAGAAGGTTCTGGAGGTTTCCACCCCCAGAGGTGCTTGGAAATTCCTGCCTTCCTTCCCTGGTCCAGCTTCTCTGGGGTAATAATAACACCAGAGTCAATCCTTTTGTGAGTGTACTCAGGCAGAGCCTTTGTGATGGGAAAGTGTGGTAGGTGACAGCACCTCTACTTCATCAAGTCAGAGATGGCCCATCCTGCCAGTGCATATTCTCCTTTGTCTCACTGTCTAGGAGCAATACACAAAGACCAACTTCCAGCTACACCTAGTCATATGACCCACGATACACACTGTAGACACCAAACGTTTAGGACATGAAAATGGCAACTTCTAAAAGTGATATTTTCAGAATTTGGATTTAAAATTAAACTTTACCATTAAAGGGGATTATAAAGTAAAGCACCCCGCGTCATCCTGAAACCATTCTGGTGCGTGCAGTACTGAAGGAAGGAAGTATTTATACCTGGCTGTCTGACTTAACGCCCAGCGCGTGACACGAGTTGAGGCAGATGGAGTTGGCGCGTGCCTGCTTGCGCAGATATGTACATTCCAAGGGCTCCGTGCTCCCATACTCCCCAGCAATTGTTATTTGGGATTTACCCACACTACACAGGGCGGCACAGCGACTCAACCCGGCTCCCTGGAACGAGGTGGAACTCACACTGCTGGGTGACCTCTTCAAGGAGGTCTCGCTCATGTCCTTTCAGGACCTGGTGGAATCACATGGGTTAAGCAATGGACAGTTCCTAATGTACAGGGTTCTTCAGAACATTATCCAAGAAACCTGGAATGCAGATGTCTCTGAGCCCCCCACTTCACCACCGCTACACGTCATCTTATTCTCCACCTGTACCTGTCACGCCATTACGGCTTTATACACAGCGCTCCATACCCCCCTAACAAATCACGTGGTGAATGCACGCACCCGGTGAGATAAAGCACTCCAACAACCGTTGACCAACGGGGCCTGGTCTCGAGCCCTCCAACAGACAAAACCTAAGTCCCGTAACCCCTGATTTAATTATACACAATTTAGTTTTATTCACCAGATGTATCTGTCCCCACACCGCATCCAACACATTTTTCCAATACACATCCCAGAATTTCCCAGATGCAAACTGCGCAATGCGGACTTCTACCACATAGTCTGGGCATGCCCCTCGTTACAACCCTCGTGGACAAAGGTAACTGCGCTGGTTGCTGACATGGTGGCACACAATCTCACTCCCACATCCGAATCGTGCCTATTGGGACTGCGCCTCCGCACGAAGGGTGATAAAAATATACACTGATTTATAGATTTGGCTATTGTATTATTTAAACGCAACATAGCTATGGAATGGCAGTCTACTGCACCTCCAGATATGCAGCGCTGGTTACGTGACTTGTTAATCTGGACTAGGGCTGAAACACACACGCTCTGACTGCTCGGTATGAGTGGTGAATCCTGAGCAGGGGGTGAGATCTGGGAAACCTTCTTACCAGCAGTAGAGGCTTAACTAGACAAGCGACCTCCCTGAACGACAACCACCCCTTTTTCAGACTAAATCTAGGCTGACAGGCCTTACACTGGCTGCTCAACCGACACAAGTACGACACGCAATGCTTTGCACGCAAACGATTTTTCCATATCCCGGCTTATATGACTGCCCACAATGTATCCACCCAGCTATTACCACGTTTGGACACAGACTACAAATGCTCATAAGACACCCACATTTCTCTCCACTTCCTATAATGTACGGACGATGCATTGCCCTCCCACACCCTCACGATAGGCTCCTATTCATAGGAACGACTACACTACTTACCATCAGAAACATGTTTGTTATGGCGTGGCAATTGAGTAAATGCCAACATATCATGAATAGCTGCTTTGCAACTACTGAGATCTCGTAATGTTTTATTGTTTATAGTTCATTACTTATTGCTTTTGATCTGCTTTCCCTTGTGCAACGATGTAACCCAAAGAAGGGGAATTGATATATTTATTACAACCTGTGACTAATAGAAGGTGATGCATAATCCTGATGTTCCCCTACTGAATGATGCTGTAGCACTGGAACTCTAAGTCAGGAGCACCACTGACGAATACTGTTATACAACAAACAAAAAGCTGTTAATAAAAACATTCTTTAAAAAAGAGAGGATTTTAAAGTACAATTCTTTAGACACCAAACTCTGCAATCCTGCTTGCTCCCAATTGAAAGTTAGCACTTATTAAATGTAATAAGGTAACCCAATGTTATCCTGTGGGAGAGGTAGGCCTTCTAGTAGTGAAAAAGGAATTTAAGAGTTTTTCACTATCAGAACATGTGAACTTAAAAGTACATGTCCACCTTTTAAATACATTGCACCCTGCCCTAAGGGCTGTTTAGAGCCGACCCTAGGGGTGAATTATATGTATTAAAAAGGAATGTTTGAGGCCTGGCAAAGGTTTCCTTTGCCAGGTTGAAAAGACATTTTAAAACTGCACACATAGGGTGCAATGGCAGGCCTGAGACATGTTTAAAAGGCTACCCAAGAGTGTGGCACAATCAGTGCTGCAGGCTTCCTAGTAGCATTTAATTTACAGGCCCTGTGTGCATGTAGTACCAATTTACTAAGGATTTACAAGGAAATTAAATGTGGCAATTGGGTGAAAGCCAATGTTACCATGTTTAAAGGCGTGAGCACTAACATTTTAGGACTGGTTAGCAGTGGCAAGATGCCCCGAGTCCTAAAGCCAACAAAAACGAAGTCAGCAAAAACAGGAGGATGGAAGGCAAAATGTTGGGGGTAAAATGACGCCACGGATGTCAGGTCCAATAAGTATGTTCCAGGACAAAGGAACGTGGTCACAGACGTTTTGTGTGGAATGTCAATTGTTGTTGAGAATGATAATGATGATGAGGAAATTATGGTGGTTACCCTAAGTCATATGGAAGTGTTGTCGAGTGGAGCTATTTCAGAACAAGAAAAAAGAGATGCCCTTGATAAGGGGGCGGTTTTATGTCAGGTCAGGAGCTGTGGGGCAAATGGATGACCCACTATGAAATGTATGAGCACAGACTTCATCGATTACATGCAGGTGGCGTCTGATTTGATATGCAATGTAGGTTTGGTGCGAAGGATCGAGCAGTTAGTGGTACCGATCGGTTTGAGAAAGAGAATACTTGAACTAGCTCATGAGGGGCATTTAGGAACTTATGCAATGAAGTGCAGAGTTTGAGAAGGTTTCTAGTGGCCGTGGGACAACAAAACAGTTAAGTGTTTTTTGCATTTGTGTGTTGAGTGATAAAAGTAAAAAAACAAAGCTGTGTCTCCTGTAATCCCTGTTGCGACAACTATGGTTCCATGGTCTAAGCTGACTTTGGATATTTCCAGCCCGTTTAAAGTCACAAGAAATGTTCCTAAGTATACAGTGGTGATGATAGATTACATTACTAAATTGCTGGAAGTTGCCTTCGTGAACAGAATTGAAACGTATACTATAATAGAGTTTCTACAAAGGGTATTTATCAGAAAAGGTTAAGCTTCTGAGATAGTAACAGATAATGGCATGCAATTGGTGTCGGAGGAAAGGAAGTGGTTCCTCTCCGAGTATGGAATAACTCACACATGCACGCCATTGTACCATGCTAGGAGCAACTATTTACTTGAATATTTCAATCTTACATTGAAAGACCAGTTACAAGTGGCGCTTGTCAGCAGACTGAATTGGAGAGGTGCTGTTGAAGAAATGTTGTGGGCTAAATGGGTGTAGTTGTGGAGATTGGCAGTATGGGGTGCTGGGTAAGGCACATGTTTATATATTGCCATGTAAGTTTCAGTGGAACTAGAGTTCTTGTCCAAGGCCCTTCCTAGCATTAATAATCCCAAACAGGCCATACCCTGTCATACCCAGCTGCTGAGACGCCCTGAGGAGTGGGCTTGTGTAGGAAGCTGGCTCTGTTTATACTACACCAAAGTGAGGTATAGTGTGCACAGAGTCCAGTGGATCCCCAAAGGTAGGCAGAGGTAAAGTAGATAGCACCTCACTCTCTATTTGTGGTAGTGTGGTCGAGCAGTAAGGCTTTATCAGAGGGTAGTGTTAAACATTTGTTGTACACACTCAATCAGCAAATAATATCACACACTCAAAGACTGAACTTCAGACCAATTGGTTTTGTATAAAAACATTCTTTTAGTTATTTTATTTTCTAGAACCAAGCAAGCCTGGCACAGGTAAGCAATAAGTACTTTACAATAGTAAAGCAGTTTGTAAACAGTTTGAATTGCAATCGTATATGCACTTTGATTTGATTACAGTAGAGCTACTAGTAATGCAATGCTTTTGATATACTGCACACATACTTTCATTGGCTTTTAGTAGAATGTCAAGTAGATTACTTTACAGATTACTTTTCTTACACAGTGCAGTTTACCTGGATACTACACTGGGACATTTCCTGTAAACAGGTAAGTAAAAGCGTTTTGTTATTTAGTTACAGTTTTAAAGGGTTTCTTTGATTTTCCAACTCCACACTTAGAAACTTTTCACAGAAAAACAGTCAATGTTATCCTATGGAGGAAAATAGGGTTATCGGTTTGAGGTAAGTATTTGGTAGTGGGAGTTGAGGTTCTGGGGTAGACTCAGGGGTCCCCAGGGTCAAGGATGCATTCTTGTTACACCCTCAGCGGCACTAGGGCGGCTGGGTGCAGAGTGCTGAGGCCCAATGTTATCCAATGGGGAATAGGGGGCCTCCGGTTGGTGGCTGCTGACGAGCAGGCCACAAGGTTGTGGGAGCAAAGCTCCTGGACTTAAGCTCAGGGCAAATGGGGGTTCAAGCCAGCACAAAAGGTGCACCCTCAGCGGCACTGGGGTGGCCGGGTGCAGAGTGCTGTTTTAGCGTCTGGCGCCCTGTAGCTTTCAATGGGGAGTCTCCGGTTTGCAAACACACTGCAGGCTCGAAGACAAAGGTCTTCTGGGTGCGACCACCACTTGGAGAGGTAAGTTGGGATGCTGGGGGTTGGTTAGGCACCGTCGGTTGGTCTACCCAAGGCCGTGGGGCGTCGGGTGCAGGGGTGCCTTTTAGGGTCGGATCTTCTTACCAGCTCCTGGTTGCGTTTGGGGGACCTTCGTTTGAGGCTGCAGACTTCCGCTTGAGGTAGGTTAGGGATCACCGGATCTCGGGCCAGGATCGCCGGGAAGACCTCCTCGTGGTGTTGGGCCACTCGAACTCGGGCCGTGGGCGTCGGATGCACAGTGGTGCAGACTCGCGGATCTTGCCAGAGCTGGAGTCTGTTGGTGAACAAATCCGGTGTTCCCGGGAGACAGAGTCTTTTCTTTTGAAGGCAGGGCAGGTCCTCGGGGTTCTTGAGGCTGCTGGCTGCAGCACACACTGGAGTTTCGCTTCTGCAAGTTTGAGGTGGGGACAGGCCGATAGGGCTGAGGCCAAGTCAGTGGGGGCCCTCCTCTTCTTAGCTTCGGCACGGCTGTTCGGTCCTTCTTCTTCTTTTCTTCTTGTAGTTGCTTGTCTGAGGAAGCAAGGTTCAGGGGTGCCCCTAAATACTAGATTTAGGGGCGTTACAGGTAGGTAAGGGTGGGTCCCTTCCCTGGGGTGGGTACACTCCATATCATGCCACCTTCCAGTGGGAGGGGGCATAAGCCTCACCCTGGTTGTCTGGGTCCCCCATTTGCAAAATGGTGGGGACTGAGGATGCGCTTCACCTCGCCTCCCCCACCTGAGGGGTGGGGTTGGCCGAGGTGGGCACACCTCCCATCCTCACTTGGTTTTCCCGCCAGTTCTCCCGCCCAAAGTGGGGGTCGGAACCGGTGGGGACCAGTTGCTGGGAGCAGCGAAAGGCCTGGGGAAACTCACAAAGGCGGCAAGCCTTTGAAGCTTTGCCTTCGTGGACCCTGCTTATCCTGGGGGAGGAGGCTTGGCACCTCGTCCCAGGATGTGCATTGTTTCAGGCCCCTGAGAGCAGCAGGCTCTCGACCCAGGGGTCCAGAAACATGTCTGGTGGTGCCAGCTGAAAGCAGCCACTCAGCCTGGACACTAGTGGTAGGTCGTTTTTCAGGGGGCATCTCTAAGATGCCCTCTGTGTGCATTTTTCATTAAATCCCACACTGGCATCAGTGTGGGTTTAATGTGCTGAGAAGTTTGATACCAAACTTCTCAGTTTTCAGTGAAGCCATTATGGTACTGTGGAGTTCGTAATGACAAACTCCCAGCACCATATACTCTTAATGGCAGCACTGCACTTACAATGTCTAAGAATGGACTTAGACACTGTAGGGGTACAGGGCACATGCACCTGTACCATCACCACTGGTATAGGGCACCCAGCTAGAGGGGTGTCTGATCTATGCCAGGGCAGTGGGTTATAGGCATGGCACACAGGGGTGTGTGCCATGTTGACTCTTCACTTTGTTCTGCACCAAGACACGCAGCCTGCAAAGGCAGTGTGTGAGTGTAAAGGTACAGGACCTCTAAGGGTGGCACACAAAGTGCTGCAGCCCTTAGAGGCCTTCCCTGGTCACAGTGCCCTGGGTACCTGTGGTACCATTTACCAGGGGCTGACCTGTGGCCAGAAATGCCAATTGGGTTTGGGTTTCAATGCAGTTTTAGGGAAAGAACATAGGCCCTGGGTACCTGACTAGCAGGAGCCCAAGGCACACTCAGTCAAAGCACATCAGCAGTTCAGCAAAAGGTGGGGGCAACCATGCAGAAAGAGGGCACTTTCTCACACAACCCCCCCCCCCCAAACAAAAGAGGATGAGACTAACCTTTCCCTAGAGAGTCTTCATTTTCTAAGTGGAAGAATCTGGAAAGTCTATCTGCATTGGCATGGGCAGTCCCAGGTCTGTGTTACACTACAAAGTCCATTCCCTGTAGGGAGATGGACCATCTCAACAGTTTAGGATTTTCACCTTTCATCTGCATTAGCCATCTGCGAGGTCTGTGATCAGTTTGAACTAGGAAGTGGTACCAAACAAGTATGGTCTCAGCTTCTTCAGGGATCAAACCACAGCAAAGGCCTCCCTCTCAATGGCACTCCAACGCTGGTCCCTGGGGAGAAGCCTTCTGCTTATAAAAGCAACAGCTTGGTCTTGGCCTTCATCAATGGTCTGGGATAGGACCGGTCCTATCCCTAGCTCAGAGGCATCAGTCTGCACAATGAACTGCTTGGCATAGTCAGGAGCTTTGAGAATTGGTGCTGAACACATTGCCTCTTTCAGGGTGTCAAAAGCCTTTTCACAGCTAACTGCACAGTTTACCATTTTGGGCATCTTCTTGGAGGTAAGTTCTGTGAGGGGAGCCACAATGGACCCATATCCCTTCACAAACCTCCTGTAGTACCCAGGCAAGCCAAGGAATGCCCTGACTTGGGTCTGGGTTGTTGGAGCTGCCCAGTCCAGGATAGCCTGGATCTTGGGCTGTAAGGGTTGCACTTGGCCTCCATCAACATGGTGGCCCAAGTATACCACAGTTCCCTGCCCTATCTGGCATTTGGATGCCTTGATAGTTAGGCCTGCAGTTTTCAGGGCATCTAAAATCTTCCCAAGGTGGATCAGGTGATCCTGCCAGGTGGAACTAAAGACAGCAATATCATCTAGATAAGCTGCACTAAAGGATTCCAATCCAGCAAGGACTTGATTCACCAACCTTTAGAAGGTGGCAGGGGCATTCTTTAAACCAAAGGGCATAACAGTAAACTGATAATGTCCATCAGGTGTGAAGAATGCTGTCTTTTTTTTGCTCCTGGTGCCATGCCAATCTGCCAGTACCCTGCAGTTAAGTCAAGGTACTTAGAAAATTGGCTGCATCCAATTTGTCTATCAACTCATCTACTCTTGGGATAGGGTGAGCATCTGTCTTGGGGACAGAGTTGCGCCCTCTATAGTCCACACAGAACCTCATTTCTCTCTTTCGACCCTGTGGATGGGGTTTGGGAACTAGGACCACTGGGCTGGCCCAGGGGCTCTCAGAGTGTTCAATAACCCCTAACTCCAGCATCTTGCTGACTTCAGCTCTGATGCTTTCCTTGACTTGATCAGACTGTCGATAGATTTTGTTCTTGACAGGTGAACTGTCACCAGTGTCCACACCATGGGTATACCAGTTTGTCTGACCAGGGGTCAAGGAAAAGAGCTTTGCACACTGCTGCAAGACTTATTTGCAATCAGTCTGCTGTTGGGCAGTGAGGGTGTCTGAAAAGACAACTCCATCCACTGACCCATCTTTGGGGCTGTATGAGAGAAGGTCAGGGAGAGGTTCACTCTCTGTCTCCTGATCCTCATCAGTCACCATCAGCATGGTGATGTCAGCCCTGTCATTGTAGAGCTTTAGGCGGTTCACATGGATAACCCTTTTGGGTGTCCTGCTTGTGCCCAGGTCAACCAAGTAGGTGACCTCACTTTTCTTTTCTAAGATGGGGTAAGGCCCACTCCATATGTCCTGGAGAGCCCTTGTTGCCACTGGCTCTAAAACCTATACCTTTTGCCCTGGTTGAAATTCTACCAGTGCAGCTTTTTGGTCATACCAGTGCTTCTGAAGCTCCTGGCTAGCCTCAAGATTCGTGGATGCCTTTTCCATGTACTCAGCCATTGTGGACCTTGGGCCTAGTACTTAGTCCACAATGTCTTGTTTTGGTTCTTGGAGAAGCTTCTCCCAACCCACTTTTACAAGACAGAGTGGTCCCCTAACAGGATGGCCAAACAGAAGTTCAAAGGGGGAAAACCCTACTCCCTTCTGTGGCACCTCTCTGTAGGCGAAAAACAAGCATGGTAAGAGGACATCCCATCTCCTTTTGAGTTTTTCAGGGAGCCCCATAATCATGCCTTTCAATGCCTTGTTGAATCTCTCAACAAGGCCATTGGTTTGTGGGTGATAGGGTGTAGTAAACTTGTACTGCACTCCACATTCCTTCCACATGTGTTTCAGGTAAGCAGACATGAAGTTGGAACCTCTGTCTGAAACCACCTCCTTAGGAAACCCTACCCTGGTGAAGACACCAATGAGGGCCTTGGCTACTGCAGGAGCTGTAGTAGTCCTAAGGGGAATTGCCTCAGGATACCTAGTAGCATGATCCACTGCCACTAGTATAAATTTGTTTCCTGATGCTGTGGGAGGTTCAAGTGGACCCACTATGTCCACACCTACCCTTTCAAAGGGAACCCCAACCACTGGTAGTGGTATCAGGGGGGCCTTTGGGTGTCCACCTGTTTTGCCACTGGCTTGACAGGTGACACAGGAGCTAACAAACTCCTTTACTTTCTGAGACATCTGGGGCCACTAAAGGTAGCTAACTAGCCTCTCCCAAGTCTTGGTTTGGCCCAGATGTCCAGCTAGGGGGATGTCATGAGCTAAAGTTAGTAGGAACTCCCTGTACTTCTGAGGCACTACCACTCTCCTGGTGGCTCCAGGGTTGGGGGGCTCTGGCCTCAGTGTACAGTAGTCCCTCTTCCCAATAAACTCTGTGGGTACCACTGACATCTCCCTTTGCTTCTGAAACAGCTTGCTGCCTCAGGCCTTCAAGAGTTGGACAGTCCTGCTGCCCCTGGCACAGCTCTTCCCTAGAGGGTCCCCCTGGGCCTAAGTGTTCAACCTGGTAAGGGTCAAGCTCCATGGGCTCAGTTCCCTCTGGGGTGCCCAAGTCCTCTCCCTGAGGAGAGGGGTCCTGATCCTTTTGCTGTACAGAAGCTGATTCCCCAGTCTTCTTAACTTTTCTCTTGGAAGGTTGGGCCATACTTTCAGGCTCCAACACTTCTTTTTCACCCTGTGTTCTGCTCTGTGCTCTTGTTTTTACACACACCAAATCAGGGATATCCATCATTGCTGCATGGGTTTTTAGTTCAACCTCAGCCCATGCTGAGGTTTCCAGGTCATTACCAAGCAGACATGCAGCTGGAAGCTTTGGAGAGACCACTACCTGTTTCAGGCCAGTAACCCCCCCCCCCCAGTCTAATGTCACCATAGCCATTGCATGGTTAGTGATAACACTGTCAGCATTGGTGACTGGGTAAGTTCTCCCAATCAAGTATTGCTCTGGGGAAACCAGTGTATCTCTCACCATAGTGACACTGGCACCTGTATCCCTCAGAGCTTCTATCCTAGTTCCATTAATCCAAGGGTATTGCAAATATTTCTTTAAGTTGGGTGGCCACACAGTTAAAGTGGCAAACTCAACTTCCTCTTCTGAAACTAGAACTGCTTCAGTGTGCAACCCGATTTGCTCCTGGCACACTGTTGATCCCATGTGGAGACTGGCTACACCAGGAGTAGCTGTAGTAGGACAAGGGGGCTTCTTGTTAGGACAAGTAGCATCTCCAGTTAAGTGTCCCAACTTTCTACAGTTGTTACACAAGGCCTTTGCAGTGTCACGACTTGCTCCCTGCGTTCTCGTGGGACTCTCCAGTGTTCTAATAAGCTTTCAGACCGTCCCCTTCATGTACATACTGACTTCCAGCCATTTGGACACTATTTGGGAATTGACATCCATTCCAAATCCATGCCGGGTTTTGTGGAAGCCATCCTGCTCATGCCTGAAACTCCATTACCTAGAATTCCCTGCTCACTGCTTCGTCTCCACCCCTGCAGGCCAAGGATGGGTGGAGGAATTCAGTTCACCTGTGGCTGGCTGCTGCTAGTCTGCTCACACCTGATGCATGTGATTACTGTGAGCTCTTTTAAGCCCCAGCTCCCTTCAGTCCAGTGTTAGTCATTGTAGCTGTGTACCGGTGAGACCGACCCGTGTTTCCTGAGCTTTTGATATCCTTGTTTCCAGTGTTGCCTGAGCTTTAGTTATTCCTTGTTCCTGAACTGCAGCAGTTTCCCTTGTTCCTGAATTAGCACTGCCTGCAGTGCTACCTTGACTCCTGAGCCTTAGCATTCCTTGTTCCTGACCTGCAGCAGTTTCCCTTGTTCCTGAACTATCACTGCCTGCAGTGCTACCTTGACTCCTGAGCCTTAGCATTCCTTGTTCCTGACCTGCAGCAGTTTCCCTTGTTCCTGAACTATCACTGCCTGCAGTGCTACCTTGACTCCTGAGCCTTAGCTCAATTCTTGTCTTGCTCCAGCACTGCCTTCTATGCTACTTTGTTTTCTTGATTCCTGATCCAGCACTATTCTAGTATACCCTTGTAGCCTCCCCTTCTGTATATCCTTTTCCAGTCCCTGCTTTTCTTCCCATTTTCTTGGTTCCAGTACCTAGTTTACTGTCTTTCTATTCTGCTGTCTTGCTTCTATTACCTTGTATGTTTGTTACTTGTTTTCTGCCAAGTGTGCCCTGCGAATTCCTTCCTTTCCTGTTAAGCACTCCTCCTTGCTAGCTCCTTGTCTATTCGGCCTGTATTTAGTTCTACCCCATTGCTGTTACTGCCTTGTGTGTTCCTGTTTGATCGCCAGGATCCGTGGGCACAGCTGACTACCTAGGTGGTGTTTCTTGTTCACTGTGAGTATTGTCTTTGAGTTACATTTATAACATCACCATAGGTATAAGCTCCACAGACCCTGCCTTTGCATGCATATCCTATATGTGGGTATTTGCAGTCAGTATCTGTAACAGCAATTGTGGTTGAGGAACTTACTGAGCTTCAGTCTTACCGTGTGGAGCTCCTGAGTGCTTTACCCCACATTCCCTTTATTGTTAATGTTGTATTATATATATGTCTTGCACGTCCGTCCTGGGTGTAGTTAATCTCAATGCTGAACCGCCTTATGAGTGCCCTTCCTTTCTGAGTCTTAGCCATCTTCTTTCTTCGTGCAGGCTTCCCTTTTGGATCCCTTTTCTTCTCTGACTTCCTGTGTGATCCTGGGCAGTGCTGTATTCCTTTTTCTGCTTCATTTTTTACCCAGTCACCAGTCTTTGCCCAAGTCTCTGACTGTGTCCCAGACAGTCCCGGACAGTCCCTGACATGCAGGATCAAAGTTCATTCCCCTGTACTTATTAGTAGATTGGAAAGAGTTTTGGGACCCACCCCCTGTGCAGGTTTTTGGGGCCCTTTTGAAGACTCAGGCTTTTTATCTTGGGGATTCTCACCGCCTTTCCCCTGGGGAGGTTTTGTAACCCTTTTCTTTTGGTCACCCCCAGTGGTTGTTTTTGTCACCCTTGTCTTGACCCAGTGGTCTGCCTTCTTTCCCAATTCTTGGGGAGAAATTAGACCTAGGTCTACCAAATGCTGATGTAACTTTTCATTAGTGCAATTACTTAAACTATGTTCTTTCATAAACAAATTGCAAAGTTCATTGAAATCATGCACATTGTGTCCAGTTAACCAACCATCTAGGGTTTTAACTGAGTAGTCCACAAAGTCAATCCAGGATTGGATTTGGGTTTTGTGAGCCCCCCTGAATCTAATTCTGTATTCCTCAGTTGTGAGTCCAAATCCCTCAATCAGAGTTCTCTTCATGAGGTCATAGGAACCAGCATCTGCCCCAGAAAGGGTCAGGAGTATGACTCTGCAGTTACCAGAGAACAGTTCCCAAAGGAGTGCCCCCCAGTGTGACTTCTTCACTTTTCTCATTTCACAAGCCCTCTCAAAGGCTGTGAACCATTTGGGATATCATCACTCTCTTCATATTTAGGGACAATCCCTTTGGGGATTTTAGGATCATAAGATTGCTCTTTATCCTTATTAAGTAAATTGCTGCCACCATTGATGGGTGCTAGGCCCATTTCTGCTCTCTCTCTTTCTAGAGCCAGCAACCTGGTCTCTGGATCCAGCCTTTTGGTCAACCTTGCTAAAAGGTTGTCCTCCTCATTGAGGCTGTCCTCAATGTCCTCACTGATACCTGATCCACCTGTGTGAGATCTAGGTACTGAGAGGTTTATTTTTGGATTCAGGGCCACTGGGGCCCTTCTCTCCCTATGAAGTGGGGGGGGGGAGGGTTTATAAGCATCCTCATCCCCTCCATCTTCTTCCTCATCTGATTGGTCTTCACCATTTTCAGATGGGTGGTCCTTAGCATATCCAGCCAACAGCTCCTGGAGCTTTTGTCTGGTGGGATGGGACCCCATGGCTATGTTTTTAATTTTACATAGGACCTTACCTCCTTGAAAGACAAGTGAAGGTAAGGGGTGAGGTCAAGCTCCTCAACCCGGTCCTCAATGTCATTGTGGTTATCTTCACTCACAGCTGGGTTCTTGTTAAGAGACATAGTTAAAAAACTTCTAACCTCTCTTATCCCTAGCTAAAGTGACTTTTTATTTTTCTAAAATTCTAAAGGGACTTAACCAAGGCCCTAACAAGACTTTTACTAATTTTGCAAAAAGATTGCCAATTTGAAAAAAATCAGAATTCTAAAGACAATTTAAGAGTTCTGTCGTGTGATCAGGTGGTAACCAAGTTAGTCCAACAAATGCAAAGTTGTATATCCCACCGCTGCCACCAATGGAGGAAGCTGGCTCTGTATATACTACACCAAAGTGAGGTATAGTGTGCACAGAGTCCAGTGGAACCCCAAAGGTAGGCAGAGGTAAAAGTAGATAATACCTTACTCTCTATTTGTGGTAGTGTGGTTGAGCAGTAAGGCTGAATCCGAGGGTAGTGTTAAGCATTTGTTGTACACACTCAGTCAGCAAATGATATCACACACTCAAAGACTGAACTTCAGACCAATTGGTTTTGTATGAAAATATTCTTTTAGTTATTTTATTTTCTACAACCAAGCAAGCCTGGCACAGGTAAGTTGATAAATACTTTGCAGTAGTAAAGCAGTTTGTAAACAGTTTGAATTGCAATCGTATATGCACTTTGATTAGATTACAGTAGAGCTACTAGTAATGCAATGCTTTTGATATACTGTACATATACTTTGTATTGGCTTTTTAGTAGAATGTCAAATAGATTACTTTACAGATTACTTTTCTTACACAGTGCAGTATACCTGGATACTGGACTGGGACATTTCCTGTAAACAGGTAAGTAAAAGCGTTTTTGTTATTTAGATACAGTTTTAAAGGATTTTTTAGATTTTCCAACTCCACACTTAGAAACTTTTCACAGAAAAACAGTCAATGTTATCCTATGGAGGAAAATAGGGTTATCGGTTTGAGGTAAGTATTTGGTAGTGGGAGTTGAGGTTCTGGGGTAGACTCAGGGGTCCCCCAGGGTCAAGGATGCATTCTTGTTGCACCCTCAGCGGCACTAGGGCAGCCGGGTGCAGAGTGCTGAGGCCCAATGTTATCCAATGGGGGATAGGGGGCCTCCGGTTGGTGGCTGCTGACGAGCAGGCCACAAGGTTGTGGGAGTAAAGCTCCTGGACTTAAGCTGAGGGCAAATGGGGGTTCAAGCCAGCACAAAAGGTCTTGCCTCAGCAGCACTGGGGCAGCCGGGTGCAGAGTGCTGTTTTGGCGTTGGGCGCCCTGTAGCTTTCAATGGGGTGTCTCCAGTTTGCAAACACACTGCAGGCTCGGGGACGAAGGTCTTCTGGATGAGACCACCACTTGGAGAGGTAAATTGGGATGCTGGGGGTTGGTTAGGCACCGTCAGTTTTGGGCCACCCAAGGACGTGGGCCGTCTGGTCCACGGGTGCCTTTTAGGGTCGGATCTTCTTAACAGATCCTGGTCAGGATTGGGGGGACCTTCCGGTTTGAGGCTGCAGGCTTGAGGCAGGTATGGGATCACCGGATCTCGGGTTCAGGAATGCCAGGGAGACCTCCTCGTGGTGTTGGGCCACTTGAACTTGGGCCGTGGGCGGCGGGTGCAGAGTTGTGCAGACTCACGTACCTTGCCAGAGCTGGAGTCTGTTGGTGAATAAATCCGGTGTTCACGGGAGACAGAGTCTTTTCTTTTGAAGGCAGGGCAGGTCCTCGGGGTTCTTGAGGTTGCTGGCTGCAGGACACACCGGAGTTTCGCTTCTGCAGGTTCGAGATGGGGACAGGCCGGTAGAGCTGGGGCCAAGTCAGTGGGCGTCCTCCTCTTCTTGGCTTCGGCACGGCTGTTCGGTCCTCCTTATTCTTTTCTTCTTGTAGTAAGCAAGGTTCAGGGGTGCCCCTAAATACTAGATTTAGAGGCGTTACAGGTAGGTAAAAGGTTGGGACCAATGGGTCCCTTCCCTGGTTGGCTGGGTCCCCCCATCTGCAAGATGGCGGGGACTGAGAGTTGTGCTTCACCTCGTCTTCCCCACCTGAGGGGTGGGGTTGGCAGAGGTGGGCACACCTCCCTTCCTCACTTGGTTTTCCCGCCGGTTCTCCCGCCCAAAGTGGGGGTCAGAACTGGTGGGGACCAGTTGCTGGGAGCAGCAAAAGGCCTGGGGAAGCTCACAAAGGCGGCAAGCCTTTGAAGCTTTGCCTTCATGGACCCTGCTTATCCTGGGGGAGGAGGCTTGGCACCTCGTCCCAGGATGTGCATTGTTTCAGGCCCCAAAGAGCAGCAGGCTCTTGACCCAGGGGTCCAGAAACATGTCTGGTGGTGGCAGCTGAAAGCAGCCACTCAGCTTGGACACTAGTGGTAGGTCGTTTTTCAGGGGGCATCTCTAAGATGCCCTCTGTGTTCATTTTTCATTAAATCCCACACTGGCATCAGTGTGGGTTTAATGTGCTGAGAAGTTTGATACCAAACTTCTCAGTTTTCAGTGTAGCCATTATGGTGCTGTGGAGTTCGTAATGACAAACTCCCAGCACCATATACTCTTAATGGCAGCACTGCACTTACAATGTCTAAGAATGGACTTAGACACTGTAGGGCTACAGGGCTCATGCACTTGTATCCTCACCACTGGTATGGGGCACCCAGCTAGAGGGGTGATTGATCTATGCCAGGGCAGTGGGTTGTAGGCATGGCACACAGGGATGTGTGCCATGTCGACTCTTCACTTTGTTCTGCACCAAAACACGCAGCCTGCAAAGGCAGTGTGTCAGTGTAAAGGTACAGGGCCTCTAAGGGTGGCACAATAAGTGCTGCAGCCCTTAGAGGCCTTCCCTGGTCACAGTCCCCTGGGTACCTGTGATACCATTTCCCAGGGACTGACCTGTGGCCAGAGAGTGCCAATTGGGTTTGGTCTTCAATGCAGTTTTAGGGAAAGAACATAGGCCCTGGGCACCTGATTGGCAGGAGCCCAGGGCACACTTTCTCACTGCTTGAAGGAAGGAGAAGGCAGGATGTGATATCACTTTCTGGACAGATGGGAGATGGGGAATAAAGTCCTCTTACCTAGCTTCTTTATTGAAAGGTGTTCCCTGTCATTTCAACAACCTGGGAACCATGGGGATATATATCCCTCACCCTCCGTAGGTGACCCGCCTTGCAGGTTGATTCTTTCCCTATTGGAGACGGAGCACGCGGCCAGTACAGCTAAAGGTAAAACTACCGGGAGTTAAGTTGGCCTTTGTGTGAGAAGGTGGCTTGGTATATGCTGTCCACTAGATAAAGTGGGCACCTTGTACCAATCCACACGACCCTTATGATGTATGAGGTCAAAGATAACCTTTATGAAAGCTATCCTAGTGGTAGCTATGGAGAGCAGCCTTCAGGCTTAATCTTGAAGGAATGTAAAGCAGCTTGTTTTACCAGAATATCACCTCCTGAATGACTAAATGAAGGAGAACCACACAGTAGTTATATAAAAATATGTATTTATTAATATAACACTCTCTACTACCCTCTACACGAGGATAGAACACAAAGCACGCAATACTGGATCAATAGAACAGTTGTAAGTAGCACAATACACAGCGGGCTCCAGGGGGAGACCGAACCATATACTAAAATAGTGATATAACAATCACGACTTGACTAGACACAGTGCCTAGTGCACGTAGAATCGCTGGGACCCCAAGAAACCACCCAAGGTGATGACACAGGAGACCCACGGAGGACGGGTGCAGTGAGGAAACACGACCGCGTGTTCCATACAACTCTATGGGAAAGTCGCGGTTGCAAAGTTAAAGTTTAAGGACCCTTCTAGGAGGACTTCGAGCCAACCCTTCGGAACTTAAGAGTTTACAGAGCCACCCCACCCGTGGATACCGTGGTATCAGAGTTACCTATCCCAGGGTAGCCGGGTGCATAGGTCGGAAGTGGCGTTGGAAACTCTCGTCGTTCTCTATGGAAGGAAAGAAAGAAGTACTGCTGCTGGGGAGGTGAAAAGGGTCCAGTGGAATCCAAGCCTGGATTCTGGATGAAAGGAACCTGAAAGCAGAGGGGACAGAGTCTGGGTCACTTCAGAGTGACCAAGGGCTCGGTAGACGAATGCCCGCCGATGTCTGGTTCTTCAGGTGCGAAGAAGGGATGCTTGACTCTGCAGCCACGAGGACCAGGAGATGTCGAGGATGACCAGGAACTGTAGGTGAGCTGCCCCACGAAGGACGTCGAGTGCTGAGGGGTCGGTGTCCGGCGGAAGCCCCAACAAGCCTTGGCAACAGCAGCCCACGCAAGAAGGACAAACAGGTTACGGTGTGGACCAGCAAGGTCCAGGGGACTCTCCAAGCAATGGAGAGTCAGGGCACGTCTGGAGCAACCAGGAAAGCCCAAGAACAATTACGATGACCCTCAGGGGGACCCACAGGCCGAAGGACCAGGAGTCGCGAGGGGACCTGAACTTCCACCTCGAAAACGGCAACGACCCCGACTCCATCACTCTCCTCGACAACCTCGCCAACCTTGGACTGAAGCAGTTGGTCAACATGCCCACCCACAGAGCTGGATACACCCTCGACCCCATCTTCGCGGGAGGGACAAAAATCCGCTTCAGCCACACCACCCAGCCCCTCTGGGTCCACTTCACTTTCAACACCACCACCACACCCAAGCCCGCCCCGTGCCCGCCACGACGGAACTGGAGCAAGGTCACAGAGGAACACCTCAACACCATCCTCCTCCAAAACCCCCCCAGCGCCACGACCGACACCAACGCCGCAGCCATAGAATTGCACCGCTGGATCTCCTGCTGCGCCGACGAGCTCGCACCCCTCCGCCACCCCGCCAAACAACGCCCTCTGAAGGCCGCCTGGTTCACCACAGAACTACAAGAAGCCAGACGCTCCTGTAGACGCCTAGAGAAAACCTGGCGAAACCAGAAAAACACGGAAGCACGGAACAACCACAGGAGCGCCCTGAATGAATACCACCAGCGCATAAGAGACACCAAACGGACCTTCATAAGAGACAAAGTCCAGACCAACGCGACCAACACCAAGGAACTGGTCACCGTCATACAGCAGTTCGCTAAACCCCCAGCGAAGCCACAGACGTCACACCTTCCCAGGAACTCTGCGACAAGCTCAGCTCCTACTTTCATCTGAAGATCAAGGTCCTATACGACAACTTCAGCAAACAGACGCCGGACACCACCCCTCTCCCCACCGCCGCCGACAGGCCAACCATCTTGACCTGGGATCCCGCCACCGTCGAACACATCACCGCAACCATGAAGAAAACCCTCTCCGGAGCCCCAACGGACCCCTGCCCACCGCACATATTCCACAGGGCCACCGCCGCCATCGCACCCGAACTAGGACGGACCATCAACGCCTCCTTCAGATCCGGCATCTGCCCAGACGACTGGAAGCGGGCAGAGGTTAAACCCCTCCTCAAGAAACCAACGGCCGACCCAACGGACCTGAAAAACGACCGGCCCATCTCTCTCCTTCCCTTCGCGGCCAAAGTCACTGAGAGCCTCGTAAACGCCCAACTGACCACCTTCATCGAAGAGAACTCCATCCTAGACGCCTCCCAGTCTGGATTCCGCAGCAACCACAGCACCGAGACCGCCCTCCTCGCCGCCACTGACGACATCCGCATGCTACTCGACCAGGGACACACTGCAGCCCTCATCCTTCTAGACCTCTC